>CM076573.1:163882990-164490642 GCA_034641835.2 Pinus albicaulis
TGATCCCTCAAATATTCAAGCAACAGAATTGTTGGTAAAGAAAAAGAATGATGATATTGCAGCTTTGAGGAAACAACTCAAGCTTCCTCAAAGTGAGCATCCACAAACCAATGAAATCCTTCAAGATCAAACTGAAAAAGAAGAGAGGATGAAGCTCATCCTCAAATTAACTGCTCATATCAAAGAAATGGAATCCCAAATGGACCAGGTTGTCCAAGAGAAGGAAACTGTGAAAGAACCTAACATTCCTATCATTCCTTCAGTTATACTAGTGATTACCACAGTAGTGGCTTCCACATTAGGATAGAAACTATCACCAAAAGAACCACTGGAAACTGCAGTGCCAGTGACTTCACCTACTACTTCAGCAACAAACTCTTCTAGTACACATGTTCAACAAACAGATGAAGCAGGCCAAATTGTTAAAGCTATAGAGGAAATGTATTTGAAAACTAATGAAATCAGTAGCCTAAAGAAGATGATTGATAATCTTGAAGGTACAAATAAGTTAGCTCTGATAAATGCTAAAACCCATGAACAGAAAGCAATTAGATTGGGAGAAAAAATTAAGAATTTACAAAAAGAGCTAAGTTTCACTAAGCAAATTTCATTTATAAAGAATCATCTATGGAAAAACATAATTGAAGCCATTCACACTCAATGGCCTCCAATTCAGGTTATATATGAGCAGAGAGATTTATTATTAGCAGCTCAGGTAGGGATTCAAAAGACCAAGGATGAGTTAACTGATAAGCTTTCTCAAGCTTTAAAACTCATCACATTCTTGAATAGCAAGAACAGGGCAGAATTGGAGGAATTACAGGTATTGGATAGAACAGAAACAATTTTACAGATTAAAAGGGTTGTAACTAAGAAGAATTTGATGAACAATATGGAAGAGAAATGTGAATCAATGAACATTACCATAACAAATTTTATGGTAAAATACAAAAACTTAAGACAGAGGGGCCTACCAGACATCCATGTTTCAATGAAAAACTAATGCCCCAAAAATATTATGATAAAAAGATCAGGGAATTTTCCAAGGAGCAAGTCAACAAACCATTACCGCAAGGTACTCCCACAGGAAAAGTCCTTCTTCAGCATTTTGAAGATTTGTTCTTTTTACAACATGAAATTAAACATCTCTTTGTTTTCAAGCCCACTTTTGCTAAATACACAGAGGCTGATGAAAATTCCAGGAAGTTGAAAAATGTTAAAATTCCCAATGAAGAACAGTGGCAAACACTTAATTATTTAATGTAACAATGAGAGGTAAAAACAATGAAGGAAGATTACCTTGAAAAGCAGTAAAAAAGAACAGTGAAATAAAAAGACAGTTTGCTGATTTTACTGCAAAAAGACATATTTTTACAGCAGTAAACAGTGAAACTGTAGTAGCGTTAAAGAGTATCAGTTAGAGAGTATCAAATGAAAGAGTGTCAGCGAAGGCAAGTCAAAATCCTGATATTTTCTAGCAGCCAACAAGCAGGAAAACTAATCAATCAAAAGCTCCTGTTTAGATAAAACAATCCTATTTATTTTGGATAAGAGGACAACTTGCTGATCTGTTAAGCAGTTGTCCCTCTTATTATGTAAATATATTTTCTTTTTCCTAAATATATTCCTAGATGTATCCTAGGATATTTGTAATTACATTTTGTATAAATACTTCTACATTAGAAGTATTTAGTGTGGAATAAAATAGTTGGAATTACTATAGACATTTTTGTTGGACATTAGAGGCTATTGTATGTTTGATTTTAAAGTAGCAGACTGGACAAGCTAACTGGCATCATAATTCAGGATCCCTATGATAAGCTGATGAGTGAAGTACTTCCTGTTAGTGTCTCGTAATTTGGTAGATTGGTAAACCAAATGACAAGGTAACATCAGACCAAGCTTTGGAGTCGTAGGACCTAGCCTTCTTGGACTCAGAGAGGGCTCTCTCTATTATGCAAAGGATGTGAACTTGTTCGCTTTGTATGTTTGATTTTAGGCTAGCTGTTAAGCATATTTTGGTTTGTTTTTGGTTTTTGAGGTAAACTGATATAAAAGGACAAATAGAAAGAGAGTTCATCAAATCAACAGGGCTATGGGGTCAGATAAAGTCAAGACTGTCTAAATGGTGGACAAGGTATTACTGCAGGGCCGATTTAGTCAAGGTAAATGGATTCTTTGTGTGAAAGTGAAGTGAAATTAACATTAAGTTTGTGAAATACAAAGAGATCTTAAACATATATAGTTTTAAAGCAGGTATTCATGAGGTAGGGAAAACCATAAATCTCTATGAATAAAACTCAAACTGATACATATGAAAGATAAACAATCCGACGCTACATAAAAGCATCAGAACCTCTAACTCTAGAAAATCACCTTCAACTGTTGGGAAAACAAATAAGATAAAAAAACAACTCAATCTATGAAGAGGGAACTCCTAAATAGCATATCTTGAGCTACCGGGAACTCTGAAATAAGTTTGCAAGCATGGACAAAGGGAAAGATCGAACGAGACCTCTTTGACTTAACTAAAACAACCAATATTTCATAGAAAGATTTTAGAAATGGAGTTTTGAGAAACTATAAGTAAGCAGGGCATACCTTAAATCATACAAGATAGTAAAACATACTGACCATAAATGAAACAAATAACAATTTCTTGATGGACCTAAAGGGAAGTTAAGAATCCTTTAGAAATGATCAAGAAAAGGAAAACATCAAAGCTGTAACATGCAAGATGTTTGAGGTGATTCCATGAGCATGTCTCAACACATACTTTTCTAATCTACAACAAATGAGAAGTATGGAACATTAATGAAAACAAGGAAACATAAACAAATCAGAGAAACATCACCATTCACCAAGCCATGGAATCCTGCACACAATGCTCCTCCGCCATCAAGCTAAGCAAGACATCATCCACTTCATAAAACAAGTATTTCTTCCAAGCTCATAATGCTATGTATTTCTCTCAATATATCAAGTTCTACCTCTTTTTTACAATGAATCCTCTTATTTTATATAAGCCAAAGAGGAGGAAACCCACCTAGAGCAACTAGAAGGCCATTGGCCAAAAATAAATATCTAAAACTGTCCTTGAGGCCTAACAAGGTCCAAGGCAAAAAATATCCTTCAAAAATATCATTTCGGACCAAAATAGCAAAAAATAATCACTTTTAAGGCCTGACACGTAAGATAAAATTTCTTAAGGCACATTTGGCCCAGTCATCACTCAGAAAACTGCTTTTTAGCAAAATCTACAGGAGCGTAGCACCAGAAAAAAGTCTATTTTGCAGTGCAGTTTTTGTAGACTTCCCGATGTAGAAATGAGTCCTTTAATGGCTCGTTGGAAAGCTACGGATGTCTACTTTCCAAAAATACTTGATTCTTTCCAATATTATGCCTCAAAGTCAATCAAAAAGTAGAAATAGTGAAAAAACCTAGGAGTGTAGCACCTGCTGATATTAGGGGCAGAAAGCTAAAAAATGGTTGTTTTTGGCCTTTTTGAGGGACCAAAACAACTTCATTTGATATGAAAATTTCTGAGCATGTTCCTTTGATGTCAGGGAATCCAAAAATATAATTTTCTTCAGCTGAGGATGCTCCAAGAAAAAGTTAAGGCACCCATGATTTTATGCTTTTAGGCCTAAAATTCACAAAAAACAAGAATGTGTCCAAAATTGCCCAATTTTTGTGAGTAAACCCCTCAAGGGTTTTTAGAAACATGTAATGAATCTTGAGAAAGAAATTCAAGCTAAGATTGGCCTTTTCCACGTTTTTCCGCCGGGCGCCTCCTTTAGGCGGCTTTGAGTTTCCTTCGGGCAAACTGATTCAATTTCTTGTAGTGCTCGATCATTCTCCTTTGTAGGCCCAAATCCTTGTTAGATTTCTCCAATTTGGTTTCAAAATGTTGATTTTCCCTCTCAAGCCAAGACTATTTATCCTTCTCAATTTCCAGAGCAAGTAGCTCCGTAAGAGGGTATTGCTGTGCACAGGCTGATTCCTCTTCTTTTTGCTTTTCCAATGCTTTTCTAAGACCAATGATTTGAGGCCTCTTTCTTGCTGGTTCTTTGTCTTCATCATTATCTGCATACTCACCCATGTATTCTTCAAGTTTTTCTTGTGAATTTTGTGCTTCTCTTTTATATCTGATTTCCCGGGCTTCATAAATAGCCATGTTTCCACTCATCTGTCCATTTTGCATTTGCAAAAGGTGGATAAGTTCTTTTGACCTTTCTAGGTCATTTTCCAAGTCTTTAACTTGGGAATCCTGATCTTGTAAGAGGGATCTAAGAATCTTGGCCTCATCTTCTTCAGCGTCACTGTCTAGCTATATTAGCTCAAACTCCCTCTCATGCTCATGACTACTTTATTGTTCTTCAATATTCTCCTTGCCCTTGCCTTTGATGGGCTTCTTTCCTCTGGTTTTCTTAGGCAATTCAACCTTGCTCTGTTTTGGAAATTTACCTCTGCTTCTTAGTGCCCTGGTGACATTAATAGGCACTGCTTTAATATTTTTTCCTTTCACTACTTTAATGGTTTTAGCCTTCACCATTTTTGATGGCTGAAGCATGGCCCCTTGCCTTGGAGAGGCAGCAATCACATGCTCCTGACTGTGTTGATGAGAAACGAAAGGAGGGGTTAACACTAGTACCTATTCAGTTTGACCCTTTATATCGCTGCCTCCTTTATTACCAAAATTTCTACCTTTTTTACTGTCATTGTTTTCATTCTTTAGTGGGCTACTTCTTCATTGGATTGTTCTTTGTTATCATTACCTCCATCATTTTCTTTTACTGCATTCTTCTTTCTCATTGTTCCTCTCTTCTTCTTCAGTTTGTTCTTTGTCATCATCATTTTCCTGCTAACTGTTTTCTTTGGTATCAGTAGTGCTTTTCTCAGGCTCAACATTACTTTCAGGGCCACTACTACTATCTTCTGGTCCAGCTTTGTTTTCTTCATGATCACCTTTACGAGAGGAAACTGTCTGAAGAATGTTTGCTTGGGAGGGTGACTCATGGGAGGAAAGTGGAACATGATCAATGGAGGGAAATGCAAGGGGTGTGAGGACTAATTGGTACTTTTATGACTTAAAAAATGATGAGGAGACGTCAATTGATGAAGAAAACCTCTTAAAACTGATTCTCATAGAAAAATGAAGCTTCTGGGTAAATTTTAGCTAATTTTGTCCCTTTCTACAGCTTTTTGGATGGTGTTTCGCTTTTACTATAGGCACATAGCATCCATATACACGCACGTAGCGTCCTTAAGAAAATAACACAGGAGTAGACTGTAGGCGCGTAGCGTCCATCTACAGGTGCGTAGCGCAGAAATAGGCCTTTTGGCAGTAGTGTTTTGGAGGCCTTCCCGATGTCGGAATTGGGCCCGGGATGACTTGTTGGAAAGATATGGATGTCTACTTTCCAAATATATTTGATTTTTTTCATTTGGTATCCATTTGTCTGTCCAAAACTGATTCTCCCAACACTGGTCAAAAGTGGTGAATGCTGGTGCAGAAATGCAGTTTACCTTCACCTTATGGCTTATCTGATGGATTTTTTTGTCCCTTTTTGTTTCCCTTCACCACTACCTTTAGCATTTGAACACGTGATTAGGCTTATGATGGCATTTTGTCATTTGCAAGGCGAATTTAACAACTATGTTTTCATCCACATTCTTTAATTCAAGTCTGTGACTGCCCTTTGTGTAACACCTTATCTTCATTGAAGGAGGCTTTTTCAAACTTAAGTGTTTGTCCTCTGCTTGTTATGAAGAACGCCCTTTAAACTTACTGTGTTTATCTTTGAAGGAGGCTTGTTAAACACAAACTGTTTAGGCCCTCTGCTTATCTTTTAAGGATGTATTTCAAACGAAAACTTGGTCTATCTCTGTTTATCAAATGAAGGAGGCCCTTTAAAAGCAACTGTGCCCTCTACTTGTCATGAAGGAGGCCCTTTAAACTTAAGTCTTTGCCCTCTATTTGTCATTGAAGGAGGCTTCTTTAAAACTGTGTGGGCGCTCTGTTTATGCTTGAAGGAAGGTACTTCATGTTGGCAATATCATGCAGAGTGTTGTCCTTGATGGCAACCTACTTGATGAAGTTGATGGAAACCTACTTGATAAAGTTGTCCTTGATGAAAACTGACTTGATGAGTTTGTTAATGATGTAAATCTGATGTATCTACAGAGCAGTTCAGATGTAATGCAGAAAGGAATTCCTGTAAGGGCCAGAGAAATGATAAATATGATATGTCACAAAGCATACGCGGGTTTGTAAAGGCGAAGTAGCGTATGCACGCGGAAAATTACGTGCCAAGTCGCGTATGCCAATTTGCGCTCTAATTTTATAAATCCAGGGGACATAACCATGGTATAGGCCCATAGTATTGAGCGCTGGATTATCTATTTGATCCCGTCCAGGAATACCATCGGAAGTGGTGTGGTTTTGACTCATAGGATTGATGAAGGCTAAATCTATATAAGGAGAAGAAGATCATTGTGCAAGGGTGTGCAAGTGTCTGGGTTTTAATGAATACTTCACTCTGAAGTATATCTGCATGGTGGAACTCTGTTCTTAATTGATAGATCTGAATCTATGATGCACCTATGGATATGATGAAGGTTCAAGATCTCTAGATCTAGAAATGATGAATCTCTAGGATGATCTGAAAAGAAATGATGAAGACCTGGCGCAATTTTGATGAAGAAATTGAAGAAATCTGGGTAAGTTTATAGATCTGGTCTGTTCTACAAAGTTTATCTTTTATAGATATATACGTAGGTTCGTTCCATGAAAAGCGCGTGTATACATGGGTCCGCTTAAAGAAAAGCGGGTATGGAAGTCAGGCTTTCTAAAAATAAAATGCACTGAAGTATACGCAGGTTCGTCTCTATGAAAGCACGTATATACGCAGGTTCTTCTCTATGAAAGAGCGTATATACGCAGGTTCAGTGAAATAAAAGCGCGTATGGAATCTAGGGTTTTGCTGAAGTATGTGGAATGAAATGTCTGATTTGTTTTGCTGTTTTACTGCTATCTGTCAAAGATGTATTCATACAGATCTAGGTTGTTTAAATGTTAATTGTGCTGCTGATTATTTTGATTAAAGATCAAGTTGTTGGTTGATTATTCAATGACTAAATTGATGAAGGAAGAATGAGTGTATAAACAGTTCTGTATGGTTGATAGATTGTCTGAATAGAAATCTGATTTCAGATCTGAATATGAGTCTGAACTAATTCTGAAAGAAAGCATACACAGAAGAATACGCTAGTTGGTGAAAAGGAAAGCGTGTGCATACGCGGAAATGGTGAAGAAAAGTCGCATATACAAAGTTACTATACACTGAAGAATACGCAGGTTGGAGTGAATAAAGGCGCGTATATACGCGGGTTACATAAAGGAAAACAACGTATGGTATTTGAATTAATGAATGTTCAGGGTTGAGCTTACATCTGCATATCTGTTCTGAAGTCTGGGTTATCTCTGCTATTTTGGTTATGGTGGTCTCACTGTTCTGTTTGAAGTATTGGGCAAAGTATGTTTGTTGATAAGTGAAGGGTTGTGTTGAAGTTGTTTGATCTAGTTTGAAAACTGATGAAACATGGTCTGTAGTGGTGCTGAGGGTCGAAGCCTTCAGTGAGGGGGTTGTAGCTCCCTTCCAGTGGTAGCTGGTAAACGAGAGCAGGGGGTAGTAGCTCCCTTCCAGGAGAGGTTGGTAAACGAGAGTAGGGGGTAGTAGCTCCCTTCCAGGAGAGGCTGGTAAACGAGAGAAGGTTGTAGCCTTCTGCAGGTGGGTGCCTGCGTGCTGGTACGAGTCTGCGCCAACACAATGTTGTAAGATGTTTTCTTTATAATAAATATTGAAGACTGAGACGACGGCAGCGGTGGTTTTCTCCCGAATTGGGTTTCCACCTTAAATCCTGGTGTTCATGTGTGTTGCTTATGTGTGATGATTTATTCTATTCTTACTGCACATGTTTACTGCTTACCAAACATCTAATGTATAAGTAAAGAATTATTTTCATAATGAGATCTCTGGTAATACGCGAGTTTCTTTGAGGATATCCACGTGTATACGCGACTTGGGTTCAGTAAAGTAGCGTATGGGTTTTAGAAAAAGTAAAAAGTTTTCAGTCTGCACTAAATACTGATTCACCCCCCTCTCAGTATTTTTCCCAACAATTGGTATTGGAGCAAGTCCTTCTAAAAAAGCTTAGCCGCTAGAAGGAAGATCAAGCAAGATGAGCAATCAAGAAGGAATAGCATCTATCAGGCCTCCGCTCTTTAACGGAAACAATTTAATCTTATGGAAAACAAGGATGAGATCCTATCTTCAGTCTCTGGGAGTAGATGTATGGGCCATTGTTGAAGGAGGATATCAATATCCAGCCGCAGTACCAACAGATCCGACGGAAAGGAAGAATTATGAATCAAATGCAAAGGCGGTCAATGCTCTAACGGGAAGTCTAACTGAATCTGAATTTTTCAAAGTCATGTAGCTGAATACAGCAAAGGAAATATGTGACAAAATCATTCTAAGTTATGAAGGTGGTGCAAAGGTAAAAAGTGAAAAACTCCAAACTCTCAGAATTGAGTATGAAAATTTGAAGATGCATAGTGATGAGAGTATTGCCAGTTTCTTTTTACGTCTTGATGATGTTGTAAATCATATGAGAAATCTGGGTGAAACAATAACCGAATCTACTTTGGTTGAGAAAATTTTAAGATCTCTAACGGAAAAATTTGAGTCAAAACTTTCTGCTCTTGAAGAAAAACAGGATCTTCAAAATCTTACTGTGGTGCAACTTCATGGCATACTAACTACTTATGAAATGAGAAGAGGAGGATCATCTAAATTCAAAGAAGCCGTCTTTAGAGCTTCTACAAAAGGGAAAGAAGTACAAGAATCAGAAGGATCAGAATATATCTTAGAAGAAGATGAGGTTAATTTTGTAAAGAAACTTCAACTTGGGACAGGATGGTTCAGAGGTAAGCTTCCTTTCAAATGTTTTGATTGTGGAAGATTTGGTCATTATGCTGCTAAGTGTCCTTATAAAGAAACACCTGCAAAAGGGAAGGAAGTAGCAAGAAGGAATAAGAATCGGTTATCTGATAGTGAGGAAGAATGTGAACAAGATCTTAGACTTCTCATGGCATTTGAAAAAGAATCTAGAGAAGAAAAGGATACTTTTGTGGATGCTCTAGAGGACAACGATTTTCTTGAAGAAAACAATCAACTCAAAATACACTTAGAAGAAAGTAAAATTCTCTTAGAAGAAAGGAAAATAACCATAGAGACTCTGGAAAAGCAGATTGAAGAAGTGAAGAAACACAATGAGAAATTAGAATGTGAAGTGGTAAGTCTAAGAAAAGAAGTTGAGAAAGTAAAGACTCTGAATCTTAAATTTGCTAAAGGATCTGAAACTTTAAAAGAGATTATCAAAGTACAACGTTCTCCTCTTATAAAGACAGGTCTTGGATATATCGGAGAATCCTCTCAGGCTTCAGCACCAAATTATCTAAAAGAAGCTACAGCTGGTTTACAACATTCTGCCACTCAGCAAGGGAATAAAGAGTCTTTACAAGTAAAGCATGATCATCTCAATTCAAAGAACACTAACAGGAATACCTTTCAAAGAAACACCAATCAATAGGTAAATTCAAATAGAAGATTTCATGATCACATAAATTTCTTCTTCAATGGAGAATGTTTCTCATGTCACAATTTTGGTCATAAAGCTGTTTAATGTGTTGCATATAAAACCATTATGACAAGAGAAGTAAGAAAGAAAAGGATTGATATTGAAACAAAAGGGAATACCTATAAAAAAATTTCTCCTCTTCTAAATGAAGTTGAATGTGCTTATTGCAATAACTTTGGCCATGTAGAATCTGAATGCAGGAGAAAAGTTCAGCCAAAAGAGCATCTTCCTCCAAGCTCCAAAGTATGGAAAAAGAAGGAATTACAGGTTGAAAATTGTGGCATAGCATTATTTGCAGAAGGTGAATAAAATCAATGGTACATTGATAGTGGATGCTCAAGACACATGACATGTGACAAAAACAAACTTCTTGCATATAGTGCTCTAGAAAAGGAAAATAAGGTTACATTTGGAAATGATACTCCTGCGGTAATTAAGGGAAAAGGGTCTGTGTTTCTAAAGGAGAAGGTGAAAGCTAATGATGTCACGTATGTGGATGGACTAAGGCATAACCTGCTAAGTGTATGTCAAATGTGTGATCAAGGAACTGAAGTTGTCTTTAGTTCAAAAGAATGTGTGGTACGTGATCTTGATATAGGTAAAACAATTATCAAAGGAAAAAGAACTCCAAGCAACCTGTATGTATTGAATAACTGCAAAGAACAATGCTACTTGAGTAAATCTTCAGAAAACTAGCTATGGCATAGAAGGTTAGGACATCTGAGCTTCTCTCAGATCAACAAATCAAGCAGAATTAAAGCTGTCCGTGATCTTCCCAATATTACTCTACCCGAAAATATCATATGCAAGTCTTGCCAATTTGGTAAACAAACTAGAGTACAGTTTAATGCCAAGGAAGGATCATCAAGAAAGCCTCTTGAACTTATTCATACTGACATATGTGGACCTATGAGGAAAAAGTCACCACGTGGTGAACAATACTATATCTTGTTTATTGATGATTTCTCTAGAATGTGTTGGATTGGGTTTCTTAAACACAAAGATGAAGCAATCAAGAAATTTCAGAGCTTTAAAGCTCTGGTTGAAAATGAATTAGATCTAAAAATCAAGTGTCTTAGATCTGATCGAGGAGGAGAATATACTTCAGATGAATTCCTTGAATTTTTTGAACAACATGGCATAAAAAGACAGTTTACTGTAGCCGGCACTCCACAACAAAATAGCGTAGCAGAAAGAATGAATAGAACAGTTCAACAAATGGCTAGAGCTATGCTTGATGATTCCGAAACACCTGACACATTTTGGGGAGAAGCGGCACATACAGCGGTAAATATTCTTAACAAGGCACATGTTCATGTAAATAGTGACAAAACTCCATATGAACTTTGGTATGGTAATTCTCCCACTGTGAAGCATTTTAAAGTTTTTGGAAGCAAATGCTTTATCAAAAATAATGATGAAAAACTTGGCAAGTTTGAACCCAGAGAAGATGAAGGAATACTTCTTGGTTACTCCTCTAGGAGTAGAGCATATAAATATTACAATAAAAGACTTCGAAAGATTGTTGAATGTATTGATGTTGTTATTGATGAGTCTCCTGCAGCCCCAAAAGAAGAAAAACAAACAACAAATGAAGATGATGGTGACATATGTCCTTCTACATCAAATAACAATGATATAGACAGTGAACCCAATGAAGAACCTGAAGATGATTTATCTGAAAAAGCTCCATCCAGATATGTTCAAAAGAATCATCCAAAATCTCAAATTTTGGGAGAAAAGGGATCAGGTGTACAAACAAGAAGGACTCTTGTGGGATCTTCTAGCTATCTAGCATTTCTATCCACTATTGAACCACACAATGTCAATCAAGCTATCAAAGATGAATGTTGGATTCAAGCCATGAATGAAGAGCTTGATCAAATTGAAAAGAATCACACTTGGGAATTGGTACCAAGACCTCATGACAAAAATGTCATTGGAACTAAATGGATATTCAAAAACAAGTTAAATGAGAATGGGGAGGTTATAAGAAATAAAGCTAGACTTGTTTGCAAGGGGTATCCTCAACAAGAAGGTATATACTTTGAAGAAACTTTTGCTCCTGTAGCTAGACTTGAAGCCATAAGAATGTTTCTTGCTTTTTCAAGCTTCCAACAAATCAAAGTTTATCAAATGGATGTTAAATCTGCGTTTCTCAATGGTGATCTAGAAGAAGAAGTGTATATAGAACAACCAGAAGGCTTAATTTTGGGAAATGATGAAAAACTTGTTTGTAGACTTAAAAAGGCTCTATATGGTCTCAAACAAGCTCCAAGGGCATGGTATTATCGTCTTGACAAATATCTTCATCAACAAGGATTTTCAAAGGGGTTTGCTGATAGCAATTTATACACAAAAACTGAAAGTGATAAACTATTGATTGTGGTTGTATATGTTGATGATATCATTTTTGGAAGTAATGAAGAATCTATGAGTCAGAAATTTTCTTCTGCTATGCAGCAAGAATTTGAAATGTCTTTACTTGGGGAACTAACATTCTTTCTTGGCTTGCAAGTGCATCAAACTACAAATGGCATATTCTTGTCACAAGAAAAATACCTTAAGAAAATTATGAAGAATTATGACATGGAAGAGTGCAAACCTGTAAGTACACCAATGATAACCGGATGCAATCTCAGTTCTCATGATGATTCTCCCACGGTGAATCAACCAGAATACAGATCTATGATTGGAAGTCTACTTTATCTCACTGGGACTAGACCAGACATTATGCATGCAGTTGGGATTGTTGGACGATTCCAAGCTAATCCAAAAGAGTCTCATCTTCAGGCTATCAAAAGAATATTCAAATATCTACAAGGAACTCAAGACTTTGGACTATGGTATCCAAAGAATGATGATCTCACTCTTCATGCTTACACTGGTGCAGATTGGGCTGGAAATGTTGATGATCGGAAGAGCACTAGTGGTTGTGCATTCTATATGGGGCCCCAGTTAGTATCTTGGTTCAACAAGAAGCAAAACTCTATTGCCTTATCTACAACAGAAGCAGAATATGTGGTTGCCGCATCATGTTGCACTCAACTTCTTTGGATGATGAAAACCTTACAAGACTTTCAAATCAAGTGTTCACCTCCTATCTCCATTATGTGTGATAATACAAGTGCCATCAGTATATCAAAGAATCCTGTTATGAATTCCAAGACCAAGCACATTCCCATCAAGTATCACTTCCTACGTGAACAAGTGCTTGAACAAAAGGTGAAGTTGGAGTATGTTCCCTCCAAAGAACAAGTTGCTGATATATTTACCAAACCTCTGCCCAGGGAAGCGTTTGAATATCTCAGACATAAGCTGGGAGTGGTCTCTGCCATACAAAAGATCAGATCTGCTTAAATGCAGAAGATTAAATTGGATACGCGGGTTTCCTGAAAGACAGTTGCGTATATACGTGAGCTTATACAAAGAAAACCGCGTATGGGTGGTTGCTGACAAATTTTTCTGGGACAACATTCTTCAGCACAGCTATGGTGCTGTTGGGTATCTCTGGTGATGTTTCAGCTCTCATATTTCTATTTCATTCTCTGATATTTGATGAAGATGCCTTGATGGTTCGCTGTTGAAAGTGTTCAGGATGCACAAGCTAAGGGGGAGATGAAGGAGTCAAATGGCTCAAGAACAGGTGTACAGGTTTAGGGGGAGCATTAGCTTTGCTGAGAATAATGTATTGTTGGCATTATGATGATTCTGAAATATGATCTCTCTCTTGAGGTCTTTTTGGTATTTGTTACAAAAGGTCATTGTTGTAATTTGATGAAAAGGTCATGATGAGACCTATGATGTAAAATTGTAGTTTTTAGTCATGAAAGGACTTGATCAAAATGTGTAAACCCACTTGGTTGGGTACTTGAGTCACATATGTAAATCCACTTGGTTGGATCTTTGATGTAAGTATGAGTCCTTGGTGATAGGAAAGGTCATAGAGTCATGTACTTCATTGAAAAACATGTTTGAAGATTCAGCATGAACTCAAGGGGAGCATGGTAACTTCAGTGCACATCAAATCTACAATGCTCTTCTTTCTACATGAGAAGAAAAACCTTGTTTTGGTTTTGATCCGCCCTTTGTCCTTGATGTCAAAGGGGGAGAGTTTCATGGTGTTTGAATAGGGGGAGAGTATCATGGTGTTTGCAAAATGATTATATTCAATGTATCTATCTGTTGTGGTGATCAAACACCATCATGGTTGCCATCAAGTCCAAAGGGGGAGATTGTTGGCAATATGATGCAGAGTGTTGTCCTTGATGGCAACCTACTTGATGAAGTTGATGGAAACCTACTTGATAAAGTTGTCCTTGATGAAAAATGACTTGATGAGTTTGTTAATGATGTAAATCTTATGTATCTACAGAGTAGTTCAGATGTAATGGAGAAAGGAATTCCTGTAAGGGCCAGAGAAATCATAAATATGATATGTCACAAAGCATACGCGGATTTGTAAAGGCGAAGTAGCGTATGCACGCGGAAAAGTACGTGCCAAGTCACGTATGCCAATTTGCGCTCTAATTTTATAAATCCAGGGGACATAACCATGGTATAGGCCCATAGTATTGAGTGCTGGATTATCTATTTGATCCCGTTTCGATTGACCTCTTTCATTTCCCCCATTATCCAGATCTGAGAATCCATAATTGATCTCCCATCTAGATTGAAACCATTTCACCATCCATCCTTAAAGATCTGAATTTACTGAGCTACCTTGCCCTGTGAAAAATTCCTTTGGAACTTGATTCTGACCTGTTGCTTGATACATTGACTCCATATCCCAATGGAAAACAGACTGTTGGCAATATGATGCAGAGTGTTGTCCTTGATGCCAACCTACTTGATGAAGTTGATGGAAACCTACTTGATAAAGTTGTCTTTGATGAAAACTGACTTGATGAGTTTGTTAATGATGTAAATCTGATGTATCTACAGAGAAGTTCAGATGTAATGGAGAAAGGAATTCCTGTAAGGGCCAGAGAAATGATAAATATGATATGTCACAAAGCATACGTGGGTTTGTAAAGGCGAAGTAGCATATGCACGCGGAAAAGTACGTGCCAAGTCGCGTATGCCAATTTGCGCTCTAATTTTATAAATCCAGGGGACATAACCATGGTATAGGCCCATAGTATTGAGCGCTGGATTATCTATTTGATCTCGTCCAGGAATACCATCGGAAGTGGTGTGGTTTTGACTCATGGTATTGATGAAGGTTAAATCTATATAAGGAGAAGAAGATCATTGTGCAAGGGTGTGCAAGTGTCTGGGTTTTAATGAATACTTCACTCTGAAGTATATCTGCATGGTGGAACTCTGTTCTTAATTGATAGATATGAATCTATGATGCACTTATGGATATGATGAAGGTTCAAGATCTCTAGATCTAGAAATGATGAATCTCTAGGATGATCTGAAAAGAAATGATGAAGACCTAGCGCAAGTCTGATGAAGAAATTGAAGAAATCTGGGTAAGTTTATAGATCTGGTCTGTTCTGCAAAGTTTCTATTTTATAGATATATACGCAGGTTCGTTCCATGAAAAGCGCGTGTATACGCGGGTCCGCTTAAAGAAAAGCGCGTATGGAAGTCAGGCTTTCTAAAAATAAAATGCACTGAAGTATACGCAGGTTCGTCTCTGTGAAAGCGCGTATATACGTAGGTTCAGTGAAATAAAAGCGCGTATGGAATCTAGGGTTTTGCTGAAGTATGTGGAATGAAATGTCTGATCTGTTTTGCTGTTTTACTGCTATCTGTGAAAGATGTATTCATACAGATATGGGTTGTTTAAATGTTAATTGTGCTGCTAATTATTTTGATTAAAGATCAAGTTGTTGTTTGATTATTCAATGACTAAATTGATGAAGGAAGAATGACTGTATAAACAGTTCTGTATGGTTGATAGATTGTCTGAACAGAAATCTGATTTCAGATCTGAATATGAGTCTGAACTAATTTTGAAAGAAAGCATACACAGAAGAATACGCTAGTTGGTGAAAAGGAAAGCGCGTGCATACGCGGAAATGGTGAAGAAAAGTCGTGTATACAAAGTTACTATACACTGAAGAATACGCAGGTTGGAGTGAATAAAGGTGCATATATACACGAGTTACATAAATGAAAACAACGTATGGTATTTGAATTAATGAATGTTCAGGGTTGAGCTTACATCTGCATATCTGTTTTGAAGTCTGGGTTATCTCTGATATTTTGGTTACAGTGGTCTCACTGTTCTGTTTGAAGTATTGGGCAAAGTATGTTTGTTGATAAGTGAAGGGTTGTGTTGAAGCTGTTTGATCCAGTTTGAAAATTGATGAAACATGGTCTGCAGTGGTGTTGAGGGTCGAAGCCTTCAGTGAGGGGGTTGTATCTCCCTTCTAGTGGTAGCTGGTAAACGAGAGCAGGGGGTAGTAGCTCCCTTCCAGGAGAGGCTGGTAAACGAGAGCAGGGGGTAGTAGCTCCCTTCCAGGAGAGGCTGGTAAACGAGAGCAGGGGGTAGTAGCTCCCTTCCAGGAGAGGCTGGTAAATGAGAGAAGGTTGTAGCCTTCTGCAGGTGGGTGCCTGCATGCTGGTATGAGTCTGCGCCAGCACAATGTTGTAAGATGTTTTCTTTATAATAAATATTGAAGACTGAGACGAAGGCATCGGTGGTTTTCTCCCGAATTGGGTTTCCACCTTAAATCCTAGTGTTCATGTGTGTTGCTTATGTTTGATGATTTATTCTATTCTTACTACACATGTTTATTGCTTACCAAACATCTAATGTATAAGTAAAGAATTATCTGCATAATGATATCTCTGGTAATACGCGAGTTTCTTTGAGGATATCCACGTGTATACGCGACTTGGGTTCAGTAAAGTAGCGTATGGGTTTTAGAAAAAGTAAAAAGTTTTCAGTCTGCACTAAATACTGATTCACCCCCCCCTCTCAGTATTTTTCCCAACACTTCAAACAAAGTCTGGGCTCTTTAAACAACCTGTGTTTTTGCCCTATCTTTGTTCATCAAATGAAGGAGGGCCTTTAAAGTAATTGTGCCCTCTACTTGTCATGAATGAGGCCCTTTAAACTTAAGTCTTTTCCCTCTGCTTATGATTGAAGGAGGCCCTTTTTACAACCAACTTTTTCTTTAGTCCAATTTGCTTATGAGACATGTTCTTATTGATTCTCACTGTGAAACCCATGGGCAGGTAATGTATTTCCAAATGATAAATGTCTGTTGTGTCTGTCTTAGGAATAACTCTTCTTTGCAGTAACTGTAGATTTATTGGTGCTGATAAAACCTTGATGATTCAGAGTCTAGGCTATAGAAAAAAGGCAGTTGTTCCTTTCTATACTTTTTACTTTTATGCCTAGTCTGCTAGAGGTTCTTTTGCTAGAAAATTTCCATACCTAGCGTCATAAGACTGTTTTTCAGAGCTATGCCCATATGTTTGGAAAGAGCAGAAAAATACCTCCTGAAGTGACATGAAGTGCTTTGTGTAGTGTCTTTCGAACCTTTGTACTTATTTGCTGATGATAGATGATCTTTGACATTTTTTAGGTATCCCTAATTTGCAGAGATAAAACCAGTTTGTTCTCTTTTCTCTCAACTCTACATTTCCTTTAGTTTCAAACAGTCAACTGTTTTGACTGAAGCTTTTTCTTGAAATATCTCTTTGCCCAATTTTGATTTATGCCATTCATCCTGGCACCCCTGCAGAGATGTATTGATAAGATGGCTTGATTTTTGGGCAAACTTGTCTGTGGTATAATGAGGATAAACTTTGAAAATCACTTGATCACTTTCTCTTTGGTCATGGGACCATCTTTACTCTGTTTCTTCTTGAGTTGACTTTCTGAGTTTTGCTGAAACAAGACATATGACAACTTGATGGTGCACGACCTAGGGATAACAAAAGGATTTGTTTTTCCAGATAGAAGGACAAGATACTTTGACTGATAGTAAAAACAAAGTTCTTAACAGGACACGGGTCTTTTAAGATACTCATCCTAAGCACCATCACCTAACCTGGACACTTTGTTATGACCTTTTAAAAGGGTTTCCTAGACATACTCAGGTCATCAAACAGTAACTTCAGTCAGTGAGAAGGTAACAAGGACAACTTGACTTATGTTTGGACAAACGGTTTTGTGAAATAGGAGGATTTTGGATATCAGAGATAAAAGGTTTTACAAGGATGTGATAGTTATGGACAGGGAAGGTTTACTAACCTAGGATAGGATTTTAAGCTTGATGACCACTTCAATCACAGTATGTAAGAGAGGGGGGGAAAAGATAAAAAAATTCTCTGATGGGTTTTCTAGAGGAAAAATTCACTGTTTGAAATTGGTTTCTTGAAAACCTGGACAAGGCATATAGTCATCAAAACAAGTGAAAAATATTGATGACTAACAGTGGCTCCATTTGGGGAGGGCAGCTCCTTTTCGGGAGATGTCTAGAATTGCAGATCTCTGGCTCGTGAAGACCAGTGCCTCATCCATTGGCGGAGATTTCTCCTGTTCTTGATTTTTTTTCCTGAACATGGTGCTTTTGAAGAACTGAAAACATGATTAGCATCAATCTCATCTCTACTTACCCAACTATTTTGCCTAAATTTTTTTCTTCTTTGGGTGTACTTGGACTGGAAAACTCTTGACATGATATTTTTGAAAGAGAAAACACTATCTACTTCTACACTTATATCTGTTGGGAGTTCAGATTAAACTGATGAACTCCTTTTATTCTCTACCTATACTAGATCAACTGTCAAGATTAAGCTGTTTGACAGGATTTCATTCGCTAGACTAAAATATGAAATTGAAAAATGATCAAATCAAGATTAGACAGTCTAATTTTTCATGTGTTTGTGGCATAAAGACAAGCTGCACACAAATGTTATTTTCATAAAAAATGAGATTTAGAAAAATCAGGGCTAGGATACATAGTTTTCTTTTCATCCCTATTTTTCTCTTTGGTTCTGTTTTGAGCGTGTGGAACTAGCATCTTGGTTTCCTAATCTACTTTCTTTGATAAGTCAAGCTTTCATATTTTGACTATCATTCTTCTTCACTAACTTATCAGCAATCAATTTAAAACATGCTCAGTTATGATTAGGCTAGATACATGAACAAGACATCTTTTGAGCACTAGTAGTGGCATTTAGACTTGCGCACTTTCAACATGACTATTTTTTGGGTATGGGGCTTTACCGTTTCTTTAGAAACTGCCCTCTTTTTCTACTTTTCCTATTGATTTTTTATTTTCTGTTTTTCTCAAAACAAACTGAAAGAAATATTATCATGGGGCTGAGCTTATTTTGCATGCCTATCTATTCTACTCTAACCTATATATGATAGACATTTATTTAGTGAAATCTCTTTTCCAGCAAAGCCAATCAAGCAAATGATTCCATGAGGGATTTTGTTTCAGCTTTTTGAGAGTGATGAAGAAATAAAAAGGCCACTTCCACCTTACTTTTTTTCGAACAGTAGTGCCTAAAATTTTTCTCACACTTTGCAACAGACTGTTCTGGGCAGAACACACTTCTTCAGATTTTTCAAGGAAAACAACAAATGGATCTTGGAATAATACCTGATCTAGAGGATTTGATATATAATCTTCATTCATGACTACTCTTTATTCCACTTGGCTATGCTTGAGGCTCTTTTGGGGAAGAAAATATTCCTCTTCTTCATGATCACCTCAACTATCA
This sequence comes from Pinus albicaulis, assembly GCA_034641835.2. Classification (NCBI taxonomy): domain Eukaryota; kingdom Viridiplantae; phylum Streptophyta; class Pinopsida; order Pinales; family Pinaceae; genus Pinus; species Pinus albicaulis. The sequence continues at coordinate 163,902,398 of CM076573.1, forward strand.
GACTCATCATATATTGTAGTGTAGTCCTCTTGCCAAACTGATGTGTTCTGATTTAGTGGACTAAGAACTACATGAAGTTCATCATGTTGATGAGAAGGGATACACTTTGGCAATAAATCCTCTTGAGAGGGTAGTGCAAAAACTCTCATGTGATTATCAACTTCTATTTCTTCATCTGCAATTTGTAACTCAATAGAACTTGGTGGCTGCAAATCTAGAGTTAAGGAGGATTCCATGTCCAAAATGATTTCCTCAACCATTTCATGAAAATGCTTCTCATTGACAACTTGCTCAAGAATTTCATCATCCTCCTCAACCTCATCATCAAAGCTGAAAGACTGCTGATTTCCAATTACGTGAAAGTTATTTCTGATGGACTGAAGTGAAGTAGAGAAAAGAGTCAGAGACTCTTCACTTACTTCTAAACTCTCAAGGCTTTCCTCATCAGTGTCATAGGTGATCTGTCTTGGCTGATTGATGCTTTCAATTTGATGATAGTGAACTTCATCCCACAAATCAACTGTTGATGGCTCTGCAAGGTTAGATTCTGCTTGGATATCATAATCATCAATATATTGATCAAAACTTGGAGAATCATTAATATAAGTAATGTCACCAGCCATACATATTGGACTATCAGATTGTTTCTCTTCGAATTAATTTAAAAATATATTTTCTGACTTATGGTATGCAATATTAGCAGGAGAATGATCATAAAATTTTTGTTCATATGAAGTTTTAGAGGTTGTCTGCATGTTTATGAGTTGATATATCTCCTCTTCAGTTAAAAAGGGAGGCATTTTTATCTTTCATTGGATATAACTACAATAATCCTCTTTCTCTTGGGAAAGCTGATTTAGAGGATGAATGTCTTTTTGGGCCTTACCTAAGAGAGATGATGAATCATCACTTGTGCCTTTAGAGAGATCCTGTGGGTTCTCTTTCATTTCTTTATTGGTTTCATCATAAACCAACTTTTCTTGATGTTCGAGACAATTAGCATGGGATTCATGAGTTGCCTCTGATAGATTCTCAGGAGGCCAATTTGCTTGTATAATTTGAAAAGAATCAAAGCACAAAGGTAGAGATCCTAAAGGTTTTGATTTTTCTTTCATTTCAGATTTGATTTCATCCTCAACCAACTCTTCTTGATGTTTGGGACAATACACATGGGATTCATGATTTTCCTCTAATAGATTCTCAAGAGGCCAATTTGCTTGTATAATTTGAAATGAATCAAAGAACAAAGGTAGAGATACTAAAGGTTTTGTTTTTTCTTCCATTTGTGACTATTCATAGGGTTGAATGTTTTCTTGAGGAGGTTCTGCAATAATATGTCCCTTTGTTTCTTTATGAGTATTTTCTTTAGTAGGTAAGGCAGTAATGGATAACATCTGATCTGTTTCTTTTTCAGTTAAAGGAGGAGGCATTTTTTGTTTTCTTTGGATTGGGCAACAATTGCTTTCCATTTTTTGTGGAGGTTGATCTTGTGGCTGATTGTCCTCTTGTATTTTACAAAAAGGGGTAGATGGATTGTTATTTGTTTCAACCTTTTCAAAGAGCTCTTATGGATCCTCTCTTATTTTTTGATCGATTTCATCCTTGATAAACTCTTCTTCGCCATCTTGATGGTTAGTTTGGGTAAGAAATGTATGGATCTCCTCTAACAGATCTTCATGATGCCAATTTCCAAAATCTTCATCAATGCTAACAAAGTGTTGTATGAGATCTTCAGATTGATCACAACAATTTTTAGCTAAGGATAGAGATGGACAATACCTTATATAGTGTTTGTAAAATACCTTGTGGAAATCCTTTAAAGAAAACAAGATGCCAGGTTCTAACCATTCATACCAATTTCTTGCCTTACCTTCTAATGTTTCGATGAACATTTTCATAAGACAGTCCTCATGCCATTCAAATTTTAAACTTGATGATATGTAACAAGGGGTCATCAAAGTTTCATATATGTATATGAAACTTGATGAGATGTAACAAGGGGTCATCAAAGTTTTCATCTTGAAAAATAGGCAGGTTTTTCATCCAATCTATTTGAGGATTTTTGTGTGGGAATCTAGGGATATGATCTCTGTTCATTGGAGCATATCTCCTTTGTATCCTTGGATCCATCTTTGTTAATCAGAAAGTGTCACTGTGTCTTTTCAACCAGTTTAGAGTTCTCTACCAGTGGAGTATTTCTGTCTATTGAGGGTTGTGGAGTCGCCAAGTGGAAGATTTGAACTTTTCTATCCACCATCAGCATGATTAGGATTGCTCAATGCATTCCTAGGAGATTTTATAAGGACTAGTGGAGTGATAGGCCTATTGGAGGCTAGTGGAGTCGCTAGGTGGATGTTTTTAGTTGTTTTGAGGGTATATGTGTATGTTCCACCACCAATACTGACAAAAAACCAATCTAAGAATGTTTTGGGGTTTTTTTGAGTTTCTTATATGTAGCCCTAGGGTTTGTTAGAGTGTCCTATAGCTGAGTCATCATTTTTCTAGAATGGTGAAACAACCAAATTCTACTCTTTTGACAATACTTTAGTCTTCTAAGTTTGACTGAGACTTTGAGAGTTCCTAAGGGATACCTAGGATGTTTTGACTCAAGGTCCCACCGTGATCGCCATTATGTTAGAGAGCGTTGGGATGGATCAATAGGATAGCATGCTCAGTTTGACAGGGGTTTTCCGCGAGTCTTGAAAGATATTCAGATTTAATATGAACTCAGGAAGGTCCCACTGCGATCGCCATTATGTTAGTGTCCCATAATTTGGCAGATTGGTAAACCAAATGACAGTGTAACATCAGACCAAGCTTTGGAGTCCTAGGAACCAGCCTTCCTGGACTCAGAGAGGGCTCTCTCTATTATGCGAAGGATGTGAACTTGTTCGCTTTATATGTTTGATTTTAGGCTAGCTTTTAAGTATATTTTGGTTTTTTTTGGGTTTTTTAGGTAAACTGATAAAAAAGGACAAATAGAAAAAGAGTTCATCAAATCAACAGGGCTATGGGGTCAGATAAATTCAAGACTGTCTAAATGGTGGACAAGGTATTACTGCAGGGCCGATTTAGTCAAGGTAAATAGATTCTTTGGGTGAAAGTGAAGTGAAATTAACATTAAGTTTGTGAAAGACAAAGAGATCTTAAACATATATAGTTTTAAAGAAAGTATTCATGAGGTAGGGCAAACCATAAATCTATATGAATAAAACTCAAACTGATACATATGAAAGATAAACAATCCAGAGATACATAAAATCATAAGAACCTCTAACTCTAGAAAATCACCTTCAGCTGTTGTGAAAACAAATAAGATAAACAAACAACTCAATCTATGAAGAGAGAACTCCTAAACAACATATCTTGAGCTATCGGGAACTCTGAAATAAGTTTGCAAGCATGGGCAAAAGGAAAGATCAAATGAGACCTCTTTGACTTAACTAAAACAACCAATATTTCATAGAAATATTTCAGAAATGGAGTTTTGAGAAACTATAAGTAAGCAGAGCATACCTTTAATCATACAAGATAGCAAAACATACTGACCATAAATGAAACAAATAACAATTTCTTGATGGACCTAAAGGGAAGTTAAGAATCCTTTAGAAATGATCAAGAAGAGGAAAACATCAAAGCTGTAAGATGCAGGATGTTTGAGGTGCTTCCATGAGCATGTCTCAACATATAATTTTCTGATCTATAGAAAATGAGAAGTATGGAACATTAATGAAAACAAGGAAACATAAACAAATCAGAGAAACATCACCATTCACCAAGCCATGGAATCCTGCACACAATGCTCCTCCACCATCAAGCCAAGTAAGACATCATCCACTTCATAAAACAAGTATTTCTTCCAAGCTCATAATGCTATGTATTTCTCTCAATATATCAAGTTCCGCCTCTTTGTTACAATGAATCCTATTGGTTTATATAAGCCAAAGAGGAGGAAATCCACTTAGAGCAACTAGAAGGCCATTGGCCAAAAATAAATATCTAAAACTGTCCTTGAGGCCTAACAAGGTCTAAGGCAAAAAATATCCTTCAAAAATATCTTTTTGAACTAAAATAGCAAAAAAGAATCACTTTTAAGGCTTGAAACATAAGATAAACTTTCTCAACGCACATTTGGCCCAGTCATCACTCAAAAAACTACTTTTCAGCAAAATCTACAGGAGCGTAGTACCAGAAAAAGTATATTTTACAGTGCATTTTTGGCGGACTTCCCGATGTCGAAATGAGTCCTGTGATGGCTCGTTGGAAAGCTACGGATGTCTACTTTCCAAAAATACTTGATTTTTTCCAATATGATGCCTTTAAGTCAATCAAAAATTAGAAACAATGAGAAAACCCAAGAGTGTAGCACCTGCTGATATTAGGGGCAGAAAGGTAAAAAATGGTTGTTTTTGGCCTTTTTGAGGGAGAAAAAAAACTTCATTTGATCTGAAAATTTTAGAGCATGTTCCTTTGATGTTAGGGAATCCAAAAATATAATTTTCTTCAGCTAAGGATGCTCCGAGAAACTGTTAAGGCACCCATGATTTTATGCTTTTAGGCCTAAAATTCACAAAAAACAAGAATGTGTCCAAAATTGCCCAATTTTGGTGAGTAAACCCCTTAAGGGTTTTTAGAAACATGTAATGAAGCTTGAGAAAGAATTCCAAGCTGGGATTGGCCTTTTCCATGTTTTTCCGTTGGGCGCCTCCTTTGGGCAGCTTTGAGTTTCCTTTGGGCAAACTGATTCAATTTCTTGTAGTGCTCAGTCATTCTCCTTTGTAGGCCCAAATCCTTGTTAGCTTTCTCCAATTTTATTTCCAAATGCTGATTTTACCTCTCAAGCCAAGACTCTTTATCATTCTCAATTTCTAGAGCAAGTAGCTCCGTAAGAGAGTATTGCTGTGCACAAGCTGATTACTCTTCTTTTTGATTTTCCAATGCTTTTCTAAGACCAATGGTCCTAGGCCTCTTTCTTGCTGGTTCTTTGTCTTCATCATTATCCGCATACTCACCCATGTATTCTTCAAGTTTTTCTTGTGACTTTTGCGCTTCTCTTTTATATCTGATTTCCCGGGCTTCATAAATATTCATTTGTCCACTCATCTGTTTGTTTTGCATTTGCAAAAGGTGGATAAGGTCTTTTGACCTTTCTAGGTCATTTTCCAAGTATTTAACTTGGGCATCCCGATCTTGTAAGAGGGATCTAAGAATCCTGGCCTCATCTTCTTCATCATCACTGTCTAGTTGTATTAGCTCAAACTCCCTCTCATGCTCACGACTACTTTCTTGTTCTTCAATCTTCTCCTTGCCCTTGCCTTTGATGGGCCTCTTTCCTCTGGTTTTCTTAGGCAATTCAACCTTGCTTTGTTTTGGCAATTTACCTCTGCTTCTTAGTGCTCTGGTGACATTGCTTGGCACTGTTTGAATATTTTTTCCTTTCACTGCTTTAATGGTTTTAGCCTTCACCATTTTTGATGGATGAAGCATGGCCCCTTGCCTTGGAGAGGCAGCAATCACATGCTCCTGACTGTGTTGATGAGAAATGAAAGGAGGGGTTAACACTAGTACCTGTTCAGTTTGACCCTTTATATCGCTGCCTCCTTTATTACCAAATTTTCTGCCTTTTTTACTATCACTGTTTTCATTCTTTAGTGGGCTGCTTCTTCATTGGCTTGTTCTTTGTTATCATTACTTCCATCATTTGCTTTTACTGCATTCTTCTTTCTCACTGTTCCTCTCTTATTCTTCAGTTTGTTCTTTGTCATCATCATTTTCCTCCTAATTGTTTTCTTTGGTATCAATAGTGCATTTCTCAGGCTCAACATTACTTTCAGGGCCACTACTGCTTTCTTCTGGTCCAGCTTTGTTTTCTTCATGATCACCTTTACCAGAGGAAACTGTCTGAAGAATGTTTTCTTGGGAGGGTGAATCAAGGGAGAAAAGTGGAACATGATCAGTGGAGGGAAAAACAAGGGGTGTGAGGACTAATTGGCACTTTTATGACTTAAAAAATGACGAGGAGATGTCAATTGATGAAGAAGACCTCTTAAAATTGATTCTCATAGAAAAATGCAGCTTCTGGGTAAAATTTGGCTAATTCTTTCCCTTTCTACAGCTTGCTAGAAGGTGTTGTGCTTTTACTACAGGCATGTAGCGTCCTTAAGAAAATAACACAGGAGCAGACTGTAGGCGCGTAACGTCCATCTACAGGCGCGTAGCGCAGAAATAGGCCTTTTTGCAGCAGTTTTTTGGAGGCCTTCCCGATGTCGGAATTGGGCCCGGTATGGCTCGTTGGAAAGCTATGGATGTCTACTTTCCAAATATATTTTATTTTTTTCATTTGATTTCCATTTGTCTATCCAAAAAATTATTCTCCCAACACTGGTAAAAATTGGTGAATGCTGGTGCAGAAATGCAGTTTACCTTCACCTTATGGCTTATTTGATAGATATTTTTGTCCCTTTTTTGTTTCCCTTCACCACTACCTTTATAATTTGAACATGTGATTAGGCTTATGATGGCATTTTGTCATTTTCAAGGTGAATTTAACAACTATGTTTTCCTCCACATTCTTTAAGTCAAGTCTGTGATTGCCCTTTGTGTAACACCTTATCTTCATTGAAGGAGGCTTTTTCAAACTTAAGTGTTTTTCCTTTGCTTGTTATGAAGGAGGCCCTTTAAACTTACTGTGTTTATATTTGAAGGAGGCTTGTTAAACACAAACTGTTTAGGCCCTCTGCTTATCTTTTAAGGATGTATTTCAAACAAAAACTCGGCCTATCTCTGTTTATCAAATGAAGGAGGTCCTTTAAAAGCAACTGTGCCCTCTACTTGTCATTGAAGGAGGCTTCTTTAAAACTGTGTGGGTGCTCTGTTTATGCTTGAAGGAAGGTACTTCAAACAAAGTCTGGGCTCTTTAAACAACCTATGTTTTTTCCCTATCTCTGTTCATCAAATGAACGAGGCCCTTTAAAGCAACTGTGCCCTCTACTTGTCATGAAGGAGTCCCTTTAAACTTAAGTATTTGCCCTCTGCTTATGATTGAAGGAGGCCTTTTTTACAACCAACTTTTTCTTTAGTCCGATTTGCTTATGATACATGTTCTTATTGAGTATCACTGTGAAACCCATGGGCAGGTAATGTATTTCCAAATGATAAATGTTTGTTGTGTCTGTCTTAGGAATAACTCTTCTTTGCAGTAACTGTAGCTTTATTGGTGCTGATAGTACGTTTATGTTTCAGAGTCTAGGGTATAGAAAAAAGGCAGTTGTTCCTTTCTATACTTTTTACTTTGATGCCTAGTCTGCTAGAGGTTCTTTTGCTAGAAAATTTCCATACCTAGCCTCATAAGACCGTTTTTCAGAGTTGTGCCCATATGTTTGGAAAGAGCAGAAAAATACCTCCTGAAGTGACATAAAGTTCTTTGTGTAGTGTCTTTTGAACCTTTATACTTATTTTTTGATGATAGATGATCTTTGACATTTTTTAGGTATCCCTAATTTGCAGAGATAAAACTAGTTTGTTCTCTTTTCCCTCAACTCTACATTTCCTTTAGTTTCAAACAGTCAACTGTTTTGACTGAAGCTTTTTCTTGAAATATCTCTTTGCCCAATTTTGATTTAAGCCATTCATCCTGGCACCCCTGCAGAGATGTCTTGATAAGATGTCTTGATTTTTGGGCAAACTTGTCTGCGGTATAATGAGGATAAACTTTGAAAATCACTTGATCACTTTCTCTTTGGTCATGGGACCATCTTTACTCTGTTTCTTCTTGAGTTGAATTTCTGAGTTTTACTAAAAAAAGACATGACAAATTGATGGTGCACGACCTAAGGATAACAAAAGGATTTTTTTTTCCAGATAGAAGGACATGATACTTTGACTGATAGTAAAAACAGAGTTCTTAACAAGACATAAGTCTTTTAAGATACTCATCCTAAGCACCATCACCTAACCTGGACACTTTGTTATGACCTTTTAAAATGGTTTTCTAGACATACTCAGGTCATCAAAAAGTAACTTCAGTTAGTGAGAAGGTAACAAGGACAACTTGACTTATGTTTGGACAGAGTGTTTTGTGAAATAGGAGGATTTTGGATATCATAGATAAAAGGTTTTACAAGGATGTGATAGTTATGGATAGGGAAGGTTTACTGACCTAGGATAGGATTTTAAGCTTGATGACCACTTCAATCACAGTATGTAAGAGAGGGGGAGAAAAGATAAAAAATTTCTCTAATGGGTTTTCTAGAGGACAAATTGACTGTTTGAAATTGGTTTCTAGGAAACCTGGACAAGGCATATAGTCATCAAAACAAGTGAAAAATACTGAAGACTAACACTTCCTACTTGTCACTGTTTCCTTTTTTAAGTTTCATGCATTCATTTTATGTTTGTTCTGTCTGAATGTGTAACTAGGAATATTACTATAGGATTAGTCAAGTGCTCCCTTTCTTTAACTAGTTTCCATTTTAATGTTTTCTTCTGATTTTCAGTGTTGATAATTCTTAATTACTCTCACTCCCGTTTGACCTTTGCCTTCTACTTCCATTTTCTAGATCAAAGGATCCTTATGTGCCCTTTATCCCGATCATAGCACTTCACAAAACACCACTTTCCCAAATCTCTAAGGGTTATCTATCTTGCCATGAATATATTTGTACCTTTTTAGTCTTGATTTCTAGTGCTGCTAGCTTGATTTAGACTCCATAACCCAATGGACAAGTATATTTCTCTCTATCTTACCTCCAAGTGATTTTTTCCCACCAAACCCTCTAAACCAAAACCAAATTGTACTTTCATAACTAGCCTAACATTTATAAATCAAACAAAGATAAATCTTAAAGAGAGAGCCCTATTTGAACCCTAGGAAGGCTAGATCCTAGAGTTTGAAGTAGGTTTGTGGTTACCTCTAGTATTCTTTGACTAAAAACTCAAAATCTCACAACTTAAGAAATTACTAGAGTGATAAGAGATCCTATTTGATATTATTCCATGTTTCATAGGCTCTCGTGTACCTCATCCTCTTCTCACTGGATACCTCTGCTCTGCGTCCTCTAATTAGCCCAAATCATTAGAAATCTTGCAAAAACATCCCTCAAATTGGTTAGTAGTAGCAAAAATAATGCATACAATTTGTAGAAAATCCAGATAATTTGTAAAAAAAATAGTAAATTTACCTTTGCAAATGGTAACCCTCTCTGAAAAATAGTAACCCTTCGTGCCTATGGTAACCCTATGATCGATTGAGCCTACTCTGAATTATCTAGAGATAATTTTCTTTGTCTCTCTAGGAAATAATTCTGTAGCAAATAATTCGTAAGGAGAAAAGGACTTGATGGGAGAGAAAAGAACATGGGAAAGGAAAAAAGGACTCGATGGGATAGAAAATTTCTAAAAATGGTCTGCTGGAGCTCCAAATTGTTGAGTCGAAAAAATTAAATGGCACATTCACACAGAGGGATCGACAAAAAAATCAAGAAGGGTTGTCTCGGTACGCATGATATATTGTCCATAAATTTGGAATTCCAAATTCAAAATTTTTTCACCGCTTGTAACTGTTCGAAACACAGATATTGAAGTCCTCTACGATAGGTAGAGGATTTTTCGTGTCGAGGAGATGGCATCAGAAGGTGGAAAACAAAACTCTTTGCATTACGGTGATGGGGACAGAGACGTCGACGAAGAGTTGGAGACGGAGAAATTTTTTTTTCACAAAGAAGAAAATTTTGTTTCGTTCATGGGGCCCACTCCTATTGACATCGCGAAGGAGCTCGTTGGAGGTCCTCACCGGCGGCTAGCGGGTGAGAAACAAGAAGGGTGTTTTGTCAACCCATTAGCCTACTCCATATTGTAACTACATTTACTATGAATAATTTAGAAAAATTATTTTCTCAATAACAAATTGCACACCAACGAAAAAGGTAAAATGGGAGTATATTGTGGTGAATGTATCAAGTTAGTAATTAAGCGAATAAGAAAACCATCCAACAACTTAGTTTTCATGTATATATTTCAAATTCTGATTCAATTAAAGAAGTACTGAATATTATCAATTTTTAATTAAAAAAAAATTATATAAATTTTTAATTTTAATACAAAATTATGATGAAACAAACTCATGAATTAAAGGAAAATATTTTTGCCCAATAATAAATCGAATAATGTTTTTATCAAATAATGAAATAGTAAATTATGGTAAACATTTTTTTTCAAATAATAAATGATGGGAAAAAATATAACAAAACTAAACACAATCTACACTTTCAAGACTTTCTAACCATGCATAAAACAATAAGCAACAAAATTGGGCGGGAAGTTCACATCATAGTAAATTTGTTCAAATTTGGGAAAGGATCATGATCACATTAAAGTTATTATTATCCTTAACATCATCAATCATATTAAATACATAAGAGAAAACATTAACCAACACTTCGCATTGTTGGCACTCATTTTTTGTCAAATTTGTTTATAGGAAATCCACCTAATTCGCATCATTTTCCACATTATATCATCCAAATACACCTTATTTTTACCATATTATGCATATTTAGGTAAATAAATTATGTTTTTCAATTTTTAGATATTTTTGTAAAAATTGGGTTTTAAGATTATACTTTGGATAGAACTAAAAATTCTCGTAATTGCTTCATGAAATTCATGTATGCAGGACACCTGGGCACGAGCTGAGAATGGATTTGGAAAGCTTGGGAACCAAGGATGAAAAATTGTCTATTGGTTTGGTCAAACTAAGCTAAAATAGGCCCGATCATTGCTGGTCAAACATGACCTATTTTTCAGGAATCCCTAGAAAATAGGGCATAAATAGTAGATTTTGGGATTTTTATAGATTTGGTGTAAGTAATTGGATGACTTCAACCTAGATGGATTGGATTAGGATAAGATAAGGTTGTTAGAGACATTGTAGATAGTTTTTATTATTATTTCTCTACTTATACCAAGTTTATCAACCATTGAGACATGAAGAATTTGTATAATTTCATATTGAGACTTCTGAACTTTGTGAGTTAATTTGAGGAACCTGTTTGAACTTATTTTTTCTGTTCAATGTTGTGGATGATTGACTAAGTTTTCAGTAGCTGATAAGTTTTTCAAGTGTGCAAGGCAAGGGTGGAGGCCCCCCACACCAAGCTAAGTACACTTCTTGGTTAATTTAGCTTGATTTTCATAAATAGTTTTGCTTTAGATTTGTTCAAATAATTAGATGAATGATGATTTATTATGATTTATGATGAATCTTGGTTTACTTCTAATTTGCATATGAAGGGACAAACCAGTGTTTAAGTTAAACTCTCCTTCTATTTGGTTCAAGAACAATAACTAGAATTCATCTTTCTTTTCCTTGTTGAGTTATTTACTTATGCTTATGAATCTTGGTTTAATTATAATATGCATATGAAGGGACAAACCAATGTTTAAGTTAAACACTCCTTCTATCTTATATAAGAACAATAAACTAAAATCATTTTATTTTCCTTGTTTAAAGCTATTTCCTGAATTTCTAGTTTTAAATACAATGGTAACAGTGATGAAGGAATTTGTGAAGAAGGACAACATGGACCTCCTCAGTTAGGAGCCTCTTCTATTACTCTTTATGCATCATAATCTATTGTCATCAGTTAGTTGATTTCTCTTCATAAAATTAATATTGTAGGGAGGGTCAAACAGGATCTCCTACGTTAGGAGTCTCTTTCCTCAAATATTACATATTGAATCAGAAATTACTTAGTTAAATTTTATATTTTTAATATGCATTTCCTTTAATTAAAAAAAATTGTTTTCTACAAGATTGACTACATCTGAGATCCATATATTTTGGACATGCTTCCAAGTTTACAAACCCGGATTGATAATAAATAATTGTGTTAGTTTACCCAGTAAATTGACCCAACATTTTTGGTGCCATTGTCGGGGAAGCATACATCAACATAGTCAATTAGAAGATAAAAACAAAATCTAAAAAAAAAAACAAAAACACATAAAAAACAACAAAAAATTGGTTTTTCTTTTAGTTATGTTTCTTCATGCCTAGAGATAGATATTAGAAAGGTAGTTTCATTAAACAAAACCCCCCAACAATTCAACGATCCATAGGGGCAGGACCATCAGGACTAACAACACCAGTTTTTGGGAGACCAACTCTAGAGGAACTAGAAGAAGAAAAAAATATTAGGACAAAGACTGACTCTAATTGAAAGACAGACCTTGTTAGCCTTGGAGGTAAAAAGGATGCAAACACCAAAAGAAACCCCTTTCATCAAAATAAAAAGGAAACAAGGAGGCCAATTGTTAAACAATTAGAGCAACCAGTTCTTGAACAAATCAAGATAGTTGAGGAAACACCAAATCAGCCTCATATTGAAACAATACAAACAACTGAAAAGGAAATGACTGAATAAGGAGAAGGATATAATATACCAGTCATGACTCCAGAACAAATATGTCTATATGAGAGACAACAGAAGGAATGATAGAGAAAAAGAGAGGAAGATAGAAGAATAGAAGCAGAGAGAAAAAGAGAGGAAGAAGCAAAAAGAGAGTATGATAACAAAAGACAACAAGATATAGAAAAATACAATGATCAGGAAGCTACCTTTGGCTTCCCAATATTAGACACAAAAGCAATACTAGGAGAAGAAGTGAAAATGAAAAACATTCCACCTTTTTTTTTGCCTAATTTTTATGGAATGTCAATAGAAGATCCTGACTCATTTATATTTGAATTTGATATATTATGTCAAACTTATGGATACACAAATGACACACATAAACTTCGTCTCTTTCTTGCTACTCTGAAAAAACAATACTAAAATGGTTTATGGGTTTAGGAGAATATACCATTGCTTCTTGGGATGACATGAAGAGAATTTTTCTTAAAAATTATCAGGCTTATTGCACAGCTAGAGACTCAAAAGAAGACATTTTCAGAATGACACAACAAGAAGATGAAAGTTTGAAAGAGTACTTAGAAATATTTCTCTACAATCTACAAAAATCCAAACAACATTCTTTGAATCCCGATACCATCTGCACAATTTTTCTTAAAGGTATCAGAGATGAATATTGAGATATTCTCAATGTGATGGGTAAAAGAGATATCTCAAACTTTCCATTTGATGAGATTTCTAAACTATGTCAAAAATATTCTATGGGAAGCGCAAAAAGTGGAAAAAGGGATGTTACATCAAGAGCTTCCAAATCTACAATAGGAGTAGTAACAAAAGCATAAATAGGGAGTTTGCTAGAAAATTTTAAATATAATCTTTTAAGCACTTTAGGAACACAAGTTTATGTTTTAAAAGAAAATAAGAAGAAAGAATAACAAGATCAAATCTTATCAATATTTTTTCCAAAGTGTAGGAAGAAACATCCACTTAGAGAATTTCCTTTGGATAGTATGTAGGTGTGTGGACTTTGTACAGAGAATCATGCAACTAAACATTGTCCAAAACTTAAAGAATTTAAAATGGAAGAAGTACAAGGGACATATTATCTTTATTATATGGCACCAAGGAGACCTTGGAAACCAAGTATTCCTCCACAATTCCCTCAACAAAACCCCTAGAATTATCAGTGTCCTCATCAGAATTCATGGACTACTCCAATGCCATGGCAGGCTTGACCTCCACAACAATACCAAAACCAACCCACACAAGGTTGGAGAGGATATAGTTATGGAAACCAACCACCTCAACAAATGTATCCTAAACAATACCAACAAACATATCAACAGCCATACCAGCAACCATATCCTCAAGAACCATTCTGATACCAAAAATTCCGGAAACATCCTCAACCAATTCCATTTCCACAAAAAAATCCTGCACCATTACTAACTCAACCTTAGCAGCTTCAGCTGCCTTCTAACCAACCCCCACCTAGACCAACTCAATTACCAACTTAGCCAATAGAAAATCCAAGTAACAAAGTGGATAAACCAACATACAATGTGGAAGAAGCAACATATTTTCCTATATACTCTATTCTTCCCATGCAAAATTTCCACTTAAGGTCTGGAAAAGTGTTACATAAATATTCTTCACCAATCATAGAAGAACAAACTGAACAAGGAGAACAAATTGAAAAATTTCATCCAAGAAATCAAATTCAGAAAGGAAAAAATATTATGACTCAAACACCACCTTATCCAAAGAGGTTAGTAGAGCAGAAAATTCCAATGTATCTTCCTGAATTTGATATTTTGGATGAATTAACGAATGCTTATGTTAAAATTCCTTTGTTGCAAGATATAAAATATATTCCAATTTATTTAAAAACAATAAAGAAGTTATGCATTAAATTAGCTAGTCTCATGTCTACAAAAACAATCCACAATCTAGGTCATTGGAAAATTAGTTAGTCTCATATCTACAAAAACAACAATTGAAAAATATATTGACCCTAGGATCCCTATGGTTACCATTTCGATCAGTAAATTTTCAGTTCCAAATACTTTAATATATTTGGGAGCAGCTATAAATTTTATGACCACAAAAAATATGAAACACTTGAAATTGCACAATATTAGACCTACTACTACAATTTTGGAACTTGTAGATAGATCTAAAGTTGTACCAGAAGGAATATTAGAAGATATCATTGTTCCTTTGGATTCATGGGAATATCCTGTAGACTTTCTAATCTTGCAGCCAAAAACAAATTTAGGAGGCCATCCTTTAATTCTAGGTAGACCATGGTTAGCCACAACAAATGTCTTCATTGGATGCAGATCAAGAAGTATGATCATAGCACATGGGGATGAAAGGAAACATGTTACACTCTATCCTCCAACACAATATCCTTCTTTCTTATCATGGTTTGATGAACAGCAACAAGAAGAAACTAAATCTGTTCACAGTATTAATCAAGTCTTTAATTTTAGAGAAGAGGAAGAAAATGAGGATCTATTAGACCTTTTCATCTCAGAACCTGATATTTCGAAGCAACTTAGAATAACACAATATGAAGCTACAATTCATATTTTAAATAAATGTTTCCATGAAAATTGTACTATTCAATCATTACAAAATTCAATTCAAAGTATTTTCCCAGTTAACTCAATTACCAATTCACAGAGTAAAATCATTGAAAGCAGTCTTGGAAGGAATTTGAATATTGGTAATAATTTACAATCATCACAAGAACAAAAGGTAATAGCATTGCTACAGAAATATTCAAATATTTTTCTTGGGATTACACATACATGTAGGGAATTCATCCAAATACATGTATTCACCACATCTACACTGATGATCATATCAAACCAGTGAGACAACCACAAAGAAGAATGAATCATATGATGAAAGAAACAATGAAAGAGGAACTGAAGAAATTGTTACAAGTTGGATTCATATATCCTATTGTTGATAGCCAATGGGTTTCTCCCTTAGTTGTGGTGCCAAAGAAAAATGGAAAGTGGAGGATATGTGTAGACTATAGGGAACTGAATAAAGCCACATTAAAAGATCATTTCCCATTACCATTTATTAACCAAGTACTAGATTCATTAGCTAAGAAGAAATTCTTTTCTTTTCTTGATAGATTTAGTGGATACAATCAGATTAAGATAGTATTGGAAGACCAGGATAAAACCACATTTACTTGTCCATGGGGAACATATGCATATAATGTTTTTCCCTTTGGGTACCTACTACTTTTCAAAGAGAAGTCCTTGCAATCTTTGCTGATCTAATTCATGAATGTGTAGAGGTCTACATGGATGATTTCACTGTATATGGAGGAAAATTTGATGATTGTTTGAATAATATTGATTTTTTTTTTAAAAGATGCATAGAGACAAACCTATCCCTCAGTAATGAAATTTTTTTTATGATGTTAACTAAAGGGATAGTGTTGGGACACCATATTTCTTCTTCAGGAATCAAGGTGGACCCAACAAAAATATAATTCATTGTGAACTTGATGCCACAAACAACACAAAAAGAAGTAAGAATTTTCTTGGGATATGCAAGCTATTACAGGAGATTCATTGAGAATTTTAGTAAAATAACTCTACCTCTATTCAAGTTACTTGCAAAATATGTTGAGTTCCAATGGAAAACAAATTGTCAAAATGTATTTGAAATAGTAAAAGGAAAATTGTCAATTGCACCCATTCTCTGAGGACCAACCTAGTCATTGCCATTTCATATATCCACTGATGCATAGGATACAAATATAGGAGCATCACTTGGAAAAAAATAAAATCAGTTCAATTATGCCATATACTTCATAAGCAAAAACTTAGCACCAACATAATTGAACTATACAGTCACAAAAAAATAAATGTTAGCTGTTGTGCATGCATTTCATAAGTTTAAGCATTATATAACAGGTTATCAAATATTCATTCATACATATCATTCAACCATAAGATACTTAATGAACAAAGAAATAAAAAATGGAATAATTACTAGATGGTTGTTATTAATGCAAGAATTTAACATCATTTTTCTAGATCGACTAGGTAAAGACAATCAAGTAGCAGATTTTCTATTAAGGCTTCATTCACCTGGTGATGCAAATCTTGTTTCAGACAATTTTCCACATGAACGTTTATTTTCTATAACACTTAAAATACCATGGTTTGCTGATGTAGCCAACTATTTATCATATGGAATATTACCATCCCATTTCACCAATAAACATAAAAGAAAAATAATCAGAGAAAGTGCTAGATCTAGTTGGGTCAATGGTGACCTATTTTATACTATTTCCGATCTATTAATAAGAAGATGTGTTAGAGAAGATGAAATTCTGGATATTTTGAAAGCATGTCATGATGAACCACATGGTGGATGATTTTGCAGATAAGCGGACATCATACAAGGTGCTCAAACTTGGCTACTACTGGCTAGCAATCTTCAAGGATTCAAAAGCCTATGTTAAAAGATGTGACAACTGCCAAAGAACTGGAAGCCATAAGAACTCATAGAACCATTTGAGCAATGGGCTCTAGAATTTGTGGGACCAATTAAACCACCATCAAATGGAAAGAAGTACATTCTAGTATGTACATATTATGTTACAAAGTGCGTAGAGGCAAAGAAAGTGGGAAGAGCAACAAAAGACACATTAGTCCCATTCCTCTTTGAGGAAAGCTTTATCAGATTTGGAGTTCCAAGACATATTTTCATAGATCAAGGAGAAAATTTTGCCTCCAAACTTGTCTAGGATATTACAGATAAGTATAAGATTAAACATAGAAAATCCACTCTGTACCATCCCCAAGCAAATGGACAAGTAGAGTCGACAAATAAAGTGCTAGAAAATATCATGATGAAAACAGTGCAAATGAACATAAAGGATTGGTTAGAAAAGTTAAGAGATGCACTTTGGGCATACAAAATTACATGGAAGAACACAACTGGATTCATTCAATACCAGTTGGTATATGGTAAGGAAGTTTTGTTACCCATTGAATTTCAAATTCATACATAAAAACTTGCAGCAAAATTGGGAATGGAATTATCTGAAGCACAACAATAGAGAGTTGTGCAATTGAATGAATTAGAATAAGGCAACAAGAAATTGAGCATACAACACTGGTGCAACAACAAAGAATCAAGTGTCATGACAGATTCATTAAGAATAAATTTTTTCATAAAGGATATTGGACATTACTTTTTGAATCCAAGTTTAAATATTTCAAAGCAAAGTTTACAACTCATTGGCTTGAGCCATATGCGATAGAAGAAATTTTTGACAATATTGTAGCAGTAAAAATAAAAACAATTGATGAAGTAGAAATTTCATTTTGATTCAATGGACATAGGCTTAAGTTCTATAGTAAGCCTATCAATAAAGAGGACTTCTTGAAAAGAATCTCAACATAAAATAACATGGAAATAATGGAACAACATAATGATATGCCTTCCTTACATCCATAATAAAAAAAATAAAAATAAAAAAATAAATAATAATAATAAAGGAGTTTGGTTGTGAAAATCCAGGAAACTAGCACAATACAAACTCGAATTCATATTGGAAAACCAACTTGTTTGGCCAATATGAATTCTCTATTTTGTTTTAATATTACTTCAATTTGATTTTGCAGAAAAAAACCTCCAGGAAATCCAAGACTTGAGGACAAGTCTTAACATAAGCAAGGGGGAAGTTCATAATAAAACTATGCAAATAGTTTGAGCAGCTTTATGCACAAGGGACCTGAATAAAATATCAGAAGGGACCTGAAACATCATTGAAAATATCATGCAGAAGGGACCTGAAACATCATTTACAATAACATTGCAGAAGGGACCTAAAAAATTATTTACAATATCACTGCAGAAGGGACTTGAAAAACATGTCAGAAGGGACCTAAAACATCATTTACAAATTGTAGAAGGACCTTAACAACATCAAAATTTAAGGAATTTGAATCAATAGCAGATGCCAAGAAGAACATGAAATAACATAATATCAAAAGGTTCAACTAATCAGTTACAATTGTCTATATTCCATCTGAATGCATCTTTGAAGAACCATCATCACGAGTCAAATTTGGAAGAAGCAAAAAAAGTCATCATCAAATTAGTATCAACATCAAGCTATGTTGCGAAAGGGAAAGTACAATAAGTAAACAAAAAAATGTTCTTAGAACCTTAGATTTTGAAAAAAATTCTAGAGTTGTTAAAACTAATTTAACATGAGTATGCATTATATTACATTTTTTTTTCATCCTAAATTCATTTATCCTACCCTCATTTTCCTATCATATCCATTATCCTACAATACCTAGACTCGTTATTTCCTTATCCTACCATACCTACACT
The DNA here is from genome assembly GCA_034641835.2 of Pinus albicaulis. NCBI lineage: Eukaryota > Viridiplantae > Streptophyta > Pinopsida > Pinales > Pinaceae > Pinus > Pinus albicaulis. Next base: position 163,921,195 of record CM076573.1, read on the forward strand.
CATTACCCTACCATATCCATTAAACCCACCATATTCAATTTCATACATTCATTCCATATACCCCTACATTAATTTTTTTTTCATATACCCCTACATATCTCATAAGAATTTTTGATCCAAGATTGAAGACTCAATAATTTTCCCCTTAAGGAATTTGTTTGACCTACAAAAACCACACAAAGGTTAGTGCCATAATTAGAATAATTTAAATTTAAAATGACATATCCTATGGTCATTTTAAAATAAATTAAGAAGAATGCATATAAATGACAAAACCTAAGGTATGATATAAGAGCGCAATGTATGATTGCAAGGTATGAAAATGCAAAAATAATAATCAAAATGAAATGCAACATGCAAACAAGCGGAAGTTTGAAAAGACACAAGAATTATTATGTAAACAAACCAAGGTAGAAATGCAACATAATGAAGGCAACCATGAATAAAAAAGTGCAACTACAAGGAACGTGGGGATGTGGTGTTACGGTGAAATGATGGGCATGAACACCATGGAAGAAGGACAGTATACAATCCAGAAGAATGCAGCCATAGGGGTACATAAGTCAAAAGGTGATTTGGCATATGAAATGATCAAATGCATTCCAAACGCGGTGTAATGCCCCATTCAAAATCTATGTAAAACTATTGTGTTACGCCTTCAACATTAAAAAAAAAAAAAAACTCCATGTTAACACTTTTTCTTCCACCATCACGGCAATATTAAAGCTTAGGAAGAGGAGGAGGACGTTGTGCAGACACATGCACATGTTTAGCACCTCGTGAAAGAAGGAAATAAGAGAGAAAACGCGGAGAAGAGGCTACGTAAAATAGAGAAGCTTGAAATGAGAGAGAGAAGCATAAGAAATAGGCAAAGAAGTTGTGGAGAAATAAGAAGGATAGGCATCGATTTTAAAAATGGAATTGAAGGCGGAGATCTCTAGTCACTAAGTTGACTGAAGCTCACCAAAAAAATCCAGGAATTCTGCACAAAGAGAAGTTAAGAGATCACTGCTGGATTTTTATCACTAGATTCAACAGATTTCAGGGGTAGTTTAGTTGGGAATAAGAATGAGACGTGTCATGTTATAAAGAGTAAAAATCCATTTCTGAAATCGAAAACTTGACACCATTAAAATCACTCTGCCACCTGTGTATAAGTGAACCTTTAGAAATTATGGAGAGGAGTTCTAACTGAAGTAACCTTGTTCCACCTTCAGGGGCACGAGTATTACTTTGAGAAATTTTCGAGATTGCTTCCAAGATCAGGTAACCGAGTTCAATACTCTATGCATAGTTACGAATTGGTCGCATGTAACAAAACAGAGTTCCATATTTGTTTTTACATAATGTGATTTTCATAAAACACAACGAGTGAATTTATTCATTCTCATAAATAAAGTGAGCCATTTCAATTCATTTTTCATACACAGTGAGCTCATTTCTTCATCCTTATACACACAATGAGCAATTTTTTGTCATACAATGAGAAAGATTGTCCTACTATTCATATGAACAGTGAGAATTGTTAAAACAGAGAAGGAGTTCTTGAGGAAATTTTTGGCAAAATTGAGATTGAGAAATGAATTATGAAGCAATGAAAGCAATGTTAAGGTGTTTTTGTGATCTTTTCACACAGAGAGCAAATTTTTCATTAGTTTTTAAGAAGTAGTGGACTCATTTCTAAGGAAGAACAAAGGATTAGAGAAGACTCAAAGCAAGACAACAATTTCATCTTTTAAAGGAGCTTCAAAAGAACATGTAAGCATGATGATTACCGATGAATAAATAAAAGACATAAGTATACAGATGCATGTTACTTTTGTTCATAATGAGGATGTTTATTGTTCAATGGTACATAAATTGGTACACAGAGAACATGACAAACAAAGTAGATCCAAAAGAGTTCAAGATGGAGAATTAGGGCAAAGAAATAATAGAAAAATTGTACCAAGATGGGTATAATGATAAAATAACACAAGATTTCATAAGCCAATATGAACAAGGAAAAACCATAGTGGGTGACCTTTCAATTCCATTAAACACAAAATTCTTGTCACAATCTCTAGACCTACCATTAGCAGGAGATGAATACCATAAAGGCCTAAATTTCAGAGAGAAGGGGTGGACATACTTTTTAGAGAAATAGAGGAAATGGAATTTTGATAGAGCAAAGGGAATCCCTAGAGATTGGATGACTGAGCCTTGGTTTGAACTAATAATGATCATTCAAAGATACTTCACATGTGATAACAGGTTCAGTATAGCTTATCTCTACCATATTAGACTTCTACAACACATGGAAGGGGAATCTAAGATAAACTTACCTTTTTTCTTCTCAAAAAGTTTGGTCAAAATGATAGAAGGGGTCAAGAATAAAACTGGAACAAAATAAACACATGTATATCATCAGGGCCTCATAAAAATAATTTTAGAACACCGAGTGAGGAGTAAAGGGTTGATTTGGAGAGAATTTTTGGCACAACATCATCTTGAGGGACATAATACATAAGAGAAATTTGAACAACTGCATGTAACTAGAAGCATTATGAACTCTCTAGTATATCATATAACCAAATATAAGAAGAAACAAGACAATATCAAGATTGAAAAAGAGAGATCCTTATTGTCTATTCCTAGGAAGCCAAGGAGGAAATTACATGAATAACCAAGTGAAAAAGATGCAGAAGTAGAAGTAGTTGAGCCTCTAAAATCCTCCAAAAAATTCAATGAAATATTGGAAAGGATGGAAAGAGAAGTATAGGAAGAGACTTTAGAGAAGGATTTCTACTTTGAACATGCATGGATTGGTGCCACCTCATCACATTCACTTCCCAAAGAGACCGTGGGAGAAGAAAAAGAGTTGCAACAAGAAGAACATCTCAAGAAAATTGAAGAGTTGACAAGGGAGCTAGAGGTGAACAAAATATTACAAAATCACTTGAAGAAGGAAAACAAAATGTACAAAGAAAATAATAAGAAGCTAATCAGAGAAAATGAAGGATTGAACAAAAATATTAGCAAGCTTGAGACCAAAAACACTCTCATTTCCAAACAAGCTTTTAGATGGCTTAATGAAAAGAAAACATGGCAATATAAGTATGAAAGACAAAAGGCCCTAAAGGCCACCATTTATAAAGAAGGAAGGTATGAGGGGATTGACTGTCTTATTCCGACTGCTTAACAGGAAACTGCAGGATTAGATACATTGGGAACATCATCACTCAGAAGGTCAAAGAGGAGAAAGCAAGCATGATGACATGCTTGCAGATCAGCAAGAGGGAGATGTTGGCCCTCATTTTTGGTCAATTTTGTTTATAGGAAATCCACTTAATTCCCATCATTTTCCACATTATATCATCCAAATACACATTATTTTGACCATATAATTCATATTCAGGTAAATAAATTATTTTTTTCAATTTTTAGATATTTTTGTAAAAATTGGGTTTTAAGATTATTTTTTAGACAGAACTGAAAATTCCTGTAATTGCTTCATGAAATTCATATATGTAGGACACCTGGGAACAAGTTGAGCATGGATTTGGAAATCTTGGGAACCATGTATGAAAAATCATCTATTGGTTCAGTCAAACTGAGCTAAAACACGCTCCGTCAACGCTGGACCTGTTTTTCAGGAATCCCTAGAAAATAGGGCAAAAATAGTAGATTTTGGGATTTTTCCAGATTTGGTGTAACTAATTGGATGATTTCGACCTAGAGTGGATGGGATTAGGATAATATAAGGCTATTAGTGTTGGGAAAAATAGAATTCATCTTTCTTTTCCTTCAGTGAGTTAGTTACTTATGCTTATGAATCTTTGTTTACTTCTAATATGCATATAAAGGGAAAAACTATGATGTTGTGCCAAAAATTCTAGATATAAGAACAATAAACTAATTTTTTTTTCTTTCCTTGTTTAAAGCTATTTCTTGAATTTCTAGTTTTAAATACAACGGTAACAATGATGAATGAATTTGTGAAGAAGGACAACATGGACCTCCTTAGTTAGGAGCCTCTTCTATTACTCTTCATGCATCATAAGCTATTTTCATCAGTTAATTGATTTCTCTTCATAAAATTAATACTGTAGGGAAGGTCAAACAAGATCTCCTATGTTAGGAGCCTCTTCCCTCAAATATTACAATATTACATATTGAATCAGAAATTACTTAGTTAGATTTGTATTTGTAATATGCATTTCCTTTAGTTTAAACAATTTATCTTCTACAAGATTGACTACATCTGAGATCCATATATTTTGCACATGATTCCAAGTTTTTAAACCCATATTGATAATAAAATAATTGTGTTAGTTTACCCAGTAAATTGACCCAACACCCATCCTTAATATTATCAATCATATTAAATGCATAAGAAAAAACATGAATTGACACTTCCCAAACTATAATTTTATAGAAAGGTTTTTCACAAACACAAAATTACTAGTTTTATTATTATTATTAAGTAATTTCATACAACTTTTCATTAAATCCGAAACAAAATTTACCCCAATTTCTTTTATATTTATATTAAAATTATGCAAACTATTTAAAATAATTAGATTGAGGAACAATTTAACTTAGATTACCATAAAATTTATTCCCACTTTTATATTTTCTTTCTTGTGTTCTTAGATTGTCATCCATTTCTCTACATTATTGGAAATGTTTTAGCAAATTTATAACTACCTTATGAGTTTCTTTATTCTTCCACCTTTCTAACCGCCATTAAAATTGATTTACACACATTTCTCACAACCAATACCAAGGTTAACTCAATTCTTGATATATATATATATATATATATATATATATATATATATATATATGGGATGAACGAATTATAATTTAATAACAATGGTAATAACACGTAACCAAACCCATTATAACTAACTGGAAGAATGGTTCCATCAATTCCTCAAGTAATATTTAGAGACCATTGACCATCCTTTATAGGCTTCAAATAGGTTAGGAAACTCAAGTATAATTGATGCGATGCCTAATGCTTTCAGATCCAAAGTCAAATTTTGACTAACCAACCTAAATACACTCATTATCGTGTGCATCTAAGAGCTTATCTAATTTGATGATTAACACTGGTACAAAAATTTCAATATCTTTATAGAAATATTTGCGATGAAATAAAACAAAGACTCTTGTAAAATATAGGCTTAACAATGGATACACAGGGTTGTCTCAAAAACTTGCTCTACATAGTCAAATTAACAAGCTATGAAAAATTAAGTTTAAATAAATGATGCTTCTATTTAAATCTATATTGCAATACATTGAATCTATTTTTGAAGAGATGTTTCTCTTTTGTTTTTGCAATACATTTAATCTATTTGTAAAGCCTAAGTAAACAATTGAATATATTTTAAAACATAGTTATAGTTTTGTACATATGTTAAATCTTCTTGGGAATCAATTGTTGAATTGTATAGCTAGTAGTAACTACATGTTGTTATCCCAAGAAATGCATTTTATTAGGAAAAAAAATCTTAAATATTGCTAAGTTAAATGGAATATGGTAATTCATTAAATATTTATTTGATATTTTATATTAAAAAAACAAATTATTTAAAAAAAAATCAACTTGAGAAGATTTTTTTTAGAGTTATGAAAATGAAGCTTATGGTGAATTTTTAATATATACTTTTACTTATAAATTACTCTTATGTATAAAATGTTGAGATACATGTAATATCCTATAACAACCTCTAATACATAGGGATGTGCCTAGCAACATAAACATAAAATTCCTTATTGATTAGTTTGCTCCTTGGGCTCACCCCAATCAAAACTAATCATGGAGGGAATGATTTCTTTATTATATAATATTTTATTTTATTTTATTTTTATTTTATTTTTTATTTTAATATTACTTAAAATTTAATACAAAAATTATATTGACTTTGATATTTTAATATTAATTAAAGTTTAATAAATTTTATAAAATTATATTTTAAATTTCTTATATTATATGAAAATTAAATTAATAATAATAATAATAATAATAAAATTATTTATTTTTTTAAAATAAAATATTCATTAATTTTAAGTTAATCATATAAAAAGTTAAATGGTTAATAATAAAACACAATACATATTTATTTTTAAAAATAAAATATTTGAAAAAGGAAAATATAAATTATATTCCAAAAATCATATAGTTTGATAAAGGGAAAAATAAATTATATTACCAAAATCATTTAGCATTCATAGTTATAATTATTCGAACTCAACCTAACTTTAACATAGATTCGACTAAGTCTTAATTTTTTCACAGATAAGCACTTAAATACTTGTGATATATTTTTTTATTGAAACCTTAGATGATCATTTTTTATTTTTTATTTGGGAAGATGCATGGATCTTTGTCACATAGGGGTCTTTTGCATATTGAAATTGTTAGTAGATTTTGCTCCCTTGAAGAACATTGGCTACTCAAAATACATTCATTGGGTTGACGAATTTGATTTATATTTGCGTGGTTAAAGATGTTGGTGCAAGGATGGCGGGTGGTCAATGATGTAAGTGAAAAAAACTAGCAATTACAGTGAGAGGTGCAAAGGAACGCTGAATGGAGGAGCCGACAATGTGGAAGGAAAATATCTCTTTGTGGTACATGTCAGGGTACATCATCAATGTCACCTTATGGGGTGCACAATGCCACACTAAAGGGGAAAAACTTTCTAACCTCTAGACCTCAAGAACCACTCCAGTCCTTGCAATCAAAAGGGGTCGTGTCAATGGATGCGATCTCTACTTGAGTCTTACTTTTCTATAACATCCACGAATTCTATAGATGATAGCACATCTAACAAAATGTCATGGATTCTGGGAATCGACAAGTGGTTTGCCATCTGTATGTTATGAGACCAAGTTATGGAATCAGATAAATAAACAAGGATAATTATTTTTTTATGTCCTTTTAAAGATCAAATAAAGTTTGATAGTGAATCTTGCAACAATGCTTCGGACCAAGTTATCTCTTAATGGGCCTGATTTGGTTATTTCCCCAAATATTAGAGTCATACTTGAGTCAAATTAACCCTCGAGGAGTTTGGTAAAGAGACAATTAAAATATCGGTATAGTGCTAGTGGGATAAATATCTCAACTCCAACCCAAAACAAAGGATTTATAACCTAAAAATATATACATTCAAGTTTCAACCATTTTACCATAACAGAGCACCAACAGTATCAGGAGAAGAGTGGCTCACCTGCTCAAATTGGTTTTCGACGATATTTTTTTCAATCTCATTAGATATCAAAACAAAATGTTTGCAATGAGAATGTGATACAGTTTCCAAGTTTGAGAAATAAATAGTAAGAACCACACCTGAGCTAAGAACTACGATAACCAAAATTTGTCGTGGATTGGAAATCCATCATCACAACCCTCTTTGTCTCAAGTGTTGTATAATTTATCTATCCACATAGTAGAAACGCCTTCCATGCCATATACTTCGAGTCCAATATGGCCCAAAGTGGTGATTGAAAGCTATCTTTCCTTGAATCCCAGTCGAAAAAAGAGAAGGCTTACTGAATTTATCCACTTCCTTGCTTAAGGTTTGCCGCACGACACTTGATGGATGTTCCCCATACTTCCAGCAGTGCCCTGCAGTTGAGATTCCACCTTTTTTTATAGTGCTAGAATACCTACGACCTAGAGCTTTTACGTACTCCAAGGGACTCTGAAAATATCTGCGTGTTATACAATAACCACCCTTTGATGACTCAATTGCATGGCCATGAGTGACTCTGCCATTAAAACCGAGAGGTGAGCTGCTAATGATGGAAACCCTCTTGTACACTAAATCAACATCCTAATTCAAATTTGTGGAAGTCTAATCTTTGATTGTGGTGAGAGAAATATCATGCTAGGTAGCAGACAATTGACCTAATATCTACACTGGGATTCTATATTTTTGAAATGTGACTCAAAATTAAACCCTAGAATCAAGCTACAGTCTCTACCAGGGATCATGTGTTGGAATTTATTTTAAAATTTCACATTTTAGAGAATGGTTGAAATCTTCACGAGTTCCACTAAATGATACAAGATTTCATGACAGTGCATACTCTTGTGCGTTGAATAAAGAGGACAACTCTGAGAGCACAATTTCCTCTTTGTTCAAAAATTCTCATGCCTCTAAAGTCTACATTCAGATCCTCATGTCTATAAAATCTACATTAAGTGATTCATTTCGTATTGGCATTGGATGTGAAGAAAAGGAACCTCAATGGAATCGTCTAGAAGTCAAAATTCTGGTGGTTGTCCTTTGATTCGATTCATACGTGGCATTTCACAAATTTGCTTCATTTCCACACGTGATTGTCGAGATGAGAAAATATATTCATAAATATCTCCATAATTGATTACGATTCTCACACTGTCATCATGTTGAGATTGTAGTCACCATATCATTCCTCATGATTACAAACTTTAAACCCATGAAAAATTACAACTATATTTAAGATGTTATTTTCCATTGTTACATAATCTTAACATTATATATATATATATATATAATCAAAATACAGATATATTCCATTACCTTTACATAAAATGAACTACAAATTCGAAAAAACAAGAAACTTACACTCATGGTTAAATATAAGATGGAAATGATAAACAACCAAAGGGCCAACAATAAGCCGATTTGTCATGAGTTTATACAGATGATGCCACCATTGATTTACTTGGTAACATGGACAACGACATATTTCTTTGGGCACATGGGAACGCCAAAATTATAGCCTGGGTGTTGGGGCCTTCAGTTTTGGAATGAACAAGGCAACTTCGAGACAACCAAAGTGATAGTAGGTGGCAGGACGGTCGTTGTAGAATTGTGGAATCGACAGGGAGTAAACTGGAGTGGACTCGGAGTTGCGGAAGGTAAGCAAGAAAAGATAAAGTAAAAACGAGTTGCAGAGGCAACCAAGCAAAGGAATATGAGAGAATAGCAGTTTGGTTGGGTAGGAGCGGGATAAGGAAGGAAAAATAAGAGAAGAGAGGATAGTCATGGAATCAGAGGGAACTTCTCTAAGATGCGGTTTCTTTGCAACTTTGTATTGTTAGTCTCAAACAATCTCTAGGAGAGACAACTACGTGGTTGGTGTAATGCATTGTGATGAATCTAATAAAGAGATGATTGTTGGCCTATATCTTGTGTGTATGCTCTTGATTATTGTTGTTATCTTAATAGTTGGCAGTTAAAACTTTTTTATTATGTATCTAATTCCAATCATTTTCACTTGATGGTATGTTTAGTTCTTGCAGAATGATTCCTCAGTTGTGATGGTTATGTGCTAAATAAGTAACGATTGATAGTGCTTTATGGTATCCCATTCACATTTCTCTCATCTTATTAAGGTCATGACATGCCTCAGGTAAGACTCCTTAATCAGTCTTGGGTAAAGTGAAAATGTCGACGTTGTCCTAGACAACAGCGGAGCCTTATCGGCCCCTTTGCCCGAACCTTGGTCTTTACCCGGTTATTATTTTCAACTAACAAATCGTTCCGTTGTCAAGACTTGAAATTTAAAATGGGGTTGGAATATGGTATCAAGTATTTATAAGAGATACCTAAAAAGTTGGTGGGATAACCATGTAGATCGATTCATCCACTAGCACATTTGCCCTAAATTCTGACGGCCAAAATGTCGCTCTTTCGACACATAGGCGACCCAAGAGCGACTTTTTATGGTGTGCAAAAACGTGGTTTCTCTTCACGTCGGACTTCCGACACTTGACCTAAACATTGGTATAGTGATGCTATTTCCGACGTTTTACATTGGTGTCGCACTTCCAACGTTTATTGAAGCGTCGCAGTTCCAACGGGATAAAACGTCGCTAGTCCGATGCCCTCAAACGTTGCTGGTTGCTGGTCCTTGCCTCCAAATGTCGCTAGTCCGACGCTGTCGAACGTCGTTATTCCGACGCCTTCAAAAGATTGACGAAACTGAACATTAAAAAAAAAAAAAATCCGTCGCTACAGCGATGACACTACAGCATCGGAAGATCGATGAAATCGCAGCATTTTAAAAAAAAACTAGTCGTTGCTACAACGACAGAATATAGCGTCGAAAGACCGACGAAACTACAAAACTAGAGCATCGGAAGACCGAAGAAACCACAACATTTAAAAAAAGTGATTTTTCACTACATCGACGGCTCTTCCGATGAAACTGAAAATTGAACGTTAGTATACCAACGGAAACAAAACCTTATTTAAAAAAATTAAACGTCGGTATTCCGATGGACACACAACATTGTTTAAAAAAAATAAACGACAGAATATTATTGTTACAAAATATTGTAACAAATTATAACTTTAAATCATCTTAGACTGCATTTTGACAGCCAATGCATAGATTATTGACAAAACATGTTTGTTGATACACATATTATACTATATATTTTTCAAATTGTAGTATATCCAACGTAACATACATGTTTGATTTGTATTCAGGAAAAACTCTATGAAGTTCTACTATTTGAGGAAAGGACCAAATTGTGGTCGTTGGAAGAATTATAATGTTTATGTTTTTCTACTGCTCATCTAAAAAAGAAACAATAGGTGTCGCTTGCCAGTGATTTGAGAATTTTAGTGCTTTAGCCTATAATTTCAACCAAACCACTTCAAATATTGTATCTAATTCCTACCAATTATCCAACTAAAAAAGGATGAAGGAAATGCACTAATAAAATCTAAAGAATATACTTTTAGTTCATTAATAAAAGTGCTTACAGTTTATTGACAATATATATTAATAAATGTATGATAACCAAATAAAAATGAAACAATATAATTAGGAAAGTGGAGATATAGTCAAACACTAGTGATAAAGCATTTTCCATCATACAACTTTCCGCACTACCTTATTTTTTACCTTAAGAGAGGTATTTTGAGAAGATCTACCAGTTACAATGGCAACAAAACATCCCAACCAAAATATGACTATGTTTAAATAAACTTAAAGTTTCGAATCAAATACTCTAGATAGAAAAAAATGGTTAGATGGGAAAGAGGAATATTTTAAATGCATGCAACAACCAACTCCTAAGGTCAAAAACCCAGACTGTAGTTATACCTTTATCCAAGGTTATACTTGTATCCATGTGTCTATGTAGGAGTTACACATTCCTAGGAAAACTTGAGAGTCATTGTCTTGGGGCACTCTATTCAAGATTCATGTATTGAAACAACCATTAAACCCACTACTCTCTATGTCTTGGATATTTGGGAACCTAGCCTTAAAATAGCTTTTGTTGAAAGAGCTCATATCCTATACTCCAGAGTCCAAATTATAGTTTCACTGTATGCGCACTATTCTGAATGCATTGTTAAGGTTATATTTGTGTTCACACCCTTTCTATAAATGGATAAAGGCATATTCACTCAAGTTTATTTCACATGCAGCTGAATTAGCAACCTATAAAATTAAAATTAACATTATGTTACGTAAATCTAGGACTGGCATGATGAAATAATCGGAACGTAAAATAAATTCCATATACAAAAAGCTCTAAAAAATCATCCTCTACAACCCTATGACATAAGGTCAGTCCATTGCCTCTTGCAGTGGGCAAAATTCCCCAATCGGTCAATCTACCTCGAATCCAGTTCAGTACTCTATAGAAAATAGAGCTGACGAATGTTACCAAATGATGTAAAAAAAAAAATTAAAACATTAAAAATATGAAATAAAAAAATATGTACTCTATAAATATTTGACAATGCCCAAAATGTATCTAGAATTAATCTACAGAACACAATTCTAAATCCTGAAATTACCAAGAACATTTGAGATATTAATAACAAACTACAGGTGAGCAAAAATTCAAGATTGGCCAAATTTGTATATCCATGATCACAATCCAAAAGTATGATTTAACTAAATGAACTGATTATAGTGCGCAGTGTGTGCGTGCGAGGCACATAATCATAGGGAATGTAGACAATAATTTTGGCATGCAAAAAGCATAATTAAATTAGAGTGTGATGCATTAAATGCATGGGCAACGGAGCACAGGCACAGAACACAGGCACACAAGCAATGGAAACCTAAGATAGCAATTAAAACTGAACATAGATACATTTGCATGTGCTATTATTTTAATGGGTCAGCTTACTAGTGTTGCAGAGATAATGCAGGGGATTAATGATTATTTGGGGTAGAGTTTCTTGAATTGGTTAGTATTCTTGGTACTTTTTTTACTCTGCAGCACTGGTACACTGACCCATTTACACTTCTCTTTTTCATTCAAAATAAAAAAATTTGGGGCAGTTGCTTGGTGTACAGAGATTCCATCGTGGACCCTTAAGGCAGTTAAACCATCTATTAATTAGCATGGGCCGTTGTCCCTGCCAAGAATTTATCTCAATTTTAGAGTGCATTTTGGAAGCTTACTATGCTTTCTTCCTTTCCTAGGTTTACACATCACAGTGTCTGAGTTTGGTCTTGGCCGATGGAGAGTTCTTGGTTCCTGATATCCACCATTCTGTCTAAACATCTTAAGGGGTCCCAAAGGCTACACAGGGAATTAAGAGTATTTTCATAGGGGCTTGGGCATACTATAGTAGGACCTCACTTGCATGTTGTAGTACCTCATGATAATTTGTAAGACCTCAAGGATGAAGCAAGGCAAGATATAAAAGTGTAATGTCTCAGATTGACAAGACTGGTGAGGGAAGGGGCAGTATATCACAATATATTTAGCAATCAAATCATTGCATGGAGGGATGTCCCTTATCCCACAAATAAGGGGTGGCTTCATACACAAATTTCGTGTCTAGCTTGGCCGGTACCTATTTTTTATTAATCATTATTATCATTATTATAAAAGATGTGGGTCAACTATTATATGCTTTTTCCTTTATTAGCAACTTGTTGAAGCAACTGGCAAGATGTTAATGCTTCAACCTTAACAGATTTTCAGTTTGCAGTCCTTGTTCATATCCCAGAAGATGAAGTTGTTCTATTAAATTCTAGACTTCACAAAAGAAGGATTCTTTATGTAATAAGCTATCCCGAGGAGAAATTCCAATAGCAAATGGAAATGTGTAGTCACAACATCCACATTCATGGGAATTTCTAGTTTGGATTCAGCGAGATGTGCAGCGCAATAGCATAGATCTGATGTTAAGATCTGCTTCGCAAGCCACTGATCAAGTGATGCCACATTTATGGGAGGCCATAATGAAATTTGTGCATGTGAGCCTTTTTTTTGACCATCAAAATGTTCAGTACTATTCAGTAAATAATGAACCATGAGTACTAATATGAAAGGACAATGAATAATGATCTTCATAAACATAGTAAACAAATGACTTCCAACGGTTATGGTTCAATGATGTGAAAACTGAAACATAAGATGGAGACAGATTGGGAGATGCAAGCAGTACTCATTAGGCCAGTAATAGGGAACAACTCAATTTTCAAGAATGGATTTGACCCTTCTTTTGAATCTGGTGATGTCTTTGATTTCGGTGGTGTATGCCCTTGTGTGGATGAAAACTCAAGTTGCACATGTGAATGGGCAATTATATATATATATATGTATATATATATATGAGCATATGAAACAACCTTTTGAAAGAAGATTTAATTGCATCAACCTGAGCTATAGATTTGAGTTGACTTCAGGTGCATATAAGCACAAGTGCTGACTTCTGTCTGGACTAATAAGGAGGATGTAATGTTCCCTCCTAAATGATTGCCTATGGAAGGACAAAATAACCCAATCCGTAAGCAAACTATGGATTACATGTCAAGGTGAAACCAAATTTTTCAGTAATGACGGAAACATTTTGCAAAAGCTGGGTCAGCTTTGGCAAAAAGACCCAAAATTGGGGGTTCATTACACGACCCTTCAAATGAGGAAGCCCATGGAAAAGTCTATAAATAGAGAAGAATTGAGATCAAATCAATCATCATCAAATTGGAATTGAATTGTCTCTATTTTCTTGAGCCCGAGGCTTCGAAGGTTTTAAGACCCCTTTCTCCTCTACTAATTTAGGTGGTTAAAGATTCCACCTTAGTAAACCTTTTTTTTAATCTTCTTTTCTATTTTGGAAAAGCGGGAATTTATCCATATGGAAGACTCACACTCGCTGAAGTTGTTCAAGATAAATCTAAGGTGGTTTTAGGTGCATTCTTCTCTGGATAGGTAGTTTGTTCTGTGACAGAATTAAGAAAATCCACCTATTTTTCATCGGTGGGTAGACTGAGGCACTTCGGCCTCCGTGAAACAGAAACTCAGCCTTTTTCTGAGGACTTTGGCCTTCCTGAGGCAACTGGAAGACATCCATAGGCTGTAGGGGCCACAAAGACTAGTTTGGTCACATTCTAGCCACAGACTAACCACAGGGCCGAATCTGACGCAGAGTTCTGTGCCCTTTTCTGTAACAGTTAGGCCTTCCCTGAGACAAATTTTTCAAGGATTTTTGGAGATAATTAAGAGGTAGATTTAAGGACCTTCACTCAGATAGTTCTGGTCAATATGCTTACACAGTTAATTACTATTATGAAGTAATTCAATTGTTGTCCTGAGGCCCCTTTGGCTACCTTCTAAGGTTAAATTTGGACAGACACTTATAACAATGAGACAACATTGGGTAATTAGCTAAGGAGTGAATCCAAGGATATCCTCTCCTCTCTTAGGGCACATTCCAGGAATGTAACTCCTTGTAGAAGATCGGTCTCAATCCTGAAGCAACTTGTGTATGTTTAGGATGCTAATTCAGTGGAATTTTCCTGACGGTTCAATCTATCTGCAGAGTTTCCACTGAAGAGATTTTGAGTTAGAGTGTTCCTTCAACAGTCAATCAAACTAACCAGAACAGAATCCGTAGACTGTATAGGAATACAAATAAGCTAGTAACTTGAGTTACTTAATAGACAATGTTGTATTTGGTTTAGCAGTTTTCTGGTTATTGAAAGGATTAAGTCTGTGCAAATGCGCAATTGAGAAATATCATTTTTCTGTTGAATGAATTATAAATCTATTGGGAAATTACTATTTTTCATTGTTGAGTAGTAATGGCTGATAAGTTGTTCCTACCAGTTATTGAATGATCAGTGCAATTTATGAGGAATGCTTACTGTTGTGTAAAAAGAAAAAATATTTATTAAACTTCTGTGGAAACCCTAGAGGTAATAAGAAGCCCTAGGATACAAAATTTCCCTAGGATACTTCAGAGGAGACCCATCACTGATGCTGAAATTTCACTTTGGAAGATACTTGAAGACTCACTTGCATGACGAGAGGAGATTTTACAGCCATGGAATTTTTGGAGGGTTGTTTATTGGCACACATGTCCAAGTGGAGGAAGATTTGGGAGTGTAACTTGCATGCTTTATGGAAGAGATACACACATTTTGCAAGCCTTTGAAATATGGACAATCCACTTGCCATCCATATTATACCCTTTTGAAGGCAATGTTTCGGTCTTTATCATTTCATTATTGTACATGTGGCATGGTAAGCCCATATTTATGTATTTTAAATTATTTAATTAGAGAAAGGTGTTTTATCCCTACATATGCTAGATTAAAGGCTTCTACTCGAAATATTAATTTTTTAATATGAAGGAAGTTGAGCATCTCTCTATAAATAGAGATGCACTTCCTCATTTGCAAATCATGGTTAGACTGGGGGAGAAATCTCTTTGCAAATTTTGAAAATTTGTTGGAGAACTTTTGTCCTTTCAATTGGAGCTATGAATGGACGACTAAATGCATCTCATTGAAAAGATGATTTTGTGGATGACTTAAAAATTTCTATAGACTTTCATGGCTATATTGCACAATGATTTCTCAACTAAATAGTATCTCTATTCTTTTAAACCCTAGGAAGAATTCTAGGGGAGAATCTTCCCTTGAGTTTATCTTGGAGCATGTAAAAGGTACCAGGTGGATCTTCTAGAGTTAGAAGTGGGAAACCTTAGTCATCACCCATATTTTGAGTGAAAAGGCACTAATATCCTACCTTTCTTTCAATCTTATTTTCTTAAACAAACTAAAAACATTTTGTTGGATTTGTTGTGCATATCAACTTGTCTTTCTCATAGAAAGAAGGTAATTTCGGTATCTTGGAGGCCTTATGCTAGCATTCCTAAACAAAATATGTGAATGGAGGCCTTATGGATCTTTTTAATTTCTTTGATTGATAATCCGACATTTGAATCCCAAACCAAGGAGACACTGACAACTCGTCAGAACAGCTTTGGTTCAAAGTGTGAACTCTCTCAATATTTTTTGAAGAAAGTTTCTAAATGTGGAGTTGTTGAGAATATATTATCATGGGAAGACTTCAAACATAACAAGGATCTTAATAAAAATGATGGAACCAAGAGAAAAAGGTTAACTGGTATCACCAAGCTTGATGATGCAAATGATGTAGGAAGTAAGAATTCTGAGAAATGCACTCTGATTTTAGCTGAGGGAGATTCAGCCAAGGCCCTTGCGATGGCAGGGTTGGCTGTTGTTGGTCGAAATAATTATGGTGTGTTCCCCCTTAGAGGTAATTTGTTGAGTGTAAGGGAAGCCATCCATAAACAGATAATGGAAAATGTTGAGATTCAACATATTAAGCAAATCCTTGGTCTGCAGCATGGAAAGGAATATGACAGTGTCAAATCTATGAGATATGGTCATCTTATGATTATGACAGATTGGGATCATGATGGTTCACACATAAAAGGATTTCTAATCAACTTCCTACACTCTTTCTGCCATCTCTACTCAAGATCCATTCATTTCTTATTCATTACTCCTATTTTCAAGGCAACCCATAAAAATGGACGGGTATTGTCTTTCTATACCATACTTGAGTATGAATCATGGAGAGAATATCTGGGTGGATCAACATCAACATCAATTACTAAGCTTAGACTTATCTGTGTAATAGCTTGAATATGGTTAAGATATAGCTTAGATAGTGTTGAATAGGGAAACATAGACTGCTACAGAGATCAACTTCATATGGTCATGATACAGGTAAAGATATTTCACTATGGCTTGTGTAATGGTTCACTCAAATCAATGCTAAGCTTAACCAATCATACAAGATCAACTATTATATAAAAATTAGCAATCAAACTGTGTTTCTACTTAAGTTTTAGATACACATGTTGGCATAGAGATAGTAAGGCTATGTACTTATTACTATGATTCCGGTCAGTGTTAATAAGGTATGAAATGAATAGGGAAACATAGATCATTACGTCATAAAAAGGAGCTTAGCTTGAATATGGAGTTCCTAGTCACTATAATCTAAGACCTATATTAAGGATATCATGTTTATACGAATATGTGTTATTCCATTACGTGTAGTTACATCAAGAAAATCTTGGTCACTAATTCATTGGACTTGATTCATTAGTACTAATAACAAAGTGAAATCAATAATCTTATAGATTCAATAGAGCTTACTAATAGCTTAACTAAGGTGATATAGTGATAGTTACTAAGCTTAAGATGGGCATCATAGGTACGATACGGTCTCTTATACCAATATGCTTTTAGTTCCATATAACTGTTATCATTGTAACTAATACATGGGAATCATAGAAGAGAGATAATGGTGAATACATTACTCAACTTAAGCTAATCCAACTCTTTTCACTAATCAAAGATGGAAAGAGTGTATTCAATGATATCGAGCTAGAACAGGAACAAGCATATCTTAGTATTGAGATTACATTACACCTATGTCCACATTAGCTATTGGAATACAAGATGATTTATTAGGTAGAATATTGTATGCTATTACTCTATCCTTAACCTGTATGATGAATATGGACATTGTAGTATACACTAGAGTAACATTGAAATGTAATTTTTATAAAATACCAATATGAGGTAATGTATATTAGGGAAACACTATCCTGATATAAACTATACAAGCTTATGGATCCGGATATGATCTGAGCCTATACTACGATATGGATATTTTTTATCACTTTATTATGATATATTGATTGGCCTAGGATTAAGGGACATTTCAACATCCCAGAGCATTGGACATTACACCATTGGCCTGGCACCTTGGTACAAGGGTTTTAAGAGTACAATTGAACGAACAAATGTAAAGGATAATTGTGTGTCTTACACAATTAGTGGCATCCTAGAGGAAATTAATGAGACAACATTAAGAATTACAGAGTTGCCTATTCGTAAGCGGACTCAAGATTACAAGGAATTTCTGGAAGCATTGATGACTGGGAATGATAAGATTAAAGAACCATTCATAAGGGACTAAAAGGAATACAATACTGATACCAGGGTCCATTTAGAGGTGTCATTTTCTGAAGAGATTATGAAGATTTCACTTCAAGAGGGCATTTTAAGGAAATTCAAACCGACTACTACAATCAGTACAAGTAACATGCATCTTTTTGGCTCAAAGGGAATCAATCATAAATATGAGACCCCTGAGCAAGTTTTGGAGGACTTCTATTATATCCATTTTGAATTCTATGAAAAGAGAATGAAAGTCCAATTGGAAAAACTTCAGTTTGATTTGCTGAAATTGGACAATAAAGTCAGATTCATCCTGGGAGTTGTAAATGGAGAAATCATAGTGAACAACATGAAACATGCAGAGTTGCTACTTGAATTGAAGAGCAAAGGTTTCACTCCATTCCCCAAGAAGGGAAAACCTGTTGAGGCTGCTATTGCTGGGGAAATAGCATATGATGAAGAGTCTCCTGAAGACAACATTGAGACAATAAAGGTTGTTCATGTTGCGGATTATGAGTATCTTCTATTCATGGATTGTTGATGATTCTATGAGTGCCTATGAGAGTGTTGCCATTGGTTTGTTCAGGGATTATCCATTGATGGGTACATTTACTCCTACCCTTGCCACTCCATATCCTAAGGCTCCTATTTGCATGATCTCTTCTATTATCAATGGATCCCTTAGATTTCCTGATCCTTGGGTGGTACCAAATCCTTCAGAAGAAGAGTATTATGGGGAAAAAATGTCATTTAGTGTGGTAGAGATTGCCTACTAGGTGATCCAGTCGGCATCCAGTAACTCTAACTTAGGTATCGAGTAAGATGTGGACCCTAATAAGCATTCTTTTCATTTTTTGTATGTCAATTGTCCATATTCCCATGATCTTCTTGAAATTGAGCTACCTTCTGATGAGGCCATGTTGATAATTTATTTCCCTTGGGAGGGGTTACATCATCACTCATATTTTCTCCATAGTTTGGCTGAAAATTGATGTTCAAAATAGAGTTTATACTGTAAATGTTGAGTGATACCAATCCCCCATTATGGCACATGATGTTTATTCCAAAGGGAAATTGTCAAACATCTTCAATACTATATCTGTATCAAGCTGGGGACATATGAACATGGGAAATCATCAAAACATATTCAATACTATAGCTGGTCGAATAGTCAAAGGAAACATGGTGTGGTCACATACAAACTACAAGAAAAATAAATAAAAAAATATATTGTAGGCCTTAATTATGCATACCTCTGTGCATTATTTAGGAACAATAGTGAAATCTGCATTTGGTTCGTGGGTGCATGCCCAAAATGCTTGCAATTCTGATGCTTTATGATTTTTTTCAAAGAACCCAACTGTGCTTTTATTACAAACTTGGTCTCCAACATAACTCACCATGGTAAATATCCTAAACAAATTTTGAGGATGAAAGCTAGTACCAAAGCTTATTATACAATAAATAGAGGTTGTCAAAAATGGTTTTTTCAAATTACATGGGTTACCCAAAACCTGAAAAAAATTCAGACAAGGATTTCCCAGACTGAAAGCTTGTCATTTTTCATCAAATAAGAGAAACGATAGGGGAACTCTTCTCTAGCCATTTCAGGACATGCATAATGAAGATTGAGGCGCTTTAAGGACATGAACAGGAAAGAAACAAGGCCTCAATCAGATATGGTGTGACTGAGAAACAAGAGATTTGGGGACATTGGTAGTGAGGATTAAGGGCATTTCATCACATGTGCAGTAGAAGTTACATGTGTTAGTGGCATATGGGAGATCTTGTGGACCTATTCTGTGACGTTGAAGGCCACTGGAAATAGTTTTAAAGATGCTTGACAAGGTTTGACAAGGTTTTAAAGAAGACTGAGATGGGCAGTACCATGGGTTTATAAATGGAAAGAGGACTTGATGGAAAATGAAGAGTGTGAGACGCTTTGTGGTCTCTGGAATTCAAGGGAAAAAAAATCTTGAGACATGTTGATGATGGTGACCGTTAAGGTTGGATAATACAGATTTCAACCAACCTCCTATTTACAACCCACCCATTTTTCACTCGAGTCTGTGCTCAATAATATCCCAAAACAAACCGCTGAACATTGAAACCCTGTCATGCCACTATGGCTGCCATCACTTCTCTGTTTTCAAACTCCTATTTCTATTCCTTCTCCTCACACAACCAGTCCCACCACCTTACGAATACCAGTCCCATTCCAATTTCCAAAAGACAGTTGCAGCTTGCAAGTCACTAACCATCCATCTGTAAACACATTGCACATTATTTTTGTGTCATTTCTTGTAGAATGGTATAGTATTTTTACATAATTAATTTCACAGTATGTGTATTTGGTCTTCTCCTCTCCCTTTGTGAAATTTGTTTTATAACAAGGGCTGCTAACATAGTAAAAACTTAGTCACTTGCTTTCAGATAATTTTAAAAATGAAGTGGTCCATTTTTTATCTTTAAAAATATATAGAGCTTGCACTAATGTACATCTATTTGTTAAAGTGGATTCCCTCTAATTGTCAGTTATCCCCGTTTTAGAATGTCACTTTAAAATTAAAGGTATGGTCTTTATGTGCCTCTAACCCTATAAGCACATAACTCTAAATTAACAAGGTAAATTTATTTTCTAATAATAAGAAGCTTGAAAATGCTGGACAGAATGGAAAGCGATAAAAAAATTTCATAGGCAGTTTGTCAAAAATGACAGAAAGTTGATCACTATGGTGCTTGTGCAGTCAAGCAAAATTCCTTCTTCTAATTCAAAATGAATTTTGAAGGCGACACAGTTAACACTGACAGAATTGGAGTTAATTATCATCCATCTAGGGCAAATCATTTCATAGGCAGTTTGTCAAACATGACAGATTCTATCACTATCGTGCCCATACAGGCAAGCCGAATTCCTTTTCCTAATTCAAAACAAATTTTTAAGGTGATGCATTTAACATTGACAGAATTGGAGTTAATTTTTATCTATCCCAATTCAGACTTCTGAAGGAAACTAAGAGTGTAAATTTCATGGTACAACTTTAAAGTAGTGGGGGAAGTTTCCTTTCAACTTGCTACAAGTCTCAACCTTCCTATAAGCAATTGCATCATAAATACAATCAAAACCTAAAAACAAATTCTATGAAAGAGAAATATCAAACACCTTAAATTGTACATAATTTATAACTAAAAAATTGTTTGGAATTTCTCAAAAATGTTTATCTATCCAGATTTGAGGTTGACCAACCAAATAAATTTGGCATATTAATTTTTTTAGCATATTTTTAGACTTTGCCCCTATTTACCCTGTTACAACAAAATCTAGCATCCCCAAATGATGTGAAGTCCCAAACATCAAGGGGATAGTCTTGTTCAACTCGGGAAGGCTGCCCACTATCACCATAGTAACTCTTTCTCTCTTTTGGTTGGCTCTTCTTCAACAAGGGGGTCTTCCCTAAGAAAAGGATTATCAAGGAAATGGAGTGGGGGCTGAACATTAAAAATGAAAAGTATTGATAAAACAAAGTGGTTGTAGAAATGGTATGTGACGATGGAAATGGAAAAGGGGGAATGAAGAGAAAATTAAAGAAAAATGAGGGAAAGAAATAAATGGGATGATGTAAGACTAGTGCCTATCAAATATAATCACTGATGGAGTCATGAAACATTGAATAAATGAAAGAACTAGTGTGTTACAATCAACTACTTTGAGGTAGGCCATATGGTTGAAAGGGTTTGTTTACTGTATTCAACCTTTTGGGTGAAAGAATTTATTTCATGTTCAACACTTGGGTGTGTAGGTAAAAGGAACTAGTTCGAAACAATTTACCCCAATTTTTTTGTTGAAAATAAGCTACAAAATCATGTTTTGGAGGGCTCAGGGGACAAATGAACTTGAAACAAAGACGATGGTTTGAAATTAGGTGAATTTTGAAAGCTGATTATTCAACAATAATTCTCTTCATCATAGTTCCTAAAATCTGGGGACGGATTTGTAGGGGCACATGCCAAAATATCTGTGGCAGTCGTAAGTCAAGGATAAACTAGTGAGAATTATTTCTGAAGTTTGACAAGATGTTCTTAGATCAACAAGCTTGAAAACTAAGCAGAACGAAACCATGTGTAAACCCTTCACAAATAAATCAATTGAAGCATGATTAATCTCTCTTTGAAGTGGTTGTAACCCACCCTATCTACTCCAAGAATTATAGATGATTATGCTTACCTATAGCAGCTCTGGAGTACCCGGAACCATTCATATTGTGCCAGGTTAGAAAAAATGTCTTTAAGGGTATATGCACTTGCAGTTATGATGTCATAATATCATCCAAATGTGGGTTCGGGTGTGAATAACCCATAAGGAAATGAGAAACACTGAGGATGATCTTATTTTGCTTAGTTCATCAAGTGTATTCAAATAATCACTCGTCTCACCCTAGCACCTCAATAAAGAATTATTTCACACGTTTGAATTCATAAATGAACATTTTGAACCCTAAGCATCGAACTAAGCTCTCAAGGTTTCAAATGTCATGCGTAATGCTTCCATATATGCATGTGAACCATAAATGCATTCTGTTGCAGACTCAGAAAAATCATACATCCTATTATTTGGAGATATCACCCATAACATAATTCCTACCCACATAAAGCTTGAATATATAATAACAGAGAGGGAGGATGGCCAACGCACTTGTTATAGGGCTCTGTCGCATCCAGTAGCAACAACCTAGTTTTGAAGGTTGAAGCAAAGTGTATACCCTCTAGTACAACATGTCTTTTCCCCCACTGTCTTCGTGACACCATTCCCCATTTTCTTTTGTTCTCTCTCCCTCTATGGTTGGTTAGGGTACACACTCGCCCAACTCCTCTGGACCAACCCATTTTGTGTCATTTGGCCCTCTTCTTAGGGCTTCTTTTTGAATCGACAATGTGTAAGAGAAGAGAATATCCACCCCAGCTCCACCATGTGCTAATACATGTGAAAATATCTGCCCCCACTACACCATGTGCTAATACCCGCGAACACTTCCCCACTCCAGAGATGCACTAATATCTGTGAACGCTACCCCCTCTCCAAAGATGCGCTAATACTATTGAATGCTACCCCCGCTCTAGAGATGCATTTCAGTATGAAGATCCATTCGAGCATTTTTACATGTAATTGGAGCATGGTTACATTCTCTTCTGCCGTGTGCTAATAGCTGTGAACTCTGCCCTTGCTCCAGATATGTGCTAATAAATGTGAACGTTGCCCCGCTCCATTCGGGCATGTTAGACATGTAATCGTAGGCATTGTTACATTGTCTTTTTTCATGTTAGGTTTATAAATGTCGCTATTCCAACGATTGCCATGTTAGGTTCACAAACTATCGCAATATCGACGTTTGTCCCCAATACCGTCACAATACCGACGATGTCCCTAAACGTCGCTATAGCGATGCTTATCTCAAAATGTCGCTATTCCGACGTGATCATGTTAGGTTCACAAACCGTCACAATACCAACGTTTTTCCCCAATACTGTCGCAATACCGACGATGTCCCTAAACATCGCTATAGCGACACTTGTCTCAAAATGTCGCAATACTGACTCATGTTTTCGAAACGTCGCATTTCTGACATTGTGTCCCGAAACGTCAGTATTCTGACAATGTTCCTAAATGTCGCAATACTGACGATGTCCCTAAACATTGTTATAGTGATGGTTGTTGGCGGGATTTAAAAAATTGAAAAAAATTGGGGAAATTTCCGACAATATGTCAAAAGTGTCAGAATTTTGACCAAATGTACTAGTGATCTCACAACAATCCTAGCTTCGACAACAGAAGGAAAGGAAGTTAAAGGAACTAAACCTGTATTCAAATTCATCGAGTGATGAGTATGGGATCTTTTGGGGTAAATTCCCTAAAGAGATTTATAATTAGTTGTGGAGGTTGTAGGTCAAAGGAAAAGCAGGTGAACATAATAGAGCTCGTTGCACCTGGATGCAATCATATCTAGTAGCATTACATCGGTTGGACACTAATCTAACCCGAGCTGTAAACTTCTAGGTACAGTCTACGCTAAAAGGGTATATTTTTGAATTCACTACAAAAAGACACCATTATTTCTCTAAAGCCAAAGGTATATTCAAATCAGGGTTACGCGGGAATTTGCTAAAGGAGATCCCTCTATGGATTAAAGTTATGATGGTGGAAGAAGGTTTTTTGGTATTCAAAACTCCAAGCATGGAAGCCTAAACACCCAGTACTGGGGAAGGATATAAAGGGAGGGATACTACAGGACTAGGAGATATGAAGATATTGATAAGATGGTCGTAGATGAATCCAAGAAATCTAGGTATCTAAGGGCGCATCGAAGAGCACACATAGAGGAGAGATGGCGGGAAAGGGAAATGCGGGAGATCAATAGGAAAAAGAAGGATGTGCACCAAGCAGGAGAGGTGTTGTGAAGTTCAATATAATAAGAAGTGGAAGTGGGACCGACAAGGAAATAATGGTCTCCTAGGAGAGTTAATAATTGAGAAGATAGTAGGAGCCCATCCCAATCCACAGAACAAGAGATGTCAGACAAAATAAAAGGTGAAATCTCAAAAGATGTAATATTCCAAATTGGAAATAGAAACAATACAACTCATAAAATGAAAGAAACATCAAATATTTAACACATGAAACCATGAGACCAATATGGAGCCATTTTATTGATCATATATGCAGCAAATAAGTACAAAAAAATGAGGCACAAATCATAGAACGTGATCACAAAAGCCTCCAATACATAAACACTCTCAAAAGTGAGGTGTTGCTACTATACAAAATGTCGGAGATGCTATTACAACACAGAAATAATTGTTGTTGGGACTATATAATGATACAATGGGACTAAAGTAAGCCTCAAATATAATCTACATAAAGAATAAGGCTATACAACACTTTTCCAAGAATACCCAAAAAGAGTTTCCAGAAATACACTCAAATACAAATGGTGATCTATAGCCCTATGACTGAAGAGTCACTGCAACTGAAGTCCATGAAATATAAGGTTGAAATAATATGGATATAATTTAGATCTCCTCCAAAAGTATCCTCCAATTAAAGGCTGAACCCTTCACCTAGAAGAAAACACTCCAAAAGAGCCAATAGATCCTCCTATGAAACTTCCCTCCAAAATAACACAATTCTAGACTGAAACTGCACTGTCACTGGATGTAATAGCTTGGCCTGATGCCAAAGATCTGAAATATGCTCAAGGACCTTCCTTGTTGATCTCCTAATGGAAGGAATCTTTCCTCCACTGCAAAAATAGCTCAGAAACAACCCAATTCAATCCTCCAATGATGCCCCTACAAAACAACACAAATCTAAATAGATATTGCGTTGTGCTTGAAGAAGTAACTGGCCAAAATCCTGGAATGAGGAATGTGCAGCCCAAATAACCACTCCTGAGTGGGCACTATAAGTCCCCCCAAGGATATGGGTGAGATTCCCTCTCGGGAACACTCTGTGCTAAATAACACTGCAATCTTAGCTAAAAAACTGAAGAGAGAAAATAGCCATACAGACCATAAACGAAATAATATCCAAACTGATTTCGAAGGCTGCCTTACCCTTCCTTATAAACTTGGTGATATTTCTCACCTTGGGCCCCATCCATTAGTGCCACTACCTCCATGCAAGGTGTCTCCAACCAAAATTGCATTGTCCCTCATTAAATGTCCACTCCTCCATAACAACATTGTTGATTTGGTCAAAGTTGACCTATTCAACATGCTCCATCCCCTGTTCACACTCAAACACTCCAAGGTGATTTATTTAGCTATTTAGATGGTCTCCTTTCACAATTTAAGTGTTTTTATTATTTCTAAGGATATTTATGGGCCTCCCTACCCACTTATTCACCTACCTAGAGGCAAAACAATATATAATATTCCATTTAGCTGAAAGATAAATTTTTGGAATATTAAAATCCTCCCCTCCAAGATGTTTCTTGTCCTCAAGCAACTATAAGGGTTGAAAAAAATTATCCCCTCCTCCTCATGTGGCCTCCTCATCAAATAGTCTCCACCACTACTTCAGATATTCTACAATAATTTTGTCTCCCAATGGTTCCTCCCAAATGTGCAAGTTGGCCTTTGGTGGATAAATCAAATGGATCTCATCATGAGAAAATGGAAGCTCTATATGGAAAAATTCCTGTTGTCCAATGGCCTCTTCAATGTAGGAGTGATGACAAGCATAGGGGATCTCATTCCCAATGAGAGACTCCCATCTCCATGCTATCATCCAAATGAAATGAATCACCTTCCAACATGGTAATTCATAGAAAAGTTCCTCCCACATGTTCATGAGAGGCATCTCCAAAGACATTCAAACAATCATATGGCTCACATCATAAATAAACAAGTGATCTACTGTAGTGTCCATATCATCTCCCATACTCCCCTTGAAGCATGAAGCATAAAAAGTGTGGGAAATTTCATTCCCAATGGGCACATCCAACCAATGTGCCTTCCCTCCAATCTTGTTCCCAAAAAAGATAAGAACATCATCAACATATGGGATCACAATCAAAGTCATGCTAGCTACCATGTGTAGTACCGGGGAAGGGAAATGGTCCCTCAAGTGCAACCAGCGTAGTTTTTCTCCTAACTTCCATATAATATGATTTAACAAGTGTTTCCCCCACCACTTGTTTGCTGCCCCATTCTTCTCACATGCTTGGAGAAGGTGTATGATGTTTGGTGTCAATGAAGCACACCATGAAGAATACATCATCTCCCCAGAACCTTCTAGGGAGTGTCCAACATCATCATTGCTCATGGCCCCAGGTAGCCCATGAAGCCAATAAGAAAGAGTGCCCCATCTTGGAGAAATTCCTTGCACATGAGTGGTAAGTAAATGAAAGTATATATTAAGTATGTCATGATGCTCAGAAATACAATCCTTACCATACACTTGCTTCAATCTAGTGAGGTAGCTCATGGATGAGCTCCCTCTCACACCCAATGAGTAAGGAGGTGGTGATGATAACTCTTCCCAAGAGCTATGTCTCTCCTCAACCTCCAAACAATCTATGCACTTCCTCATATGATAGTGCATCTCCTCTTTTAAGTCTTCCCACATGAATCCCTCCAACATAGTTTGGTATGCTCTAATGAAACCAGTGGGATTGGAGAGCAAGATCTCATAGGCTGCATGTAGTAGTTTATCCTTAAGCTTTGAGGCTCTAGTCAAGAAGATCCTACGCTGATAAAAGATGACCCCATATCTCACTGTATACCTCCCATCTGAAAATTGGTCATTAAGTATCCTGCATGTAAGGAGATCCTTGGAGTATTCCACCAATAGTTGGGATCTCCAATAAGGATCTAAGCTCCCTAATGACAACGCTACTGATTTATACTGTGTATCCCCTGTCATGCGGTTGCCCTCTTCTTTAACATCTCCTATGCCAAAGTCAAGCACTAGTATGATGCTAACATGTTCCTACTTCCCCTCCTATAGTTGCTCCTACTCAAGTGAAGGTTGAAGCTTTTGGAGGTTAGTCTTCCATAAGAAGCTATCACCTATCCAAAATCTCCTAATTCTGGTCAATGCATGCATGAGTGGCCACCATCCTCTACCAAATGGGGAAGATTCCTTCCTATGTGGAAGTATCCTCTGGTTCACCAATTCCATGGAGTGGTCTCCTTGCACCATGATGGTGCCATCCTCCATCCCATAAACATCTTCTCCCAGCACATAATAGCTGATGATAGTGGGTAATGATGATATTGGGAGAATGTCTCCCTCCTCCTTGAGCCTACCCAAGACTCTCTGCACTATGCCACATCCTCCCAAGTTTCTCACCCCTCCTGGATCAATGAGTGGTGTAGCTTGTTGTGAGATTTCCCTCATCTCTTGATCTGGTTGCCTCCCAGATGGAATGCCCCCATGTAATGAGACATCGAATTCTGAAGTAGACTGTATAGGTGAGTAGACTGATTTTTCCCTCCTTTCACTGTGCAAACCAGTTTCCTTCTTCTGTATATAAACCTCTTGAAATAAACAGGGGTGTATGCTCCCCATCCTTTAATGATGATCCACCTTTTCTTCTCCTCCTTTTATCAAGGTCTTACTACCCATCACTACTGTCACATGCTTCTCCTTAGGAAATTTTTGCAAAGATGTAAAAGCTCCTCTAATTAAAGCAGTAGCTTCATGCCCATCTCCATGTGGTGATGGTTCTCTTCCTGAAGTGACAACGCTGTTACTTCCTCTTTGCTCTTCCTCCTCATCAATATTTGAGAATACTTCATCAACAATGAGAGACCCTAGATCTTGGTCTTCCCTTGAAGGAGGAATCTCCATGTCTTCCTTTTGAGAAGGAAACTCTTCCTGCAATGGGAATCTTGCCCTTGGTAAGGTATTATACAAGTTTCTACCCCCCTCAATATAAATATGGAGTGGAGTTGGTATAATGGATCTTTCCAACTCATGCAAATGTTTTGAATGTTTAGGTTTGGCTAGCTCAATTAAAGATGTTTCAAATTGTTTTTCATCAAATCTCTTCACTAATCCCTTAGTGAATCCTGCATAAGTATCTATATTTGCATGATTAAATGAAGAAGATTCATAAAAGCACCAAGTATAAGCCTTACCTTTAAGATGCAGCACTGCTATCTTAAGGGCTTCCCTTTCTGAAACTTGATGTAGCTACAAGTATGAGTCTAGTTGCTATATCTAATCCTTGGTTGTGCATTTAGATGACCCATCAAAATTTGGCAGAAAGAATCTACCTCTTCTTCTTTTGTTGTGATTGTTGGGCCTTCTATTCTCCTTGAGTTGGAAAAACCCTTGGAAGTTCAAGTGCTCCCTAAATCTCCAAGATTGAGATTCATACTCCTGAAGATAGTCACTCAAGGTCTCCTCCTTTGGTGCATCTTCTTCCTCCATCTCTCTTGCTGTGAATATGGGCATAAATCTACGTTGTGGATCAGATTGTGTGGCTGAATGCTCACACCCATCATGTAAAAATATAGGCTGCCTTACCCTTCCTTATAAAATTGGTGAGCTTCCTCACCTTGGGCCCCATCCATTAGCGCCACTTCCTTCATGTAAGGTGTCTCCAACCAAAACTGCATTGTCCCTCATTAAATGTCCACTCCTCTATAACATCGCTATTGATTTGGTCAAATTTGACCTATTCAACATGCTCCATCCCCTGTTCACACTCAAAGGTTCTTTATTTAGCTGTTTAGATGGTCTCCTTTCACACTTGAAGTGTTTTTATTATTGCTAAGGATATTTATGGGCCTCCCTACCCACTTATTCACCTACTTAGAGGCAAAATAATCCATACTATTCCATTTAGTTGAAAGCTAAATTTTTGGAATATTACAAAAGACGACTCAGATGGTGACATGCATGTCACAAAGGAAAGATTATTTACAGAAAGAGAAGCGTCCAAGATACAAGGTAGTATGATCTCCTTGTGCCTAGTTAGCACCTTTCCCAACCTTCCCCTGATACTTTATAAAAACTCTGATCAATTTTTGTCGAATATAATTAAAGTCGTTAGAGTTCAGAGTGTTCAAACTAAATTTCAAGCTAGTACTAGTAGCAGTGGTAGTACTAGAAATATCCTGCAAGAATCATCACAACCAGATTCAATAGGATTTGTACTTCTTCCTCAAGCATATTTAGATATGGCGGGGTCATTCACGCAGTACGAAGAGTTCTTTGGAAAAGGGAATGATGATGTGGAGCATAATTGGTACTTGTGTGATGCCATATGGAGGGCCCACCAAACGCCTGATGTTTCCAAATTGATTGAGTTTCAAAAAACTCTTAGGGAGAGAGCCCTAAGGTGGTTCATCAAATGGTCAGAGCGACATTAGAATCCTATAGTGGGTGATGTGAAAAGGGAATTCGTGAAATAATTCAAACTCCCTCAGATGAATCAACAAGCATTGTCTGAACTGTGGGAAATTAAAACGAGAAGGGGAAACATCTTGGGAGCTGATGAGAAGATTTAAAGACACAATCGCAAAGTTGATCTACCCCATAGATTCGAAGCATCAACGAGATTGGTTCATCAAAGCACTTCTTCCTCTTACAATAATTCCATTAGCCCAATAGAAGATGGATACGTTGCAAGATGCTTTAGAGAAAGAAATGAGGATTGAAGCTATGGCGAGATAACCTCATGAATTTAAGGGGGGGACAAAAACCAAGATCCTTCTATATTGGGTTTGTAACATCAGATTGAAAGTCTGATGGAGAAATTGAAAGATATGCGGTCGGTGCGACCAACAAGGAAAAATGTATGGTGTACACACTGCTTAGTTGAAGAACACCTAGTCATAGAGTGCCCAAGGTTGCGCATGGAATGAGAAATATATTGGGACCAAGGGGGCCCTTAGGAGCTTCGCTGGATGCGGGAGTTGGCAGATAGGGATGAAATATATATACCCCGGTCAAACCCAATTCCATGGATTTCCAAATCAGAAAATCCCAACAACCACTGATTACTTCGATATTTGTAAGGAATTTGGGCATCTCCCATGTCTCTGCCCGATTTTACAGAAATAATAAAATTTCCCCAACAACACCTACTTTGAGTTTTTTTCCTTCCAAATCATCACACAACCCACTGTAGAGAATTGGATGCATTAGTTGATAGGCTGGACAAAACAACACATAGGGTTAATGAAACTCCTCGGGGATGAGGAGGAGAAGGAATGAGGGGGGGCAAGATGGGAGGACGAGGGCCAATGCGATGTTACAAATGTGACCAGGAAGGTCATGTTGTGAGGGAATGCCATTTACCTAGAATGGCATGGTGTTCTCAATGCAGAGTGAACACACATGCCACCGAATATTTCCTGGAATTAATCAAAATATGGGAAGAGAGAACTAGAAAAAGGGGAGTAAATTTGATCAATGTGGAGCCAAGAATACCAGAAATCGAACCCCTCTCAAGTGTAGCTATAGTGACATGTAGAGGAAAGAATAATGGATATGATGCAGAAGCAACAAATCAACCTAAAGTTATAATACCAGCCTCGCCAAAGTGTTCCTATAATCCAAAATAGAAGAAAAAATACTATAAAGAAGTGGTGGAAACATTTGCAAAGTTAAATCCAAGAAATAATCACAGGTAGTACAACCAATCGCTGGAAAGGAAAAAATTCTACATCCAGCACAACCTATAGAAGAATGGTTGAAGTTGCTTTTTAACATCATGAACGATGAGCAGATGCTTAAATAGTTGTCGGAGAATTTAAAATCATCCATTAAAGGAGGGATAGATGATGACAACACAATGTCTACCAATATTCCATAGAGGCACTCGAGAGGAATCCGAAGAAATAAAAGGTGAATAGGGAAGGAGTTCAGGATTGATGCACATATTTCAAAGTTCCAAATAAGAGATACCATGTTGGACCTGGGTTTATATGTTAATATACTACCAAGGAATACATGGGAAACATTGGGGAAACCCAAACTGGAATTTTATCCTATACAGTTGCGCATGGAGAATTAGTACTGCATCATACCCATCGAGAGACTAGAATATGTGGAAGTTGACATCACCGGGGTTAAGACCTACGCATACTTTGAATTCATAGACATAATGGGTCATAAGGAACCCTATCCTTCACTCCTTGGAATAGGTTGGGAATTTGAGAACTATGCATTTATTGGCTTAAAGAAAGAAATAATGATTTTTGAAGTTGAGGGGGTTAGAGTAATCCAGCCCCTGGACCCCTACCAAGGTCCAATATTCATAGAACAGGCTGATGACAGAGAAGAGCTTGGACTACTAGATCAGTTGTACTAGATAACAATGGGAAAACAGGAAAATTATATCAACCTGATAGCTGAAGGGTCAATTAGCTAACGAATTGTTCAAGGTTCATACATTGGATCAGAGGTTGCATGAGATGATTGGAAAAAATGAGGATACAAAATAAAAAAACCCGACAATGTGCCACCATTTGAGGAGTTATCTTGATCGGAACAGAGGTAAGGGGATATCCTACCTTCAACAATATGGAAACAATTAATAGTTTTATTAATAAATTTGATGAAATTGTTCTTGAAGAGCACAAAGTGCCTTTAATGAACGTGGATTTACAAGAAACATTAGCCTTGTGGTGGGGAACCCATCACAAGAACCTTAAAAGGTGGGACAAAATATCAAGTGCATTAAGGGTCAGGTTCCGACAATCTAGGGGTCCACAACCAGATGTAAATTATATAGGTACTTCGGATCCCCAACAACATATAAAAGATTGCAAAGAATGATGGTAGGTTGAATAATTTCCAAGGTAATTATGGGTACATGAATTTGTACATTCTCTGGGAACATTTCCACAAGCCTGGTACATCACGGAAAAAATAAATATATAGACTATAAATTGGGATTATCTAGCAAATAGATTTGTGAATAGTTTTTCTTTTAAAGATATTGATAAAAGGTTAACTGATGCCTTGTAAGTGGTTAAAATAATTCTACTTACAACAGTTTAGCTAACGAAAGGAAAAATAGACCAAGCCACACTGAAGCATATTTATGAGTCAAATTGCAAAGAAGAAGTAGCTTGTGGAAAGGTGGATCAAGAGTTAGATGATGATGATTTAGAAGGCTTATGGAATTTTTCTTTTGAGGAGAAAGAAGAGGAAAGAGGAATCATAGATGGACCAGTTACAAAAGGACCTCATTTGTTTCCCTTGAAGGTGAAAAAACACAACATATGAAGAAAAGAGAAGCCAAAGTTAGCGTCCATTGGGGACTACTAGGACGACCAAACAATAAAGGAGATATTCGATTTTCTAACTGAGTATGAGGATCTATTTCTTTCATCTGTTGCAGAGTTAAAAGGAATAAAGGGGGGTCTAGGAGAGATGAGGATTATGCATAAATCATACGCAAGACCAGTGAAACACTAACTCTATAGAATAAATCCACGAGTAAAGGAGAAGGTAAAGAAGGAAATAGACAAAATTCTAGAGGCATGATTGATATTCCAGGTTGATGAGGTTGATTGGGTTAGCCCAATAGTCATTAAAAATAAGAAATATGCAACAAAGATAAGGGTATATGTAGATTATCACAGTCTAAACAATGCTTGCGTACATGATCCCTTTCCTACACCCTTCAACGACAAAGTCTTAGACAATGTGGCTGGAAATGAGGCCTACTCATTCACGGATAGATTCTTGGGCTACCGAAAACTCAGAATCACATACGAGAATAAGAATAAAACAACTTTCACTACAAAGTGGGGTTTGTGTGCCTATCATGTGATTCCCTTTGGCCTAAATAATGAACCAACAATTTTCTCCTGGATTGTAATAGCGACATTCAAAGAATATATCCACAGATTTCTGAAAGTCTACATGGACGATTGGAAGATGTACAACTTGTTGAAGAAGCACTCCAACCTACTTCGAATAATGTTTGATCAATGTAGGAAGCTACAAATATAATTGAAAGTGAGAAAACGTGTATCTTTGTTGTTCCTTTTAGAAATTTTTTGGGCCACATTGTATGTAAATATGGAGTGTGTGTGGACCCTACCAAGTTTGCGGTGATCATGAATATGGACCCACCAAGGAATGTTAAGCAACTCAGATCAGTGTTGGGATACACTGGCTACTATCATAGATTCATCCGCAACTATTCCCTCATCACAGCTCCAATGGAAATGATACTTAAGAAGACATAACAATTTATATGGACTCAGACATTGAATATACTAAAGGAGAATTTGGTAAGTGCACCATTTTTTTATCTACGAGGATTGGAATAAACAGTTTCATGTACATATCGATTCCTCGGGAATTGCATTGGGAGAAGTGTTGGCTCAACCAAGTGAAGGAAACTTGGACCACCCAATCTACTTTCCATTAGGAAGCTATCAACAACATAAAAGAACAGCATAACAACAGAAAGGGAGGCACTTGAAATGGTGTATTCACTGCAAAAGTTCCTCCATTATCTTCTGGGAGGACCTTTCAAACTTTTTACAACCCATTATACATTAAAATATTTGGTGAACAAGCATGTATTAGAGGGGATAATATGTAGATGGTTAATACTATTCCAAGAGTTCACATTTGAAGTGATTTTTAAGCCAAGCAGAATGAATGTCATACCGTACCACTTATCACAACTTGAGTTAGGAGAAATTGAAGGTTCTATTGATCAACTACCGGATGCAGATTTATTCAAGGTAGAATCAGTTCCAGAATACTTGGAGGATATCGCATCACTCTTAGATACTAAGAGGTTCCCGAAGGATTATAGCACAACGCGGAAGAGACATATGGTTGTTAGGGAAGTTTACTATCATTTAATTACATGTCAGCTCTACAAGATGGGGCTAGATCACATATTGCGGAGGTGTGTACTATACCATGAAAGAGATGAGGTACTGTGGGAAGGGCACTTAGGTGTTGTGGGAGGACACGTTCGAGGGAAGAGTATTGCAGGAAATATTCTCCAGGTAGACCTGTGGTGACCCTCTATTTACAGGGATGCAAAGGAATATGTAAAGAAGTGCAACATATGCCAGCGAGTTGGAAAGCCATCACAACGTGATGAGTTACCACTACAACCGATACGGGCACTACAAGCATTTGAGAAGTGGGTAATTGACTTCATAGTCCCAATTAACCCACATGCACGCCACTCCCATGCAAGATATATTATAAATGCAACAAAGAACTTGACAAGATGGGTTGAAGTTGCACCAGTAAAGGATTGTACATCCGACACAACAACTAATTTTATCTTTGAGAATAACATCACAATATTTGGACGCCCTAGAAACATGACAAGTGACCAGGGGAGCCACTTCATAAATGAATTATTCGTGTCACTGCTACGGAAATTTATGATTCAACATCATAAGATCAGTTTGTATCACCTGCAAGAAAATGGAAAGGTTGAGGAATTTAATAAGATATTGGAGAACGGCCTGACGAAGGTAATTTCAGCCTACAAGGATGATTGGGATGAAAGGATTCCAGCTACTTTATGGGCTTATCATAAAATGGTCAAGAGGTTGCACAAACAAACACCTTTCCAACTGGTGTACAGTAGAGAAGCAGTGGTTCCTGCAAAATTTATAGTCCCAACTACATTTATCGCGAAAGCAATGCACATGTCAGAGGACCAATAAATTTCAGAAATATTAGAGGAATTGTGGGAGTTAGATGAAGCTAGGTTTCTAGCAGATTTCCATCAGTTAGTATAAAAACAACAATTGAAGGCCTAACATGACCAGCATATTAAGAAAAAGAAATTCATAGTGAGAAGTCATGTCCTGATGTATGATAGTAAGTTCCTAAAATTCCAAGGTAAGTTATGAATGCATTGGTTAGGCCCGTTTATTTTTGTAGAGATCCGAGAATCGGGAGTTGTAAGCTCGCACGATTCGATGGAATTCTACTACTACATTGAGTGAATAGCACATGCATGAAACCCTTCCACGAGTAGGATACT
The DNA here is from genome assembly GCA_034641835.2 of Pinus albicaulis. Classification (NCBI taxonomy): domain Eukaryota; kingdom Viridiplantae; phylum Streptophyta; class Pinopsida; order Pinales; family Pinaceae; genus Pinus; species Pinus albicaulis. The sequence continues at coordinate 163,956,951 of CM076573.1, forward strand.
TAAATTTCCAATTCTAATAAATCTATGAAAGGATAAGGAATTAGGTATACGTAGATTCATTCATGCAGGTCCTTCAATAATTCAGTGAGTCGGTCTATTAGTCAAAAACTTTACATTTCCATGAGTTGCTCTGGTTGTGGATAAATGTACGCATTTGAGTCAACCCAGTTGTAAAGATATCTACACCTCACCACAAATGATTGTGGTCGGGGGGGATATCGTACGTGTTGTCCATTATTTCACAATAATGACACCATAATTCCATTGTCAATCCAATTTCAAAAAAATATTTCCCGTATTAGAAACATCATCCCCTAATAAATCACGCCCATCACTACATAATAATTACCCATCACCTCCACTCCGATTTCTAGGATAGCATTAGCCAAGTCAAATCCACCTCACATGTTATCAACAAATCACACGATTGAAGCCCGGGGGGGGAGTTTCCGAAATAATTATTTAGGAGGTCTCATCACCATACGTCGTGTAAAAAATATCTACTTAATCTGCATCGATAGGCCAAAAGTTTTAGAGTTGAGAACCGGGGCGCTAAAAAAAAGAGTTGAGAGTTTGTGTATGTTAGCAATTGTATTGTGACAAATTTTAGGCCCACTTTATCATTAGTTTACCAGATATGTTCAAGAATGACGAATACCATTGTATCAGTTGTCGAACCATAGTTTGACGGAAGAATTGAAAAATTGGAGTCTATAACATGGAAATATGACAAGGTCGGGTTGGTTGATACCGACTTCAGAGACTCATTTCATTTTCCGGCACTAAAACGACATGTGTATACAAAATATTATACAAAGGAGGATGGGATTCAAGCGATCTGAGTTCTTAGCGACTTCAAAGGGATTTAGAGGTCAACATTACTTCACCTAAGGGGTCTACCTGTCTTCGACACTCAAGGAGCAACGATGCAGTGCACAAAAGTTCTTCTCAGCAGAATACACAGAGGGTCGTTGTGGATGGGAAATGAAATTAAAATACATGCAGTCAACATCCACCTATTAACAGGCCTTTCAACAACAAGGAATGCAGTGCCATATTCCTTCCAAAAAACTTCCAAGAGAGCCAGGAAGGTCAAAGAGGACAAATTTTATGACAAATATAAAACCAAGAGAGGAGGAAAGGAAGCCCAAATTGGCCCCATCAACAAGGAAAACATAAAATTTTCCTGTTATCTCATATCTGTAAATATTATGCGTCATTACACAAAGAACAAGTGCACACTCGATACCATTTCAGTTACAGAACACTGTGTAGATGGAGAGCACCTCAATTGGTGCACATATCTACTCTAGGAATTATTTGAGGCCTGCGAGGATAAATACAAAATAGCTACAAACTTCATATATGGATATATGGTCATGGAACTAGCCATGTGGAAATGGTTCCCTCCAGAAGGAAGGAAACCAAAATAAATAATTGAGGAGAAACCACTAGTGTTAAGGTATACACCATGGAGAGTACCAGACGATCCAAACAACAAAGAGATCAATGAGGCCTACTTCGAAGGGTCGTATAAGAATATGCCAGATGTTATAAACATGGCAGAGAGGATTCCTAGACTACTATTGGATGAGTACTTGGAACAAATCTAGTTCAAAATCAATCATGGTCACACTTGGATAACACCGCATTGTGTAAATGATGAGACGTTCCAGAAGAGGGCACAAAGGTTCATCCTGATTGTGGAAGTGTTCCACAAAGAAGTAATGGCATGGCCCAAATTTATAGGTGAATTCCGTGACAACCGATACTTATACTCTTTCTAGGAAATGGTGTCGTAGCCACTACCAAGCGAGACAGAAGAAAATGCAAGGAAGGGGCTCACGCAGATACAATTGAAGCATGTTATTCAACAAATCCAGACTCAAATGAAATCCATCAACCAGAATATTGTAAGTATCAAAGTCGCAACCACTCATTTCCATTTTTTTACTCATTTTTAAGCTTGGTTTCAACATCCCACAACTGTAAGCACTCCACTGGTCACCACAATTCCATTCATAGGCCCGCATTCACAACCCCAACCCACCATTCCACCATTTAGAAAGAAAAAGGCTTCAAGGCCACCCATACCAACCCTAAAGAAGAAAAAGGCCAAGGTCACCTAATTTATAACCCAGCTAATGGACTTAACAACAAATGACAATCTAACTCATTCTGGCTTCCCGGTAATTGAAGAAAACCCAAGGACTATATCAGTTGCCTCTCTCGTATCCTAAGAACACCCAACTTCAACCCATGTTTCGTCACCCTCATCACGAGACCCATCACCACAAAAAACCTCCACCTCTTGCACCATATTTGATTTTATCTCTATAAGAACTATGGTTGCAACTGATACTGACATGGAGGTAGACTCAGAGACCCCGTGGGTGACTACAGTTACAGAACTAGGGGTTGAGACGAGATCATTCTTAACCCTCATATTCGGTACATGCCTTACAACGATTGAAAGCACAACCATTTAATACCCCACTCACCACCACATGGCACTAAATATCATTAGCACTTCAAATAGTCACTTCCGGCCCACCCACTTCTGAATTCACGTGCCATAGCCCGCACCAAGATGTACAAGCATAGAAACCAACATCACCTCAGGGACAGTAAAAAAGATCAGTTTCCAGTGGAAAACCACTCCAAGCAAGGTTCCCGAATCTAGAGGAGATGAGACAAGGATATTTACAGGGTTGGACAACAACCCAATTATTTACTTTTATTCAAGAAGTTGCACATCGGGCGGAGGCATTGCACAACAATCTTGCAACACAACATGAGCATCAACAACAATAGATACTGGCCCTTACTGAAGAACACGAACAGTTGTAGCACGAGAGGAATGATATGCGTAACCAAATAGAGAATATCATAGAGAAGTTTTAGGACTTATGGCTGACAGTTGCAGATGTGGTCATAACTGCACCAGAGGACATGACTACATGCACACTAATAGAATTTTGTGACCATATCAAATAAGCATGTAGTGACTTGCAGAACAAAAACCGTGAGCTAAGGAAAACTTTGTCAATAATAAGGCAAGTGCTACCGGATCCAACCACAACGTATGAGACATAAATGGGACAAAAGATGACAGAGCTGAGCCAACTCAGTGAAGCCTTGAACATCACAATAGAGGAGGTCCATGCATTGTTAGAATAGGTTCAAGAGTGGTTGGGATGCCTAACCATAAGGAATCAACCAGTCTACCCGCTACGAAAGAAGCTCTAGAAAGTAATGGTTGATGTCAAGAAAAACACCTATATAACTACTCGTAAATAACTATATGATGAGGCCGAAGCCTTGCAAACACAAATCCAAGAAATTGAAGATGAGTCTGCAAAGGCAAAGAAATTTCTTTTGGAATTAAGGCCACGTATGAAGAATCAAGATGAATCGCTACAACAGTTGAATTTTGAGTCAGAAACACACTGGAAGGCCATCCTCAACACTCAACCGAAACAAGCAGAAGCCACGAGTACATCTCAGTTCATTTCCCACACGTCCAAGATAATGAAGACCTAGCAGGAGGGGATCACATAATTTCGACACTTCAAGGAGGGCGCCCTCAAAATAGTTCCTGAGTTGAGGCTGTCATTCGAAGGAGGTATTCAAGAGCAAACATGGAAAGAGGAACCATCAACAACGGCATGAGCAGAAGAAGTAGGAGGATAACTAGTAGGACTAACATCACTTAGATAGAATTGACTCGGGGACGAGTTAATAGATTGTGGTCAGGGTCAGTTGGGGCCTTTGTTTTTGGAATGAACAAGGAAGTTTTGAAACAGGTGGAGTGATATCGGGTGGCAAGACTGTCGTTGCAAAGTCGCGGAAGCGATAAGGAGTAATCTGGAGTGGAATATATGTTTCAGAAGGTAAGCGGGAAAGAGAAAGTACAACTGAGTTGTGGAGGCAACCAAGCGATGGAATAGGAGAGACTAGTAGTTCGGTTGGGCAAGAGTGGGATAAGGAAGGAAAACTAATAGAAGATAGGACAGACGTGGAAGAGGAGGGAACCGCTTCGGGATGTGGTTTCTCTGCAACTCTGTATTGTTATTCCTGAATGTTCTCCAGAAGAGACAACGATGTGGTTGATGTACTGCATTGTGATGAATCTAATATATAGAGATGTTTGCTAGCCTATATCTTGTGTGTATATGCTATGGATTACTATTGTTATCTAAATAGTTGGGTGTCAAAACTTTTTTATTATGTATCTTCCAATCCTTTTCACTTGATGGTATGTTTAGTTCTTACTGAATGATTCCTCAATTGTGATGGTTATGTGCTAAATAAGTAACGATTGATAGTGATTTATGATATCCCATTCTCAACTCTCTCATATTATTAAGGTCACGACACACCTTGGGTGAGATTCCTTACTCAGTCTTAGGTAAGGTTAAAATTTCAGAGTTGTCCTAGACTACAATGAAGCCTTGTTGGCTCCTGTGCCCGAACCTGGGTCTTTACCTGGTTATTATTTTTAGCCAACATTGGGTTTACAGTATGTGAGCATAAACACTACCTTGCGTATGTTGGGTTTGTGAATAGGTTGCTATTGTGTGCAACATAGAGCTACCAAGAACATACGCATCACCTCCTCCTTAGGAACGATGTTAAGTCTGTCATCTATAATCTTCATAATTTATCTTTTCTAAGTGGTCGTCTTCTTCACCCACACTGCGATGGTCCATGCCCTTGATTCATACATGGAAGTTCAAAATTTTCATCGCTGTTACATTTCATTCCATTAATTTACATGTTGAAGGGTAGCAACGATCAAGGATGGAGTACGCAATCAAACACTGCTTGAGTGTCTACTCGAAGATTGATGGAGTACACATTTAAACACTGTGATCGGGGATGGAGTACGCATTTAAACATTACGATCAAGGATGGAGTAAACGAGAAGAACCCTATACCGGACGAAGTACTGATGACAAGAAAAAAATGGTTTCCCGTGTTGAATTTTTGATAGAATGGAACGATGAAAATGCAGTGAGGAGATTGCTGGGATAATAATATTAAATATCAAAAGATATTAATTTTTTTCATTTCCTTAATATTTTATGTACATATGTATACTTTAATAAAAAAAATTATGAAATATAAATATTTTAGAGTTGTAAGCCGCAAACCTTTTTCAAAATTTTCCCCTTTTCTTTTCCACATCTAAATTAACTTTATTTCTTGCATCTCTATTATATTTATGCTACATCCCTATTATAATCAATCAAAGATAAGTCAATATTCATCATAATCTTAATTGAAATTTTAATATTGATTTTTTTAAAATATAAAATATATTTTGACCTTGAAAATAATATAAATTAATAAATTTTTAGTTAATGTAGGATGGATTAATTTGACTTTAATTAACATATTTTTGACTATAAGAAAATAAACTATTATTATTTATGTTATTTCATATTAATGTGAAGTTTAGAATTACAATATTTTTACATAATTACAAAAGTATATTAAGTAAATATATAAATAAAGTTTAAAATTATAATTTTTTTATATAATTTTAAAAAAAAATTGAATAAATTTACAAATATTTATATTTTAAAATTTTAAAATTAAAAACAATATACTTTATTCTATGTTTCATATAAAAAATAGATTTTTTTTTTAATTAAAAATATTACTATAACTTAATACACAATATATAAATAATAAATAAATAACATTACATAATAAATAACGTTAAAGAAGAGAGACTTCTTCAAACTAGTTCAAACTCCAAACTCCATTCAAAGTTATCCATAACACAAAAGATAATAATATAAAAATGTGAAACCTTTATTAAATTATTGAAAACTAAAAAAAGTCATTTTATAAAATATTAATATTAGTAATCCTATCACATTTAAATTTTAAAAATAGAAAAATAAAATAAAATATGATAAATAAAATGAACTTCTATTTAAATAATAAACCATATAAATTTTTTATTTTAACTCAAAAAATTAACTTTATTAAAATAAGAATGAAATTCAAAAATTCCATAATAATATAAGAGGTTAGACCATTTATAAAATATCTTATTTTAATGGAGAAAAAATGAGTTTTTAAAACCTATAAAAACAATATATTAAAAATCACCCTCTCATCATATTGCTATTTTTAAAATTTGTAAAAAAATTTTATCCAAACAAAATTTTAAAACACATCAACTACTATGACTACAAGACATTTCACGTGTTGAATTTTGATGAGATGGAACGACTAAAATACAGCAATTGGTTAAGTTGAACAGTGTTTTCCCAATCAATTTTATAGAAAAAATATATTTCCACTTAAATATTAGACAATTCATAAAATATCATATATTAATTAAAATATATATATTTTTAAAACCTATAAAAAATATATATATTTAAAATCGCTATGTCATTGTATTGTTATTTTTAAAATTTGCAAAGAAAAGACTATCCAAATAAAATTTCAAAACCGATCAACTTCCATGACTACAAACCACATCATCATCATTCTGAAAAAGGAACACTTGAAAACTATTTTCATGGTCCATAGAAAAAGAAGGAGTTTAACTATATTTTTCATCGATATACACGAATCTATCGAGTCTTTGGCCGGAAACGATTTCAGCAACATTTTTCTCAAGACCTGTGAGTGCAGTGTTTGTCCAGTTCAACTGCTCACTCACCTTCTGAACTCTTCCTTCACTACTCATTATTGAACTGTCATGCTGGACTAGAGGGCTAGCATGTGCAGAGTTTGACCCTTCTCCTATCACAATACTTCTGAAAGGAGGGTAGGTAGTGGAAGTCTCAATTTTACTGCCATCTAATGCAGTCCATGAATGAGAGGAAGATGATGTAGTATCAGCCATCAAGACTACATCATTCTCCATTTGCTTCTTCCAAGAGTAGAAAGAAATCCACACACCATTTTCTTCCATGTACTCCTTCCATTCAGCTGACATCTTTAACTTTTCTTCTCTAGGGAAGGCAGCTGCAAAACTTTCAGCTTCAGGATGTGTGAATAGATCCCAATTTACCATTTGCTTCATCCATTGTGCTGGGATCTCGGATTTAAAACATCCATCCATCAAGGTATAAAACTTCTGAATCTCAGGGATAGATGGTCGTTTCACTCCTGGGGGCAGATCTTTGAATCTGCATTCTGGAATAAGTTTATTTGTAGTTAGAGGTATCACAGAACATTCTTCTGTTAGATTTCAAGAAGTTGAAGAATGTGTCATAGACCAATCTATGGCAACACGGCAGTCTGTATATAAATTGTCTGAGAAGTTTGAAAGTTTGAATGTCAAAAAGCCCAGCAAACCAATTCCAATGTCATTCATTGCTGGCAAAGCCAAAGGTGTTGTGCCACATGAGATTCCCAGACTAGAGTCAAGTCCTCCTGTCTCTAGATTCCCTCATCTCATGCCTAGAGAAGTTCCACAGTTTCCTGTGTCAGAATCTAAACCTGAGTCAGTTGAAGAAAGATCTGAAAAGATCACAGTTGCTGAAGTCATAAAAGATTCAGAGTCAAAAGACCATGTCTTTCCCATCTATGAGCCTCTAGAGCCACAGTTCACCCGACACGCGGCTCCTGATCTGTATAGTGCAGGGAAGATTCCCCCAAGGGAAACTTTTCATGACGGAAGTCATAAGGAGTGGAACATAGACAATATGTCTGCACATCAGATCCGGCAGATACTGGATCAGATGATTATAGAATACAAGTTGATGTGTGCAGATGGAAAGACTGAGATTGAAGCATGCAAGACTATCATGCAGTGCTTCACTGGCACACTTGCCAGATGGTGGGAACTTGAGTCCTCTCCAGCGATGATTGAGAGAATGGAGAAAGAACTTGTAAAAGATGAGCAGGGTGATATAATCTTTAACACTGATGGCACTGCACAGGTAAATATGATTGGTGCTCTCACAACACTAATACAAGAACATTTTTGTGGGTTAGAATATGTTGCAGCTGATAAGCATGAAATGATTTTGATGAATCTTAAGTGCAACAATATAAATCAGTTTGAAGACTTCCACAGAGATTGGATGCAGAGAATATTTTGGGTCAAGGATCCCAAGAATATATTGTGGAAGCAGGTCTACTTAGCAGCCTCACCTTCAAAGCTAGTAGACATCTTAAGAATGGAAGATGCTTTCCCCTTGCCTTTAGAAACATATGTATGGGGAGATATTTATGGCATTGTAACAAAAGTTTTGATTTCTTTATGTACCAGGTCCAAGATGCAAAAGTCCATTGATAAACTCAACAGACTTCCTGGTACTAAATCATTTTGTAGTAAGTATGGCATCACAGTGGATGACCCTCTTGTGCATAGAAGGAAGCACAAGCGCCAAGTCAAGAAGGCCTATAAGAGAAGCAAGTCTACTTACAGGCTGAGCTCTGCAAAGAAAAGAGAAATTCGGAGACCTAAAGAGCATAGAAGATCTAAAGCTCCAAGAAGGCAATCCAAATGGAAACCAAACACTCATTACTATCGGTCCCAAGATATTCGGCCTAAAGATGCAAAGCTGGCCAAAATTAGAGAAGTTGAGTGTTGGTTGTGTGGAGAAAAAGGACATACATCTAATATGTGTCCTACTGCTTTAGAATCCAAGAAAGGTCTGGGCAAGAAGTCTAGTAAGTATAATAAGAACAAACAACCTTCCTCCTCTCAAACCACTGTTAAGCAAGAACCCGACGCCTGTGCCTATTGTAAGTCTACCTCACATAAGATTTCGGAGTGTCCATCTTATCCAGGTCGTCGTCTCTCTATCATGCAGCATGCCATGCCTTCTTCTTCTGATGATTCCTTTTCTGATGACTGTTCATCTTCCTCTTCAGATGACCAGGTCAATATGTATTGTCACTGCTCAGACCCAGAAGCCTGTAAATGTGATTCCTCTTCTGAGTCTGATTCTGATTCCTATTCCTCAGCTGTTGAAGATCCCCCTCATATCCTCATGGCACAACTTGATGATGACTTGAAAGTTTTTTCCCAAATCCGTGCCATGGATGAAGGAGACCTGAAAACTGCTCTCCTTGATGCCTATATGAAGAATCTTCCTGGTTCTTCTAGTTCTTCTAGATCTTCTGGTTCCTCTAAGAAGCCCAATTTTGTTGAAGCTTCTTATGAACGCAACACCAAATCGTATCTCCAGCACAATAGCAAAGCTCGTAGCCTCACTTTGGGGGAGGTGAATAAGGAGATACATGAATTAAAAACTGAAGTGCGCAATATAAGGAATGAGCTTAATGTTCTGAAAGCTCAAAATAATCAGTCTGCTTCTCCTTCAAATGTTTTGTCTAAACAGCAGACAAATTACACACTGCATACTCAGCCATGCACTGAAGTCCAAACTGCATCAGGCAACTTTGTTTCTTCAGGCTTCAGTGAAATTGGGGACATGCAGGTCCTCACAGTTCAATATCAGCAACACCATATATTGGTAAATCTTTCTGTTGCTGGCCATGTTTATCAGGTCATTGCTTTGATTGATTCAGGTTCAGATCTAAACCTGATTTCTAAACATATCATCCCTTCAAGGTATTGGACTACTGCAGAAAGAGAAGTCCAGGGATTAGGGATGAAACATCTAAAGTTTGAAGTTTCTAAAGCTACTGTCTGTTTTGATTCAAATTGTGTGAAGTTATCCTTAGCAGTTTCAGACATTCCTGTTGACTGCATTTTGGGTAATGTCTTCTTAGCAGCAGTAGAACCTCATGGGTCAATTAGATTTCCTGATGGCTCTGCAGGAATGTTTATTACTGTTTCTGGTAGAAGAATTGAGTTGCCTTATGTTTCCAGAAACAAGATCTCACCCATGGTGCAGATTATGCAAGAAAAAGCACAGAAACTTTAGAAGATTGAAAAAAGCCTGGTTGAACTCAAGGATCATAAAGAAACTATCAGAGTTGAAGAACAGTTAAGTTCTCCAGAAATCCAAAAGAAGATTGCTGCTATCCAAAAAGAATTCGAAGAAACATGTTGTTCAGAAGAGCCAAATGCTTTTTGGCATAGAAAGCAGCACAGCATAGAATTGCCTTACAAGGAGGGATATACTGGCAGACCTTGTAAGTCAAGAGCCATCCCCATGTCTGTCCATGACAGACAACACTGTCAGATAGAGATTGAACAACTTCTACAAAAGAAGTTGATCAGAGAATCCAGTAGCCCATGGAACTGCTATGGATTCTACGTCAATAAAAGAAGTGAACAAGTCAGAGGAGTTCCACGCCTAGTGATTAACTATAAGCCTCTGAATAATGTGTTAGCTGATGATACTTATCCAATCCCCCATAAAGGAGATTTGATAAGAAGAATTTCAGGAGCCAAAGTATTTTCAAAGTTTGATCTAAAGTCTGGTTTCTGGCAAGTCGCCATTGCAGAAGGAGATAGGTGGAAGACAGCATTCAGTATCCCCCATGGACACTATGAGTGGAATGTTATGCCTTTTGGACTGAAGCATGCTCCATCCAAATTCCAAAAGGTAATGGATTCAATCTTTAAACCTTATGCAGATTGGTTGCTTGCATACATTGATGATCTGCTGATTTTTTCTAAAAATCTGAATGACCACTTCAGACATTTGAAGATCTTCATGAAGTTGGTCAAAAATAATGGTCTTGTCCTAAGCAAGAAAAAGATGGAGCTGTGTAAAACAAAAATCAAGTTCTTAGGACATGAGATTGAAAATGGTCAAATTGCTCTGCAGCATCACGCACTGGAGTTTGCTGATAAGTTCCCTGATGTCATTCTTGACAAAACCCAGTTGCAGAGGTTTCTAGGGTGCCTCAACTATGTGAGCAATTTCTACCCAAATTGTGCCTTTGATAGATCTCTGTTAAACCAGAGACTCAGAAAAAACCCTAAACCTTGGACTGACAAGCACACCCAAGCAGTCAGAGAAATAAAGTCCAAGGTAAGATTTTTGCCCATTCTACATGTTGCTGACGACAATGCCTATAAGATTGTTGAAACAGATGCCAGTAACATAGGTTGGGGAGGTGTGCTAAAGCAGAAGCCGGAGAAAGAGGACCCGAAAGAAAAAGAACAAGTTGTTCTCTTCGCCTCTGGAACCTGGAGCAAAGCAGAGGTAAACTACGCTCCTATTGAAAAGGAGGTTAAAGCAGCTTGGTACTGTTTGAGAAAATTTTCTGTTCATCTGGCAAATAAGTATTTTCTGCTCAGAACTGATGCTAAAGCTCTGGATAAAGTTTTATCAAAAGAAATCAAGAACCCTGAAGATGCGAAATTTGCAAGATGGCAAGCACTCTTTGCATATTTCAGCTTTGATGTTGAACATATAAGGGGTGTTGAAAACTGCATTCCAGACTTTTTAAGCAGAGAATACATCCAAGAGCAAGAACAAGTGAATGACGAGGAACAAGTGCAGTATCATTGTTTTGTCATTCTAACTGAGTGGAATCAGGCCAATAAAAGAGAAGAATTGAGATATATTGCAGATGATGAATCTTGGCCTGTGTATTTTGAGAAGTGGAGGCCAACCTGGATCCTCCGAAACACACAAGTGTTGGATGGAAATTTGCAGAGTCACACAGATCTACAACACTTGGTTCCGGGCAGGAAGGTGTACCCCAAAGGAAGCAGATGGATACATGATAAAATGTATTCACACAGCATGGCTGCCTCTCTTGAAGCTGAGAGATCTCTCTCAGAAGATTTCTGGGATTTGTACGTCATTGGTACTGGTGGCGGTGACAAATCAAAAGAGTTTTATAAGAACTATGTTATAAATAGAATTAGGAAAATGGGTCCTTATAGATATGGAAATTTCACATCTTGGCCACAAGATGATCCAAAACTTATTTTCCCTGACACTATTTATAATTTTGCAGGTTATGAAAAACTGTGGTGGGATCTCCTTAATAGAGATGGACCTGAAGAGACCCATTACACAAAGCTGAAGTTTGCACCAACTTGGATAAATGAAAGAGAACCATTCATCCCATGGTTATCTAACTGGTGGTGGCACTATGGGCTCAGTCCTTATAGTATGGATCCTGATTGTTTTCAAACTTACCATAGACATTTTTGTAATGATTGTCTTTCAAGACCAGCTGGTGAGTGTTTTCACTATCCAGTAAACACTGTTGGAGAACTCGCCAGTATAGAACACACGATGCTTGACAATCCCATCTTAAAAATGCATATGCAGATGCATTATCAATGGGCAGTCATGACAAAAATCAAGCATCAGATAGTGCTTAACAAGCCCATGATTGTCAGAAGAATCTACACGAAAGCATGGGATGATGAGTGGTATCATGTCAGATTTCCAGGTGCCAAAATTCTCGAAGAATTTGCAGACGAAGCCAGTACAAGTGGTCCTCGGGAGCCCCACTCATAAAAGGTTTTCCCTGTGTATATATGACACCTAGTCACGGGTTTATTGTGATGTAGCTTTTTCCTTGGATTTTTCCTACGTCAGAAAAATATCCAATGTGTTTCTAATAGAGTTAGATTCCTCGTGGGCCTTTGTAAGGTATCCACAGTGTATTTCACATGTTTACACTTTAAGTTTGTCGGCATGACAGATCTCCGTGCGGATGTCACCTCTTGGTGTTACCCGAAAACGATGATCTTCTGCCAAGTGTCAATAATCTAGCGATGCACAGTAATGTTTGTCCCCCTCTCATTCCTATATAAGGAGAGGTAAGGCTCATTCGTATTCATTCGCATTTGGTCTGTTTGGAGTCTTGAGTCCGAGTAGTTTCTCCCTGCTCTGCGTCTGCGCCATCTTGGTGATCTACTCGCATCACGGAGTCCATTACTTAAGTCTGAGTAGTTTCTTCCTGCTCTGCGTCTGCGCTTTCACAAGCGATCTGCTCGCAACACGAAGATTTTTGCTCACAGTCTTTAGGTTGAAGTGAGAAGCCTGCGCGTCTGTTCATGTGACAAGCGAGAACCTAAAGTGGCCACTTCTTTAGTGAGTCTATATGTTTATATTTGTGTGTTATAGTCATAAACTCTGAGACATAGTCTGTATCTCGGCCAGGAAGCCTCTGGTATCGATCCTTCATTCGTGAAGATCATAAGTCCAGTAAATGCCGATACAGTCTATCTCTGATACAGAGAATTCATTGTAATCTGATTGTGAAGCATTCTGCTAATAAAGAGACAAGACTTTCATCTTGAGTTCCGCATTATTACTCTGTGTGCTTAAATCATTCTGTCAAAATACTTGCACTACTATAAAAGTTCGCCGGAGTTCGCGAAGTGCTACGGATTGCATAAGGCCGTTGGAAGGCGAGGAAGCCGTGTGTTAGGCCGCTGAAGCATGAGGGCATAAGTAGGTTCGTCTAGGTTCATAACAAGTAGTGTTCAGAGAAATTTGACAAGGCCAAGTCGGTTGGTTGACAACCGCAAGCAAGCTCTGCTAGCCTCTGCTAGAAATTGGTATCGGAGCCAATAAGTCTACGTTGTAGCCTGGTTCAAGATCTTGAGTAATAGTCGAAAGTCTTTCTTTCTCTCTTTATCCAAATACAATGGATCCCTCTATGTCAAAATCTGTATCCTTCAAAGAGCTCGAAGAGCAAGAAAAAGCCGAACAGAATCCTCTCAGAGATTTGTTTGCGTCTAGTAGTAGTCGTGTGATCAATCAGTCTGATCACTTGTATGAAGAGGTCGAACCCCAAGCTAGATGGGTACTCCCCAATATAAAACCCTCTGAAGTCTAGAATGATTTAGAAATCTGGCATCTTAAAGAAGCCACTAGAATAACGATAAAAGAAACTGTGTCTAGTATAGAAGAAAACAGTGAGAGAATTCAGTTGATTCCCATTTTGAATCCTAAAGAGCTCCAAGCAGAAGCTAAGAAGTTGGGAACACAATTTTTGCATTTGGGCTGTCTAAGAGTTGGCATTAATGCCTTGGTACATCCAGGAGTAGAAGCTTATGCATTAGTCACCATTCGTGACTTAACGCATAATAAGTACACTGATTCATTAATAGGCGGGATAGTAGCTCCACTATCCAATGGACCAGTCTGGTTTGATTGTTATCCTAATTTCTCTGTGTCTGTGTTTGATGAAACATTGGCCGATATTCTTCAATTGCAAATCCAAACAATGGGATTTGACATGAGAAGAAAAAGAAGGAATATCGCTATCCAATTCCGTGGTTGTTTTCGCCACACATCCACAATGTTTCCTGCAGTACTCCATGCACCCAGCAGTGAGTCAAAAACCAGTGTCGTTGTCATAACAGATCCCAAAAATCAAAAGATAGAACACCAAGCTATCAAGTGGGAAGATCTGCAATTTCCTTTACACTGGACTATTCCAAATCCAAAGCCACTGTCTGTCCAAAAAATCACCAGTGCCAACATCACCGAAGACCATTCTTCTGCTACTCTGTCCTTTCCCAGGAGATCCACAATTGATCGCAGAAGACTTGAAGCCGAATGTAAAAAGTCCTCTTGTTATGTTTCGCCCGACTGTACAGATACGGGTTGTAGTTCTATTGTATCAAATTGTAGTCATGTTTCTCTTTTTGAGTTTGCACAGTTAGTCAATTTCAATTCAGTCAATGTTGAGTGTCCGCAATGTAAACAAACTGTTAATCTGCAAAGTCTTGCTTATGTCGTTCTACACAGCAATCATAACCCCAGAACAGGTCAAGCTCCTCCTAGTACCTCAGTCAACCCATGTCCGAACCCCAAATGTTCTGACATTCCATTTCCACATGAGGATGACCACCCACATGTTCTGATGATGCATTTAGTACCACATCTGGAAGATGAAGATCCAAGACTCACTCAGATTTTTATGAATCAAAGAGCCCCTGGAACTCCCAGATATGGATTGGGTTATGTGGAACAAGCAAATAAACTTATTCCAGAATGCAGATTCAAAGATCTGCCCCCAGGAGTGAAACGACCATCTATCCCAGAGATTCAGAAGTTTTATACCTTGATGGATGGATGTTTTAAATCCGAGATCCCAGCACAATGGATGAAGCAAATGGTAAATTGGGATCTATTCACACATCCTGAAAGTGGAATGATGTTCATAGAGTTTTAAATTACATGCGGTGTGATTTGCAAGTAGTTAGAGTATCCTGCCGAGAACATTCTTGTTAGATTCCAAGAAGTTGAAGAATGTGTCATAGATCGATCTGGCCACAAGAGCGATCTGTATATAAGTTGTCAAGAAGTTTGAAAGTTTGAATGCTCGAAAAGGCCCGTAAAACCAATTTCATGAGGAAATTGTGAGCTTGCGGTCGTCAACCAACAGACTTGGCCTTGTCAAATTTCTCTGAACACTACTTGTTATGAACCCAGACGAACCTACTTATGCCCTCATGCTTCAGCGGCCTAACACACGGCTTCCTCGCCTTCCAACGGCCTTATGCAATCCGTAGCACGTCGCGAACTCCGACGAACTTTTATAGTAGTGCAAGTATTTTGACAGAATGATTTAAGCACACGGAGTAATAATGCGGAAACCAAGATGAAAGTCTTTTCTCTTTATTAGCAGAATGCTTCACAATCAGATTACAATGAATTCTCTGTATCAGAGATGGACTGTATCGGCATTTACTGGACTTAGGATCTTCACGAATGAAGGATCAATACCAGAGGCTTCCTGGCCGAGATACAGACTCTGTCTCAGAGTTTATGACTATAACTCACAAACATAAACATATAGACTCACTAAAGAAGTGGCCACTTTAGGTTCTCGCCTGTCACATGAACAAACGCGCAGGCTTCTCACTTCAACCTAAAGACTGTGAGCAAAATCTTCGTGTTGCGAGCAGATCGCTGTGATAGCGCAGACGCAGAGCAGGAAGAAACTACTCAGACTTGTGAGTAATGGCCTCCGTGATGCGAGCAGATCACCAAGATGGCGCAGACGCAGAGCAGGGAGAGACTACTCGGACTCAAGACTCCAAACACCCCAAATGCGAATGAGCACAAATGAGCCTTACCTCTCCTTATATAGGAATGAGAGGGGGACAAACATTACTGTGCATCGCTAGATTATTGACACTTGGCAGAAGATCATCGTTTTCGGGTAACACCGAGAGGTGACATCCCCACGGAGATCTGTCATGCCGACAAACTTAAAGTGTAAACATGTGAAATACACTGTGGATGCCTTACAAAGGCCCACGAGGAATCTAACTCTATTAGAAACACATTGGATATTTTTCTGACGTAGGAAAAATCCAAGGAAAAAGCTACGCCACAATAAACCCGTGACTAGGTGTCATATATACACAGGGAAAACCTTTTATGAGTGGGGCTCCCGAGGACCACTTGTACTGGCTTCGTCTGCAGATTCTTCAAGAATTTTGGCACCTGGAAACTTGACATGATACCACTCATCGTCCCATGCTTTTGTGTAGATTCTTCTGACAATCATGGGCTTGTTAAGCACTATCTGATGCTTGATTTTTGTCATGACTGCCCATTGATAATGCATCTGCATATGCATTTTTAAGATGGGGTTGTCAAGCATCGTGTGTTCTATACTGGCGAGTTCTCCAACAGTGTTCACTGGATAGTGAAAACACTCACCAGCTGGTCCTGAAAGACAATCATTACAAAAATGTCTATGGTAAGTTTGAAAACAATCAGGATCCATACTATAAGGACTAAGCCCATAGTGCCACCACCAGTTAGATAACCATGGGATGAATGGTTCTCTTTCATTTATCCAAGTTGGTGCAAACTTCAACTTTGTGTAATGGGTCTCTTCAGATCCATCTCTATTAAGGAGATCCCACCACAGTTTTTCATAACCTGCAAAATTATAAATAGTGTCAGGGAAAATAAGTTTAGGATCATCTTGTGGCCAAGATGTGAAATTTCCATATCTATAAGGACCCATTTTCCTGATTCTATTTATAACATAGTTCTTATAAAACTCTTTTGATTTGTCACCGCCACCAGTACCAATGACATACAAATCCCAGAAATCTTCTGAGAGAGATCTCTCAGCTTCAAGAGAGGCAGCTATGCTGTGTGAATACATCTTTTCATGTATCCATCTGCTTCCTTTGGGGTACACCTTCCTGCCCGGAACCAAGTGTTGTAGATCTGTGTGACTCTGCAAATTTCCATCCAACACTTGTGTGTTTCGGAGGATCCAGGTTGGCCTCCACTTCTCAAAATACACAGGCCAAGGTTCATCATCTGCAATATATCTTAATTCTTGTCTTTTATTGGCCTGATTCCACTCAGTTAGAATGACAAAACAATGATACTGCACTTGTTCCTTGTCATTCACTTGTTCTTGCTCTTGGATGTATTCTCTGCTTAAAAAGTCTGGAATGCAGTTTTCAACACCCCTTATATGTTCAACATCAAAGCTGAAATATGCAAAGAGTGCTTGCCATCTTGAAAATTTCGCATCTTCAGGGTTCTTGATTTCTTTTGATAAAACTTTATCCAGAGCTTTAGCATCAGTTCTGAGCAGAAAATACTTATTTGCCAGATGAACAGAAAACTTTCTCAAACAGTACCAAGCTGCTTTAACCTCTTTTTCAATAGGAGCGTAGTTTACCTCTGCTTTGCTCCAAGTTCCAGAGGCGAAGAGAACAACTTGTTCTTTTTCTTTCGGGTCTTCTTTCTCCGGCTTCTGCTTTAGCACACCTCCCCAACCTATGTTGCTGGCATCTGTTTCAACAATCTTATAGGCATTGTCGTCAGCAACATGTAGAATGGGCAAAAATATTACCTTGGACTTTATTTCTCTGACTGCTTGGGTGTGCTTGTCAGTCCAAGGTTTAGGGTTTTTTCTGAGTCTCTGGTTTAACAGAGATCTATCAGAGGCACAATTTGGGTAGAAATTTCTCACATAGTTGAGGCACCCTAAAAACCTCTGCAACTGGGTTTTGTCAAGAATGACATCAGGGAACTTATCAGCAAACTCCAGTGCGTGATGCTGCAGAGCAATTTGACCATTTTCAATCTCATGTCCTAAGAACTTGATTTTTGTTTTACACAGCTCCATCTTTTTCTTGCTTAGGACAAGACCATTATTTTGACCAACTTCATGAAGATCTTCAAATGTCTGAAGTGGTCACTCAGATTCTTAGAAAAAATCAGCAGATCATCAATGTATGCAAGCAACCAATCTGCATAAGGTTTAAAGATTGAATCCATTACCTTTTGGAATTTGGATGGAGCATGCTTCAGTCCAAAAGGCATAACATTCCACTCATAGTGTCCATGGGGGATATCGAATGCATCTTCCACTATCTCGCCTGCCGATGGCGACTTGCAGCAGAAACCGGACTTTAGATCAAACTTTGGATGTTTCATCCCTAATCCACTGGACTTCTCTTTACGGTAGTCCAATACCTTGAAGGGATGATATGTTTAGAAATCGAGTTTAGATCGGAACTGCCGAATCAATCGAAAATGAATGATAGACATGACCGGCCAAGGTTTTCTTAACCGATATGGTGTTGCGTATTGACTAGCAGATTGCATAACCCAATTTTGCAGCTGAGCGGGCAAAGTGCTTGATGCAGTTGTTTGGAGAGGAAGGCTTTCAGAGCATGGCTGAATATGAAGTGTAATTTGAGACGCTGTTTTGGGTAATATTTGAAAGGGAGCAGTTGTTATTTTGGTATCTTGAACATTCTAAATCATTATATCTGCACTTCAGTTTTTAATTCATGTATCTCCTTATTCACCTCCCCCAAAGTGAGGCTACGAGCTTTGCTATTGTGCTGGAGATACGATTTGGTATTTCGTTCATAAGAAGCTTCAACAAAAATTGGCTTCTTAGAGGAACCAGAGGATCGGGAAGAACTAGAAGAACCAGGAAGATTCTCCATATAGGCATCAAGGAGAGCAGTTTTCAGGTCTCCTTCATCCATGGCACGTATTTGGGCAAAAAATTTCAATTCATCATCAAGTTGTGCCATGAAGACATGAGGGGGATCTTCAACAGCTGAGGAATAAGAATCAGAATCAGACTCAGAAGAAGAATCACATTTACAGGCTTCTGGGTCTGAACAGTGACAATACATATTGACCTGATCATCTGAAGAGGAAGATGAACAGTCATCAGAAAAGGAATCATCAGAAGAAGAAGGTATGGCATGCTGCATGATAGAGATACGACGACCTGGATAAGATGGACATTCAGTAATCCTATGTGAGGTAGACTTACAGTAGGCACAGGCGTCGGGATCTTGCTTAACAGTGGTTTGAGATGAGGAAGGTTGTTTATTCTTAGCATACTTACTAGTCTTCTTGCCCAGACCTTTCTTTGATTCTAAAGCAGTAGGACACATATTAGATGTATGCCCTTTTTCTCCACATAACCAACACTCAACTTCTTTAATTCTGGCCAGCTTTGCATCTTTAGGCCGAATATCTTGGGGCCGATAGTAATGAGTGTTTGGTCGCCATTTGGATTGCCTTCTTGGAGCTTTAGATCTTCTATGCTCTTTAGGTCTCTGAATTTCTCTTTTCTTTGCAGAGCTCAGCCTGTAAGTAGACTTTCTTCTCTTATAGGCCTTCTTGACTTGGCGCTTGTGCTTCCTTCTATGCACAAGAGGGTCATCCACTGTGATGCCATACTTACTACAAAATGATTTAGTACCAGGGAGTCTGTTGAGTTTATCAATGGACTTCTGCATCTTGGACCTGGTACATAAAGAAATCAACACTTTTGTTACAATGCCATAAATATCTCCCCATACATATGTTTCTAAAGGTAAGGGGAAAGCATCTTCCATTCTTAAGATGTCTACTAGCTTTGAAGGTAAGGCTGCTAAGTAGACCTGCTTCCACAATATATTCTTGGGATCTTTGACCCAAAATATTCTCTGCATCCAATCTCTGTGGAAGTCTTCAAACTGATTTATATTGTTGCACTTAAGATTCATCAAAATCATTTCATGCTTATCAGCTGCAACATATTCTAACCCACAAAAATGTTCTTGTATTAGTGCTGTGAGAGCACCAATCATATTTACCTGTGCAGTGCCATCAGGGTTAAAGATTATATCACACTGCTCATCTTTTACAAGTTCCTTCTCCATTCTCTCAATCATAGCTGGAGAGGACTCAAGCTCCCACCATCTTGCAAGTGTACCAGTGAAGCATTGCATGATTGTTTTGCATGCTTCAATTTCAGTCTTTCCATCTGCACACATCAACTTGTATTCTATAATCATTTGATCCAGTATCTGCCGGATCTGATGTGCAGACATATTGTCTATGTTCCACTCCTTATGACTCCCATCATGAAAAGTTTCCCTTGGGGGAATTTTTCCTGCACCATACAGATCAGGAGCTGCATGTCGGGTGAACTGTGGCTCTAGAGGCTCATAAATGGGAAAGACATGGTCTTTTGACTCTGAGTCTTTTATGACTTCAGCAACTGTGATCTTTTCAGATCTTTCTTCAACTGACTCAAATATTTGTGCAAATTTATTACAATGCGCAAAGATATGAGAAAAATGAAGACTTGAATAAAGGGTTAGGATAATGTGGAAAGAAATGGTTTGGTGAAAATATGTGTGAATTATTTTGATAATAAAAATTGTTTAAAAATTCATAAAATAGAGTTGGAAAATGTAAAATATGGAAATAGTATAATAAGTTATGATATAAAATATTTTGATAAATATTGAAAAAAAAGAAGTCCTTGTCTTTCAGTCTCATGCCCTTGTAAGTAATGTCAATGAACACAACTTTTCTCTTAATATTTGAGGTGATCCAAGTAGTCACATGAGGTCATCAGATAAATAATATGATATTGGTAGTTTTTAAGGTTTGAACTTCAGAAGTTGTTTTGGGGTGTTTCCATGTGTTTCTTGAGATTCCAACACCTAAAGAAGAACATTTAAATTATTTTACTAATTTTGTTTTCAACGAACCAAAGTCCTAAAATAGAGGAATGGTTGATAAATTTTATTGTCTTAGCAAAGATCCCTTTTTCTTGTACTAACTCAAAGTTGGCCAAAGCAACATCACTCTCAACACTAACTTGATATTAAGTTTAAGGTTCTTGCATTTTGGGGATGTTAAGTTTAAGGTTCTTGCATTTTGGGGATTTTTTTTATGATTTTGACATTATTGTAAAATGTCATTTCAACTTTTTGTTATTGGCTTTTTGCAAATGGACATTGTATAGATATTTTTTTTTAAAATTAACTATCATTTTTCTAATAATTATATTGGTAAAATGTTTGTAAATTTTTTTATTAATATAAATTAATTTTCAATTGTATTTTCGTGTTTTGTTTGCTAATAACATTTTTCATTTCATTTTTAACAAAATTTAGAACATGTAATAAATTAGAAACTTTTCAAGATAATATTTTTGGTATAAATTAATAAACCTTATGTTGCTTAACCCATCACTTAAATATGGTTTAATCTTAATTACAAAATTTATTGAAACATGGAAACCAATATTTAGAAGTGTTAGATGGTGAGTGTAGAGATGATATTTAAAGTCAAACTTTGGAAATTTGTATTTGTATGTGTAAATATAGTGAATTGGTGAAATGTGGTGGTTCAATTCTATTAAATCATTTATGGGATGTTGAGATGATAATTATAGATATATGTTTATATAATATATAAGATACACATATTCATTGTTAAAATGAAGTTATATTAATTTATTTTATTAAGTTTTATATTTTATGATAATTTTTTTTTATTTTTTTTAATTGTATAGTTATCTTGATAGCACAAATACTTTTTTTAATTAATTTGTTTGCATATTTATGTGATATTTTTTTATTTGAGTTGTGTGAGTGAAAATAATTGTAAAAATAGAAAACGAAAGTTTATAGGAGATAAAATATATTACATAAAACATATGTCATGGTAGATTTGAAGCCTTCTTCCTTTTCTATTACGCTATAGCACAAGGGATAATAGTAATGAGTGTTGGAAAATTTGACAATACTGATAGGGGGTGAATTAGTATTGTAGGAATTTTACCAATTTAAAAACTTTCTTTCACTTGTGCAGGAATACTAGGACACCATTAAGTACTTCAACAATTCCTTTAAAACATGGTAGGAAACAATATCAACAATCACAATGGAACACACAAGGAAAAAACAAATTCTTCAAAAATACTCTTCAATTCATTCACAAGGCAAGCTACAACTTGTTACAATTCTCTGGCTACAACCAACAGGAAGCTACAACTCCCTGATTTATCAGCTATAACTGAATGGAGCTACAACCCCAAATATTTACCAGCACCCACTAGAAGGAGCACAAACCCCTGATTTGCAAGCTACAACTTGCATGACACTTAGTGGTTCAACTTTCATACATTTTCATACTGGAGCCATGAATGCCTTCTTTGCTTCCAAAATAAATTAATTTCCTCAATCACCAATACCTTAAGCAATCTCTGATCATTGAAAAAACAACAACAACTTCACCATAACTCTCTTACAAAAGTCACATAACTTGTCTATAAAAAACTCACTTTCCTGGTTATTTTAGCATGTTTATATATAAATTTAGCTTTTTGGATTCTTTTATGTTCTTGTATTGTTGCATGAGTTCTTAATTTTTCCTTTGTCCTATTTATTTCAGTCCTTTGACTTTGTTTACCATGTTCCTTTTCTACTAGTTAAACTGAGTTATTTCACTGATTCTAGCTAATCTGGCCTTTTACAGGTTTTAGCAGAAGTTTTATATTTTTATTTGTAGTTAACTTTGGATTTTACTACTAAATCCACTGCTAAACTAATAGTTCAGCCAAATTTCTACTCAAATCCCTTTTGCTCAGCCTTTACCTATTTTTCTGCCATAGGAGCAGGTCTCTGTGACAATTGGATAGGCCTTTAGGCACTAAGCCGATTTTTACCTATCAAGGGACAAATTTCTTTGTTCTACGCCCTTGGTATATTTCTATGTGAAATGACCAAGGGTCAGGTGCTAATCCTGTAGCCATTTTTATCCCGAATGCATTTCTTTTAACTGTGCAAAAAGGCTTCTTTATACATCCTTTGGGGTCATGTCGTCGGGTCGAAGTGTCCTTTGGGGTCATGCCCTCTTGCTTTTGATTGGTTTTCATTGTCCTCTGTGTCTTGATGCCTATTCTCTCGACACATTCCCTTTTCCCTCTTATGTACCGCTGAGTTCATCGCTATAGGATGACGTGTTCTGTGGGGTCCTCCCGACCTCATTCTCATTTTTAGTTGACCACCTACTATTAGTGTCGATGTGTCCTAGTAATATCCTCTCAAACATTTATTTGTGCACCTATAAAATTCCTCTGGGATTTGTCGTATGGGTTGATTTGTACCATGGGTTCCACTCACTACAAGATCCAAAAAAGAATTCTCTCTGGGCTGATTTTTTTCCTACACACCCACGTCATTCTGACACCTAATCAACCCATTGATTCCCTCTATGTGCTGCTTCAAATCCTCTGGTATTCTTCTAGCGAGATGACGTCATGCTGAAATCACTCAAGCCACATGTTTCCTTCCAAGTGGTGACATATGTCACCCGAAAATTGCCCATTTAGATACCTAAAAAACCAAATTTTCATGCCACGTGTCCACCTATGATTGGGCCTTTTCTGATGTCATCATCAATGAATAATATGCTACCACCTGTCGTATTTTAGAGAGGAGAGAGAAAGGTTTTGAGGCCTTTGTTTTTCATGTTTTTCCTTTATAAAACTATAAAAGGGTCCCGACTTATTTCTACTAATTTTCTTTGGTCCATTATTTCTCCTGGATGGATATCCTATGCGCGTTGCTTCATTATTCCTCCAGGATTTCCTCTCTAGGCTAGCCCTAAGCGGGCTGAGTTGTCAGAGTGGGGACATCCCATTCGACTCCTCATTGGTCTCTACTCCGTTTTTGTATCCCAACATCCTGTCTCCTGGAACTTAACCTTTTTTCGCCCTTTGCAATCCTCTAAGGTGCACTTGCTGGGGTAAGTCTGCTAGGATGGCGTCACCACTTTGAATCATCCCACTATTTTCATCCCTATGCTTAAATGTGTGTTCCATAACTATATTTCCAAGTTACTAAAACCGGGTGGGCTCCACCAACGCCCAATAGAAATTCCCTCAGCTATTATGTTGTCCATTCATTTCATCTTGGTCCTTTATTTGTCCACTCCACTATGATTTTTTGTCCAATTTGACACTTGTGCCAACTTTTTTTACATGCCAAAATCATGTCCAACTACCTTCTAATAATGTTAACTTTGACTTAAGGTCACCAAACTTTGACTAGCTCTATCTTTTGATCCAGGAGGCCATTTTCAGACTTCCACATTTCAACGGAAATCTATTTCATAGCCCTTTCCATACAAGTGGATTTAACCTACATTTGTGGTGGTATGCTACACAAAAATTGGCTTCAAAGGCTTTGCACACCTTTTATCCATGTTTGTCCTTAAGCCTCCTACTTGTGCTTGGAATTAGATCTATTGAAACATTTTTTGACACATGTTCCATCTGCTGACATAAATGGAAACCCTATTGCCATAAATGACAACATATTTCCAACATTCTCCCCCTTTGGCATTGATGGCAACACCAAGATATGAAAAAAAAAAAACATCCTCATCAAATATGATTGATTCTTTTGAGTACTGCTCCCCCTGAGATGAACTTCTCTTGTGCATTGTTGCTATTGTTGTTGTTGTTTCTCTTGTTGTGGCTTGGTCATTAACACCTCACCTTTTACTCTTTATTTGATCACTATTATCTCTCCATTTTATTTGTTTTTTTTAATTGCTATTCTCTCCCCCCCTTTGACGTCAATTGAAAAGACACCAACATCCTTCCCTTGTCACCATGCTCCTTCTGTCAACAATCATTATGGCCATGTTGATCCTATTGATCCTATGGACCTGGAAGCTTACATATTGATATGTTGAAGGTACAAAAACTACCTTGCTTCCTCTTGAAGGAAAAGCTAGTGAAGGGAGGTGAGAGAAACAACTCCCAATTTTTTCCTCAAATACTCAATTTTTTCTCTAAACACTGGCTTGGTGAAAATATTAGCAACTTGTTCTTTTGTAGGAACATACTCCAACTTCACAGTATTATTTTCAACCTTATCTAACAAAAAATGGTACTTGATTGGAATATGCTTTGTCTTGCAGTGAAAAAATAGATTCTTTGACATGCTTATTGCACTTGTGTTGTCAAAAATAATGGGAATAGGTTGATCATAGAACAAGTGTACATCATGCAAGGTCTACTTCGTCCACAACAGTTGGGTGCAATAAGAAGTTGTTTCAATTTACTCTAGATAAACTGTAGATAAGGAGATGGATGATTTCTTCTTGCTTAACCATGAAACTAGGCGTTCTCCAAGAAAGAAAGAACCACCACTTGTGGTATTTCTATCACCTACATCACCTGCCCAATCAACATCAGTATAAACAGTTAATGTTTTTTTTTCACCTCTAGGGTACCACAATCCATAGCCCATTGTTTCTCTGAGATATCTATGAATCCTCTCGGATTCTAGTAGATGGATTTATCTGGGATTTGATTTGAATATTCCAACTATAGCAATGACCTGCATGATGTTCGGTCTTGAAGTTTTCAAATATAAGAGGCTTCCAATGATGGATATATATAAAGTCTGGTCCATTGCTGGAGATTCATCCATCTCACTACGTTTGTAACATGTCACCAATAGAGTGCTCACTAAAGAGCATTCTTCCATGCCAAATTTCCTCAACACTTCTTTGATATACTTGATTTTAGAGATAAAAATTCCTTTGGGGGTATGTGTAATCTAAAATCCAAGAAAGTAGGAAATATCTCCAAGCATTTACATCTTGAACTCAGCCTTCATATTAGTTGCAAATTCGTTGGTCAACAAATATGAATAACTAGCAAAGATAATGTCATCAACACATATCAACCACCACTATAAGTTTGTCATCCTTTGCTTTGACATATAAGCTGTTGTCATTTTCACCTATTTTGAATCCACATTTGAGCAAGTAGTTGTATAGATTGGAATACCAAGGTCTAGGGGCTTACTTAAGACCATACAATTCCTTCTTGAGTCTACAAACATAATCTAGTTTGTATGTTAGATGAAAACCTTATGGCTACTCTATGTACATCTCCTCCTGTAATTTTCCATTGAGAAGGGAATATTTGACATCCATTTGATAAATTTTGAATTTCTTAAAGCAAGAAAATTCCAAAACATTCTTATTTCTTCTAATCTAGAAACATGAGCAAAAGCTTCATAAAAGTCTAGTCCTCCTATTTGAGCATAGCCCTTGCATACCAATCTAGCTTTGTTTCTTACCACTTCACCACGATCATTTAATTTATTTATGAACACCCAGTTTGTGTTAATGACATTTTTATTAGTAGATCTTGGAACAAGTTCCCAAGTCCGATTTTTCTCTAATTGGTCCAATTCTTCGTTTATTACTTTTAACCAATGTTTCTCTTGACTAGCTTGTACAACATCCTTTGTTTACTCCATGGACAACATGGAAACATGTGCTTGTGCAGGGGGATTCAACAACTTCCTTCTTGTCTACACATAAGTATTTAATTCACCAATAATCTACTTAGTTGGGTGGTTTTTTTGTACATACCTTGAGGGATCTTTGGCTTGAGAACGAGAGGGTTCTTCATTGTCTTCTTCTATAGATCGCTCAACGTATTCTTCATTAATGTAGATTGGTGCATCAACGCCGATTTTTTTTGGTTGTTTATCTTCTTTCTTAACGTGTTAATCAACCTTGACATCAACACAATCAACGATCCTCTTAGTATTTTTATTATAGCACCTGTATCCTTTGTTGTTGTGTGAGTATCCCAGAAAAATTCCTTCATC
Source organism: Pinus albicaulis (assembly GCA_034641835.2). Lineage (NCBI taxonomy): Eukaryota > Viridiplantae > Streptophyta > Pinopsida > Pinales > Pinaceae > Pinus > Pinus albicaulis. Next base: position 163,983,772 of record CM076573.1, read on the forward strand.
TTCTCTTGCATCAAATTTCCCAAGTTTCTCATCATTTCTCTTGATGTAGGATTTGCTACAAAAAACTCTAAAGTTTTTTACTATTACAAGTATGACATCCCATAGCTCATATGGATTTGTCACTATTCGGTCTAAAATGAGCTTTGTTGAGAATAAAAATTGTGGTATGAATAACTTCTTCCCAAAACCTTCGTTGAAAATTCCATTCATTCATCATGGCTCTGCCTAATTTTGCACTGATATATTTTCTCTTTCTACCACACCATTTTGTTGGGGAGTCTATGCTATTGTAAACTTCCTTTTGATTCCATTCTTATTGAAAATTAATAAAATTATTTTGAAGTGAACTCACCTCCACTTTTAGACCTTATGATTTTTATTTTGCAATTAGTTTCATTCTTATCCATGGATTTTAACTCTTTAAACTTCTCAAAAACTTTAGATTTCTCTATGAGGAAGGAAACCCACATCATCTTACTGAAGTCATCATTATTAGAACAAAATATAATTCACCTGTTGGTGTCTATGTTCTCTATGATCCACACAGATCCATGTGTACCAGCAGCAATGGCTTTGACGATGAGTTATCTTTGGCCTTGAATGGAACTTGAGTTAGGTTTCCCAATTGGTAGGATTTGCAAATAGTATTCTCTGGTTTTGAAAGCCTGGGAAAATCCTTGACAATGTTTTTCTTGCTAAGGTTTACTATCTAATCAAAGTTCATATGCCCAAGTATTTTATGCCATAACCAAATTTCATCAATCTTTGATAAGAAACACCTCTTTGTCTTCTCTTTGATCACACAGACATTATTATATGCTCTCACAACTTTAACGACTATCTCACTTGTGCCTGTAGACTTGGTTTGATAGTTTTTGGCTTTAAAGATCACATAATAGCCTTGATCACACATTTGAGATACATTAAGTAGGCTATGCTTCATCCCATCAACATATAAGACATTCTTGGCTTCACCTTTTCCATTAGATAGACTAACCACTCCTCTTGCAATTATTTTTCCTGGGGCATTATTTCCAAAAGTCACATTACGTTTGTCAGTTTGTTTCCATGTCAAAAAATTTCTTTCGTCTCTTGAAACATGGCTAGAATAACCACTTTCCACATACCAATTCCCCCCTTCATTCTATGAACATAAAGCAATATCACATTTCTCTGATTTCTCCATTTCTTTCCATACTTTGGGTTTTTGCTCAAATTTCTCAATTACTATTTTTGTCTTATTCTCCTTTAGCCTACAATTGAATATTATATTCCCAAAATTTTGACATTTAAAACATTGCACCAAATAATTTAGAGGATCATCATATTATTCCTCGCATACTTTCCTCTTATGCTGAAATCTTCTTAGATCCTGAGCTTCTCTGTAGGAAATATTGACTCTGCAATTTGCTACTCTCTGACCATAATTTGTGCATGTGAAACAATATCCTGGGAAACTATCATTGTACTTGGAAGGTTGACTTCTATGCTAGGTTGAATTCTAGTAGTGGCCATCATTCTTCTTTTGATATTAATTTTTTTTATGTATCTAATTTTTGGGCTACATGTCTCCATTTTGTTGTTGCGCATTCCCTTTATTCGTTGCCGGAACAAAGGTAATTTGTTTCTTTCCCTTAATTTATGTTGTTGCACGGATATGCTACAAATCCAAAACCACTATAATTTTAGGAGATGCGATGTGCTTCAAATATTACGTTCAATTATTCAGTCCGCTTACTGAATTTCTGATTGAAACACAATTATGTTTTGGTCTTCTCCAACTCCTTTTTCAGCAACATGATTTCTCCTTTCAGCCTCTCACATGCTTGAACCTTGTCATTTAGCTACTGGTTCAGAGAATCTTGAATCTTCTTACCTTCTTCTATTTGAAAAATTAATGGCTCGACAAATTCAACCTTTTATTTTATCAAAGATTCCTTCTTTGTTTTGTTTTTCTTCCTCGACCTCTCTATTTCCTCAAGTGAAATTACCATTTCTCTTTCAATATCTACTTCTCCCTCATCATCATCAAAATTAATATCTCTGACTTTGAGATTTTATATGGTCATCAGAATAAGTTTTTTAGGGATCTCATCATATATGTCCTCATCTAAGGATTGGATAGGTTCAATTTCTGAGGAGCTCTCTTCTTGAACATAAAACCCCTCTTCTTAGCCTTATTTTTTTCCTTCTATAATTTCTTGAATCTTTCTTTAGGATCATAAATTTTCTTCTTATTTTTAGGGAACTTTTATGTATAGTGACCAACTTGCCACAATTAAAACACTTGAAGGGTAGCTTACCTTTATACTTTCTTGATCCATGCTTGAGTTTCCTTACAAAGTTGGCTTCTTCTTCATTTGATTCACATCATGAGTCATCATGCTCATCGTTGCATTACTTTTATGCTTTGAAGGTTGATTCTTTGGCTACAGACTTGCCTTTAGAAATTCTCATCTCATAGGTAGTTAGTGTACCAAGTAATTGACCTTGAGTAAGAGTATTTAGTTTATAAATTTATTTATTTAATGGTTGGGACCTTGGTATTAAACATTTGAGGAAGAGATATTAACACCTTTTGAACTACTACAACTTCATCTAGCTCCTCATCAATCCCACTTATGGTGTTCACAACTTCATCAACTCTTAAAAATTACTTTACAATATATTCATCATCATGCATTCTTAAAGAATCAAATTGAATCCTATACCATTGGAGTTTAGATTTATTTACCTTTTTTTATCCTTCATAGCAGTTGCTCATCTTGTCCCAAATGGCTTTGGTAGATGTGCGGTCCATTTCTTTGACGAGATTTGATTCAGGTAGGCCAACAAGCAAGAATTCATTGCTTTAGCATTGCATGTAAACTCCATATTTTTATCTTTGGTAACCACTATTGGAGGCTTTTGATATTCTTATTCCATACCATCCCAAGTGAATGAATGCAGGTCTTCATACTTGCTTTCCACAACACATAGTTTGTTCCATTGAACATTGGTGCCCTATTAGTAAATCCTCCTTCTTGGTTTGCCATGGTCCTTGATATTTCTTCCAGCTTTTAAATTTATTTGACACCAACACTCTGATACTAATTGTTGGAAACCAATACAATACAGAGACAGGGTGTGAATCAATATTGTAGGAATTTTATCAATTTAAAAACTTTCTTTCTCTTATGCAAGAATACTAGGACACCATTAAGTAGTTCAAAAATTAATTTAAAACATGATAGGAAACAATATCAAAAGTCACAATGGAACACACAAGGAGAAAAAAAAATTCTTCAAAACTACTCTTCAATTCATTCATAAGGAAATATACAAATTTTTGTTACAATTCTTTGGCTACAACCAGCATGGATCTACAAGTCCCTGATTTATTACCTATAATTGAATGGAGCTACAACCCCAAATATTTACCAACACACACTAGAAGTATCACCAATGCCTGATTTGCAATTTATAGCCATTTTTCATACTAGAGCCATGAATTCCTTCTCTTCTTCCAAAATAAATTAACTTCCTTAATCAACAATACCTTCACCAATCTCTGATCACTAAGAAAAAAACAACAGCTTCACCAAAACTAAATAAATTCTCTGTAAAAACTTCTCTTTCTTTCTTATTCAAGCTCGATTATATATAGAATTTAGCTTGATAATTTTGGCACCTTTTATATTCTTGTATTGCTGCATACGTTATTATTTTTTCCTTTTTCCTATTTATTTGAGTCCTCTGATAGTGTTCGCCATGTTATCTGATCTTGATCATATTTTTATACCATTTAAATTGGGTTATTTCACTGATTTTAGCTAATCTCACCTTTTACATATTTTAGAAAAAAAATAAATTTTTATTTGTAGTTAACTTTGGATTTACTACTAAATCCACTGCCAAACTGATAGTTCCACCGAATTTCTTCTTAGGCCCCTTTTCCTCAACCCTTTACATGTTTTTTTTCCATAGGACCAGGTGTCCACTACCATTGGCTAGGCCTTTAGGAACTAAGGTGATTTGTACCTATCGGGGGCCAAATTTATTTGTTTTAAGCTTTCACGCCCTTGGTCTATTTTTATGCGAAATGACCGAGGGTCAGGCGCTAAGATTGTATCCCTTTCTATCCCAACACGTTTATTTTAATTATGAAAAAATTATTCTTTATACATCCATCAGGGTTATGCCACTAGGTCGACATGTCCCATGGGGACTACCCACTTGATTTTGATTGGTTTTCATTGTCCTCTATGTCTCAGTGCCTCTTCTCCTGATGCATTCCCTTTTTCCACTTATGTAATTCCAAGGTCATCTCTAGAGTATGGCATGTTTTGTGGGGTCCTCCTGACCTCATTCTCATTTGTTGGTTGATTTCTTGCTCTCAATGTCAACATGTCCTGATGATTGTCTCCTGTCCATTTCTTTGTGCGCATTTAAAATTACTTCAGGCTCTGTTTTATGGGTTAATTTGTACTGTGGGGTCCACCCGTTGTAACAAGAGCCAATATGAATGCTCTCAGGGCTGAGTTGTTTCTGACACACCCACATCATCCTGACTCTCAATCATCCCACTTCTTCCATTTGTGCACTACTTTAAATCCTCCAGGGTCTTTCTAGCGGAATAAAATCATGTTAATGTCGCTCGAGCCACATGGTGCCTTTGAAGTGGTGACATGTGTCACCTGAAAATGGCCCATTTGGGTACCTGAAAACATCAAATTTGCATGCCATATGTCCACCTCTGATTGGGCTTGTGTTAATGTAATCATTGACGAATAATATGCTGCCACCTATCGTCTATCAAAGAGGAGAGAGAAAGGGTCTAAGGCCTTTGTTTTTCACGTTTTTCCTTTATAAAAATTGAAAATGGTTCCCAAGTTATTTCTTCTTATTTTCTTTGGTCCATTATTTCTTCAATCCAGCTCTCCTATGTGTGATGCTTCATAATGACTCTGGGATTTCCTCTCTGAGCTAGCCCTTAACAAGTTGAGCTATCAAAATGGGGACCTCCCACTCAGCTCCTTATTGATTGTTGCTTTGTTTTTGTGTCTTAGCACCTTGTCTCTCGGTGCTTAACCTTTATGTGCCCTTTGCAATCCTCCAAGGTGCACCTGTTGGGGTAAGTCTTTCGGGATTGTGTCACCACTTGGCGTCATCCTACTCTTTGTATCTTGACGCTTAAACTTGTGCATCATAACTATTAGGTCCATGTAAGACTAGTGTATCCCCTTATTTTTGTTTTTAGTGTAGCCCCCTTATTGTTATTTTTGTACCCATTTAGTCCCCATATTATTATTATTTTTCCCCATAGAAGCCCACTATTGTTATTTTTATGACCTTACATTATTATTTTTATGTCAGCTCTGATTATATTGTGATACCTTAGAACATTATATATAGAAAGGAGGTTTTGTCATTTGTATCATCCAAGAATTGTTCATTTATGTAATGTAAAAGAGGTTTCCCCCTCAAAGTGGATAATATTTAAGTTTTTGATCTATTTTTTCTTCTATTTTATGAGTTGGTTGCATAACATTTCGTATGAGAGCTTTGGATTCTAGGGTTTTGCTTCTTAAAACAGGTCATCTTGGCATTTTTTCTATAAAAAAATTTCAACGAACCTTTAAAAGCTAACATTGAAACCACATGGATTCAAAATATTGTTGAACCTCATTCCATAATATCAAGCTAACCATGGGGGAATATGTATTGAATAGTCCAATGCTTTATGTTCCAATGGATGGTGCTTGTTAGTGTTAGTATTTGCATCCTTACATCAGTGATTCAAAATCTTCTTTTCATATCATATTAGGGTCTCATTTAGAAATTTTTATCATTCCACTAGGTTTGCATTAAAAAATTTACTCACTGATGGTAGCCCTAGCCCAAAAAACATCTCTCTTCCTTAAATTTGATTACTTGCAAGCATATTTTCATACCTTGCTGACTGTACCTCATCCGTAAAGTTAATGTTATCATGTCATTACATCAGTCATGAGGTCAAAGTTACCATGAAATCTAGTCTTTCAAGATTCCATTATATTTCTAGGGTTTTTCAAGGTTTCATTAGGTCATTAGGGTTTCCAAGGTTCCAATAAAACTCCATTCCATTGCAAAAGACCAGAAAGTAAAGGGTGATCAAATAACATCTCTTCACCATGTGAATATGATTTTTAAAGAGAAATGCTTATTTCATCATGTAATTTTGAGTTCAAATGTAATATTTTTTATTTTCATTTTGTAATTTTATGTCATTTAAATGTAATAAGTACAAGGTTCCCAAGCTGCCAACTCAGAGTTCCACATGCCAACAAAGAAAATATAAAAGTGAAAAGAGTTCCTAGTCCATAAAAAGTTATTAATTGTCAAAGGAAAGAAATCAAAGTGAAAGGGTTTAAATTGTGACGTTTAAAGGTGAATTTGAATATAGGAAAGTGGGTCCCAAGAATTAATTCATTTGATCCATTAAGTATAAAGGCCATTAAAACATCAAAGTGGCACTCATTTTCTCTCTAAGCCATCAATATCACCCTCACCTACACTCCATATACCTCCCCTATCCTTTTACCAAGCCCATTCATCTCATTTCCCTCACTTTCCTACAAACCATAGCCTATTGATATACTTTTGACATCTTCCTAGGTTAGGGCCGTGTTTTTCCCTTTTGGATCCCTTCCCCTCACTCAATCCTTGAAATTCAACTTTCCCCTGCTTCCTAACATCCCTCCTTACCTCCAAAAATTTTCCTAAGAATTTAGAAGCCCCCTATCCCCTTTATTTCCCTTCATTCCTATAAATTTCCCAAATCCCCTACTTTTTCCTACACCAAACCCTAATTTCCTCTCCCATTAAGCTAGGGTTTGCTATGGAATCAGATAATATGAACAGAGGAGGCATAAGGAAGGTCATTTCAACAATTATGAGGCTATTCCAACTCATAAACATCATGTCTCCATGATTTTTCAAGAAGTCATTCCAAGGGACAAATCATTTGCCACACATAGAGCCAGTTTTTCTTCAAACTATGTTTCTGACCAAACATAGATGAATTTGACAAAATTGAGAGAGGGTTTTTTCCATAATAGTCCAAGGAAGAAAACCCTCCTTCATTTTTTACACAGGTGTCATGGTTTTGAATAATGTCAAAAATACAGTTTCTATAAGAGGTTTTCTGCACTTCTGAAGTGACCTTGGGAAAATCCATATTTCTCCTATATGGAGTGTCCAAATGACTTTCTTGATGGGTAAAATGATAACTAGACAAAAATATATTTCCAATGAGCTATCATCATCTCAATTTTGAGTTGCGTAAGGCCTCCAAAAGTTTCCTATAAGAGCACACTTAATTGTTTCACCCTCATTCTGCACTTTTTGACCAGTATTGGGAGAATTGATTTTTGAGGGGCTATACTTGATCATTTTTAGTGTTTTATAGGTCCATTGTATAGCCAAGAGAGAATTGTTTCCAACGAGATATCATGAGATAAATTTGGGCTTCGATAAGGCACTCAAAAGTTGATTTGAAGTTGGTGTTGTGCACCAGGACATCTGGAGGGTGCACTTGTCATTTTGAGGGCGCACCTACCTGAATTGCTCACCAAGCTTCAAAACAGAGTGACATCACTCTAAAATTTCAGAAAAGCCTTTTTTGATCATCTTTCAAGTGAGTATGACAAATTTCTTGCCTCCTTGCACTCCTAAACAATGATTTCATGGTGTTTTAATGTTATATGCAAAATTTGGTGTCTTCTTTGCTATAAACCCTAGTTTCATTCCTAATGTTCAAATATACTTCCTAAAACTTTCACAACCCTTCATACATATCTAAAAACCACATCCCTACCATTTTCTTTCCCCAAAGCCTTTTATCCCCTAAACCCTAAGATCTAGGTAATTCAATTTCCTAGGCTCCCAAATCCCTATACCTGTAATAAAATTCCTGTTCCCAAGTCCCACAAAATTTCTATTCCCTATCACCTCCCTTAATTTTATAATCCCTTCCGCCATCTCCCTAATTTTTTCCATCCCATTCCCCACTCCCTAAACCTACATTTCACTCCCAATTCATCTCCCTACTAGACCTAGACACAATGGAATAAGACATAGAATACATGCAAGAGGAGGAGGATAGGTAAGAGGAGGAATAAAGACAACAGAGAATGACATACAAAGGAGGACGGAAAAACACTATGCCAAGAGAAACAAGATTGCAAGGTCAAAAATTAGCCAAGCCAATGCAAAAATTGAAGACTTGACCATGCAAGAAGAGAAAAGAAGGTTTGATATCCTTGTTGAAGCCTCACTCCATGCATAATATTCATAATTAGTCATCATTCAATAAATTTTGACAAGTTTTGGGACATTTTTGCAAATTTGAAAATTTTGTGCATTTCAAGACAGTTTTGTGACAGCTGCAAAGGGCGTTGCGCTTTTGTTTGGGTCATATTTTGGACAAAAGGAGACCACCATTGGATTCAAAGCAGGGAATACATGCAGGAAAACCACTTTTCTAGCCTTGTTTGGTCCAACTAGCAAGTGAAAAATTCAAAAAACACTAAAAAAACCACAGTTTTGCCTCCTTTTTCACCTTGGCGCTGCGCACTGAGAAGTCTTGGGAGAAACATTTTTTTAGGGGTCAAATCAAGTTCATTCTGCAAAATAAGCATAGATCTAGAAAGTATACAGGATAATATTTCCAATGAGATATCCTGAGCTCAATTTGGACACCGAGAACCCATCCAAAACTCAGCTACAAGTTGGAGTGTGCACCTGGCACTCGGAGGGAGCACTTGGCATTTTGAGGGCGCACTTGAATTTTTTTTATTTTTCTCTGTTTTTTTCTGCAAATTTGATTTTCATCTTGGGAAATCAAGTTTTTACTTATGTAATTGATTATGTAAATGTAATTTTCATGCTTTTACTGTTACTTAGGGAAAATACATTAGGTGAAAACTCATGATGAGGTGTAATGAATCAGTTTGCAAAAAGTGAGGGATGAGTCAGTTTGACCTCCCTACACTCTAGGTATTCAGCTCAGTTTTAGTGGAACTGCTCCTCCTCTCATGGATTCAACCCCTGAGGTTGGGAGGAGTTTTTTTGAGGCCTATATCATGTATTTTTTCAGTCATTTCACTAGTTGGAATAAGTTGAATGTTGGCATATTGATTAGAGACTCTATTGTAATCATTTTGGCAGGAGATTAATAAAAGTGTTGCAAATATTTCTTTGGGATACCTGTGGTATGGTTGTCCACCAAGTTGGATCTTCTTATGTAATTGATGATGTAAATGTAATTTTCGTGTTTTTACTGTTACTTAGGGAAAATACATTAGGTGAAAACTCATGATGAGGTGTAATGAAACAGTTTGCAAAAAGTGAGGGATGAGTCAGTTTGACCTCCCTATACTCTAGGTATTCAGCTCAGTTTTAGTGGAACTGCTCCTCCTCTCATGGATTCGACCCCTGAGGTTGGGAGACGTTTGTTTGAGGCCTATATTATGTATTTTTTCAGACATTTCACTAGTTGGAATCAGTTGAATGTTGGCATATTGATCGGAGACTCTACTGTAATCATTTTGGCAGGAGCTTAATAAAAGTGTTGCAACTATTTCTATGGGATACCTGTGGTATGGTTGTCTAGCATTGTTTATTCTTTTATTTCATTTTATGAATGTATTGTTGGTCAATTTTCCATTTCATCTCTATTGTATGATCACTTTCAAGTTAGAGAAACATAATTCATCTCACATGCTCTGTTTTGGGAAATTTTTCATAGTCTGTTCATATTTCTTATAGTTTAGGAAGAATTCATCTTTCATGCTCTTCCTATCTCCTCACTTGTCTGAATCATTCCATCCCAAGAACCCTAATGTGATAGCCTTCCTACCTACCTTTCCCCATTGAATGGACTATAACCCTAATCTTATTTTCCTTGACCTAGCCTTTTTGACCTAATATTCTCATCCAACAACCCAATAAAATCAAATCAAACCCCTGTACTTATACCTAGCCTAAAACCCAAATTCATCCAACCCTCTTGGTTGTAACCTTGTGGAGATAGCCCTCTCCAGTTTGGTAGGGCTAGCTACCAAGCCAAAAGATTTTTCTGTGGTTACCTCTGTTGGAATTTCTTCTTCGGCCTTAGAGATCTGGTGGAGTGATAACAGTGTTGATGTTGTACTAGGAGTCCAATGGTTACAATATTTGGGGATTATAGCTTTTAATTTTCAAGAAATTTTCTTGAATTTTTTTTTTTTCGAAATAAAGGAAGTTGAATTACGGGGTATCACAGGGAAACCAGGAAAGATAATCAACTCTAATGTCGTGAAAAATATTATGAAGAAAGTACAATGATGCATAATTGCACAATTATGCTCATTACAAGTTCAAACATCGAAATAATCTATTTATCTAGATATCCTAAAAGTATTGGACATTCATTCAAAGGTGTTTGAGACTCCCAAAGGCCTCCCACCTCTTCTTGATCATGATCATGCTATTCATTTGATTCTATGAAGTGTTCCTCTAAACATCATGCCTTACAGATATCCTTATGCCCAAAATATTGAGATTGAATGTATGGTTGCAGAAATTCTAGAGGCCGGTATAATTCAACCTATTCAAATTTCTTTCTCTGCACCATTTTTATTGGTGCACAAGAAGGATGGATCATGGCACATGTGTCTCGATTATAGGGAGCTCAAAAATCTCAGTATTAAAGATAAATCTCCCATTCCTATCATTAATGAATTATTAGATGAATTACATGGAGAAATTTACTTCACCAAGTTGGATCTTCATTAAGGATATCATCAAATAAGAATGAAGAATGAAGACATTCCGAAAACAACATTTATAACTCATGAGGGTCATTATGAAGTTTTGGTCATTCCTTTTGGCATTACTAATGCACCTTATACATTTCAAGGTTTGATCAATTCCATTTTCAAACCATTCCTTAGAAAATTTGTGTTAGTATTTTTTGATGATATACTAATCTACAACAAGTCTTGGAAGGATCATCTTCAATCTACAACAAGTCTTGGAAGGATCATCTTCAATCTACAACAAGTCTTGGAAGGATCATCTTCAACATGTTGATAGGGTGCTCAAACTATTGGAGTAAAAATAATTATATGCAGAAACCTCCAAATGTTTCTTTGGAGTACAGGAGGTGGAATATATGGGTCATATTGTATCTCATGAGGGTATTAAGGTAGACCCTAACAAAATTAAAGCCATTAAGGAATGGAAAATCCCCACAACCACAAAGCATCTAGGAGGATTTCGCGGGTTGATAGGGTATTATCACAATTTTGTTAAGAAATATTGGAGAATAACTACACCTCTAACAAAATTACTGAAGAAAGATGCATTTTCTTGGACTCCAGAAGTAACTAAGGCCTTTCAACATCTTAAAGAGGCAATGTGCCAAGCACCAGTCTTAGCTATGCCAGACTTCACAAAAACCTTTATTGTGGAATGTGATGCCTCATGAAATGGAATTGGTGTTGTTTTAATGCAATAAGGAAGACCCATTTCTTTTGAAATTATTCCAATCAAAGGAAAGTATTTACAAAATCCTATTTATCATAAGTAATGTTAGCAATACTACATGCACTTAATAAATGGAGACCTTACCTAATGGGAAGACACTTCAAGGTAAAAACGGAACCTGATAGTCTTAAATACTTTTAAGAACAAATATTATCTTCAGAAGAGCAACAAAAATGGGTCACAAAGATGTTGGGTTATGACTTTGAAATCATATACAAAAAAGGAAAGCAAAATGTTGTTGCAGATGCACTCTCAAGAAAGGATGAGGATGTGGAAGCATTGCTTTGTGCCATTTCTATTATCCAACTAGATTGGATAATTGAAGCAAGGGATGAATGGAATACTAATGAAGAAGTCTGGGAACTTATCAAAAATTTGCAACAACATCCCAGTACATCTAATACATTTAGTTGGAAAAATGATTCATTATGTTACAAATATCGCTTATATCTTTGTAAGAATTCCCAACTCAAACAAAATATTCTCTTGGAATTGTACACCTCTCCCTTAGGAGGGAACTCGGGATTTTTAAAAACTTACCACAGGGTTAAGAAGGAATTTTTTTGGGATGACCTTAAAAATGATACTCAAAATTGTATGGCAGAATGTTTGGTTTTGTAACAAAATAAAGTTCAGACAATTAAGACCCCGGGTTTGTTACAACCTTTATCCATTCCAAGTCAACATTGGGAGGAGATTTAAATGGATTTTATCATAGTTTTACCCAATTATGAAGGAAAGAATGCCATCATTATGGTAGTTGATAGACTTACCAAGTATGCACACTTTTGTGCATTATCACATCCATTTAAAGCTAGTACAATTGTTACTTCATTTATGGGAACAATTCAAAAGCTACATGGAAAACAAAAGATTATTGTGAGCGACAGAGATTTCATTTTCACTGGAAATTTTTGGACATAATTATTTTCTTGTCTGGGTACTCAATTAGCTCATAGCTCATCTTATCATCTTCAATCTGATGGGAAAACTGAGATAGTGAAAAAATGTTTGGAAGGATAACTTTTTTTCTGTGTATATGATAAATAACATAATGGGTCAAGTGGTTACCTCTGGCTGAATGGTGGTATAACACTTCCTTCCATATTGTAGCAAAAATTATCCCATTTATGGAACTTTATGGATATCATCCACTGTCCATCACATCATCTTTAAGAAAAAATCACTTCAAGCATCAACAATAAGTATTTCAACTCTTAAAGGATAACCTCACTCTAGCGCATAATCGAATGAAACAATAGGAATATAAACATCACAGTGAAAGAAGTTTTGATGTAGGTGACTAGGTATTTTTATAGCTACAACCATACAAACAAATTTCCTGATAATAAATTATCACCGAAGTATTATGGTCCTTACAAGGTGTTGCAAAAGATTGGTACTATGACGTACAAATTGGAGCTTCTGGCATCTTCCCAAGTGCACCCAATTTTCCATGTTTCATTCTTAAAGAAGGTTATAGGTGACAAGATCCCAGTTCAAACAATATTGCTAGAACTTGATGAGGAAGGAAAAATCATAATGGAACCTCAAGCAGTCACAAAAAAAAGAACTCGACAACTATGAAATCTATCAATTTCAGAGTATCTCATCAAGTGGAAGAAATTACCCACTGAAGATTCCTCATGGGAGGATGATAATTTTATACAGAATCATCTAGAACTACTCAAGCATTGAGGACACAACCTTTTTTAAGGAGAGGGGCATGTTAGGTCCCTATAAGACTAGTGTATCCCCTTATTGTTATTGTTAGTGTAGCCCCCTTATTGTTATTGTTTTAACCATGTAGTCCCCATATTATTATTATTGTTTCCCATAGAATACCACTATTTTTATTCTTGTTCCCTTAAATTTTTATATTTATGTTAGCTCCGATTATATTGTGACCCCTTAGCCCCTATATATAGAAAGGAGGTTTTTTCATTTGTATCATCCAAGAAATTTTCATTTATGTAATGTAAATAAGGTTCCCCTCTAGAAGTGGATAATTTTTAAGTTGTTGATCTATATTTTATTCTATTTTGTGAGGGGTAAGTCTGTCAGGATTGTGTCACCACTTAGCGTAATCCTGCTCTTTGCATCCCGATGCTTAAACTTGTGCACCATAACTATATCGTCAGGGTACTACCACCATGTGGACTCCACCAATGCCAAATAGAAATGCCCCCCACTATTATGTTTTCCATCCATTTCATCCCAGTCCTTTATTTTTCCATTCCATTATGCTTTTCCAACTTTGGTTACAAGCCAAAAGCTCATCGAGCCACCTTCTAATTCTACTAAATTTGACTTAAGGTCAACAAAATTTGACTGGCTTTATCTTTTGATCCAGGATTCCATTTTCAGACTTCTACATATTAGTGGAAATATATTTTAGATATCTTTCAATCTAAGTGGGGTTAACCTATATTTGAGGTGGTATGTTGCACAAAAATTGGCTTCAACAACTCTGCACACCTCTCATCCATGCTGCTACTTGTGCTTGGATTTGGATCTCTAAGACCTTCTTTGACACCTTTGTCATCAATTGACATCAATGGAAATCGTGTTTCCATCGGTTAAAACGTATTTCCAACAATGCAATGCATAAAGGTTATGTCAAGGTAAACTCTCTTATTATCATATCACTAAATTCATTAACAATTAAATAGTCCATCAAATTGTTAAATTCATTAATAGCCAAATATTATAACGATATGTAACTTGAATTCTTTATACAATAGTAAAATGTATTTCTTCCCTTTAACCTTGATTGCACACACTAAAATAAAATTAGTACATAACTTTATTAGGGAAAATGGAAAACAAGCATCGAATTTCCATGTTGAGAAATTTAGGGGTGTGAGAAAAGGTGTGCTTCATGTTCAGAAAAGGAGTGTGTTTTAGGTTGTATAATCAAGTGTGTTTATGTTCGACACAAGTTGTACATTTTATTTGGACATGATTTTGCACTATAAAATATCTATAAGAAGTATGCAAGTTGTTAATAAAAAAAGAAAATATATCCTATAATTTCCATCTAGAGAGTGTGCGTGTTTCAACTTTCATATTCAAATCTATTTATGCTTTCATGTTTTTTATTATAATGTTTCTATATACGTTTGGCATGCTCTATATTAAAAATATCATAAATAGGGCCACATGAAGTGTTTATTTTACTTATTTTTGTATAAGATACCATCATATAATGAAAATTAGTTGAGTTAGATAATGAGGCATGTCCTCTTTGTTTTTGGTTGTCCTTGTAACCATAAATGGAAACCCATATTTCAATGGACTCATCTAATCTCATTGTTGGAGATCCATATGCATTTAGTTGGTCGAGAAAATAAAATTATATAAACAAAGCCATGACATTAGCTATGAAATTCTATATTCACACTATAGTTTAAGTAGCTACTGAAGTTTACTAATATTATTATCAAGTTCTAACTATAATGGTTATCATAGATAAGAGAATGTCATTCACTAGTTTTTGTGAGCTAATATAAATGGAAGAATGAATGGGTAAGCATGAATATGTATTAAAATGCATACAAAATACTAGGTTGTTTGTTTCAAGTGGGTCATCAAGAAATTAAGGGAAAGAAAGCAATAGAATTCTTACTTGAACTTGTATTTTTTCCCAAGGTACTTATTGTAAAATATTAATGGAAGGTGTTATCACTCCACTGAATCTCTGAAGGCTGAGTTGGAGACCAATAAAAGTAACCACATACCGCTTTGACCTAGTAGCTAGCCCTACTAGGATGGTGAGGGCTCTCTCCGTGGGATCACAAGAAAATTGGCTAGATAATGAATATTTTAGGCTAGGTATAGTAGACTCTAGGGTTTTATTGATTTGGATTTGGTGCTGGATGGTAAATTAGGTCTAGGAAAAAACTAGGCAGGGCATTGAAAATCAGACTTGCAAAGATGTGGTGGGGAAAGGTAGGCACATACTTTAGTACTTTAAGGTATCTTAGTGAGTTTGATAGACTGATAGGGTTTCAAAAATAGCATGGAAATAATGAATTATTTTATATAAGAAGAAAGTGAAACATAACTGTGATAATTTCTCCAAAACAAAGCATCAAAATAATGAATTCTGCTTATCAACTTAGAAATCAATCACATTAAGATATGGACATGAATATTGAAGGCATAATACATTCAAACATATGAAAACATAAGAGGAAAAATTGCTAAAACACATACCACATGAATCCCACCACAATAGCCGCAACCCTGTCTATTAGTTACTACCAAAATGACTGAATACACTAGTGTTCAAAGATCAATTCTACAACATCCGACCCTTGCAATGATAAATGAAATGAAATATATAGAACAAAACAAAATTTTCCCACTCTCAGGGGTCAAATCCATGACTTGTGGAGCTGTTCCCCAAAGTCCTCAACTAGAAACCTAATGACTAGGGAGGTCAACAAACTCATCCCTATCTTTGATGAAACTGATTCACTTGACCCAAAATTACAAATTTACTTGATGTATCTACCTCTAGTAACTATAAAAGACATAATTTAATTTAATTTTTACATTTACATCAGTAAAAATCCTTGGAATCCATCAATCAACTAAGAAAAAGTGGATTTTCTCAAAAAAATAGGAGACTGGAAAAAGCGCAACGTGTTTGCAAAAAGAGAAGCGTGCCCTGGGAAAAGCGCAACGTGGTCTTTCCAATTGACTTTTGACTACCTTTCTGAAGTCCAAATTGAGACCACGATAGCTCCTTGGAAATATCTTCCTGTCTAGTTGTCAAGAATGTCCTCAAGAACTGAAAATGATGGATTTAAGCTCCTCAAAAATGAAATCTCCCAAGACTAGTCAAAAAGCGCGGCGTGAGGCTGAAAATAGTGGTAGAAAGGTGTTAATTTAGGTGGTTTTTGGGCTTTTCCTCCTATCAAAATCTCATATTTTGGAGTGATAGTAGTCAAAATGTGATGTAGAGGTTATTCTCTATCCAACCATTCATATTTTTCATCATTTAGAGGCTCCCATAAAAAGCGCAATGTGGCCCATGTTGCGCTTTTTGCAGGCTGACTATGCAAAAAGTTTGTAAAAATTGACCAAAATGCCCAAAATTCCAAAAAATTTCCCAAAAACTCTCAATATTTCTGAATGAGGTCCTGATGAAGTATGTCAATCTACCAAGGAGGTATCAGCAATCAAGTCAAGTTTACCCTTCTCCTTTTGGTTGATTGGGGTTTCCTTGAGCTTATCCTACAATCGTTTAACCTTGACATTGCAAATCTTATTTCTGGTATGGTAGTGGTAAGCCATGTGCCTCAACATCTAATTGTGTTTTTTGGCCTTGTGAAGGAGATTCTCTAGGTGTATGTGTACTCTGTGAAGCCAAACTTCCCTATTCTCATTAATTTCCATGGAAATCCTCTCCTCAAAAGTGAGTTCCTCATGTTGTTTTTCCTGCTCCAATGCTCTTTTAAGGCCCTTTGTTTTTGGTCTCTTCTTGGTGATCTAGGCCTCATCCTCATCAGAATCATCATGTCCCATTACTTCTTTTCCTCTAACATCTTGCCTCTTAGCCTTCAAAAAGTCCATTTCCAAGAGTACTTTTTTTTTCACTCAATTGTTTGTTTTATTTCTCAAGGAAGGAGATAACAAATTGTGCCCTTGCCAAATTATATTGCAGCTCTCTGATTTTGACATATTTCTCTTTGATGACCAGGTTTATGGTTTCATGTTCATCTTGGACCTCCAAGTCCACCATCTCAATGTCATGATGAAGGGCTTCCTCCTCTTGGACAACTGTCTCCTGCTGCTTACGACATCCATGTTTTGTTGATGTAGAAGGAAGTGCCCCTTCCACAATTTGTGGAGGAAACACTTACCCATGTCGTCTCTGATAGGTTTTGACCTTTTTTACCTTTTTACCTTTCTTAACTGTAGCCCTGCTAGATAACCTAGTTTTTTTTTAGAAACTGATGCTGATGGTGGAATAGGTCTAGTGGGTTGATTTGGTGGTGATGTGAAGACCTCTGCCTCAAAGAAATTATCCCGTGCAATATTCAGCTATTTGAGGTAATGAAGAACAAATATTTTGATGAGTTAATGATGGAAGAGATTGTTCATTTGAAGCTCATACTCTCTGTTCTGTACTATGTAGGCCATTTTGTCAATTCTCCTATACAAATAATAGGGAATGTTGAGCAATTTCACCCTAAGGACATGCATCAGTAACTTGATGTGGTAGTTGTATAGCCCAGAGATTCTACCCTCACAAGTGAAATATTTCATGATGATCTTCATCATGGGAGCAAACCTATTAAGCATTTGACCAAAAGGAAATATTTTCTTGATGTTGTCTTTGTATGTTGCTTTGAGGTAAGGTTCATACCGCTAGGCTTCCAAATCCTGAGTTTTAAACCACTTTTCACCTACATTAGGTATCCTTGTTGCTGCTGCAATAATGTCTATAGAAATGGTGAATGTCACCCCTACAATGGTGACTTGGTATTTTTGTAGGTTGGTGATGAAGATTCTGGTCAAATTAGGATGGGTCTGCACTCTTTGGACCATCTCACAAAACTCAAAAAAACCTACAGGCTGAAAACATTTAACTGCTAGGGGTGATGACATCAATTCCCTAGTATCTGATGGCTCAAGACTTAATATTATTAATCCTTTATTGTAGGTATTCTTCTCTTATTCCATGGTGTTTCTCTCTTCCTCCATGATGTTCAATTTTTCTTAGAAACCCTAGGGGAGAAGGGGAAGGAAAAGGGAGTGGGATGATGGAGTTAGAGAGTTAGGATAGGTGAGGGAAAATTTAGGGAAGGGTGTAAGGGAGTTAGGAACCTTAGGGAAGTGATGGGGAGTTGAAATGAAAAGGGGGATGGGGTAGGGAATTTTATTACACGGATGTAGTTTTGGCTGCCTATAAAAGCGCGACGTAGGGGTAGGGTTTTATGAAATATGACTTAGGAGTGGGGAATGAAGTGATGTGAGGGTAGTGGGGGATAAATTAGAGTGTGATGGAGGTAAAAGGGTCTAGGGGAAAACAAATTAACTTTGAAAACTTGAAAACTAGAGTTTAATCACTAAAACATAGCATGGATAGCAATGAGGGTTTTTCACACCAAAATTATGACAATGAGCTGAAATGAGGGGTTTGCAAGATGCAACTTACTTGAAAATAAATGAAGAAACATTTAGTTGCTTCTCAGAACCCTTACAAACAAGTTTTGAGGCTGTATCCGCTTCATAGAGAAAAGCGCAACGAACTCTGAAAAAATCACAACGCCCTTGGAAAAAGTGCAATGTGCTCACCTGAAAAGCGTAGCGCCTTGAGGAAAAGTGCAACGATGGGCCATGAACTCGATTTTTTGAGGCAAAAAATGGTTTTTGACTTCGACAAGTTTGAGAGCTCGATGTTTAAGAGTGAGAATGAATGACTTTTTGATCTTTTAGGGCCTTTTATACTTGGAGAAAAATCATTAAATGAACATGGACCCACATTTCCCTTTTTCAAATCAACCTTTCATTGTTTTTTACCTTTAAAATTTAACTTGATATTTGAACTTTGAACTTTTTATGGCTTAGGAACACTGAATTTATTCTTGGAACCTTGATCATTTGATGGTGGAACCTTGAGTATTTGCAGCTACTTGGAACTCTGAAGTACTTATTACAAGTTAGGAACATAAAATTACATTTTTCTTTGAAATTAAATTTACTGATGAAAATACTTTATTGTCAGTCCTTCACTTGCTGGAATTTATGCATGAAATGATGATTTGACAACCTTGGAACCCTAATACCTAATGGAGACTTTGGACTGAATGAAACCATGATGAAAATGAATGTAATGATGATGAAAACTCATGAATGATGGTACACTCAGCTGAGAGGTGGAATGAGCCAACAACTAGTAAAATTTTGGAAGGAGTAAAATCAGACCTAGATCTACATCCAGTGACCAAATTTTTGCATGATGACCTAATGGAATGACAAAAATTGATAATGGGACCCTAACAAGACATGATAAGATTTTGTCTGATCACTGGTGGAAGGATGCAAAAACTAACACTAATAGAAGGGTTCTAACCTTTAAACCTTGATTGTCATTCTAATTCAATTAAAGATAAATTCCCACATCAAACCTCCCAGTTGAGACCATATGTAAAGTTTGGGAGGATGCTTATACTCAACTATGATGGAAGGTGAATCCCCTAGGTCAAGCCTTTGTTTTAATTATAGGTGATTCCATGGGCCTCTTTAGAATTATTTGGTGTATGTTGAGGATGCATGGTTCTTGATCTCATGCTTCTTGGGGAGGGGAATTCACATGGTTTATGAGACTCAAGTATGCACGAAGCTTGGTGCCTTTAGATCAAAACCCACATATACCCACATATGCTCATTATTGAGACCATCCAAGAGGTTGTTCCTAATAATTTGATGATTTATATGGACACATACACTTCAATTACTTCATATAAGGATAAAAAATGAAATAAAAACTAATATTTTATAAAATATATGCCTATTAATGGATACAAATGGTTGTCTCAAAAACCTACTATAGACAATCAAATTAACAAGGTATGGAAGCTTAAGTCTACCTAAAATATGTTTCTCTTCAAGCTTTACAACATATATAAGCAATTTGTGGAGGTCAGTAATACCATTTTTGTGTTATTTTTCATTCTTGACCTTACATTTAAGCCAAATACTCATTGAGTTGAACATGCCACAACCTACAGGCTCCTTATGGAAAAGTTGAATATATTTTGAAGAATTGACTATGGCTTTGTACATATGCCAAATATTCTTTGGAACTAACGTTTGAATTTTGTAGTTAACAAATATAATAACAATAATCTAATTTTAAGGGCATCATGGTCAAGTCAAACAACAAACTGGTGTAAAATGCTACCTTTCTTATGGGACAAGTGACCCCCTTCATGTAATAATTTGATTTCTAAAGACTACATAGTTCTACATAAACTTCCCCTCTTTGGATTCAGACATGTGATTTTTAGGAGAAAATACATGTTCTTAACCATTAAACCCATTCATATAATTAAACCTTGAAATGTACCTAATTAAATTAAAAAATCTATTATAAGATTAAATTAAAAATACAACGTAATAACACACTAAAATAATCGCATCGCTTTATTAATATGTCTTGAGAAACCTCATTGCCGGAAAATGGAGAGCGCGGGCGAATGTTCTTTCGACCTAGGGTTTTTTGCTACCAACGCAGCTGCCGCAGGTCAGTTCTCGCTGATCTGGAGGAGCTTTCATGGTTTCGAACTCTGGGGGTCCACTGCCGTCCCTTGTGGTGGTGCTTCTGTGGGGCAAGGAAACCAAGATCTTCTTGGGCACGGCCAAGCGACGGATGGGCTGATACTTGGGGCCCCCTGCAGACCTGAATGGCGGACTGTGCCCTCTTTTTTGATCTCATACTTGAACCAAGCACCCTCTTCACAGTCTGCTCGAGATCTCTGTCCTGATGCGCGCATTGGGTGGTCTGTGGGATGCACTGGGGTTTCTATAACCAATGGCCATCGTGCTCAGCGCCTGCGCACTTCCGGCGCAAATTCTCAATGGCCTAGATCCCTTTGTGCTGGTCCTCGAGGGGGGGTTGTGCTTGAAATATCGGCCATCACTGTACATGCAGGGATACTAGAACTCGACCGGCTACAGGAAGAGTCAGCGGCCGAAACCAACATCTCTGCAAAAGAAAATCGGATCCAGGCAGGAATTGGAGATTTTCATGCAAGAAAGAAGCATTTGAAGGATCCCTGGCGGAAGACAATCTCGCTGCACATAGTCATAGATCGAGCCTGGCTTCTCCAGATATGGAATGAGGCAAGGAAGAGGTCTTATCTGTGTATACCACGGGGCAGCCCCCTTTCTCGCATCTGGAGGCAGCGCAAGGTCATGGTCAGCTAGAACAGCCAGGACCCAGGCAACAGGTAACATCAACTTGTTTTCAGATTTTTATTAAACCCCCTATGGAGAAAACCATTCTAGTGTGGGTACATGCAGAAAGCACCATTATGCAGTTGAAACAGAAAATCTAGGCATTGATGGGATACCCTGCTCAGATCCAACATCTGGGCAATGGTAGAAGGTCCCTTCAGGATAGCAGAACCCTGAAAAACTACGATATAAGCCCAGAAACAACTATTGCTTTAAACCTTATGCTGAGAGGAGGTGCTCTGCCCCAGGGACATCCAAGCACCACAGGAGGAGACAAGGGGAAAAAGACAACATCTCAGCAACAATCCAAGGGAGGCTTCTCTTACAAAAACATATTACAGGGCAACAGAGATACAGGGTCCCCTCCAGATCAAGGTGGACATACACCTAGGCCATACATAGTAGATCAGCTTGGGCAAACCCCAGCCCTCAACATTGATTCTACAGGACTAGAAGAATACGTTAAGTCATATGAAACTCAGGCCCTAATCTGTCGATTTAACAGTTTTTGGCCAAAGCCAATGGATCTATTTCACTGGATCTACACTAGTTGGACCATGGAATGTGATATACATCTATGCTCCAAGGGGTTTTTCATTGTTAAGTTCGCATCCACGGAAGCTAGAGATACAATCATCAGTGCAGGGCCTTGGTTTTGGGGAACAACGGGTCTTTTTATGACCCCATGGTTTCCAGATTTTGACCCAAACAAAATGACTGTCTCCAGAATGTCGGTCTGGGTTCGCCTATATAACCTTCCTCTTCACTTTTGGAGTGAACGAGTTTTGGAAGGAATTGGGAACAGCATAGGGAAATATATCAAAACAGATCTGGAGAGGATTGATGAGAGGATCTACACCTTTGCACGCATTTGTGTGGAAGTCGATCTAAGTAAAGGACTGTCGGAAAGTATAAGGTTGGTATACAAGCAACAAAACTGGCTACAAGGACTAGACTATGAAAACACTGCTTTCAGATGCAGAATCTGTAGGCTGACAGGACACTTGTAAAGCACATGCCCAGAAGCCAAGAAAGAAAATAGCAAAAAGAAGCAGAAAGGGAAGCAGAGAAAAGGGTGGCAATACCCCCCTCCTGACTCAGAGGACGACGAATCAGAAGCAGAGGAGGAAGTCACTCCCACAGAGAATACTGAGCCTACCCAAGGAAAAGAGACCCAAAAGGAAATCATATCAGCTAACAAGGTTTCACAACTCCATTCAAATCAGGCAGATAAGACAAGTGAGGATTTGAGTATGGGAGGGATCAAACGGCATCACCCCTCAGATACTTCAGACTCAGACAAGGATACAGGTCCACAGAAAGCAGAAACACAGCTAGTCCTAGCAACGATTGAGCCCACCCAAGGAGAGTGGCGCAAGGTCGAAAAGAAGAAGGGGAGAAAAACATGAGGTGTGAGTCTTCTACTCACTCCCTGGAACCAATTTTTCTGTCCCTTCCTCCCTTCCTTTTTCTTTTTCTTTCATTCTTTCTGAATGCATGGTAGCCCCGCTACGCCGCATTGTGTGCCAAAGCACACGAGCCCAATGGGCAACTTCTGAAAATGCTTCAATGCATATGCTATGTGTAACTTTTCATTTTTATAAATAAAAGGTTACCGATTTTTTCTGTGGAAAAAAAAAAACACATTTAAAATAATCAACCTTTATGATTTACATGGGAAAAATAAAAATAAATAAAAATAAAAACTCCAACTTAACACGTTATTGTTGGTTTATGATGGCTCCTTTATAAAAAAAACCTTTATTTTACATATTACTAAAGATGAATATGACACCTTATACCAATCAGTATAATAATACATGGATACTTAGTATCATGAGAAAAAATAAACCTATCAACTTTTTTTCCCACATGATTCACTCTTTTGAAAATATATGTAAGGTGTGTTTGTCATGTAAGTGTCTTTTCCATTTAAAATATATTTATTTGATGTATTGACAATATCTTTTGTTTCTTTGAGGAATATAAATTTTGTTGAAAATATTGTGATCGTTGATGTTGATGTTAAATATAGGGAGAGAGAGTATAGATGTCCAAGATAAAGATTGTAAGATGGATATCATTGGAAATATTATTTTCATTGATGTCAAAGATAGGGGAAGGATATAGATGTCCAAGATAAAGATTGCAAAATGAATAGTTTTGGAAATATTATTTTTGGACTTTTGATTCCCAACTTGGATACCCTAACTTTGAAGGTATTTTAACTCTAAAGACCTAGCTCAAATGGAACATGGGATATATTTTATTATGAAACATTTCTAATGGTATATGACACTCCCTCTAATTCCATAGAAATGAGGAGACATGAAATATTCTGCCAGGTCTGCCAATCCAAAAAATACATGTAAGCTCAACCATTTTTTACAACTTGGCCCCATAACTAAACACAAAAAAACTATAAGTAAAGGATACATGAGTGCATTATAAGTGTGTCCAAGCATGAATATCAGTACAGGTGCACAAAATATGTTTGAGGTGTGAAATAGGAGATGAGGAGTATTTTTGGGGTTTAAAGGTGCACAAAAAGAACTGAGAAGTATTATTGGGGTTTAAAGGTGAGCAAGAGGAGCCTAAGGAGTTTTCATGGAGTATTAAGGGTGTGCTATGAAGGAATAAGGTCTATAATAATGTGAAGTATTTTTTTTTTTGCGGCAGTGATGTTGTGAAGTGTATTAGTCTAGGATTATATTATGGGGAATGCTATTATGATTTTTGCTAGGGAACGAAGGCTAAACATGACCATGGTTTGAAACTATTTTGGGGCATGGAGCAAGGAGAGGAATTAAAGAATGAATGTTAAGGGTATTATGATATTGTGAATGCATGAAATATGAAGCATGCATGTGAATTCAAAGGTACTATATGTATGAATACATTAGTTTGGTACAGATACATGTATTACTAAGTTGATGGTTAGCCAAAGAGATTGAGGTCTCCAATAGGTTGGTGCCTAGAAAATATCTTGCTAAGTTAGTGCTAAGCCAAGGAGTTTGATGTCTCTAATATATTAATGTTACAAGCTTTGTAATAGTAAGTTAGTGCTTACAAACATTTATAAAAATAAGTTTTTGTAGTTTTATCTCACAATAATTTTCATGTTAAATTTTGTGTACTATGATTTGAGTTTACATATATTTAATATTTTAAATTTTAAATAATTAATAAATACTCATTCATTTATATATATATATATATATAAACATAAATTCAACATATTTTTTAAAATTCACTTATTTAAATAAACAATGGTACAAGTCTATGAACTTTCTTTTCATACTCAAGGTTTATTATATATATATATATATTCAACATATCTCTTAAAATTCACTTATTTAAATAAACAATGGTACAAGTCTATGAATTTTCTTTTCATAAGGTTTATTGTTGGCCAAATATACCTAATAAAATTTGAAAATAATACATAATTTATAAAACGAGTTCTTGAAAAGAGGATTTAATCATATTCTCATTGACATTAGCAAGATTATAGAAAAATATAATACAATGGATAATCAATATTAGATAAATGTAAATTTGAGCAAAGATTTTATCATGAAATTATCTAAATAATGTAATTGACTTTCGTTCTAAACTTTACTTTGAACCTGGAATATGAGTGGAAAGATTTGGAAAAGAGAATAATTATAACTCTTTCAATTTGGCTTAAACAAAAATTTGAGTTCCCCGATAGCGGTGTTAGCCACCACATCAATGGACATCACATCATCGAACGATCTAGAGCATGCAGATGATTACTGCCAAGTGTCCCTTCGACGATGTAACGTGTAATAACAACATGTTAAATATGGCGATATATGGTTTGGCAGCACTCCCTACTCCAAGTGCAAAGGTGGTGGGAGACAACGAGTATTATTTATAGTTTTCGTTCTATGCATCACTTCCGTTTTTCTCAGTGCTTAGATGTTTTTCCTTAATTTCTCTGACATGATCAACCATGCAAGAGAAGGAAGTATGCATGCAAGCCATTAATGACTCCTCGAAATACAGATAGAATGTTTTTCCTAAGTTGTGTGTCGCATTACACACTTTTCCTACCTTGTTCCTTCCCTAGAAACGTAATGGTCCTTCAAAAACATGCAACGTCTCTTATTCATGTGATTATAAATGGCTAGGGCCATGCAAAGGGTGGCGTTGATACGTAATATCTTGTAGTGAGGTCTATAACATTGTAAGGTCTCTAGTTTTGTATTATTCTCTCATGCTTGGTACAACCTATTTAGTGAGTCGAAAACCATTCTTCCATTTTTTATGGAGGGAAGGTCCGCAGGACAGTGATTATATCTATTTGCAAAGGTTTTGTAGTCCATATTTTTCATTCTCTTCTTTCACAGTGCAGCCTTCGGGCTGAGTTTTGAACTGTTGGTTGTGCTACCTCATCAACACTTCAAGGTCTTGATTTGCTAGGTATCTTTTCAATTTTCCAGTATTGGTGTGTGGGGTCTGGTACCCAGGTAATTTCTCCATCTGGTTTTAATGGTGTCTCTTTATTTACTTTTCTAAAATTACTAAGGGGTTTACTATGCTTACCAAGATGTCGATTTGGGGAGTCTTGTTTTTTGTTCATGTTTAAACACGATTTTTCATTGATTTGGCATAACACAGGTTGCATAATTATGGTTTCTATTTTACCCTCCTCCTCACGAACATTGCTCCCTCACATCGCTAGTGTTATTTTCCTCCCTTTCCTAGTTACGACACTCACTAACCTCAAAGTGTTCTGGCAGTTGAGACTATTTTTTTCCTCTCGGTTGAGACGTTTTCTTCTGCCTTTGAATTTTTGGTAAAAAAAATCCTTTGGAGGGTATGGGATTTCTCCACCTTGGTGCATTTCATGTTATGTTGATGATATAACCCTTTGTCAAAATACCTCATATTTTCTCCTTGTCAATTTGGTTTTGTGTCTGTTGCAAAACACTCAAGGAAATATTGTAGTCAAGTTATATTGTCCTTTTCGTGCACCTCTCCAACCGACTCTTCCACCTTGACGGAGAATGGAAAGTCATAGGGGAGGTTCCAACAGTGGGTCTAGTTCTCATTCCAAGCGTTTGTTCGGGTGTAATTCCGTAGAAACTGTGTTTGACACAATTGCCCGAAAGTCAAAAGGGAGATTTGACAACTTGAGTCCTTAGAATTTGAGGACGAAACTTACTTTTTAGATTCTTAAGTGGGTAACATGGAATTTAATTATTTTCTAGACCCTAACAAATTTCGTAAAAGAATATTACATTTTCTGCATTATTTTGCAGGCTACCAACGGTTGGATTCTTTGCTTTGTTTGGTCATCCGGGATAAACAAGTGGACCACTACATGATATTGGCAGGACAAGAGGATTTGAAAGGCCTTCTCAAAACAATATTGTTTAGATGACATCCTAATACATCTACAAAGGGTGGAGAAGTACATTATGTCAGAATCAAATTTTGATTCAGGGAATGCTTCTGACTCTCGAGCAGTGATCAACACTCCAGAGGTCAACAATGCACCACTTGTTCCAACGATCAACTCTGCACCATCTATTCTCACTGCTCCTTCAATAAATGGGGTTCCTATGTCAGCGATATTTATCTCTGACTAGAGGTATCATCTCTCCATTCGTTCTTACTTTTGGTCATTCTCAAGTTGTTTGTGTAATTTTTGCTTGATGGTTTACCAACATCTTCATGGCGAATGCGAAAGAATCTCTACTTCCCCTTGTGGTTTTTCTTGGTTATTTTTACTCTCTATGTAGGCTTTTATTTGTTTCCTTTTGTACTTAGTGACTCGTTCCTGTGCTATGCATAGTTTTCATGGAATTACCAGAGTAACATATATTTTGATGTTGTTAAAGGAGATTAAATTCAAAAGTGGGAAAAAGATCCAACAACCTCCAAATCGATTGGATTAAGAATTTTGTAATATTTCATATGATGCCAGTTATGTCTATGTGCTCTATGTAAACATCTTTTGATCAATGAAATCTTTTGAGCCAATTTACAAAAAAAAAAAGTACAAATATGAGTTCAAAGATGTTAAAGGATTTTAAATATTTTACTAAGTATTATGGTTTGGTAAAGTTATTAATTTAATTCATAATGATGTAAATATTGAGATGATGATTATGAGCGTTTTGGGAAAATGAATAAATTTAGACAGGATATAAATATCAAATGTTATATCTATGAGGTGTAGATTAATTGGTTTGTGTGGAGTTTAGCTTTTATTAGGTTATTGATTCAAATCTCAATGGGAAGGGTTGAGGATGAGAGTCACGTTTGGGAGAGTTAAGTCCAAGTTTGATCGAGCTTTGCACAATCCTAATAATCACATACCAATAAACAAATCATTCTTCTATCCAACATAAAAACTAATCTTTCTCTATATTCAAATTATTTTTTTAATTAATTTTTAATTATTTTAACTTTTTAAAATATTAATGATCACACATCAATTTCCGCTTCCACATCGTAAATAATCTTTATCAATTTCCACATTGTAAATAATCTTTATTAATGTTGCACATTCATACCATACATCTTTCCTCCTTTATTTGTATGAGTACACATCATTTCTCTCGGTACAAATATAAAAATTGACAACGGAAAGTAACGTAAGATGAAAACTTTTAGTTGAAACTTATGTCATGATAGGTGTGGAGCCGTTTTCCCTCTATCAATTCATAACACGCGGAAATAAAAAATTAGGAGCATGAAATTTATGTAAAAGTAGGTAGGCCCACATTTGTTCTCATCTCTTTTATCATCACACTTAATAGTCAAATATTCCATTTATATGTAAAATCATAAACTACCTTTCGCCTCTCCTCCTTAATTTTGATGGGACTAATTAAAAGAATTACTCAACTTATTAAGAAAAAGGAAAATTTGTCATGCAATTTTTAATTTGAGAGAAAAATTGTGTTTCAATTCGTATGTTTAAATGTAGTTAAATTAATATTATAATGAGGGCTATGTGAAGTATTTAGTTTATTTATTCTTGTATAGACTTTAGGGGAATTGTATGCACTAAATTTTGCTTATAGATCAATATTCTATATTTTTTCTGCGAAAAGAGGTGCATTAATTTCTATTTTTTCTTAATTTATTTATTCGAAATTTTATAATATAAAAATATTTTATTCTAAAAATAATAAATAAAATATCAAAATCTTTAAAAACTTAGTAATTTTACCCAAAAATATATCTAGTCAAAATTTTAACAATTTTTTTTTTTTTTAAGACAAGACTAAATCTAATAGAAGAAGAAATATGGTACAATCGAGGCTCGCATGGGCGGAAAGCGAAGCAAGAGAACAGGGGAGCCGGCAATGATAGACTATCAACATCGGTCCCTATGAGCAACCATGACAAAAGTAGAGATAACAGAAAGTACATAAACTAAGGAATCAAAGCTAGGGAGTCGACCCAGAGTGGGTGGGGTCTCCCAGTCGGTATTTTTTCCCTTTTTTTTTGCTGACTGTCACCCAGCCATTGAGGGCTGGCTGGATGGGAACCACCTGCAAACTAATCTGCGCAGAAGGAGGAGTCTCCTTGTCTGAATCTGAAGACGACTCATGAGTGCGCTTCTGTGAAGTTGGAGGAGCCGTGGGATCTGTTGGACGTGCTTGAGGCGTTTCCCTCGGGGGGTTCTGATTCTCCTCCTCCACCTCTATATCCTCCTCATCAGAACTGCAGAAAGCTAAGTCATCCATTGGAGGCCTATCACAGGGCTTCCAATTCTTGGATTTGGATTTTCGCGGGATATTCCTCTTTTTTTCGAGAAACGTCGCACAAGTATTCTGAAGATGCCCGGTCTGATGGCAGTGGCGACATCTGAAAGCAGTGTTCTCGTAGTCTAAAGTTTGCGTCCAATGAAAGTCCCCCACCTTGAGGTTGATCTGGTCGGGAAGCCCTTTGCTGATGTCTATTTCTGCGCAAATTCTGCCAAAAGTGTATAGTCCTTTCTCTCCTCGAGTGGTATCTGTTGCCAAGAAGCGGCCTAATTTATTCCCAATTCCTTGGAAGACTGAAAAATGCCATAGATGAGCAGGGAGGTTTGGTAGGCGGACCCAAATGGGCAGCTTGGTGATAACAGCCGAAGAGGGGTCGAAATCAGGGAACCAGGGGGTGAGGAAGAGTCCCGCTGATCCCCAGAACCAAGGGCCTCCTGTTAAGACTTTCTTGTAGTCATTGCTGAAGATAAAGACTACAATGAAGAATCCCTTCGAGCAGAAGAAGACTCTGCAGTTTTTGGTCCAGTTGGAGTGAAGCCACTGGTATAGGTCGGCCGTGCGAGGCCATAATCCGTTGAATCTGCAGATAATGGCTGTTTCGGCAAGCGTCTGAAGTTGATCATCCAGAGTTGGATGAGAGATTTCAATGGAAGGGGTATCCTCCATTTTATCCACCAGGAAAGGCTTGGGAGCCTCTACTGGTTTGGCAGACTGCTGTTGGGCAGCGTCTTTGCGAACAGCATCTTTATAAGAAAAAGAGGGGGCAGAGGAGGTCTGCCCTATGGAACCACCTCTTAAACGAAAGGTAGCCACAATAGAAGCGTCTTTAAGAATGCTGTAGAAAGATAGGGGAAGGGGATTCATAAGTTGCTTACCCTTATAAAGCAGTCTCAGGTGAGTGGATGGAATCCCCAAACGGTATTCGAGTTTTTGAAGGATGTCCTGCACAAGATTTGTTCTGCTTGCCCACAGCATCACTGTCTTGCCCGAGAGTTTAACCTGGATCTGGAAAGCTTGTGAGTCTTCAGGTGCGTCTGGCTGGATTAGGAGGTGAGACTGCTTCCGATTGGCCGACGTCCGAACCATGCCCAGATTTTGAAGCCTATCAAGTGGGCTCGGTAAACTAAACCTCTGCATGCGAATGATGGTGAAGAGATCTATGAGATCTGCTGGGTTACTGTTACCCTCTTTGATCGCTGCTCTCAAAGCGGCTGCCTTAGATCGAGCTGGATCAATGGCCAAGAGGGCGGCCCTCCAGACCGCTGCGTTCACAGAGTCAAGGGGCCCATCCTTGATCGAGTGTTTGAGTGGAAATGAAGCCTGCAAATTCAGATTTGCAGCTTTGACAATGAGGGTGGCTTGCCCAGGCGTCGCTGCAAGCATTGTGGCATTGCAAGCCTCTGTGAAGACGCCGACTTGAACGCTGTCCGAAGCAGTGTTAGGGAGCATAGCCGCCCAGACGGCGGCGCCATGATCTTCAAAAGTGCTCCAGTGCTGTGGCAGGCCGATGAGCAGGTCCCAACCTTCGATCTGGAGCAGGTATGGAGGGCAGCCGGCCCTCAGAGCTGCCGTGCCGGCGTAAACCTGCTTAACCTCACAGCAAACCCTAAGATTCGCGTTCGCCATCGCTCCTGAATTTCTTCTACTTGATGTGCATGTCATGCCAAATTAAGATGAATTATTAATAAATTTTAACAATTTTTAAAATACAATAAAAATTCATTAATTTATCATAAAAATTAACTCAATCTTTCCTTCACAAACTATCATATTATTATAACCCTATATTATGACGAAAACTACTTAAGTTGAAAATGATACATATCCTCTTTGCTTATAATATTATTATAAGCAAAACTTTTTAAGTTGAAAGCTGAAAATGATACACATCCTGTTTGTTTTTTTATTGTGCTTATAATAATTGAAATGAAACTCTTTTAATCTTATTACTGGAGAATTATATCCATTTACTTATGAGAGAAAAAAAAGTTCTAAAAAATAAACATACAAACCCATAAAATAAATCGTGAAATTTTATATTTAGATTATAATATTAGTAGCTACTCAAATTTACTACTTCCATAAAGTTTTCTCTAAAGGCGGTATTTCACTACCAACGACCCTCGTTTAAACCCATCGCCCATAAACACCGCAGCTACCAAACAAATTTGCTTACGCCAGCATATGGCCCACCCCCCACTATCCAACCGCTCGTCCAATCTGCGTTTTCCACCTGGCTTCTATTTTCCTCCTCGCCCAAGCACCTTCCATTTGTCGCCCTCCCTTGTGGCCATTGGATCTACACCCCCAGATCCAACGGTCCACGTTCAATTTTGCGTGCATTTGCCTCCCAGGGTTTAATGCCCCATTTCTACGCGAAATGGGCGGTTTTTCCTAGGACACGCATCCAAAACTGAATGGAATCGCGTTCGGTTGGGTAAAAACCACTAACCACTCATCTGCAACGTGAAAACTGCCGATGGTTTTTGCGAAACCACCTATGCCCATTTTTGCGCCAAAGTCATGTTTCAAACCTATTTTTCACAGTTCCACCTTCGAAACCTCTCCCCTGCACTCTCCATTCCTCCTCTCTGCTCCTTACGCCCTCATAAACCTTCGAAAGTAGTTTTCCCGTAAAAAAGGTAGGTTTTATTAATATTTTTATGTTTTAGATGCACGTTCTATGGCGACATGTGTATTAAAAGGCCCTCCCACAGCTATTTGTCAATAGCAGAGGCCAAAGAATGACGATCCATAAGGAATTTAAACTACATTAAAGAGCTAAAGGGGTTATATAAAAGGTTCAAACTCTCAACGGGTTATCAAACCCTCAGTGCACCAAAAGAAATCTTGTACACAACAAAACAAAGAAGAATCAGTGAAGTAAGAAGAAAGGAAAAGACAAAGTTTAAAGTTTAAATAAAAAAGGGGATAAAGGCGAGGTTAAAGGCCAAAGAGACAGAAGATTAAAGGTTTAATTGGCAGATTAAGGAAGAAAACACAGTAAAAGACAGAGTTTAAAGTTTAATTAAAAAGGGATAGAGGCGAGGTTAAAGACGGAAGAACAAAAGTATTAAAAGGTCAGGAAAGGATAATTATAAAGGCATGAAGGATTAATGAATAAAACATTTGTTAAAGAGAAACCGATATTAAAGCTTAAATGAAGATTAGAGGATAAACTCAATTAAAGACAGAAGAATCAAAGGTTTGAAGAAGTCTGAAAGTGTTAAAAGACAACATAATGAATTATACAGGCTCAGGGCTAAATCAAAGCCTCAAAACAGATTAATTAAAAGAAGATCAAGGCTAAAGGCCTTAAAACACAGTTTTATGATGAAATCAAGGGAACTTAGGCTAAAGTAGCCTCGGATAAGTCAAACACAGAGCAGTTATTCACTTGATAAGCCTAAATTGACACCTTTCACTTACTTTATGTCTCAAAAGACAAATAAACAGTTATTACACTAAAAGAAGATATTATAAATTGTCAGAACAGATAATGTAAAGATGAAAATAAGGTTGCAAAGTCAATATTTTCGACTATTTCATCCTCAGGAAGTAAAAGACAGATTTATTACATAGAGAAGTAGTTGAGAGACATTCCTACCTTATGCCTTGCATGGTTTTTAAGGATAGGAGTGCATTTACTATGTCATTTATAACATTTTGAACCCTAGATGGTTCCACCTCCTCATTTGCAGTATAAATACTACACTGGAACTCATTGTAAGGTGGGCATTTGATAACTCTTTGAAGTAATACATAGTTCTGTTGAAGTTGAAAGAAATTTAATGTTCTGGAACCTGTGGATGTTTTGACCTGTTTGTGGATGGAGAAAGCTCTGTCATTGGATCCCTGAGCTTGGCTGTTTGTGAAGTATTCTAATCTGTTAATGTTTTCATGTTTTCCATTATGTTTTCATCACTTCTTGCTTGCAGTAGAGTAAAAAGTTTAGGCTAAGAAATGTCTCCTAGAAGCACCTTAGACCTGTTTACTCTTCACTGTCTTTATGTTTTCATTTGCTGAAGGTTTTTTTGAGTAGTTTGACTGATTTTCAACCCTTAAGCTTGTTTATTTCAAAAATAGTTCAAATAGTTGGTCTTAAGAGCGATTTATGGTTTTCCCTGCTTACTTGCTGCCACTTGAAAACTGTTTTTTAAGTCTCCCTTTAAAAGTACCATTGTTTACAGTTTGCCAAAGAGGTTTGTTTTGATCATACCCTTTGTTCTTGCTTAAATAATTGTTTTGAAGGTATTTATAGCTGTAATCAAAGCTGTCTAGGAGTTCCCTCTTCTATGAATGCAGTTATTTGTGAATCTTGAATGTTTTCTTATCCTTTAAGTGAAATATTTGGATGAAATAGAGTATTCCTCGACTCCTAGATTTCATTTAATAAGTTTGTCTTGAAATTGTTATTTGCTGAAGTATGATTTATAGAATTCATGGTTAGCCCTGTCTATAAAATACTTCTTCATGTTCAAGTGATGTTTTAAGTCCCTCTGTTGAAAATTAAATATAGTTCAGGATTCTTAATTGCCCTTAGTTCTACTTTTCATTCTAAACCCTTAATGTTCATTTCATTTCACCTGAAAACTTTGTAGATCCAATAACCAAGTTAAATTTTCCCTTTGATACCCTTGATTCATCTACAAACTTGTTAAAATCTCCACTTGACTCCATTGCCCAATGACTTAGAGATTTCCCTTTTCTATCTATGCTGCCTAGATCATCATGTCCCGCCAAACAATCAAACAAACTCATGTTTAATAACTAGCCTAAAATCAACCTTTTACAAGCAAACAAGTCATATCTTTGCAAAACAATTGAGATATCCCTCTTTGAGACTAGGAGGGCTAGATCCTAGAACTCTAAAGACTGGTTTATAAGTTTCCTTGTCATTTAGTATGCCAATCTGCTAAATCACAGGATCCCAACACCTTCCATACTGTAGCAAAAATTACCCCATTTATGGAAATTTATGGATATCATCCACTATCCATCACATCATCTTTAAGAAAAAATCACTTCAAGCATCAAAAATAAGTATTTCAACTCTTAAAGGATAACCTCACTCTAGCGCACAATCAAATGAAACAATAGGAAGATCAACATCACAATGAAAGAAGTTTTGTTGTAGGTGACTGGGTATTTTTATAGCTACAACCATACAAACAAATTTCTCGATAATAAATTATCACCAAAGTATTATGGTCCTTACAAGGTGTTGCAAAAGATTGGTACTATGACATACAAATTGGAGCTTCCGGCATCTTCCCGAGTGCACCCAATTTTCCATGTTTCATTCTTAAAGAAGGTTATAGGTGAAAAGCTCCCAGTTCAAACAATATTGCTATAACTTGACGAGGAAGGAAAAATCATAATGGAACCTCAAGCAGTCACAAAAACAAGAACTCAACAACTATGAAATCTATCAATTTCAGAGTATCTCATCAAGTGGAAGAACTTACCTACTGAAGATTCCTCATGGGAGGATGATAATTTTATATAAAATCATCCATAGCTACTCAAGCATTGAGGACAAAACCTTTTTGAAGGAGAGGTGCATGTTAGGTCCCTATAAGACTAGTGTATCCCCTTATTGTTATTGTTAGTGTAGCCCCCTTATTGTTACTGTTTTAACCATGTAGTCCTCATATTATTATTATTGTTTCCCATAGAATACCACTATTTTTATTCTTGTTCCCTTAAATTATTATATTTATGTTGGCTCTGATTATATTGTGACCTCGTAGCCCCTATATATAGAAAGGAGGTTTTTCCATTTGTATCATCCAAGAATTTTTCATTTATGTAATGTAAATAAGGTTCCCCCCTCGAAGTGGATAATTTCTAAGTTGTTGATCTATATTTTATTCTATTTTGTGAGGGGTAAGTCTGTCGGGATTGTGTCACCACTTAGCGTAATCCTGCTCTTTGCATCCCGATGCTTAAACTTGTGCACCATAACTATATCGTTAGGGTACTACCACTAGGTGGGCTCCACCAATGCCAAATAGAAATGCCCCCCGCTAATTTCATCCCAGTCCTTTATTTTTCCATTCCGCTATGTTTTTCCAACTTTTGTTACAAGCCAAAATCTCATCGAGCCACCTTCTAATTCTACTAAATTTGACTTAAGGTCACCAAGATTTGACTGGATTTATATTTTGATCCAGGATTTCATTTTCAGACTTCTGCATATTAGCGAAAAGCTATTTTAGATATCTTTCAATCTGAGTGGGGTTAACCTATATTTGAGGTGGCATGCTGCACAAAATTTGGCTTCAACGACTCTGCACACCTCTCATCCATGTTGCTACTTGTGCTTGGGTTTGGATCTCCGAGACCTTCTTTGACACCTTTTTCATCTATTAACATCAATGGAAATTGTGTTTCCATCAGTTAAAACGTATTTCCAACAATGAAATGCATAAAGGTTATGTCAAGGTAGACTCTCTTATTATCATATCACTAAATTAATTAACAATTAAATAGTTCATCAAATTGTTAAATTCATTAATAGCCAAATATTATAATGATATGTAACTTCAATTATTTGTACAACGGTAAAATGTATTTCTTCCCTTTAACCTTGATTGCACACACTAATCTAAAATTAGTACATAACTTTATTAGGGAAAATGGAAAACAAGCATCGAATTTCCATGTTGAGAAATTTAGGGGTGTGAGAAAAGGTGTGTTCCATGTTGAGAAAAGGAGTGTGTTTTAGGTTGTATAATCAAATTTGTTTATGTTCGACACAAATTGTACATTTTATTTGGACATGATTTTGCACTATAAAATATCTATAAGAATTATGCAAGTTGTTAATAAAAAAATAAAATATATCCTATAATTTCCATCTAGAGAGAGTGTGTGTGTTTCAACTTGCATATTCAAATCTATTTATGCTTTCATGTTTTTTATTATAAGGTTTCTATATACATTTGGCATGCTCTATATTAAAAATATCATAAATAGGGCCACATGAAGTGTTTATTTTACTTATTTTTGTATAAAATAACATCATATAATGAAAAGTAGTTGAGTTAGAAAATGAGGCATGTCCTCTTTGTTTTTGGTTGCGCTTGTAACCATAAATGGAAACCCATATTTCAATGGACTCATCTAATCTCATTGTTGATGATTCATATGCATTTAGTTGGTCGAGAAAATAAAAGTATATAAACAAAGCCATGACATTAGCTATGAAATTCTATATTCACACTATAGTTTAAGTAGCTATTGAAGTTTACTAATATTACTATCAAGTTCTGACTATAATGGTTACCATAGATAAGAGAATGTCATTCACTAGTTTTTGTGAGCTAAT
Source organism: Pinus albicaulis (assembly GCA_034641835.2). NCBI lineage: Eukaryota > Viridiplantae > Streptophyta > Pinopsida > Pinales > Pinaceae > Pinus > Pinus albicaulis. Next base: position 164,020,384 of record CM076573.1, read on the forward strand.
ATAAATGGAAGAATGAATGGGTAGGCATGAATATGTATTAAAATGCATACAAATACTAGGTTGTTTGTGTCAAGTGGGTCATCAAGCAATTAAGGGAAAGAAAGCAATAGAATTCTTACTTGAAATTATATTTTTTCCCAAGGTACTTATTGTAAAATATTAATGGAAGGTGTTATCATTCCATCGAATCTCAGAAGGCTGAGAAGGAGACCAACAAAGGTAACCACATACCGCTTTGACCTAGTAGCTAGCCCTAATAGGATGGTGAGGGCTCTCTCCGTGAGATCACAACCAAATTGACTGGATAATGAATATTTTAGGCTAGGTATAGTAGGCTCTAGGGTTTTATTGATTTGGATTTGGTGTTGGATGGTAAATTAGGTCTAGGAAAAAACTAGGCAGGGCACTGAAGATCAGACTTGCAAAGATGTGATGGGGAAAGGTAGGCACATACTTTAGCACTTTAAGGTATCTTGGTGAGTGTGATAGACTAATAGGGTTTCAAAAAGAGCATGGAAATAATGAATTCTTTTTTATAAGAAGAAAGTGAAACATAACTGTGATAATTTCTCCAAAACAAAGCATCAAAATAATGAATTCTGCTTATCAACTTAGAAATAAATCACATTAAGATATGGACATGAATATTGAAGGGATAATACATTAAAACATAAGAGGAAACACTGCTAAAACACATACCACATGAATCCCACCACAATAGCCACAACTCGGTCTATTAGTTCCTACCAAAATGACTGAATACACTAGTGTTCAAAGATCAATTCTATAGCATCTGACCCTTGCAATGATAAAGGAAATGAAAGATATAGAAAAAAACAAAATTTTCCCACTCTCAGGGGTCAAATCCATGACTTGTGGAGCTGTTCCCCAAAGTCCTCAACTAGAATCCTAATGACTAGGGAGGTCAACAAACTCATCCCTATATTTGATGAAACTGATTCACTTGACCCAAAATTACGAATTTACTTGATGTATCTACCTCTAGTAACTATAAAAGACATAATTACATTTAATTTTTACATTTACATCCGTAAAAATCCTTGGAATCCATCAATCAACTGAGAAAAAGTGAATTTTCTCAAGAAAATAGGAGACTGGAAAAAGCACAGCGCATTTGCAAAAAGAGCAGTGTTCCCTAGGAAAAGCACAATGTGGTCTTTCCAATTGACTTTTGACTACCTTTCTAAAGTCCAAGTTGAGCCCACGATAGCTCCTTGGAAATCTCTTCCTGTCTAGTTGTCAAAAACGTCCTCAAGAACTAAAAATGAAATCTCCCAAGACTGGTCAAAAAGTGCAGCGTGAGGATGAAAATAGTGGCAGAAAGGTGTCTTAGGTGGTTTTTGGGCTTTTCCTCCTATAAAAATCTCATATTTTGGAGTGCTAGTAGTCAAAATTTGATGTAGATATTATTCTCTATCCAACCATGTATATTTTTCATCATTTAGAGGCTCACAGAAAAAGTGCAATGTGGCCCACGTTGTGCTTTTTGCAGGCTAACTGTGCAAAAAGTTTGTAAAAATTGACCAAAATACCCAAAATTCCAAAAACTTGCCCAAAAACTCTTAAGATTTCTAAATGAGGTCCTAATGAAGTATGTCAATCTACCAAGGAGGCATCAACAATCAAGTCAAGTTTACCCTTCTCCTTTTGGTTGATTGGGGTTTCCTTGAGCTTACCTGCAACTGTTTAACCTTGACATTGCAAATATTGTTTCTGGTATGGTAGTGGTCAACCATGTGCCTCAACATCTGATTGTCTTTTTTGGCCTTGTGAAGGAGATTCTCCAGGTGTATGTTTACTCTGTCAATCCAAACTTCCCTATTCTCATTAATTTCCATGGCAATCCTCTCCTCAAAAGTGAGTTCCTCATGTTTTTTTTCCTGCTCCAATGCTCTTTTAAGGCCCCTTGTTTTTGGTCTCTTCTTGGTGATCTGGGCCTCATCCTCATTAGACTCATCATGTCCCATTACTGCTTTGCCTTTGACATCTTTCCTCATAGCCTTCAACAAGTCCATTTCCAAGAGTTTTTTTTTTCACTCAATTGTTTGTTTTATTGATTAAGGAAGGAGATAACAAACTGTGCCCTTGCCAAATTATCTTGCAACTCTCTAATTTTGAAATATTTCTCTTTGATGACCAGGTTTAGGTTTTCATGTTCATCTTGGACCTCCAAGACCACCATCTCAATGTCATGATGAAGGGCTTCCTCCTCTTGGACAACTGTCTCCTGTTGCTTATGACATCCATGTTTTGTTGATGTAGAAGGAAGAGCCCCTTCCAAAATTTGTGGAGAAAACACTTACCTATGTCCTCTCTGATAGGTTTTGATATTGTTTTCCTTTTTACCTTTCTTAACTATAGCCCTGCAAGATAACCTAGTTTTTTTTTAGAAATTGATGCTTATGGTGGAATAGGTCTAGCGGGATGATTTGGTGGTGATGTGAAGACCTCTGCCTCAATGAAATTCTCCCATGCAATATTCAGCTATTTGAGGTAATGAAGAAAAAATATTTTGATGAGTTAATGATGGAAGATATTGTTCATTTGAAGCTCATACTCTCTGTTCTGTACTATGTAGGCCATCTTGTCAATTCTCCTGTACAAATAATAGGGAATGTTGAGTAATTTAACCCTAAGGACATACATGAGTAACCTGATCTGGTAGTTGTACAGCCTGGAAAGTCTTCCCTCACAAGTGAAATATTTCATGATGATCTTCATCATGGGAGAAAACCTATTAAGCAACTGACCAAAAGGAAATATTTTCTCGATGTTGTCTTTGTATGGTGCTTTGAGGTAAGGTTCATACCGCTGGGCATCCAAATCTTGAGTTTTAAACCACTTTTCACCTACATTAGGTATCCCTGTTGCTACTGCAATAATTTCTATAGAAATGGTGAATGTCACCCCTGTAATGGTGACTTGGTATTTTTGTAGGTTGGTGATGAAGATCCTAATCAAATTAGGATGGCTCTACACTCTTTGGACCATCTCACAAAACTAAAAAAAACCTACATGCTGAAAACATTTAACTGCTAGGGGTGATGACATCAATTCCCTAGTATCTGATGGCTCAAGACTTAAAATTATTCCTCCTTTATTGTAGGTATTCTTCTCTTATTCCATGGTGTTTCTCTCTTCCTCCATGATTTTCAATTTTTCTTAGAAACCCTAGGGGAGAAGGGGAAGGAAAAGGGAGTGGGATGATGGAGTTAGAGAGTTAGGATAGGTGAGGGAAAATTTAGGGAAGGGTGTAAGGGAGTTAGGAACATTAAGGAAGTGATGGGGAGTTGAGATGAAAAGGGGGATGGGGTAGGGAATTTTATTATAGGGATGTAGTTCTAGCTGCCTATAAAAGCGCAATGTAGGGGTAGGGTTTTATGAAATATGACTTAGGAGTGGGGAATGAAGTGATGTGAGGGTAGTGGGGGATGAATTAGAGTGTGATGGAGGTAAAAGGGTCTAGGGGAAAACAAATTAACTTTGAAAACTTGAAAACTAGAGTTTAATCACTAAAACATAGCATGGATAGCAATGAGGGGTTTTCACACCAAAATTATGACAATGAGCTGAAATCAGGGGTTTTCAAGATGCAAATTAATTGAAAATAAATGAAGAAACATTTATTTGCTGCTCAGAACCCTTACAAAAAAGTTTTGAGGCTATAGCCGCTTCATAGAGAAAAGCGCAAAGAACTCTGAAAAAAGCACAATGCCCTTGGAAAAAGTGCAATGTGCTCACCTGAAAAGCACAGCACCTTGAGGAAAAGCGCAACGATGGGCCACAAACTCAATTTTTTGAGGCAAAAAATGGTTTTTGACTTGGACAAGTTTGAGAGCTCGATGTTGAAGAGTGAGAATGAATGACTTTTTGATCTTTTAGGGCCTTTTATACTTGGATAAAAATCATTAAATTAACATGAACCCACATTTCCCTTTTTCAAATCAACCTTTCATTGTTTTTTACCTTTAAACGTTAACTTGATATTTGAACTTTGAACTTTTTATGGCTAAGGAACATTGAATTTATTCTTGGAACCTTGATCATTTGATGGTGGAACCTTGAGTATTTGCAGCTACTTGGAACTTTGAAGTACTTATTACAAATTAGGAACATAAAATTACATTTTTCTTTGAAATTATATTTACTGATGAAAATACTTTAATGTCACTCCTTCACTTGCTAGAATTTATGCATGAAATGATGATTTGACAACCTTGGAACCCTAATACCTAATGGAGACTTTGGACTGAATGAAACCATGATTAAAATGAATGTAATGATGATGACAACTCATGAATGATGGTACACTCAGCTGCGAGGTGGAATGAGCCAAAAACTAGTAAAATTTTGGAAGGAGTAAAATCAGACCTAAATCTACATCCATTGACCAAATTTTTGCATGATGACCTAATGGAATGACAAAAATTGATAATGGGACCCTAACAAGACATGATAAGATTTTGTTTGATCACTGGTGGCAGGATGCAAAAACTAACACTAATAGAAGGGTTCTAACCTTTAAACCTTGATTGTCATTCTAATTCAATTAAAGATAAATTCCCACATCAAACCTCCCAGTTGAGACCATATGTAAAGTTTGGGAGGATTCTTATACTCAACTATGATGGAAGGTGAATCCCCTAGGTCAAGCCTTTGTTTTAATTATAGGTGATTCCATGGGCCTCTTTAGAATTATTAGGTGTATGTTGAGGATGCATGGTTCTTGATATCATGTCTCTTGGGGAGGGGAATTCACATGGTTTATGAGACTCAAGTATGCACGAAGCTTGGTGCCTTTAGATTCAAACCCACATATACCCACATATGCTCATTATTGAGACCATCCAAGAGGTTGTTCCTAGTAATTTGATGATTTATATGGACACATACACTTCAATTACTTCATATAAGGATAAAAAATGAAATAAAAACAAAGATTTTATAAAATATATGCCTATTAATGGATACAAATGGTTGTCTCAAAAACCTACTATAGACAATCAAATTAACAAGGTATGGAAGCTTAATTATAACTAAAATATGTTTCTCTTCAAGATTTACAACATATATAAGAAATTTGTGGAGGTCAGTAATACCATTTTTGTGTTCTTTTTCATTCTTGAGCTTACATTTAAGCCAAATACTCATTGAGTTGAACATGCCACAACCTAGAGGCTCCTTATGGAAAAGTTGAATATATTTTGAGGCATTGACTATGGCTTTGTACATATGCCAAATATTCTTTGGAACTAATGTTTGAATTTTGTAGTTAACAACTATAATAACGATAATCTAATTTTAAGGGCATCATGGTCAATTCAGACAACAAACTGGTGTAAAACGCTGCCTTTCTTATGGGACAAGTGACCCCCTTCATGTAATAATTTGATTTCTAAAGACTACATAGTTCTACATAAACTACCCCTCTTTGGATTCAGACATGTGATTTTTAGGAGAAAATACATGTTCTTAACCATTAAACCCATTCATATAATTAAACCTTGAAATGTACTTAATTAAATAAAAAAATCTATTATAAGATTAAATTAAAAATAGGGCTTCATAAGACACTAAAATAATCAACCTTTATGATTTACATGGGAAAAATAAAAGTAAAAAGTCCAACTTAACACGTTATTGTTGGTTTATGATGGCTCCTTTATAAAAAAAAACCTTTATTTTACATATTACTAAAGATGAATATGACACCTTATACCAATCAGTATAATAATACATGGATACTTAGTATCATGAGAAAAAATAAACCTATCAACTTTTTTCCCACATGGTTCACTTTTCTGAAAATACATGTAAGGTGTGTTTGTCATGTAAGTGTCTTTTCCATTTAAAATATATTTATTTGATGTATTGACAATATCTTTTGTTTCTTTGAGGAATATAAATTTTGTTGAAAATATTGTGATCGTTGATGTTGATGTTAAATATAGGGAGAGAGAGTATAGATGTCCAAGATAAAGATTGTAAGATGGATATCATTGGAAATATTATTTTCATTGATGTCAAAGATAGGGGAAGGATATAGATGTCCAAGATAAAGATTTCAAAATGAATAGTTTTGGAAATATTTTTTTTGGACTTTTGATTCCCAACTTGGATACCCTATCTTTGAAGGTATTTTAACTCTAAATACCTAGCTCAAATGGAACATGGGATATATTTTATTATGAAACATTTCTAATGGTATATGACACTCCCTCTAATTCCATAGAAATGAGGAGACATGAAATATTTTGCCAGGTCTGCCAATCCAAAAAATACATGTAAGCTCAACCATTTTTTACAACTTGGCCCCATAACTAAACACAAAAAAACTATAAGTAAAGGATACATGAGTGCATTATAAGTGTTTCCAAGCATGAATATCAAGTACAAGTGCACAAAATATGTTTGAGGTGTGAAATAGGAGATGAGGAGTATTTTTGGGGTTTAAAGGTGCACAAGAAGAACTGATAAGTATTCTTGGGGTTTAAAGGTGAGCAAGAGGAGCCTAAGGAGTTTTCATGGAGTATTAAGGGTGTGCTATGAAGGAATAAGGTCTATAATAATGTGAAGTATTTTTTTTTTGCGGCAGTGATGTTGTGAAATGCATTAGTCTAGGATTATATTATGGGGAATGATACTATGATTTTTTCTAGGGAACGAAGGCCAAATATGACCATGGTTTGAAACTATTTTGGGCATGGAGCAAGGAGAGGAATTAAAGAATGAATTAAGGGTATTATGATATTGTGAATGCATGAAATATGAAGCATGCATGTGAATTCAAAGGTACTATATGTATGAATACATTAGTTTGCTACATATACATGTATTACTAAGTTGATGGTTAGCCAAAGAGATTGAGGTCTCCAATAGGTTGGTGCCTAGAAAATATCTTGCTAAGTTAGTGCTAAGCTAAGGAGTTTGATGTCTCCAATATATTGATGTTACAAGCTTTGTAATAGTAAGTTAGTGCTTACAAACATTTATAAAAATAAGTTTTTGTAGTTTTCTCTCACAATAATTTTCATGTTAAATTTTGTGTACTATGATTTGAGTTTACATATATTTAATATTTTAAACTTTAAATAATTAATAAATACTCATTAATATATATATATATATATATATATATATATATATATATATATATAAATTAATTCACTTATTTAAATAAACAATGGTACAAGTCTATGAACTTTCTTTTTTCACTCAACATATCTCTTAAAATTCACTTATTTAAATAAACAATGGTACAAGTCTATGAATTTTCTTTTCATACTCATAAGGTTTATTGTTGGCCAAATATACCTAATAAAATTTGAAATAATACATAATTTATAAAATGGGTTCTTGGAAAGAGGATTTAATCATATTCTCATTTACATTAGGAATATTATAGAAAACTATAATAAAATGGATAATCAATATTAGATAAATGTAAATTTGAGCAAATATTTTATCATGAAATTATCTAAATAATGTAATTGTCTTTCGTTCTAAACTTTACTTTGAACCTGGAATATGAGTGGAAAGATTTGGAAAAGAGAATAATTATAACTCTTTCAATTTGTCTTCAATAAAAATTTGAGTTCCCCTATAGGGGTGTTAGCCACCACATCAATGGACATCACATCATCGAATGATCTAGAGCATGCGGATGACTACTGCCAAGTGTCCCTTCGACGATGTAACGTGTAATAACAACATATTAAATATGGTGATATATGGTTTGGCAACACTCCCTACTCCAAGTGCAAAGGTGGTGGGAAACAACGAGTATTATTTCCAGTTTTCGTTCTATGCATCACTTCTATTTTTCTTAGTTCTTAGATGTTTTTCCTTAATTTCTCTGACATGATCAACCATGCAAGAGAAGGAAGTATGCATGCAAGCCATTAATGACTCCTCAAAGTATAGATAAAATGTTTTTCTTAAGTTGTGTGTCGCATTACACACTTTTCCTACCGTGGTCCTTCCCTAGAAACGTAATGGTCCTTCAACAACATGCAACGTCTCTTATTCATATGATTATAAATGGCTAGGGCCATGTAAAGGGTGGCATTGATACGTAATATCTTGCAGTGAGGTCTATAACATTGTAAGGTCTCTGGTTTTGTATTATTCTCTCATGTTTGGCACAAGCTATTTAGTGAGTCAAAAACCATTCTTCCATTTTTTATGGAGGGAAGGTCTGTAGGACAGAGATTATATCTATTTGCAAAGGTTTTGTAGTCAATGTTTTTCATTCTCTTCTTTCACAGTGTAGCCTCTAGGCTGATTTTTGAACTATTGGTTGTGCTACCCTCATCAACACTTCAAGGTCTTGATTTCCCAAGTATCTTTTCAATTGTCTAGTATTGGTGTGTGGGGTATGGTACCCAAGTAATTTCTTCATCTGGTTTTAATGGTATCTCTTTATTTACTTTTCTAAAATTACTAAGGGGTTTACTATGTTTACCAAGATGTCGATTTGGGGAGTCTTGTTTTTTGTTCATGTTTAAACACCATTTTTCTTTGATTTGGCATAACAAAGGTTGCATAATTATCGTTTCTAGTTTACCCTCCTCCTCACGAGCATTTCTCCCTCACATCACTAGTGTTATTTTCTTCCCTTTCCTGGTTACGACACTCACTAACCTCAAAGTGTTCTGGCAGTTGAGACTATTTTTTCCTCTCGTTTGAGACGTTTTCTACTGCCTTTGAATTTGTGGTAAAAAAATTCCTTTGGAGGGTATGGGATTTCTCCACCTTGGTGCATTTCATGTTATGTTGATGATATAACCCTTTGTCAAAATACCTCATATTTTCTCCTTGTCAATTTGGTTTTGTGTCTGTTGCAAAACACTCAAGGAAATATTGTAGTCAAGTTATATTGTCCTTTTCGTGCACCTCTCCAACCGACTCTTCCACCTCGACGGAGAATGGAAAGTCATAGGGGAGGTTCCAATAGTGGGTCCAGTTCTCGTTCCAAGCATTTGTTCGGGTGTAATTCCGTGGAAACTGTGTTTGACACAATCGCCCGGAAGTCAAAAGGGAAATTTGACAACTTGAGTCCTTAGAATTTGAGGACTAAACCTACTTTTTAGATTCTTAAGTGGGTAACATGGAATTTAATTATTTTCTAGACCCTGACAAATTTCTTAAAATAATATTACATTTTCTGCATTCTTTTGCAAGCTACCAACAGTTGGATTCTTTGCTTCGTTTGGTCATCCGAGATAAACAAGTGGACCACTACATGTTATTGGTAGGACAAGAGGATTTGAAAGGCCTTCTCAAAACAATATTGTTTAGATGATATCCTAATACGTCTACAAAGGGTGGAGAAGTACATTGTGTCAGAATCAAATTTTGATTTAGGGAATGCTTCTGACACTCGAGCAGTGATCAACACTCCAGAGGTCAACAATGCACCACTTGTTCCAATGATCAACTCTGCACCATCTATTCCCACTGCTCCTTCAATAAATGGGGCTCCTATGTCAGCGATAGTTATCTCTAACTAGAGGTATCATCTTTCCATTCGTTCTTACTTTTGGTCATTCTCAAGTTGTTTGTGTAATTTTGGCTTGATGGTTTACCAACATCTTCATGGCAAATGCGAAAGAATCTCTACTTCCCCTTGTGGTTTTTCTTGGTTATTTTTACTCTCTATGTAGGCTTTTATTTGTTTCCTTTTGTACTCAGTGACTCGTTCCTGTGCTATGCATAGTTTTCATGGAATTGCCAGAGTAACATATATTTTGATGTTGTTAAAGGAGATTAATGTCAAAAGTGGGAAAAAATATCCAATAACCTCCAAATGGATTGGATTAAGAATTTTGTAATATTTCATATGATGCTAGTTATGTCTATGTACTCTATGTAAACATCTTTTGATCAATGAAATCTTTTGAGCCAATTTACCAAAAAAAAAAAAAAGGTACAAATATGAGTTCAAAGATGTTAAAGGATTTTAAATATTTTACTAAGGTATTATAGTTTGGTAAAGTTATTAATTTAATTCATAATGATGTAAATGTTGAGATGATAATTATGAGCGTTTTGGGAAAATGAGTAAATTTAGACAGGATATAAATATCAAATGTTATATCTATGAGGTGTAGATTAATTGGTTTGTGTGGAATTTATCTTCTATTAGGTTATTGATTCAAATTTCAATGAGAGGGGTTGAGTATAAGAGTCAAATTTGGGAGAGTTAAGTGCAAGTTTGATCGAGTTTTACACAATCCTAATAATTGCATACCAATAAACAAATCATTCTTCTATCCAACATAAAAACTAGTCTTTCTCTATATTTCAACTTAATTTAATTATTTTGACTTTTTAAAATATTAATGATCACATATCAATTTCCACTTCCACATTGTAAATAATCTTTATTAATGTTGCGCATTCATACACACATCTTTCCTCCTTTATTGGTATGAGTACACATCATTTCTCTCGGTACAAATATAAAATTTGACAATAGAAAGTGATGTAAGATAAGAACGTTTACTTGAAACTTATGTCATGATAGGTGTGGAGCCTTTTTCCCTCTATCAATTCATAACACGTGGAAATAAAAAATTAGGAGCATGAAATTTATGTAAAAGTAGATGGGCCCACATTTGTTTGTCATCTCTTTTATCATCACACTTAATAGCCAAATATTCCATTGATATGTAAAATCATAAACTACCTTTCGGCTCTCCTCCTTAATTTTGATGGGACTAATTAAAAGAATTACTTAACTTATTAAGAAGAAGGAAAATTTGTCATGCAACTTTTAATTTGAGAGAAAAATTGTGTTTCAATTCGTATGTTTAAATGTAGTTAAATTAATATTATAATGAGGGCTATGTGAAGTATTTAGTTTATTTATTCTTGTATAGGCTTTAGGGGAAATTGTATGCACTAAATTTTGCTTATAGATCAATATTCTATATTTTTTCTGCGAAAAGAGGTGCATTAATTTCCATTTTTTTTTTAAATTATTTATTCGAAATTTTATAATATAAAAATATTTTACTCTAAAAATAATAAAAAAAATATCAAAATCCTTAAAAACTTAATAATTTTACAAATACACTAAAATTTCATTAATTTATTATAAAAATTAACTCAATTTTTCCTTCACAAACTATCATATTATTATAACCCTATTATTATGACGAAAACTACTTAAGTTGAAAATAATACATATCCTCTTTGCTTATAATATTATTATAAGCAAAACTTCTTGAGTTGAAAGCTGAAAATAATATATATCTTATTTGTTTTTTTTTTTGTGCTTATAATAATTGAAATGAGACTCTTTTAATCTTATTACTGGAGAATTATATGCATTTATTTATGAGAGAAAAAAAAGTTCTAAAAAATAAACATACAAACCTATAAAATAAACCGTGAAATTTTATATTTAGATTATAATATTAGTAGCTACTCAAATTTACTACTTCCATAAAGTTTTCTCTAAAAGTGATATTTCACTACCTTTGATAGGGTGGTATTTCTCTCTAAAGGTGGTATTTCACTACCTTTTAGAGGTGGTAGAATGAGTAGGGAGTTGTAAACATTTATTAAACTATAAACAAAGGAGTAGCATGTTACCTCCAAAGGGGTCATCAATCCAATCCTTAGGGTGCATTAAGATTAGCTTTTGCTCCCTCGAAGAATGTAGGCTTCTCAAAATTCACTCTTAAGATACAAGAATTCAATATTTATTTATGTGGCCAAAGTAGTGCAAGTTCCATTAATTAATGATGTATTTTCTTTTGATACTCAAAAGCTGATTGGTTGTCAAAGGTGTCCAATGAGATTAAAAAATAATACATAATTTAGCCAATGGGTCCCTTGAAAACAATGGTTTAATTGTATTCTCATTATTGTTATCCAGACTTTGGGTAGAACTTGGGATTATCTCATATGAAAATAAGAATTAGTAAAAATTATGTATATATATAATTAGATTATCTCATGAAATTATGAAATTATGATTTAGTTGTTAAATAATAATAAAAAAATGGATTTTTTTATGAAAATAGTTTATAGCAAAAAGTAAGAGAATAAAAACTGTCAATCAAATAAAAAAAGTTGTATTTTATTTTTATCATGTATAAATCACTACATAAAGTATGTATAACAATGTTTTGATGGTATCATTGACTTTTATATATTGTACATTTGAGATCATTATGGAACCACTGATTAGGGAGAAGCATAATGTTGTAACATCAACTTCAACATAATGCATTTCGATGTGGAAACCAATATGAATTATTATTCTTTTGACCCTCTAAGTAATATAATTGAATTAAGCCTTTTTTTTTGTAAGATTTGAGGTGATGCAGGTGAACATATAAGGTCAGTCATAAATAATCACTATATTGATAGTTTTGGAGGCCTAAACTTTCATCATTTTGGCATCTTCCCATGTACTTTTTGAGATTTTGATATCTAATGAACAACATTTGGATCTTTCTACAAATTATTTTTCAACAAGCTAAAGAAGGCCTAAAATGGAGAAATGACTTATTGATCTGAATTTAAGAATGGAATGAAATGAAATACAGATTTAAAATAAAACACAAAGATATGATGAAACAAAACTTCATTTAATAAATAGAAATGTTGAAATTGTTTACATGCATAATGAAATAAACTAGCTCGAATGATGGTAACTTATCTCTGAGAAGAGATGTGACAGCTACATGTCTTCTTGAAATGTATTACAATGAGGCTCAAATGTATTTTTATCATGAAGAATCAATCAAAAACCCTAAACATCCAAAACCCTAACCATAGGAGATGAAGTGCCAAAGGCTTATGGGCCTTGATGGAGTAAGTAGGAATGTCAGCTTCCTAGGGTCATAAATCTGGCATACGATCTCAGTTTGGTGTGCATGATAGCCCGTTAGAAAGGTCTATTCGAAGATAGAAAATTTTGACTCCAACGTGCGTCAGACATTCAAGTTGGCACATTTCCCCCAAAAAATGCTTTTTAGGGCCTTAAAATGGATCCGAAAGTTTAGACTTGAAACTGCCAAAAATATAAAATTTCCAAAATAGGATAATTGTGTTGTGAGCTAATGGAACATGTGGGTGGCCACCAATATCCACCTGGATCAGTCCTCACCCATTAAGAAGAAATGGTCACCAGTTTGTTGAGTGCCTTCATGAGATGGGGAAACTTCTATTGAACTTGATCCCTGGTAAGCCACTTGCCTTGGTGCAAGAGTTGGCCTACTTTGAAAACCTAATACAATTGGATCCTCTGTTGGTGAGTGTTCTTAATTTGTGTGTCCATGATTTGATCATTTGTTGCATTTTCAATGCAATCCAGGTTGAGCTTTATCAGTGTCAACTAATTTGTAATGTCTGATGTGTCCAAGAATGGTGGAAAGTATGGTCGAAGGAAATCCACATTGAACATTAGGTGCAGGTAAAGGAACAAGGGGATACTTAACTCAAATCATTGTCACCCACCACCTTGGTTATGGTGTAAGGTACATAATGGAGTGGTTGAAGCTTTAGATGGGCCCTTGCAAGGCATTCCTTCTACAAATGAAACCAAACCTTATCTCCCACCTTAAACTTGTGTGGCACCTGGTGTTGATCAGGATGTTGTTTTTTCTTAGCATTGGATTTGTGAAATATATCATGGACCTATTGGAGGATGTGTTGAATTCGTTCAATAAACTTGGTATCTTTGTTGGCTTCAATTTGAACATGTGCATATTCTACCTGGGTAGCTGCAAAGGGAAGTGTGACATCAATGGGACACAATGGTTGAAATATCAGGCCCACCTAAAAGGGGTTATGGTCAGTTGAGCTATGGAGATCTTTGTTGTAGTTGTGTTGGACATAGGGGAGACTCTCATCCCATGTTTGTGTATGCTTGAAGTTGTGTATGCATAATATGTGCATGATCATATTGTTAATGACCTTTGTTTGGCCATAAGTCTGGGGGTGGAAGGTAGTCGACTTTGTGAGCTTGGTGTCCCACAGTGATCAAAGGCTCGATTATAATGCACTATAATATCCCAAAAGGGAGAATGCGGTAATACAAAAACACAATAATTGAAAATTGCAGCAATGAAAAAATAATCTAAATACACCATACAAATGTACAGAATAGCTGAGCCATTTTATTATATAGGAGGTGGAAACTGGAATGCAAGTACAATAGTGCTCAAAATATGAGACACTCAAGCCAAAGAGATGGCCTAGAATGACCCTGAAGTGCTCCCACAAAAGGGACTGCGTAACTGCTAGACTACTAGAAGGAATACTGCGTTTTCCCTGCTGCAAATGTCAGGACTGAAACTACCAACAAAATATAACAATGTAGATTTGGAAGTTTCAGAGCTCAGATGATGTCGAGATTTTAGATCGAGGCTCTATGATGAATACCCAATATAACCAAGAAAGTATTTCTAGATCTACCAATCTTGGAAAATCACCCTCGTAGGCCCTGCAACATATAACTGTTGGGTATGCAGATCTACTCAATGAGCTAAAGATATGATGGCAGAAATAAGGAACAACCAACTCAATGAATAGAGGGTTGATCCCTCCTTCAGATCCTTAAGCTAGGAGCTCAAGATCTATCTCCTCCAACCTCCTCCAATAGATGCAACTGTTGAATACACAACAACTGAGTAAAACTACGCTGTCAGGGATGTAGGCTCTATAGCCTAATGTTAGATGTTACAATAAATCTCCTGAATAATGGAAATAGTAAGCCCAAAGTGAGGAGATGGTCCCTCACAGGATTTCCAGCTGAAATACTGGAAACTTCCTTCCTCCTTCAGATCTTCAAGACTAGACTGCGCAATCACTTGGGGAATTGTTGCTACATGGAGGTATGAAATGGTGGCCTCAATTTTGGATATGAATATGCTGCTCCTGAAAGGATTATCTTGAAGCACAAGGTGAAAGGATGAATCCTCCACTGGTTTCCTAGCTAGAGTGCTAGAAACAACCTCCACCTCTCAAACCCTCAAGTAGGAATGCGTAATTCCTAAGACTAAATGTGCATATGAGAGTGGTTGAATGTGGCACCAATGCCTGATGATGTATGACATCTCAAAGAAACCTTCCCATAGTAGGCAATCAAAGTCCCCTGTGGGTAAGAGTGGGATTTCCACTCGGAAACACCCGTGTGCTAAACAACACTGCAGACTTAGCTAAATAGTTGAAGCGTGCGTCTCTCCATGCTCTCCACCATCTCTGCATTTAATTCCCACTCTCTCCATCACGTGTGCATTAGATGCACCACTTCCTCCATTATTTCATCATTAGTGCTCTATGATCTTACTTTTACTACACCATGATCTTCTCATTAATGATCCATGATATCCACTCTTCCTTCATTAAGGAGATACTCCACTACTCCATAATGTTGATATACATCTAAATTATTCACATACACACATTAAAAGTGGATTTTATTCATCTATGGGGTTTATGGGTCCCTCCACACTCTTATTTACTTAATTAATTAGAAAAAGTAGGAACTCTAATATTTCAATTATCTAGTGGAAAATTGGGAATATTACAGTCCTCATCGCCAAAATGTTGCTTGTCCTCAAGAAACTGAAAAAGTGGATGCTACAGTAATCCATATCCCTCTAAATGGCATCCTCATATGGAAGGCCTCCCCATCTTCCACAATGTGTAATGCATGCCTAGCTCCAAAGCTGCCTCTCTAGAATGTCCAGAATGGCCTCCAACTGAAAAGTTAGATGCCTCTCCTCATCAATAAGTATCCAAGTGGCAACCATATGATGTCCAAGATCCTCCTCTATGCATGAGATACATAAAGTGAAGTGGTATCTTCCCAAAGTGGAAAGTCCCCCATCATAAACTATCTCTCCATCCCATGCTACATGAAGTAGATTGTATCCCTCCATGCTTCCGTCCTTGGCCCTGTTGGCCTTGTTGGATCCAAACATCATCCAAAAAATGTGCAGAATAAGAAGTAGAGACATATGGATGAACATGTACAATTTCAAACCATACTCTCCCAATAACAACCACCACAGCAAAACCTTTTGCTTCCATGCCAAATCATCATGAAACCAAGTAAGAGATCCATACTCTCTTAATAGAAGCCACCGCAGCAATGCCTCTTGCTGCCACATCACATCATCATTATACCAAATGTACTGGCCATATTCTCTCAAGATAAGCCACCACAACAATGCCTTTTGCTACCCCATCACATCATCATCATACAAAGTACAATGAACATAATCCCCCCCCCCAACAAAAGCCAATGCAGTAAGGTATCCTGTTTCCATCCTCCATCAACATCATGCAATGTATGGGAAGAAATCAGCCCATTCTCTCCTAGGAGTAACCAAAGCAACAAGGATTCTTGTTTCCACCTTACATCATCATGATGCAAGTCATGGAGCAACAACATACTAACTGACATGTGGAATGTCACATTAGAACAATACAAACAAGCTCCCTGCTGCCACATCATGTGAGATTTATGCCATGTCCCAAACCAAAGTACATACATGAACATATATATCCCAACCAAAAGTACATTTATGGACATGAGATATACCCCAAAAAAATTAAATACATGGACATAATATATATCATGTGATGGCCAAACTCTATCAAAATAACCAGTGCAACCATGCTTCTTTCTGCCCTGTATCATAGATATGCAAGATGTTTGGTAACCTCTTGCTCCTCATCCGGATCCATTCATCCCATTGTGGATGATGAATCATGCCAAGCTCAATCTTGGTATCCACCAAAGGTAGAGTACCAATCTCCTCCAACTGATAAGATTTTCACTCCATGAGCCTTTGAGGTCTCTCCATGAGATACTCTCATCAATGGTCAAATAGAACCCATAAGGTTCCATACATGTTGTAGGTAGAAATTCCTCTTTGAGCTATGAGGAGCTCATCAAGAAAAATCCATCTTGACAATGGAAAGTACTTTCCATCATAAGATGTATACTATCTATCTTCTGTCCTTCTAGTGCTTCATGAGTGAAGTTTCCTTCAAAATGCTCCAAGAATAATGGGGCCCTCATCTCATCATTGTTGTTCAATGACAACACTGTAGATCTGCATGGTGATACATATGTTGTATCATGGCCATACACAATGGTGAACACATAGTTTGGCACTGTACTAAATATGACTGTGCTCCTCCCATCCTCTGAGACTCCATACTTCAACATAAAGTGTTGGGTGTAGCTCAACCATGATAAACTGTGATAGCTATACATCTTCTCCTTGATCAAGTCAAGGGTCCTCTGTGCAGTGATAATTTGCTGCTCCAAATCAAAAAGGTGCTCTAATCCTTGGTTATGAAATTTCCCCGATGGCATGGTCTCACAAATCTAAATATGAGGTACTGAAATAATATGAGATGAAAGTGTTTGCAAACCTTGGAGAAGTTGAATCTCTGGAAAATATTGCACAGCTACAAGAGTTCCTCCAACCGGTGCAATGGCCTCTCCAACTTCCGGTAATGATGATGGTTGCATCTCCTCTATAGTACTAGTGCTGGTATCTGCCTCCTCCTCCTCATGCATCTCATGAATCATGCATGGGGCTCCAAATTTCAGGAGCTCAAGACCATCTTGCAAATATGAAAGTGTTCCTCCTCCTGATGTGAGTACTTTTGCAGTTGGTGGTGGTAGTAGGGGTTCCTCTTTTAGAGTGATAATGATGAAATCTTCCTTTGGCTCTTCATGTACTCTTTCCTCAATAATGGGCAGTGTCTCTATGTGAGATGTCTCCGGTTTATTTCTTCCAAACTTCTTCTTCATTCTTTGGAAGAATTCTACATAAGCAGACACTTTGGCATGTGACAAATGACTGAACCACCAATCTTTGGATTCACCCTCAAGGTGCAGCGCTGCAATCTTAAAAAACTTTCTTTTTGCTTCTAGGTATAGCTAAAAGAATGCAGCTAACTCTTCCCTCCAAGATATCAATGTGCTTATCGATGATCCATAAAATGTAGGCAAGAAGAATCTATGCCTCTTTCTTCTGTTGCTGCTACGAGATCTCCTTTATTCTTTGAGTTGTAGAAATTTTTGGAGAGATAGATTCTCCTTTAGTGCTCTAGGCTGAGATTTGTACTTAAAAAAATATTTACTTAGGGTCTCATACCCCAAGTCTCCTTCATATTCATACCATTCACCTTCCTTCTCAAAGAAAGGGGATCTTGTAGAATGTTGTGGAGCTCCATGGATTGTTGGTCTTTTCTGCTACTGATAGGAAGTGTTGAGGCCTTCCTCTTTATGAACTCTTCTTGGATCCTCCTTTTTCCTTTCTCTCTTCATTTGTTTGATCTCCTTGGAGAGATCTTGCATATATATAAAGAGAAGAGTGGAAAAACTTAAGCCCTCTGTCATTGTAGATATCTACTATATGCTTCTTCTTTTGATGTTAAAGATGAAGTGCCCACAAGATGAGCCAGAGATCATACTCTGATACCACTGTAATATCCAAAAAGGGAGAATGAAGTAATACAAAACAATAATAGTTGGAAACTGCAGCAATGAAAAAATAATCTAAAGACACCATACAAATGTACAAAATAGCTGAGCCATTTTCTTATATAGGAGGTGGAATGCAAGTACAAAAGTGCTCAAAATATGAGACACTCAAGCCAAAGAGATGGCCTAGAATGACCCTGAAGTGCTCCCACGTCAGGAGGGACTGCGTAACTGTTGGACAGCTGGAAGGAATATTGCGTTGTCTCTGCTGCAAATGTCAGGACTGAAACTTATGGAAAAATATAACAATGTATATCTGGAAATTCTAGAGCATAGATGATGCCAGGATTTCAGATCTGAGCTCTATGATGAATACCCAAGATAACCTAGAAAGGATTTCCAGATCTGACAATCTTGGAAAATTATATTCTTAGGCCCTACAACATATAGCTATTGGGTATGCAGATCTATTGCATGAGCTGAAGATATGATGGTTGCAATAAGGCACAACCAATTGAATGCATAGAGGGTTGATCCCTCCTTACGATCCTTAAGCTAGGAGCTCAACTTATGTCTCCTCCAACCTCCTCCAATAGGTATAGCTACTGAATACACAACAACTGAGTAAAAATACGCTGTCAGGGATGGAGGCTCTATAGCCTGATTCTATATGCTACAATAAATCTCATGAATTATGGAAATAGTAAGCCCAAAGTGAGGAGATGGTCCCTCACAGGATTTCCAGCTGAAATACTAGAAACTTCCTTCCTCCTTCAGATCTGCAAGACTGGACTACACAATCCCTTGGGTAATTGCTGCTGCATAGAGGTATGAAATGGTGGCCTCAATGACGTATATGAATATGCTACTCCTGAAAGGCTGATCTTGAAGCACAAGGTGAAAGGATGAATCCTCCACTAGTTTCCTAGCTGGAGTGCTAGAAACAAACTCCACCTCTCAAATCCTCAAGAAGAAATGCGTAATTCCTAAGACTGAATGTGCATATGAGAGTGGTTGAATGTGACACCAATGCCTGATGATGTATGGCAGCTCAAAGAAACCTTCCCAGAGTAGGCACTCAAAGTCCCCTGCGGGTAAGCATGGGATTTCTGCTCGAAAACACCCGTGTGCTAAAAAACACTGCAGACTTAGCTAAACAACTGAAGCGTACATAGAAATGTCAAATGAAAAATCTAGATCTAAACATATCAGAAATAATAATCTAAAGCCTGCCTTCTATTTTTGTCTTCATCCTCCTTATATGTTTTTTGAGCCTTCCATAGCCCTGACCCACCTCATAATTGCATTGCACATGTGGCCACTAGCCTCCATGAATACTGTGTTGTCTCTCCATGTTCTCCACCATCTCTGCATTTAATTCCCACTCTCTCCATCATGTGTGCATTAGATGCACCACTTCCTCCACTATTTCATCATTAGTTCTCTATGATATTACTTTTACTGCACCATGATCTCATTTGACTTCCTCCATGGTCTCCATGATGTTGCACTGAAAATTTTCACTTTGACATTCTGCTATCTGTATGAGCTCACTATCACTCATACTTTCCTCCTTTTCAAGTCTAAAACATCCGTTCCTCATGTCAAGATTTAAAAATAAGAGAAAATCTCTCAAAAATATCTAAAACTCTGGTGTCACACTTTCTCTTTGTCTTACCTGCAGTCCCACACCTAATGGTCAGGTCTCCTACATACCTGACCACACTTTCTCTGTGTTAAGGGTGCGTACCCCTGTAAAAGATTAAAAAGGCGCAAGTAAACTCAAAAATCTCACTTTCAGTCATTTCTAGAAGCCTCTGGAAGGAATCTTGCGGTGGCAGAACTGCTCTTTTCAGGTTCATGTATCCCATGCCTTAAGGAGCTAACCGTTTGATGTGAGGAGCTTATCCCTTTGAAGGAGGATTCTATCCCTTCATAGTTGGAACTGTAACCTCCTTTTTTCACTATAAAAAGAGGCCTTGGGCAGCCTCAAAGAGAGTTGAAGCTTTAGGGTTATTTGAGGTGAAGTGCAGTTGGAACTTAGACTCCTTTAGTTGGGATTTTATGAGGAAAGATTACATAGTTGTATGTATCTTGATTGGAAGAGTGCAAGACCTGTCAGAGTAGAGGAAATTCCTGCTTCGGACCCTGGGAGGACCTGTTCAACATCAAGGCTGAAAAGGTTGTAAGGTTCTTCTACTATTTCAAAGTTAATACAAATAAGTTTGTTTTTCTCAATAAGTTGTCATTTGATTGTTTATTTTATGGATTCCTTGATCACCATAATAGATGTGATTTATGAAAATATGCTATGCAGGTGCTATTTTATGTTTGTTTGTTTGTGATTGAAGATTTTCGAGGATAACTCTTTCGGGCAGCTGAAGGACGATTACTACAAACAAGCGTTGGATCGAGGTAGGATCGTAACACCTTTGTAGAATTTACTTATAAATCGTGATATATCTAGAGAAAGATAGATTTAATTTTCTGTTGGTTGCTAGATTATCTTCTGATACTAGGGAGATCGATCTTGTCCGCAAGATCGATTTATCCAGCCAACAAATTAGCGACTCCACTAGGGACTGATTTTTGATTTTTGGTTTTCCTTTGTTTTGACTTGAGAAAATGATTTTTTCTGGTTTTTGATTGATGTATACTTGTTTGGGTAGCTTAGATTTACTTTTCTTTGAAAATTTTTGAAGTATTTTGTGTTTTTCTTGAACTTTTCTGGGGACCGCACATTATCTTCACACACAGTGCGGTCATCTTTGCACTTTCCTTAAGTAACCAGGGCAGGACAGCACCTGTTGCCTCTGGAGCCTGCGGACCCTGTTAAAATTTTTGAAAAACTTCAGATTTCTTCTTCCAGTTTAAGTTTAGATTTGATTTAGGACTCTTAGTGTCTACCCAGATCTGTATTTTTCCTGTCAAAAATCTCTTGTGAGTGAGTTCCAATAGTATTTTTGTTTTGTGTGATTTTCTAGAAGTTTTGCATACTTAGAGTGGTTTTCACTTTGTCTCTGTAGTGACTCAAAGATTAGAAGCTCGAAATACCTTAGATCACACTGGTGTCTTTTTGTCTTCTTGATGAGTCTGACTTGGTTGTGAAATCCATCATTTTTGAGTACTAGATCTAGTTTTCTCTTTGCAAATCTTTGAACAAACTTTTTATAAGTTCTGAATTTCATTTTTACAAAAGAAAACATATTTGGATGTTTTTTGATTTGTTTGTTATTATGTGCAAATGAATCCTTAGTTTACTGAACAACTAAGCAAAAAATTCTCAAAAAAAAAAATGAAGCTTTTATTCAATTAGATTTTCGAAGTTTTTAGATTTCAAAATTAGTTTTTCATAGTTTTGAATGCTTTTCTAGAACTTGTAGATCTCTTTTGAAAGGAAAGTTGTTTTTTGTAGTTTCGAGTTTTGAAAGTGAAAGGGATTTATTGTGAGCATTGATTGTTTGTCTCATTTTGAGTTCTTATTGGAAAACAAAAAGATTTTCTTTTCATTTATTCTTCATGTTGAAAGAAAGAATTGTCTCTTAAGAAATTGCATTTCTCGAACTCTTTCTTTAGCTAGACTTCATTGAAAGAAAAACGAATTGCTTATCATTTTAGGTGCATTTTTTTAGTGTGTTTGGAGTCGAGTCTTCACACCATCAAAGTTTCATTTCCATACCTATTGACTTAAAGAACAACCCATAAAAACAATGCTTAATTAAAATTGATCTAGTAACTTTTTCTATTTCTAGGGCTCTTATCACCAATGTAGCTTAGGCTAGTATCTTGGAGTAGGGAGTAATTAACTCTCCAAGATAGTAAAAAAAAGCAAGTAGATAAATCTTGCAGTGGGAAATAAATCCAATTGTAATTGGTACATTCTGGGAAGCTTCTCTTAAAGGATTTAATCACGAGATCATATCCGAACCTTTAAGACAATCAATTCTGTTTCATTGGGAAAGATAGAAGATCTGCACGTATTACAAACGGTAAACCTTGGATTAACCATTTTCGAGGAGCCTGGGGTCACTTGTTCGTAAACCTCAGATTGACCATGTCGAGGAGCCTTCAAGGGGATTGAGCTTTATTACTCTGCCCTTGCGCGTAGAATCAAATCGTAGACTGTTCCCCCACTTGTATTTGTTGCTATTGGAAACCTTAGTGTCCATAAACTTAACATTATTTCCTAAGGTGATGGTGAAGGAAAGATCTCACTGTACCTAGAGCAGACGTCGACTAGACTCACTTGGACTCTCTGGGGGGTTCTCTTCACTCGAGATGGTTTTGTGAAGAAACTTGTGCCAGTCTGTTTCATTAACCAAGCTGTTGGGGTAATTGTTCCAACCACTCTTTCTGTATTAAACTTCTACTAAGTTGGATTTCATTGCCAACTAGTGTTTTTAGTACGGGAAGTTACTGTTTGTGCATGGTTTGAACTCTTAGATTTTTTAGGCATGTGATTCAACTGTTTGTTCCTTTAGAGACTTTAGGTGTTTTTATTGAAATTTTCTTTGTTTGCGTGTGATTAATTAATATTCAATCATGGTAGAATTACTGAGACAGTCCCGTAGACTTCAAGGTAAGACCCCTGAGTATACACCAAGCCAACTTGAAGGGCTGCGAGCTCTAGTATTACCTAGTGACAGTATAATTAGATCAATAGAAGCCGGAGCTTCATCTATAATTGTTCATCCTGATCATCAAATTCCAACAACAGAGCATATTCAAGAGCCAATTTCAGTTTCCGAAGTTACTGGTAGTGTTTCTCCTTCCAGTGAATTAGGTGAAGAACTTGAAATTTCTGAGCCTGACACTGAACCTGCTGTTTTGGAACCATCTTCAAGATTTGTTCCTCCAACTTCTAGTGATCCTGGTTCACCTAGGGTAAGAAATATCATTACTGAAAATCTTCCTTTTGACCTCATATCTATTGAAGAACTTGTCGGTCCAGACGAAGACGTGACTCTTCCCGAAAACCAATAGACTTTGAATCTTAGGGAGCGTGAATCAATATTATACAGTCCTTTTAGAAGTGACGCTTGGTATTTATCATTGACATATTTTTTAGAAAACTCGAGTCTTAGTTTTTCACCACCTTGAATTCCTTTTCATCCTACACCAAGAGGTTATTATCCTTCATCGATCATGTCAGGAGAGTCATCTATGTTTTCCCAATCACCGGAAACATTTTTATATAGTGGTCCTTCTGTTCCTTCAGGGTACCAGGCTCTCTTTGGTACTTTTTCAAGAGAAACTCCTCGACCGATTGAACAAGTATCATCATCTGGTATTAATGAAGCTAAAACGGAAACGTTGAATGTAGAACAAATCTTTATGATGTCTGGTAATATCCCAAATCCTCAACCTCAAGGTAGTCAGTTACCGCCTGGGGGGCAACCTCAAGGTAGTCAGTTATCGCCTGGGGGCCAACCTCAAGGCAGTTAGTTACCGCTTGGGGGGAAACTTCAAGGTAATTTTTTACCAGGACAAACTGTAGGACAATATTATTTACCTGGAGAACAACCTCAAGGACAGTACATACCTCAACGTTATCAACCTTCAGGACAATACAATTCCCAAGGTCAACCCAAGACTCAGTATATTCCCCAGGGTCCTTATCAACCCCAGATTTAGTACGTGCCTCAAGGTTATCAACCTCAAGATCAGTACCCAACTCAAGGCTTCCAACCACCTTCTGGTCAATCATTTGTAAAAGGAGCTGGAAATTTACCACTTAATTATCAACCCTACGTTCAACCAGGCTATGGTCCTACATATGTACAACCTTCTACGAGACAATACCCCAGAATGAACATGTTGTGGAATCCATCTCAAATTCAATAGAATATCTTCTGATACTAGGGAGATCGATCTTGTCCGCAAGATCAATTTATCCGGCCAACAAATTGGCGACTCTAGATTCCAGTATTAGTAAAAAACAGACCTTGCTTTCGGACTGTGATTGATGAATGGGCTTCTACGTGTATTATGTCGATCTAATGTTGGAAATCGCTTGGTTCTCTCACACTCAATCAATCTCCGACAATTCTAAAAGCTTTTGATGGCTGAGGGTTCCATCCTTTTGGTATTTTGCAGAATTTACCTATAGAGGTAGAAGGAAAAACCGTAAATATCGATGTGGAAGTGGCTGATGCCCATTTATATTACAAACTTCTCCTGGGTCGCAGTTGGTCTTATGCTATGACTGCTGTTGTTTCATCGGTCTTTCGGCTGATCAAGTTTCCACATAAAAGAAAGATCGTTACAATAGACCAGCTGACTTATTTCTCATCCGATCCAGCCTCTACAGATAGTATTCAGCACATCGGTAAAATGACTATCCCTTACAAGGGTGTCGGCGTATGTTTGATTAAATATTCTAGTTTATTGGGAACTTTTTCCTTTCCTGCTCCCAACGTATCACCTCCTATCGCAAATATTCATATGATTTCATTGAATATTGTTACTTTTAATGATCCTTGGATCATACCTTCCGATTCCGAGGTGGATTCATTTGATGGCGTGATGCCTTTGAGTCCCTTTGAAATTGCATATTAGGCCATACAGTCATTTTTTGATCCTTATTCAACCAAAAATGATCTAATGAATGTGATCCATGAGGAATCACTTTCTATATCTAGCTCAGCTACAACGACATTTCATGATCTTGTTCATACTGATGAGCAGATTTGTGAACTCTTGTCTGTTGATGATTTACCATGGGAAGATCTACATCACCGATCTTCATTTTTACCTGAACTTGATCATTTTGAAAATGATTTCTCTTCTATTTTCACTACTGACTATGTCAAAGAACCATAGAATCCATTGCAACATTATTATTTTGAGTTAAATTTGGAAAATATCTCTCGAACGATTCCTATTGACATTTCACTTAAGCCAGGAATTGTTGAAAACATTCATATAGGTGCTTCCTGTACGGACAATGAAATCCAAACTTATAAAGCCCTATTTCAAGAATTTTGTGACGTGTTTGCCTGTTCATATGAAGAAATGCCAGGAATCGATCTGTCAATTGTTGTCCATGAAATTAAGACTTACCCGAATGCTAAACCTGTCTGACAATGTTTACGTCAAATACATCCGAGAAAAGCTGCTGCTATCAAAGCCGAAGTTGAGAAATTACTTCGTGCAGGTTTCATTTATCCAATTCCTTTAACCGATTGGGTATCGAATATTGTTCCTGTCAACAAAAAACAAGGAACGATAAGAGTATGTATCGACTATAGGGATATTAATCAAGCTTGTCCTAAAGACAATTATCCAACCCCTTATATCAATCAAATTATTGATGATTGTGTCGGTAGTGCAATTTTCTCCTTTATGGATGGTTTTTCCGGTTACAATCAAATCGACATACTCCCTGCTAATCAACCTAAAACAACTTTCATTTGTCCATGGGGAACATTTGCTTATTGCAAACTACCCTTTGGATTGAAGAACGCTGGGACAACTTTTCAAAGGGCTATGTATTACGCATTTCATGACATCAAGCACATTGTGCAGCCTTATCTCGATGATTTACCTTCCCATTCATTGCGTAGAGCCGATCATCTCACTCATTTACGAGCTATCTTTACGAGATGTAGGAATTATCGAATTCGGCTGAATCCACACAAATGTGTTTTTTGTGTAGAATCGGGTCACTAACTGGGATTTTTTTTTCAAAAGCAGGCATTTGTGTCGATCCATCGAAGGTTGAAGCTATCGTCAATCTACCTCCTCCTTCAACTCTTCGCCAACTCCAAAGTTTGCAAGGGAAAGCAAACTTTTTACGTCGTTTCATTCCTAACTACGCCGAGTTAACAAAGGGTTTTACCGGGTTGTTAAAAAAGAACATTCCATTCTTTTGGGATGATATTGCTGATCGATATTTTGATGCACTCAAACATGCATTGACCCATGCATCATTCTTGCATCCTCCCAATTAAAACCAGGATTATTTTTTGTACCTCGTCGCTTCTCATTCCACCATTGGGATGGTTTTAGTTCAGGAAGATGAATTCAACAATGAACATGTGATTTACTATCTTAGTCAAAATCTGCATCCGACTGAGATAAAATATTCGCATGTGGAGAAATTGGCCTTGGAAGTTGTCCAAGCTGTCCAAAGATTTCGTCACTACATCTTATTACGCAAAACCATAATGATTTCTGACTGTAACCCCATGATGTATATCTTGACCAAAAAATTGCTAGGGGGAAAGTATTCCAAATGGATAGTTATCCTGTAGGAATTTGACTTGGAATTTGAAAAATCCAAGGCAAATAATTCTTTGGTTTTTGTTGAACTGATGTGTGATTTCCCATCTACTGATACTGAAACTATGGTGGAGCAGCCCATTGTGGACGAATCCTTGTTTCTTATTAGTACTCTTGATCCTTGGTATGGGGATATTATTTTTTATCTCCAAACCCAATCTTTTCGGCTTGAAATCTCATGATCTCAACGATGGAAAATACATTTCCAATCCCAACAATACAATATTATTGGTGATACACTCTATCGTCGTGGAGCGGATTTTGTTTTCCGATGTTGTCTTACTCATGAAGAAGCTGAGAAGGTTTTGAATGACTGTCATTCTAGAGCATGTGGCGGTCATATGTCTGGGTATGCAACATCCCAAAAGATATTGCGTGCTGGTTATTTTTGGTCGTCCTTATTCAAATATTGTATCTATGCAATCCGGAAATGCCACAATTGTCAGATCTTTGATCGTAAAATGTGTGCACCACCCACTCCTCTTCACCCTATAATTGATGTCGGTCCTTTCGCAAAGTGGGGTATTGACTTTATTACATGTATCCCTCACTCGACCGGGGGGCATGCGTATATTATCTTAGCGGTAGATTATTTTACTAAGTGGGCTGAGGCAATGCCTACATTTTCGGCAGACAACAAGATTGCTGCAACTTTCGTGTTCAATCATATAATTGCTAGATTCGGTGTTCCTCAAGCTATCATTACGGATCATGGAAGTCATTTTCGAAATATCATGATGACTGAACTAACAGATCAACTTGGCCTGCGCCACGATAGTTCTACTCCATATTACCAGCAGGCTAATGGTCTGGTTGAAGTTATCAATAAAGTTTTAGTCACTATGATCAAACAAATCATTGGTATTCATAAGCCGAATTGGCATACCATGCTATTTTCAGCACTTTGGGCATATCGGACCTCAGTAAAAACATCAACTGGTTTCACTCCTTTTCAACTGGTTTATGGTTTGGAAGCTGTGTTACCTATTGAATGCGAAATTTCGTCATTACAATTAGTTGTAGAATTACTCCCAGCTACTTTTGAAGAAGAGAAACGTTTTTTGTACTTAGCTCAGCTAGATGAGAATCGACGCATTGTTGCGTTAGCAAATGAGACTCATGCAAAATGAATGAAAGCTCAGTATGACAGAAATGTTACACCTCGCAACTTTTCAGAAGGAGACCTAGTTTTAGTATACGATCAAGCAAACAATAAGCAAGGGGCTAGAAAATTTGTACCTATGTGGCATGGTCCTTACATTGTTAAGCGAAAGCTGGCAAAAGGGGCCTATGAACTGTTAGATTTTGACGGGGTCTCTTTAGATAAACCCAGAAATGGGCTTTATCTGAAGAGATATTATGCTTAAATTATGTGTGGAGATTTTTGTTAGATTAGTTTCTTTACTGTTGGTGTGTCTCAGAATAGAAAAGCATGCCTAGTTTAGAGTGTGCTCTAATCACTATTCCTGCTTATCTAAGTTTTACTCTTGATATTGCAGAGATGTAATGATATATTAAAACATGTGAATACACAGAAATTTTGGACCTATTTTCATATTTTCCTTAAAAAATGAAATTTAAAGCCTAAAAACAAAATGTAAAGAGATGGAATGCAAGCTAAGCAGTATGTGGATTACCTGGAGTTAACGGTTTCGATTCTGACGGACGGATTTTATAGAACCTTCACTGGAACTTTTTTACCCAAAAGCTCTCACTTTTCACTCTGAACTCAAATAGTAAAAATGAAGTTAGAAAAGCCCTTTTTACAAGTTTTTTTGAATAAATGAATTTTTAATTTGTTTATTTTTCACTTTAAAAAGGTAATTTTTGAAAACATTTTTATTTATCTTAAATAGCTATGTGTAATGTTTCGAGTTTTTGTGCAGAAAATTGGATTTTTTGGGAAAATTGATCTTTTTTCGATGAAGAGCATACTTTTATCACTTTTTCTGACTCTTTCAAAAATTTACGAAAAACCGAAACCTTGGATTCCTCTTTTAAGCCCTTTTCAGACTCTCAAAAATTGAAAAGATTTTCGAGCACTTGATTATTTGAACTCGTTAAAATAAATGAATGATTGTCCCTTCAGTATAAGTTTACCCCTTTTACGGACTGAAATGGACTATTTACGGAAAAGGTATACGTTGACTAATTACGGTAAATAGATATCTCTCCTGCATTATTTTATCCCGTTTCAGGCTTGAGAGACTAAATTTATGAAAAATTATACCCATGGATTTTTCGTAAGTCTTTTCTTCTGACTCCCTAAAAATGAAAAACACTGAGTTTCTCCTATACTAGACTTGTTAGAATTTAACAGTAAAGGACCTGTTCAATTTTAATCAGGAATGAACCACTCCTTCTTAGGGTTTGAATTTTAAACTAAGTTGGACTTATCCGAAGCATGAGATTATAAATAAGAAAATGTTATCCTCCTCAAGCTTGTCAAAAATAAAGAGGTACTTGCCAGAAATTGTGGGGGAAAAGAGAGAGAAACAATCTGTTTGTGACATTTTGATTTTAGAAAAACCGTTAACCACTCTTGAACACGACACTTTTGTTCACCTGGGTTGGGAAATCCTTTGGCTAACAGATAATCAAACCATATTGAAAGTCTTCAGTCGATTTCTGGGTATTAGCTTTGGGTCAATTATCACCAAGCCATCTGCAGTGTCGTTATGTGTTCAAGAGGACAGTTCAAACAAATCATTCATCTGCAAAATATTTGTCTTCCATTTTTACCATCCCTGAGTCATTCCTTGTTAATATATTTGTTCAAAACTTGATCTATGATTTCGTGTTGTGGGCTTGCCTATGACAAATCACTTTCTATCGACGACAACTCATTATCTAGGAAGTCGATATAGAAATCATCAGTGCCTTGAAATCTGCATGCCTCAATGGTAGGTTTCTCGCCTTCGACGATAGGTTTCATCATTGACCTTCAATCGAATGATTCAATGACATGTTTGAATTCAACTCATTCATTCACATTTCATGGATTTTAATGAGTACATTGAGGGAAATTGTCATTACTAGTGGTTACTCTCACACTTTTTAACAATTCACCTTATTGACTAGTAATCAAGTGGTTTCTACCATGTTCGAATTCGACACATTCATTCACATGGATCGAATCATACTAGTTTGGGAAGCAGAAATCAAGACCCTAAATCTAGTTTCTACCATCCAGGCTGCGAGGAATTTTGTTATTCATTTATACAGTGGAATATTCATAAAAAAATGGCTGCATCCATACTATGTCTACACATGTCTATACTGTTGATATATTTAAAAATCATTCCTGTATTAGAACAATTTTAAGTCAATTT
Organism: Pinus albicaulis; assembly: GCA_034641835.2. Classification (NCBI taxonomy): domain Eukaryota; kingdom Viridiplantae; phylum Streptophyta; class Pinopsida; order Pinales; family Pinaceae; genus Pinus; species Pinus albicaulis. The sequence goes on from CM076573.1 coordinate 164,050,492, forward strand.
TCTAGTTAGTTTTGATCTGAGTATGGGAATGGCTACCTCAGCGATGATATGTCTACATATATATATTTTGTATTGAATGTTTTTACAGGTTCCGACTGTGTCCAGGATGATCCTGAATGATAAGACTTCACTTTCATACATGACGTACCTATCTTCATCTATTTCGTACTTCACACTTTAGGGGGCAATCTATTTCACCGAAAATTGTCACTTTGACATTCGAAGCATTCGTATGAGCTCATTATCACTCATACTTCTTCCTTCGTGTGTCTAAAACATCATTTTCATTTCAAGCCTTAAAAATAAGAGAAAGTCAGTGTCTCTAAAAACTCCATGTTGCACTTTCATTTTACCTCATTCGTAATAATCGATTATCATGGTTCCTTCATATAATCGAATTGTCACTTTCTTCGTATTAAGGTGTAGACCCCTCTAAAAGATTAAAAAGGTGCAAGTAAACTCAAAAATCTCACTTTTAGTCATTTCTAGAAGCCTTTGAAAGGAATCTTGCGGTGACATAACCGCTCTTTTCAGGTTCATGTATCCCATGCCTTAAGGAGCTAACCCCTTGATGTGAGGAGCTTATCCCTTTGAAAGACGACCTTATCCCTTCATAATTGGAACTGTAACCTCCTCTTTTGCACTATAAAAAGAGACATTGGGAAGCCTCAAAGGGAGTTCAAGCTTTAGTGTTATTTGAGGTAAAGTGTTGTTGGAACTTAGACTCCTTTAGCTGAGATTTTATGAGGAAAGATTACATACCTGTATGTGTCTCGGTTGGAAGAGTGCAAGACTTGTCAGAGTAGAGGAAATTCCTTCTTCGGACCCCGGAAGGACTTGTTCAACATCAAGGCTGAAAAGGTTGTAAGGTTCTTCTATTATTTCAAAGTTAATACAAATAAGTTTGTTTTTCTCAATAAGCTGTCATTTGATTGTTTATTTTATGGATTCCTTGATCACCATAATAGATATGATTTATGAATATATGCTATGCAGGTGCTATTTGATGTTTGTTTGTTTGTGATTGCAGATTTTCGAGGATAACTCTTTCGGGCAGTTGAAGGACGACTACTACAAACAAGCGTTGGATTGAGGTAGGATCGTAACACCTTTGTAGCATTTACTTATAAATCGTGATATATCTAGAGAAAGATAGATTTAATTGTCTGTTTGTTGCTAGAATATCTTCTGATACTAGGGAGATCGATCTTGTCCGCAAGATTGATTTATCCGGCCAACACATGATCTTCTCATTAATGATCCATGATCTCCACTCTTCCTTCATTAAGAAGCTGCTCCACTACTCCATAATGATGATATAGATCTAAATTATCCACAAACACACATCAAAAGTGGATTTTATTCATCTATGGGGTTTATGGGTCCCTCCACCCTCTTATTTACTTCATTAATTAGAAAAAGTAAGAACTTTAATATTCCAATTATCTGGTGGAAAATTGGGAATATTACATGCACTTAGGAATCTAATATCCCGATCTGATATGATGGTTTTTGAGATCCAAAAATGTAACCACATCCATTCAAAGAAGAGCTTGGCCGTGGTTTCTCTTGCGACACTAGTTTTGCAAGTAGCTAGAATGGCCATCTTAGAAAATCTATCAACAACCAAAAATACACAGTCATTACCATGCTTGGTAGAAGGAAGACCATACATTTAGTGCATCAAGATGGATTCTCAAGGTCAGTTAGGAGTAGGTAGAGGGGTGTATATGCCTTGCTTCTTAATGGTTGTTTTGGTGATGGTGCAAGATCTAATATAATTTCCAACATTCTCTCATAGTTCTAGCCAATAAAAATACTTAAGTAGTATTGCCACTATCTTCTCCACACCTAAGTTCCCTACGACCTGGCTATAATGCACCACCCAGATCTACTTGGCAAAATCGCTTGAAGGAACAAAAAGGTGTCACAAGTAGCACAACAATCCATTCTACAAGTGGAAGTTTGGAATTGGCTTGCTAGTCATCAACATCTTGTAGGTGACAGTGAATTTGATTCATTTTCATATAGATGCGGCCATCTAGAGGTCTCGTGCCCATAAGAGTTGAGAACTGTGTGTCATGTGAAACAATATTTCCTTTAAATCGAAGCAACAAGTTCACTCTTACATTAATTATCAATCCAGGTAGGCTATAATTAAGGTTATCATGAAAATTATATTCAGGGGCAATGCTAACTAGAAGAATGAATCTAAAACCAAGGTCATTGCACACTCACTCTCACTAAAAAATTCAAGTTGCTACACTCTTCAACACCACCAAAAAAGACTCACAGAATTGCAAAATAAACCACGTTGTTACTCGACCCCTCTCACTCAAAAACAACACTCCTACAACCCATAATTCATTCAATCAAATGTTGAGCACACACATTCAAGGAAAGTGTAATACAATTTGCAAGAGAAAAGTAAATAACTTTTTTCTACACTAGTAAGAGGGATTGGTATAGGACTTATGTTGTCACACCATTCAAAATACCTCTGCAATTAATAAATCACAAATAATTTTGACAGTAACAACAATCACATAAATGAGAAGAATTAATGCAAAGAATTATTATACTCTAATTAACCAACGATCCCTTCTAAGAAGGAGGGCCCTTCCTCCTCAGCAGGGGTTGGATCACTAAAAAACACACAAACTACTCAAAGAAAGATATAATGTCACAATGTTGATATTTACGTTAACAAAACATCAGGATTTCAATGATTTAGTGCTTCCCCCTTCTGTCCAATCCCCTCTTTCTAAAATATCCACTGCCCCCGCGGGAAAACAATTCTATTATTTATAATTTTCGAATACAAGAAGAAGATAATCATGATAATATTTATATTCTCATGTGATCTTAAAATAAAAATAAATTTTATAATCATACAACAGTTTCCATGGCGGGGCTGAAGTTGTAACAATTTCCCTTAATTACAATGATTTTACAAAGAATCTCAAGTAAGTGATTTGTATGGTCCATGAATATATCTCAATGGTTGAACTGGATTTGACTTGATGTGCTCCTAAATCCAGTCCATGTGAATGACTAGATAGGACATCATGTATGAGGCAAATTGTCTGTGTATCACCAATAATTCATGGAGTCTTTGATCGAAATTGGTAAAGGAAACTGAAAATGCAATCCTGTAACAACTTCAACATACCAATTAAACCTAAAAAAACCCATATATTAGTTTTATAATAAAAATATCCTAAGACAATAGTTCTTATGCCAAATTATAAGCATAATTAGACCAAGAAAGTGACATATGGAAAAGGACATAATCAGGTGAATAAAGGTTGTTACAATGGTAAAATGTAATCTTGTTGGTCAAAAAAGAGGAAAAAGAATAGGAAAATAGATCAAAAAATATGGCAATTCCAAGGCCCAACGCTATGTTCATTGCCATAATCGGGGGCCAACTAAGGTATTCTGTGATGTGATTGGTGCTACCCTTATTGTATTTAATGCTCAAATGTAATTTTTATAGATATGTGGACCATTTCTAATGGAAATCATTTTTAAAATTCCTTGTTTCTGCATAAATTGAAGAGGTCAATGATCCATGTAGATGATTGTCTCCTTCCCCATAATATAATGTTTCCATTGTCGGTAGGGATGCACAATGGAATACATTTCCTTATCATAGGTGGGGTATCTTCAGACAATATCATAGAGTGACTCACTTTGATATTCCACCAGATTCCCTTGTTGAGTGAGAAATGCACCAATAGCATAGTTATAGGCATCTGTCTCAACATCAAATGGATGTTTCAGGTATGGTAGGGTGAGGATTGGTGTAAATCAAAGGCGATATTTAAATTCAATGAATTCCTTCTGTTGTGACGTAGAACAAAATAAATTTAATTTTTCTCCATCCTTGGTAACTTGAATTAAGGGCCAAATGATTTGAGATAACCCTAACTAAAATCTTCAACATAAATTAGCAAGGCCCAAGAAGTTGTGAATCTCTGTTAGATTAGTCAAAGCTGACCAATCCTGAATGACTTGGATCTTAGTTGGATCCACATGCACACATTTCTCATCAATAATGTAACCCATATATTGGACTTTGTGCATGCAAGAGGAGCATTTTTCCAGGTTATCACATAGCTTTTTTTTCTACAGAGTGTGAAGGACATGTCGAATATATTGTAAGTGCTCTTTCCAATTCTTATTGAAGATGAGGATATCATCTAAATATACAACCATGAACGATTTGGTGAAAGGCTGCAAAATGTCATCCATCAGCCTCATGAAAGTTATGGGGGCATTCATCAAACTCAAGGGCATGATCAACCACTCAAAAATACCCTCCTTGGACTTGAAGGTGGTCTTCCATATATATATGGGTTCCATTGGAACTTGGTGGTAGCCAAACGTCAAATCAATCTTGTTGAAGTACTTGGCCCCCTTGATTTGGTTAATAAGGTCATCAATTCATGGAATCAGGTATATGTTCCTAACTATGATTTTGTTCATAGCTCAATAATCAATGGAGAGTCTCCAAGTCCCATCCTTCTTTTGTACGAGTAAAATTGGGCTCCCATAGCGTGAGGAACTTGGTCATATGTGCTCTTTTTGTAGAAGCTCCTAGATTTTCCACTATATTTCCTCATTTTCTATAAGAGAGCGGTGATAGATTGGCCCATTAGGTAGAGGCATGCCAAGGGTCAGATCATTCTAATGCTTGACCTGAAAATGAAAAGGTACCCTTATTGGCGAGGATATGATGTCCCTGTACTCTTCCACGACCTTATCCACTTGCTTATACTACATGGAGGAGACATTTATGTAGGTCATGGATGTGGCCATGATCTTCCCCTTACTTTGAGAGAAATTCATGAAGAAAATAAATTTTCCAGTATGGGAGATGATCTTATTGCATTTTTTAGCAAAGATCAAAGAAATGGCAGTAGGCAGGGCTACCTTTGGTATCATTTATAGTTTTATATCCAATTTAATAATAATAGTACAAGTTTTAAACTCATACACAACATGATGCTTCCATAAGTATGGTTGGCCTAACAAACCATCACAAAATTAAAGAAGAGAAACATCACACAAGTGACAATACCTCATCCATGAAAGGCTTGATGTTGTAGGGTAGGTGACACTATTGATTGACCCATATATCATGCCCTTGGTGGAGCCCCCCAATGATGCATGGTTGTTGGTGTGGTGTTGTTGATAGGCCCAACTGCTTAAAAACCTATACTAAGATGAGGTTATTTTGACTCCTACTATCGGCAATTAAATGAATTGAAGCACCCTTCACCCACATTTGTGGGTGGAAAAGACCCTCACCTTCCTTTGGATCTTTAGGCTCACATTGCTTGACCTTGGTGGTGGCAACAATGACACTGGGTTATACATCAATGATTTTTTTCCCCTTGTTGGGCTTTAGTTTAGAGCTGAAACCTAATTTTGAATTTGAAGCTTTTATCTCGACCACCATTGATTTCTTTGTGTGACATTCATTTTTGTTTTGAGTTTGGTTCTTATGGAACTCACACTAATTTATGTGTCTTTCTTTGTCTTCCCATTATTATTATTTTATTGAATCTTTGATGGGTTGTCTTGGGGTGTTCCACCTTCGATTTTTCCTTTGTTTTACTATTTGAAGGATCCATTTCCCTATTTCAAATTCGCGGATCTAAAATCTCGCCTCTTCTGTTAAATTTTTTGCTCGATTTTGATGACCTATCATTATGTTGTGCCAAGCGAGGAGATGTTTAGGAACTCCATTTCTTCCTATATGTATTTGTGCAGAAAGCCACAGTACTTGAGCACCATATGTTGCTTAGAGTCCTTTATACCCAACTTCCCACGCAATTTATGAAAGATACTCATGAACTTTGACACTTCTTGGTCCCTTTCCTCTCATTGTGTGACCTATTTTATACATTTTTCCCATTTTAGACACTTGTATTCATAACTTTCAATGGGGTAATATTATTACTTAAAAACATCTAAAAAAATTTCCAAGAGCGTGTGAATGCAAATAATGGGGATTCCTCTGTGGTCCTTTACTCATAGTAAGTTTCCCACTAGTACTTTACATGGGGGGTGGCCTAAAGGAGTGAAAAAGTAATATTTCCTCTTATTAAATTTAACCATTTATCCAAAGCATTTTCATGTATATGGCCTTTAAATTTAGGAATATCAATATTAACATGTAACTTAAATGGGGTGGCACCTTCAAAGTGGTTTTTGGATGAAGATGTGTCACCTATTCCTATCCACCAAAGGATTTGGGAAAATTTATCGATCTTCTCATTTTGTTGTTTCTCAATGGATTATTTGAGCAACAATTTGATAGGATCTCCTACTCCATCGCCTTTCTTTTCTTCCATTGCAAGGGATCAAGAGGGTCAAGTCCCAACTCCTTATACCTCGACCTTGTTGGGAATATGCATAGAAAAATAGAGAAAGAGAAAATCGCTCTGATACCACTAGTTTTATTTTAAGAAGGGGATGAAATGAAATGCGTATTTTAAATAAAACATGGATATATAGTTAAATTGAACTCCATTTAATAAATAGAAACGTTGAAATTGTTTACATGCATAATGAAAATAAACTAGTTCAAATGGTGGTAGCTTATCTCTGAGAAGAGATGTGATGGCTATGTGCTTTCTTAAAATATGTTACAATAAGGCTCAAATGCATTTTTATCATGAAGAAATAATTAGAAATCCTAGCCCTAAGAGATGAAGCACCAAAGGCTTATGGTCCCCAATGGGGTAAGTTGGAACATCAACTTCCCGGGGTCACAACTTTGACATATTCTCTTTGTTTGGCATGTACGATAGCTCGTTAGAAATGTCTATTTGAGGAGGAAAAAAAATGACTTATAACATGGGTCAAAGAATAATTATGGCTCATTTCCCCAAAAATCATTGTTCAGGGACTCAAAATGGATTCGGAAGTTCATGACTTGAAACTGCTAAAAATAGAAAACTGCCAAGATAGGAAAATGATGCTATGAACCAGTGGAATAGGTGGGTGGCCACCATTATCCACTTGGACCACTTATAAAGGTTATAGTCCCAAGAAATATCTCCTTTTTCCTACAACTTAACATCGTCCAAATTAACATCACTACTTTTTCTTCCTAAAAAAATCACCTCATGGAAATCCCTTTAAGAACTTCCCTATGATATATGGATTTATTGGGTAAACCATCAACCAAGATTAAAAATCCTAACCTTGAGGGAATTAAGAGATTTGAACCCATGATTAAATACCTCTGCCTCACCCAATTAGTGTAAATATATGTACAAATAATATTTAGGTTAGTAAGTCGAATACATGAGATTAATAAGTTGGTGGGCCAAGGTTATTTCGGGTACCTGCATGTCCATGTATATATGTTGATATATTTTTTGGCTAGTGTGCTCAGGTATATATTCATTTATAGGATTTGAGGTTGGATAGCCTGAAATGGTAATCATGATGTACATATTGTACATACATTAATAAAATAAACATGCGTGCTTAGACAACTTCCACATAAAAGAGTATGGGGGGCGTGCAACTCCTTGTAAAATGGAAACAATTCTGATGTTTATGAGGTGTTGGTGAAAAGTACCTAAAGCCCAAGTGACTTTGGGGAATTCCACATGGAAAAATAAATCCATGAATTATAAAGTGAATGGTTTTTATTATGAATGCATTCACATAGATAATGGATTTACATGCATTCAGTGGATTTATGAGTGAAAAGTTATCGATGGATTTATGTGAATTGTTTAATATGGGATTTATTTGGTTTTGGTTAGTTTTTGAGTCCTGGGCTTGTACTCTATAATTGAATGGAGTTCTGGTGAACTCGATTTTGATGACCAATTGGTGAAACTTGTGCTTGGGTTCCATAATAGACTGGGAGTTGTTTCAGTTTGGCTTGGAAGGGTACCTAGAATCCCTGGAGAGTAGATAGGGCTCCTAGAGGCTGCAGGGTTGAGATCATCCCTGGCTAGCTGTAAGGTACCCTAGAAGGTTGGCACTTCCATTGGACTACTAGGTGGGGTGAAGGGCTACTCTAATTGGGTGCAGGTTGGAGGGAGCATGAGCCTATGGTTGGAGACTAAGGTTGTTGGGGTTGCTACTTTGGCCAGAGTATGTGGTATGATACTCGGTGTACAAATTATTGCCTATGTATTTGAGGATCTACCTTAGGGGTGAAATGTGGTTGAGATTTTATGAACCACGTAGTCTATGGCTCGGGGGAACATGGAAGACCTGCAACTAGTTGGTCTCTTATTCAGATAAGTGTCCATGTTTCTTTAATTGTAAACCCTAGTTTGGATTCTATAATGTGAATATTATTGGTGTTTAATTATGTTGTTCATAAGTAATTTTTATAAGTGAGTAAATAATGAATAATTTAATTAATGTTGTTGTGAATTGCATGAGTTATGCATATATAATTGCATTTCATGCATCTACAAGTTGATGTCAAGTACGGGTGTAACCTATGAAAACTGTGGTACAATTATTTAACCTTTACAAAGGGTATTAACTGGTCGCATAGGACCAGTCATGGGTTAGTGAAGTCACAGGGGCTCTGGCCAAGAGCCAAGGTTCATAAATTGTACTAGGGATTTTTGCTAATGCAAATAAAATTATAGTACCCATCTATTGTTTGTGCTGGCATTTCCTGGCTAGGGGCTAGGGATGTTACAAAGTGGTATCAGATCCAACGTTTTAGAATTGGGCTTTCTTTGATCAGCATAATATTTACAGGGAAAATTTGCAGGTTGTTTATCAACTATTTGATGTAATTAGTAGGTGGAAATGGTTAAATATTACAATTTTAGACAAAATCCACAAGAATTAAACATGGAAACTTATTGGAATAAGAGATCAATTGGATGCAGGACTTCCACATTCCACCTAGCCATAGACCACATGGTTCATAAACTCTCATAAACTCTCAATCTTGGTTCACCCCCGAGCTAGGGCCTCAATTCCATGGGAAATTTTTTATACATTGAGTATCATACCACATACTCTAACCAAGTGGCCAACCCCAACAGCCTTATTTTCCAAACACAGGCTCATGCTCCCTTCGGCCTATGCCCAAGTAGAGCAACCCTTCACTACACCTAGTAGTCCCTTGATGGTACCCACCTTCTAGGGTGCCTTACAACCAACCAAGGATGGCCTCATCCGTACCACTTCTAGGAGTTCTTACTGCTCTCTAGCGCTTCCAGACACCCTTCCAATATAAATTTAAATAACTCCCAATCAATTACAGATCCCAAGAATAGGGTTCACCAAATGGTTACCAAAACTCCAGTCAATTATAGAGTCCATTCCCAGAACTCATGGACTAAATAAAACTGAATAAATCCCATACTAAACAACTTTCATCAATCCATCCATAACTTCTCACTCAGAAATCCATTGAATGCATGTAATCCATTGTCTAAGTGAATTACTTTAGAGGAAAAAAAAATCACTTTATATATGCATGGATTTATCTTTCAATGTGGCATTCCCCAAAGCCACTTGGGCCTTTGTTCCTTTTCAACAACACCTCATAAAAATCAATTTTTTTTCCCTTTTACATGGATTAGTGTGCTCCCCATACTCTTTTACGTGGAAGTTATCTACAACCAACAATTTATTTTATTAACGTATCTACAATATTTACATCATGATTACCATTCCAAGATCTCCAACCTCACAGCGTATAAAGGAATATATACCCAAGTACACTGGCCCAAAAATATATCAAAGTATATACATGGGAATGCAGGTACCCAAAATAATCTTGGCCCACCGACATATTAATATCATATATTAGGCTCACTGTCCTAAATATCATTTGTACATATATTTACACTAGTCGGTTCAGGAAGGGCTATTACATCCCCCCCTTATTTATGCATTATATTTACTGCATCATATTTACATATATATACAATATTTTAAGTAAAAAATATGAGGTTATTCCTCCCTCATCATGTCTTCCCGCTCCTAGGTAGCATCCTCAACACATATCAAAATCCATTGTACCTTTACCATATCGATGGCTTGATTCTAGAGAACTTTGACCTTCCTGCCCAAAATCTGCAATGGTTGGACCTATAAATCTCCTCCAGGCTCCCCTTGAATCATCTACCAATCAATTACATGATTGGTACTAGTAACATACTTTTTAAACAAAGAAACATGAAACAAAATATGAATATGCATAGATGCAGGAAATGAAATCCCATATGAAACAATATTGATCCTCTCTAGGATCTCAAATGGTCCACAATATTTCGCTTCCATATTGGTACAATTTTCCAATCTCAATGAGCTCTTCTTTTCTTTTACTTTTAAGAATACATGTTCCCTAATTTCAAATTTCATGTTAATACAATTTTTGTTTGCATAACGTTTCTACCTATCCCGGGAAAATTTTAAATTTAGCTTAATTTTCATCACCTACTCCTCCATATGCTTAAGTAATTCTAGCCCAACCATTATCATGTCCATTGAACTACTCCAACTCACAAAAGTATTACACCTTCTGCCATACAAGGCTTCAAATGGGTTCATATTCAATGATGCCTAATACCCATCGTTGTATGAAAACTCTACCAATTCTGGTAGTCTTCCCATTTTGATGGTTTAGGCTTTCAATAACATCAAAATACCAACCTAGAAACAGACTAAAATACTGGTCTAGGAACAAGAACAGGACGCCCAGGGCTAGATTCCTGGTGTATCCCGTTACCAAGTGAGTAGCAGCATAAGTCTCATGAGATATATCAGCACCAAGATCAATGGGAGACCTGATTAACTCACTTTGTTTTCCCATCAGAATCTTTGTAGTAAGTTGTACTAAAATTTAAATTAGCACCTATTCCTTTAAATAATCCCATCCAAAAATTGGATGTAAATTTTGGATCTCTATCCGAAATAATTTCCTTAGGCACTACATGAAGCCTATAAATATCCCGCATATAAATCTCAGTTATGTTAGTTACCTTATGCATTGAATTCACCGAAATAAAAATGGGAAACTTTGGTGAGTTTATCCACCACCACCATTATAAAATCATGCCCCTTTGTAGTTCTATAAAGTTGGTAGCAAAATTAATTGATACTACATCCCATTTGCACTTAGGAATGGGTATTGGTTGTAGCAAGCCATCTGGGTGCTTATGCTTATTCTTAACCCTCTGACACTATAGGAATTTAGGTATGTAATTAGTCACTTCCTACTTCAGACTTGGCTAAAAATATTTTTTTAATGGATATAATATTCCTCTAGTAAAATGTGTTCCCAACATAATGCACTTTGTCTAATTCATTTAAAATTAATTATTTTAAATCTTATACACTTGGAACATAAACTCGGCCTTTATAGAGAACAATCCCATCTTTTCTATTTCATGTTCTCTATATTTAAATTTCATTCTCTCTTGTTGTAGATTACCTTTGATCTAAACATGTAGGTGGTTTGAGTTCCCAACATCCACAATTATATTCATTAAGTTGACCTTGCAAATGATTATTGTTGTAGCATGCTTGATGTTCACTCTCTGTTTAAGTTTGTTAGCTACTTTGTTTTCCTGGCCCTTAATATGATCAATTTCAAAATCATAAAATAGTACATGAACATTCTACACGAGCACACCTTCCAGCCCTTCCCTATAGTAATCTATGCATATGAGGAAATATTCATTTGGATCTACAACTTTTAGTATTGAAGCACTGGTTAAAAATGCATTTGAAAGTTGAAAGGCCTCTTCACATTCAAGTGATTATTTGAATTGTGTGCCTTTCTTCTACAATAAAGTGATGGTATGGGATATTCTTGAAATTCCTTTTATAAATATTCTATAATAACCACCTAGGCCCATGAAATACCTCACCTTTGTTACACTTTTAGGTGTTGGCCATTCTTTGATGCCCTTAATATTTTATGGATCCATGGTTATTCTACCCTAGGAAATAATATGACCCAAGTAATGGATTTGTATTTAATAAAACAAGATTTTACTCACCTTAGCATAGATTTGATGTTTCCTCAGTACTTGTAGAACAAACCTCAAATGCTACTCATGTTCTTATTCAGACTTGGAGTATACTAAAATATCATCTAGGATAACAATGAAAAATTTGTCTAAATAGTTTATGAAGATGTCATTCATAAAACACATAAAAAATATGGGTGTGTTCGATAATAAAAAAGGAACCACTACAAACTCATAATACCCATAATGATTTTGAAAATTTGTTTTGTTGATATCCTCCTCTTTAATGTGTAGATAGTGATACCCTGACCTAAAGGAAAATTTTAAAATACTTTAGCTCACCAAATATGATTAAATAAATCATTTATCCCCAAAAATGGGTATTAACTTTTAATTGTAAGTTCATTTAATTTCCAAAAATCTATGTACAACCATAATGTTGCATCTTTATTTTTGACAAAATGAACTAGAGCACCCCACGATGATACAATAGGGCGTAGATATCCCTTCTTTAACAACTCCTTCAACTGCATTTGATATTTTTTGAGTTTTGGAGGACTTAGTCGATAAGGTTATTTAGATACTAGAGCAACTCTAGGTACCAAACCAATGGAGAAGTCTATATCTAATCTTGGAGGTAATCCCAGAATCTTAGCAAACACATTTGAAAATTATTTTAATATTGCACAATTTTCTAAATTTGATTTTTGATCCGTATTTGCTTCTTCCAAATGAGCTACAAGTATTTGACATCCTTTTCTAAAATTCCTCTTCAATTGCATACTTGATATTTCCTTGATGGATATCGGCCTTAGTCATCGTCAAGACAAATAAAATATTTATTATAGAAATCCAGAAATGTATGATGCTTTTCCAGCTAGTCCATCATAATTGGATAATAATAAGAACCCAAATAAATTGCATTCAATTCTACCATTTTATTTATCCAATTCATGTTGATGGGACATTACCTAACCAAATCTGTAATTTTCCTCTTTGCACCTATGGCCTAGATGAATAACCATGCTTTACAATACTTAGTTAAATTATTTACCTTAAATTTCTCAACCCACTTTGGATCAATTTAACTATAAATAGACCCTTAGTAAATTAAAATAGAAATAGGTTGGTCATTAAGCTTACCTTTTATCTCAATCATGTGTGCATGGTGTTCAACCCATCTGCTATCCAACACTACATAAATTTTGGACATGCTCCTACCCACATCTTCCACTGTATTCACTAGTTTAAGGTTATGAATAACCATTATCTTTCCAACTTTTTGAGGACAACCTCTATATATATGGTCTCCTTCACATCCCCAATATTTAATGGGTTGGAAATGAGATTTATTTTTGGAAAAATCACCCCCCTTGGTTCATTGAAGGTTGGTGATGTATATTGTTTTACCTAAGAACCATTCTTGAAGGGGGAGGGTTTAAACCCTTTCATCCTTTATTCCATCAAATTTTCCCTCTCGGTGTCCAAATTTATTTGAAGAATTGATTTATTCTTGATATGTTCATACAAGTACTCTTTCTTTCTCATGGTTTCATCTAGGGTTTTATGTTCGTCAAATTTGAGCTTGTCATCATAAAAAGATGGTAAGCCATTGGAATACCTTTGTATCTCTAATTTTTCATATTTGATGAAATCCACGTACCTAAAAAACTTAGTAAAATTTCGACTATACTCCTCCATGGTCATATTCCCCAGCTTGTGCTCAAAGAATTCTTGCTTATTTTTCAAATAGTAGTGCTTTGATAAATATTTCCTTTAGAAATATTCCTTGAATTTCCTCCATGTAATTTTACTTTCATCCAAATTTTTGATCTTGAGTTTTTCCCGCCACAAATTGGCCTTTCCCTTCAAGTGATAAATGGAAATTATGGCTTCCATGTTTGATGAATAGTTATATATCCACAAATATTTCATCATCTATAACAACTAAGCCTCAACTTCTTCTCCTTTATTATGATCCCCATTGAATGTGGGAGGTTTATTTTTTCTAAGCTCTCCATGGAAATTATCCTTGTATAATCATCTCTTTTCATTTTTGATTGGTGATACATTTGGGATACTGCCTTATTTTGAGGTAGTGTAAGCCCTCTTTCTTTCCATCCTTGTTGAGTGATATTGTTGTTGAGTATCACCCCTTGAATGCCTTGAACTTCCAACACATATTTCCTTACCTTTGGTTTCATACCCATGTGCCTCTCTAGACTCAGTTTATTTTTCCAACTCTCTCTTAATTTTTTTCATATTATGCAAGATTTGGTTGTTAATTTTTGTTACTCCTTCACTAGCCTCTCTTTGTTAGCCTTGAAGTTGAGTACCTCCATTTTCAGGCTTCTCATGGTCTCTTCTAAATCTATGTTCTTGGGACTATTAACTTCATGCCCATTTCACTCTATCTCACCAGTATGCATGTCATATTTGACAATACTAACCTCTTCTTCCTCACTATAAGATCCATGAGCATCTTCTACACTTTTGGTACTCATTTTTAATTTTCCCTATTTTAGCCCTGTAGGTTTCCTGAGGAATTTTGTCTGAATTCTCATCTAATTTTAGAAATATGGATCTTCCAATGTGTTCTTCTTGTCAATGACTTTCCATTGACTATTTATTTTCTTAATTCTAGCTTACGAGTTAAAAGTTATCGCTTTAGGTAGTTTTGATCTATCTACTCCAATTTTCCTATGCTATCACTGCACATTATTCTCAATTTTTTGGTAAATCACATAGTAAATTTAAAATTTGACTCTATGGTAGGATTCTACAGTCCCATATATTTCAATCGACTACTTCTGTGTCCTAGTCTAAGCTTGAGTTGTGTCCTTTTAAAGTCCCAATTTACCCCATTTTTTTCATATTGTTTTGGTGATAAATCCTTCATATTAAATCAAATTCATAATTGTAGTAGATCACTGGAAATATCTCTCCAATCTCTTTGCCTTGCACTAAATCTAATTATACCATTGGTACATTATCTGTGAAAGGTTTCACTAACTAAAAATATCATTTATGGCATCAAAAAATCTTTGCAAGCAAATGGCCTGAAAATTTGGAAAAAAATTTAGGGAACAAAAAACTATTTTGATTGTTTCACTCCCCTTAACCACTCAAATATGATTGTAAACATGTCTTGTAGTTATATTATTACTTTCAAACATACCTTATGTGCCTCTACTTCCATTACCCTACATCAATTCCTTTTTTTCTCAGTTCCTATTGGGCGCAAAACTGGTTTTTCCAAGGCCTCCTTAAAACCAAGCATGTCCACAACTTATTTTCCTACATGCTGGCCTCACTTAAGACTGCCAATTCACCATTCTACATGGTTCCACAAGTCCATCCCATGGAATACAATGCGGAATTTTTATGTTATATGTATTTTTTGAACATCTAGGCATTCTTATGATTTATTACCTAAATTTAAGTTCGCATCCTAGACCCCCGAAGCATTCTACATCACGTGCATAATTTAGGCCTGGCCCACATATAGGACTACCTACCCACATTCACTTGCATTCTATAGGAGGTATTGGACCTCCACACTAGTATTTTTTCTGTGTACCTGAACCTGGCCTACATTCGAGCCTCCAGACTACCACTCTTTCTGGATAACCACAACGTGCTCTCTTCTAAGAGTCTCGAACTATCAAACCCCCATTTCGATGTGGGCCCATATATGAGTCCACCTATTATTGCATAAAGCTACATCTAGTATATTCGAGGTCTGACCCACTGATAAGAAAACACTTTTTATTCACCCAAACTCCCAAACTAAGTCAAATTCGACCCCCATATATAAGTGTTTAGTGCCTTATTAAACCAACATGAATTTTTGGGTTTTTCTTGAATTATTCCAATAAATTAACACGGCCTTGACAAATATTTCTTCTTCTTTTCTCCTCCCAAGGGATATGTTCTCCTCATCCTCGTCCTTCGATCCCTTATTGTTGTTGTTGATAGAACCTATTGCTAGACTGAGCCTCAACTCCTCTTGAGTGAAATCACCCCACAAACGATCCCATCTAGGTAGTGTATCTCACCCATAATTAACTTGGATGAAATTATGCCACTCCATGGTGAAAACATCGATATTTGTATGCACTATCTCACTGTCATCGAGTTTCAATACTATCGTTGCGAGCTTATCTTGGACCATCTAAATTCTAGTGAGATAGGATGTAACACCTTATCCCTTTTCTGTAATAGCCCCAAGTTGATTTCCATGTAAATAAAAGAAAACCAAGGTCATGGGACACATATTCCAAGTTCAAATTTGGGTAAAATATAGTGATGGGGATCACTAGTAGTTAATTAATGGATATGGAAATTGGAAAAGGAATTGGCAAAGGCAAAGTGGAAATAATTGGCATTTTATTTATTAAATAAAGGAAAATAAGAGAAAATGAACATGAAGAGACAAAATTTGCATAAGAGGGAAATTGAAGGAAAAATGAAGGAAAATGAAGAAAATAGAGGCCTCAATTATAAAAAGGCTTTTGAGGATCAGTTCACAACCTTTTTTCAATTTAATTTTGTAGCTCTCTTCTATTCACTAATTCTCTCATAGTCTTGCACACTTAGAGAAATCTTGGAGCACTCTTGGAGGTATCTTGGAGAACTTTGGCATACATTGGATTTGGATAAAGAAGGAAAAGGAAAGAACGAAAGCATAATAGAATAGGTGGATCCACAACTACAAGTAGATTCATTTGCAGGTAACAAGTTGCATGTGTGATTTACTTGTTGATTGTTGGATGCATGGTATATGCATGTGATTTTTTGGTTGTGTTGTCGTTGGCATGGATATTTTCTTGGATTGATAGTGGTTTTAGCCTTTCCTTGCCATTTCCTAGATAATCATGGTGTTGTGGGTTTTTCCACTTAATTATTTTCTCATTGGTGCTCATAATTCCTTATGGTTGTGGGTTGGAACAAATGTTATTGAAGCCTTATAACATCTTGGTTTGCGTTACTAGTCCTAGAGCCTAGGTTGGGAAAAACGCTCATGAGTCCTTGGTGGCTTGAGTTACTAGTCCCTAGAGACGAGTTAGACAAATTCTTGGAGCTTTGGAAGGTTGTGGTTGAGTTACTAGTTCTTGGATCCTTGGAAAACTTGGATTGATATCGATCTGGTTGGTGTTAGTGATGTTAGACCATGGAGGTGGAATCACTGTGGTTGAGGGTTGAGGTGGTTTGGCCTTTGGAATCCATGGTTTAGTTTTTGTTTTGGTTTATTCCATGAGATCCCACATTCACACTTGGAATATGGCGCAGAGGTGAGTGGCTAAAAGAGAGATTTGGTTCAGTCCAATTTATGGCCGGGCAGTACGTGGAAGTCCCTAATTTCGTTGGTATTTTCTGATGTTAATATGTGAAATTTTCTTATTGTGATATATGAAAATTTGTAGTAATTATATTGGTTATGTTATGGTTTAGTTTCCATGGTTTCTATGTTCGTTATTTTTTGGTTATATGATTTTATGGTTGATGAATGCATGTAATAACAAGTGTTGTTGCAACTATGTGGAGAGGGCACAACACCTTCTTGGTGATTCTCAGATGAGTCTGCGACTCTTATGATTAGATATGCATTCATGACTTGTATCTTACATGGTTGCCATGTGTTTTAGGAAATGTCTAGTGTGTTTCAGGTAGTTTTGGGTAGTCATCTGGAGTTTTACCTGAAATTGTGGCTTAGATCTCGGAACCACACCCTTTGAACTAGGTAAATTTATTCACAACCACATTTAGGAATTGTTCTGCATGCAATTGGAGTCCTTAAATTCCACCCAAGCCTTGTCACTCATGTAGTCGGGGGTCTAGGTCAGTAAAAGGGATCCCTCACTTATGGTTTGGTCACCTGGGGGTGGATTTTTGGCACTTGAGTGTCCTGTAGCCCAGAGGGATGTTGTGAATTGTCAGTTTTTGGTCAGTTTTTAGGCACCACTTCCTTAAATAGATCTTGGAGGTTGGTTCATGTCATAGTAACTCTTTGTCTCGTGTTTACCCTGGCAGGCTTCTAAAATTGGGTAAATATGGGAGGGAGTGGTTATAGGTTGGTAATAGAGTGGGTTTTCATTCTCTTTGGGTGATATTTTATAACACAAGGTGGTATCAGAGTGAGGTTGTAGCACTAGACCTTAGGGTAGATGTGATTGATATGTATGCATGTCTGATTGTCTATGTGTTTGTTATGCATGCATGATAGTTGTTGATGTGTTTATTATGCATGCATTGTGATGGTAATTCTTGCAGTTGTGTCGTGCTATATAGGTTAATGATTTTCGTATGTTATTACAATTGATATGTTAATCTCATTATATATACATATGTTGTGCTATTTCGGATTAAATGCGCAGACGAGATAGCCTCCCCTAAACTTCACTGAGGTATGTTTATCATGTTTATATTTGGTTATCTGACATGATATGTGTTATCACTATGTAGTTTCTTAAGGCTGTGAAATAAGCCTAGAGGTAACCACCTAACCAATTTAGAAGTTTGGATCTAGCCCTGCCAGCTTCAAAGAGGGATCTCTCTGTTAGATTTAGCTTTGTTTGCTTTGTAGGATTTTAGGCTAGATGTGAAAGTTCATAGTTTGGCTTTTAAAATGGTTTGGTTGGAACAACAAGAGAAATCCATTGGGAAAATGGAGTCAATTAAACTTTAAGTTTATTAATTGCAGCAATGAAATTTTTTTTTAACAAGGCAGGGTAGGCAGACTTATTAGATCTAAAAAGCTTAATGATATGATAAAGGAGAAAAGAATAAGGATCCCTTAAATATAGAGAAGTTAAGAATTCTATTGTTATACTTCAGTGGAAAACATTAATTTTGTTCAAAGGCTAGAATTGAGTGTACTTAAGCAAATTCAAATTCTTATTTTCCTTAGAACAAAACATATGAGATAAACATGTGAATTAATAGAGAAAGAAACACATTAACAAGAGAAAGATAACATCACCAACAAGTCTGACAAAGGAATCCTAAAAAGATTTATGTATTAATAAAAATTTTCCACTTGAAACTCAATGAACAACTCTACATTCAATAGTAGATTTCTTCATACAAATCCCAACACTATTACTTCGAATTGTGTAGATTAGTAGCCTTAATCCATTAGGCAATGGAGTCTTTATCTTCTGTAGCTGAGTCTAATCCATCTGTTGTTATCCATAAATGTGGGAAACCAATCAACACAAGATTAGGGCCTTCTCTCTGGGCTTCAACTTGTGATGAAAACTTCCCTCACTCTTGCAATAAAAATTAAAATGGCATATGTACAATGATTCTAAATTGAAATTGATTTATTCTAGAAGAAAGTAATGTTTAAGAAGTTTGTCATTCATAGGTCCACCAGAAAATGCTTCTACATTTAAGTCCTTCAAGAAAAATGCATTGTTGCCTCCAATAGCTCCAATTTTATATGGCCCTTTCCATAAGATGTCAAACTTCCCATGATTTCCCTTATCTTCATTCCTTGAATCCCATTAAGCACCAAATATTCCATCTGGAAATCATCAACTTTTTTCCTTCTATTAGAAATATTTTTGACATTTTACAGAATCAGTTATGTCTTATTTTAGGCTTCCTATCTATATTGCTATAGTTGGATGGTTTGGTTGATGCTTCTCTGCAAATATTTTGTTTCCACTTGTGCTTCCTGCAACAATTTTAGTAAAGGGATTCCTTATGAAGTAGGAAAAATTGCATCCACCCCATATACTATTTGAAATGGAGACATTCCGATAGATCTCTTGGTAGTAATTACGTCAGCCCAGAGGGCATTAATCAACTTTTTATGGAAGGGTTTTTTATTTTCCTGTAACAATTTTTTGATAATATTGACTAAAATTTTGTTTGAATACTCGACTAATCCATTTCCTTGTGGGTAGTAGGTAGTGGAGTGTCCTAGTTTTAAATGGTTTTTATCGCGGAATTCTATCATTTTATTTTATTTAAAGGTTGCAACATTGTCAGTGATAAATTTGTGGGGACACCCAAATCTGGACAAAATGTTTCCCTGAAGAAATTGGACGATGACAATATATGTGGCTTGTCTAGATGGGTTGGCTTCACTCCATTTTTTAAAGGAATTAGTGTTTTTCAATATCCACTTATGTTGGCCTGAGGAGGTTGGATGAATTTCACCTATGAAATCTAGACCCCATTGTTGGAAAGGGACTTCAACTGAAATAGGTTTTAATGGTAAGGGTAAAAGATTTTTCTTGCCTTCAAAAAATTGACATTTGTGGCAAGAGGTAACTCTCTTATGCACATATGTAAATAAATTGGGCCAATAAAAAATAGTTCTTAAAATTTTATTGATTGTAGTTTTCCAACATAAGTGTCCTCCACAGTCTCCATAATGGAATTCTTATATGAATTTATCTACTTGATCTTTCAACAAAGAGTTTATCAAGATACCTCCAACATCTATCCAATATAATCTTTGATCTAAAATACATAATTTCATGGATTTCAATTTGAGAAATCTAGCTTTAGTATTTATTAAACCAGGAGGAGGTTGTAAAATCTGTAGTACAAAAATAATGTCTACATACCATGCTGAGGTAGAAAAGGCTTATGATACTTGTGGAGTTTCCAACTCTTCCTGTTCCGATCAAGTGTTGTGGGCTTGAGGGGTCCTGACCCAGGTTCAGATTTAAGGTTTTCCAACGAACCCCTATACTACTGGCCCTTTCAGCAATGACCTACTTTCGCAGGCCAAAGTCTCACCCGAAGTAGTACGGGTGGGTGTTGGAACTGGGTTTCCACACCCTGGGAGAGAGTGGGTAATTAAGGCAGATCTTATTGAGTTCTATCAGGTTCGCACAGAAACAAGCTTATTATCGAGCCCTTAACTGTATAACAGCATGTAAACATAAACAAAGCTACTATTATTAAGTAGATATCATCAACACCTTCGCAACCACGTGTGCATTAGAAATTATCATCACAAATTAATGCAATCGCAGCTATTTCATATATCACAGATATAATCGAATCTAATTCAAATAACATAGAGGTACTTCAGTAGTAAATACAACCAATTCAGATAACATAACAGATTCCCTGTTCATTAACGTCCAAAACCCAGTTACAAACCCAAGTTACAACCTGCGCACACAGCCAGTAGGATTCCTTACCCAAAACTACCCAAAACAGATCTCAACAGTTCGTACGTAGCATCATTATTACTTGCTTCTAGACTCAGACTATCTATCTATTTATATCATCATAGCCTACACTATCCTGTGGTCCGCAAACCATGGTTTGTAGATTCTAGGTCTACCCTTTGACCCACTAAATACATTGGGGGCTTTGACCCACCCCAAAGGCCCTGTGCTAGAATAATTACTACAAAAATATATAAAAAACACAGCTAGGGGATCTCGTTCCAACAAGCCCCCAACACAATCTTGTGACTCATCTCGAGTCACAGCGCCCGTGGGGTTTGCATATTTTCCTGGAGCTGCTTGATTGCATCGACCAAAGGGGGCAACAATCCTTTGCTCTGCATGGCAGTGTTCTGTTCAATGTCCACCAACTTCTGTGAAGTTGGGCCTTCAGTGGAAGTGGTGACACTCTCTAAGGTTTGATTCAGTTGTTTGATCGCAACATCCAAGTCTTGAGAAATATTGAGGGCTTCATCGGCTGATGGATTGAGGTGGTCACTCAGAACCTTCTTCTTATGGAGAAGCCCTTCCAAGTCATCTCTGAGCGCATGGCTGGCTCATAGATGTGCCAGGTGCTAAGTGGGGATCGGAGTGGGCATTATAGCCTCCATTTGCTTGAATTTTTCTTCCTTCTGGTGCAGTTCTTGCGTAAATTCACGCAGGAGAGGGTCGTGCTGCAACTTAGACCACAGTTTCTTAGTTGTATCATGTAATTCAGCGCCCTCAGCAATCTGAGCTGTAATAGTGTTCATAGCTTATGTGACCAACGCTCGGTGTGTACCTCAAGGGGAGTTTTCGGCTGTAACTTAGCTTGCAACGCAGCAATCTGCTGCTCCATCTCAGTCTTAACGTTCTCGATCTTGGTCCGTGAATCTTTGAGGGCTGCGACAAGCCCCTCAATCTTAGCCTGAGGGGTGGTAGAGGCAGAAATGTCTTCAATCACATCTACGCATAGTCTGCTGATTAGACACTCTAACTCGGTCTGTTGCGTAGTGGCAAGGATGCACTCGACCTGTGCCTCGGACGCCTCGGTGGTATTTTAGATGATTGTTTGCTCGACTGTACTTAGCTGCTGCTTCACTCGATGGTCTTGGTGTTGGATTTCCTCGAAGAGGGATGTGTGGAGAACCTGTAGCCGCCCGTGCAAAGCCGGGCCAAGTCCAGATGTACTTCTATGCAAGCCTGGACTTGCGCACACAAGGCAGGTGGACTCAGAGTGATTACTACGCCTGGCAGGGGGCAGAGGCGGCTCTCTGTTGCGGAGATCAACTCAATGGTGATCGCTTGAGGTAGCCTCACTTGAACCATGCTCATCTGTAGGGTATCGGCCTTGAGCTAAAGAGCTTGGACCTTGGACTGTAATGCGGCAACTGCGGCCTTTTTCTACTCTTCCTAGGAAAGCCATCTATATTCTGAAGTGAGGGTGACCGCATCTGCAATTTTTTCCAAATATTCATCAGTTAAGGTAACCTCAATCTCCCTACCGGGCCTCATAGCCCGTCATTTCATTCGTTGGCCCTTGAGAGGTTAGGCTGCTCGTTTTTTGCCACGCGGGGACCTAGCACCTTGTGCATCCAAACCCTCAGTTTTCATGTCCTACAGCGATTCTTGATCCATGCCCAGTGCCATATCTAGGGGACCCTTCATCCTGGTGGAGCCTTCTGGGCCACGACCTTCCAAATTCTTGGTGGTATTAGGTGGGGTGGGGGTCTTTGGGACTGCGCTTGTACCAGTAGTGTCAGCCGCAGCCGATTTGAATCCCAATTTCCAGTATGATGGTCAAGTGGCGATGAGTCGATCGATTTCCTCATCGGTGACCATGTAAGGCAACAACATTCAAGTTGGATCCTTACAACCTCGAATCTGCACGTTGTGCATTCTCACCTGGAATGCTGTGATGCTCTTATATTTTTCGTATGCCGTCGATGAAAAGCGTAGCCGGGAGTGAATTGTTGTTGTGAGCGCACTCTGAAATAGTACCCAAAATACGTTTTTTTCCTTAATATGCTACTCATCCTTTGAATCCCATAAGTTTGTGTATCATGCCCCTTCATACATGTCCAGTTCAAGTTTAGGGAGGACCAATCCTTCAGGGGCTTCCCATGCAACCAATGCAATTAGGAGCAACAACCAAGAGTATAATAACACCTTCCCATGATCCTCGACCTTGCGCAAGTTTTCCAGAAACTCATTCCAGAGGAACTATGACCAATTAAAGCAGACCCCCTTTTCGCAGTGACCAGCAAGCTGAATCACAAAGGTGGGGACATTCATGGCCTAGCACTTGCACATCATTTTACAACCCAACAGTAGGGTACCCATGCGCACTCTAGGGTCGTCAATGGTGTTGATTATGAACCCTCTGGTGTTTCCCTCTACATGGTAGTCTTATCACACCTTGTCGGTGATTTGTTGCTCGTACTTCTTGCCGACGCACTCCATGGGATTCGGCCCCTCCATGGGGAGACCAATAATGCGGTGAATTAGGGCGGCATTGATGGGAATGTGGTCCTGGATCCACAAGCTACCATCATGGATCAGAGCTAGAAGTTGTCACAGTACAACTTGGTCGGTTACATTGTATTTGCCAAAGTGAGGTAGTTGCAACAAGTTTAGTAATCTATACCCTTCTAACCCGCGTACCCACGGCATTGGTATGACTCTTAGCACATCATCCTCCAGTACTCTTTCGAGATACAGCTCAGGTGCCAATTCTGGGAAGGCCTCCAGGTTGGCAAGGTCGTGATCGTCGAACTTAATTAAGGAGAGCTTACCGAATGCTTCTCCAATTATGGGGACTTCACTCGGAATTAGCGGCATTTGAAAATAGGAGCACATACCCTTGAGATTATTGGGCGTGTGCACCGAGGCCCTTCGGGGCCAAACATAGGGGGATAGCCAAGTGATTGGGGCAGTAAGCCGCACTTCTTCTTGAGTAGACAGAGGTCACTTCGCTGAGTTAGGCGAGCGTGCCTTAGGCACCATTCGGGGAGATTTCACATTCCGAGGGGAGGTGCGTGGCTTCCTCCTAGACCATTTCGTAGCCTTCCCCTACCCTTGCTCACGGCCTTTCCCTTTACTCTTCTTTTTCCCCACCTGTTTCCCCTTGGTTGGTGTGGACATGACTTCTTCAACTTCGAGGGTGACCTCCAATACTTCATCAGATGCTCTCTCAGTAGAGGCCATGGTCTACGATGATTCAGCAGGATTGGTCATAGTCATTCTCACTCGGAAGACGAACTCAAGGTTACTACTATAAGAGGGGGTAGCATGCCCATACATGAATAGAGTACAATGGTTACGACAATTTGCAAGGCACAAGATTTTCAGGACATGTGGAACCCAATTCTGAGTTTCCCTCCTCCATTTATAGCTTTGAATATTGAGCAATGGCCAAATGACACTTAGCTGAAACTTACCATAAAGGAAACGATAAAAAATCTTCAGAAATCGTCGCATTAATTTCCTACTACCCACTCCTTCTAGCGGTGAAGTTGAATTTTTACCCAACGGTACTATTCCAACAACTATTTTTCGCAGCTATGTATTACCCCTGCACTCCCAGCGCACCTCCCCAGACTTCCTGACCTGCGGTCAACCCCTGCGCGTATAACGAGCCTGCCTGCATTTTTCCTCTTACCTGCACGTATCCATCCCAATAAAGCTATTCCGGCCATATAGTAATTTTTTTGGCGCCGAGTTGGTCTGGTATGGTTTGATATGATTTTTATTAACATATCCGGGCAGGGGGTCCCTGTGCAGCGTAGCCAATCTCACTTCATCACCATTCGTAATTTCTGTTACGATATAAGGTTCAAACCAATTTTGGCAGAATTTCCCAAGGTGGCGCGAAAATTGGCTGTCATATAATAATATTAGCTCATATTCTTTAAACGACTTCTGCGGGATATGCCTATCATGCCATTCTTTTTCCCGGGCCTTCTAAACTTGCTGATGAAAGTTAGAAATGAATAGATCTTCTTCCAATGCGACTAGCTGCACTAAGCATTCCTCCATGATATAGGGCTCCGCCATGTTCGTAAAGGCTACGATGCACAAGCTAGGAACGATATACTCCATGGGCATAATGGCCTCCTTTCCATAAACCATCAGAAACAGTGTTTTCCCAGTCAATTTCTTGCATGTGGTCTAATAGGCCCAAATGACCAATGGGATGTGCACGTCCCAATCGCTTCGATTAACATTACAGACCTTGGTAAGCACCTATTCTAGAATTTTATTAAAAGCTTCTACTGTTCCATTTTCCTGCATGTGATATGGGGTAATTTTTGCATGGTGGATTTGAAACTCTTCAGTCAAATATTTTATTTTTTCATTAACAAAATGTGTACCTATATCACTCAGCAAGATCTTCGGACAACCAAACCTGGTTAGAATATGTTCAAAAATAAAGTGCGCAACGGTATCTGCAGTACAATCTTTCATAGCTTGCGCTTCTGCCCATCTGGTTATATAATCCGTCGCATTGATGATGTAGCGGGCACCTGTCTTCTTATTGGGTGGGTTGATGGGCCTGATGAAGTCTGTTGCCCATTTATTGAATGCCTGTAGGGCCATATGTGGTTGTAAGGGAATTTCATCCCTATGCGTCGGTCTTCCTGTCCTTTGGCAGGTGTCATATGATTTGCAATAGTCATGAGAGTCACTATGTAGTGTGAGCCACCACAGCCCTGCTCTTAAGATCTTCTGCATCGTCGCTTTTCCTGCATAGCGACCTCCTGCTACACCTCCATGGGCTTCTACCAGAATGGCATGTCTTTCATGCTCTAGTACGTATCTACGTAGTACCTCATCAGCTCCTACCTTATACAAGTGGCCCGCGATGATGGTAAAGTCAGATGCGCCGGTCACCAGATCTTTCTTTTGTTGTACCAAATATTCTACAATTGCTCTACCCGTAGTTAAGAATTGAATAATATCGGCAAAGTGCTCATCAACCACCTTAATAGAAAATAGTTGCACATCGGGCAATCCTTCCTCTAGGTTGGTTGGTTCTTCACCACTCTCAATTCGGGATAAGTGGTTTGGTCCAACATTTAATTTCCCTGGCTTCACAATTATCTCAAATTCATATTCTTGAAATAGCAGTAACCATCGGCAAATCTTCCCCCCCAACACAGGCTTATTGACTAGGAAATTCAAAGCTGAGTGATTTGTGAACATCTTGAAGTGTCCTCCCAGTAGATAATGCCCGTATTTATACAGGGCATACATCATTTCCAGCCCCTCACGTTCAATTGGAGTAGTTGTGCTCTGCGCTAGAGAGTTTTCTACTAGAAAACGCAACCGGGTGGTCAATGTCCCCCTCCCTGGGCTGCGTAAGGACAACTCCAAGGGCGATCCCTGAAGAATCCATATGGACATGGAAAACCTTTGCCCATAGGTGCAAATACCATCTTTTCTTTGAGTAGCTCAAAACTCTTCAAACACTCCACGTCCCAAAAAAATGAAACGTCCTTCTTTAGTAACTTCTCCATGGGTGTCGTGATCAGTGCGTACCCTTGAATAAACTTCCTATAGTAGCATGTGTGCCCAAGGATGGAGCACATCTGTTTCTCAGTTGTAGGGACTGCTAAGTTGATGACAATTGCCACCTTGGTGGGGTCAACCATCAGCCCCTTCCGACAGACTATGTGGCCTAACAAGATCTCGAAAGGTAAACAAAATATGCACTTCTTAATATTTAGGAAAATATGGTGCTTTCTACAGGCATCCAAAATCATGCGTAGGTTCGAGAGGTGCTTCTTTACCAATCCAAATACTTTCCAATCATCAAAATATACCTCCAATAACTTTTGAATGAACTCCTTGAATACTGCGACCACTACTCGCGAAAATATGGTCGGGGCATTTTTGAGCCCAAACGACATGATGGTGTACTGGAAGGATCCCCATTCAGCGACAAACATAGTTTTGATGCGATCTTCAGGTACGATCCTGATTTGATGGTAGCTCGAAAACTCGTCAGTGAACGAGTATGATTCCTGCCCTCCCACACTATCGAGGATTTCATCAGAGAATGGTGTAGGGAAGGGATCATGTACGCAGGCATCATTCAACTTGCGCAGGTTGATGCAGATTCTTATTTCTCATTTAGTATTTTTCTCTTGGACCACCATAGGGCTTACCCAATCTGACTGTTCTACTGGTTCGATGATACCTGCGGCTAGAATTTTATCAATTTCTTCCCTAACTTTCTGCTTATACTTGGGGTTCAATCGGTAAGGTCGCTGCTTGACAGGGCGTGCATCTAGTTTCAACATGATTCGCATGACCCCCAGGTCCCCTGTAATACCATTGAGTTCTAAGAATTTCATAGGAAACAGGTCCTGGTACTTCATGAGAAGTTCCACGACTTTCCCAACAATATCATCATCCTAGTAGTCCCCAATTCTAGCTATATTAGGTTGTTCTTTGGTTCCAATGTTGACTTCCCTTACCTTAAGACGCTTGGTCACATCGATGGTCTGTAGTGGGGGTCCAACAACTACTCGTTCTCCCTCTGATTCTGGGATAGTGACATTTCGCGGGTCTTCGTCACATTCCTCCATTAATAGATTGTGACAGTTAGCAATATCCTGCATCTGCATATCCCAAGCTTGTGCCCCATACTCCACACAAGGGTGTGATTCATCAAATACTAGGGAATTTATGTCCTGTAGGGCTTCGTCTAATGCCTCAGTTCCGCTTATCAATCCGAATGCCAACACAAAATCGTCCCTCATGGTCTCGCAGTGGTGGACATGCTGATTCATCTCTATATCCAAATACCATGCGGTGGGGATTGGCCCCAAGGAATGAATGAACAGGTGGACCCATTCGTCCCTAGTCCTTTCACACCACACCTCCATCCATGTGGCCAAGTGCTTACACGGGTCCCCTTGGTCAAGGAAACTATCCATGCATAGGTGAACTGGAGGTTCAGAATGTAGGATCATCATCTTGCAACATTCCTCCCAATCCTGAAACATACCCTTAGTAGTTTCCCACCACCGCACAGGGGTCGCACGCATGGCTAGGTTAAGCGCCCACATTCTTCCCTCCTTTGGGACTTTTGCTTCCAATGCTCTAAGAAAATCCCTAATACTACCAGAACCATCAAAGTAAGGTAGCTCTCTTACCTCTGAGGAGATACATTGGAAGCTGTTCGTGATTATAAGAGATCGTAATGCAAATACGTCATGCAACTGGTTCTGCCAATTTTTGATTTCCCCATCAGAGTCTGAGAGGCATTCACTGTCTTTTTCTTAGAAAAGCATGCCAACAGCCATGGGATTAATCCAATCCTCATCTTAGGTGGTTATTTATAGATATGATCCACGTCGTCTTCTTCACGCATGGGTTCTGTATACCGCTCTCCTTCTGCTGGGTCTAGAGAGACTATTACTCTCGTACCCTCATTCTCAAAAACCATGCTCCTTTTCTTCAAGTTGATAATGCCTCCCATGTCTATATCCCAATCCAGTCCTAGTAGTGCAGGATAAGGATCCACATCCTCTACAATTTGAATTAACTCAAAATCTGCGTATACCTTAACCCCTGCGACATCTACCATAATCTTTGATAGTCTCCCCAATGGTATGATCTTCTATTGGTTAGCCATGCACAGCTATATAGTAGACCATTCCAGCTTAGGTTCTCCCATCCTCTGCCACGTCTGTTTGGGCAGGACATTCACATCGGATCCCAGATCTAGGATGACCTGATCCATTTCATAATTTCCAATCTACGCAGTTAGCCGCATTTCCCGACCAGTTTGTTTCTTATGCTTGTAAAGTTTGTGAACATCTTTAACTTATTTTGGAGGGTCAGTTTGTTCTACGCAACTGTCTATCAGTGCTTGAATATTTTCTATTGCCTTCTAGTTGCGTAGCAACTTCATACATGCCTGTAGGAATGGTTTAACTTCGTCGTCTACTTTTAGGTTTGTTGGAGCCTTAGAAGAAGATTCCTCA
This sequence comes from Pinus albicaulis, assembly GCA_034641835.2. Lineage (NCBI taxonomy): Eukaryota > Viridiplantae > Streptophyta > Pinopsida > Pinales > Pinaceae > Pinus > Pinus albicaulis. The sequence continues at coordinate 164,079,655 of CM076573.1, forward strand.
ACCTTGGTAAAGTCTTTGTGAGCTTCTATGAAGGTTTTTTCTCCTTTTGTAGGTCCCAAATTTCCTTTTTGATAGCAATTTTTTAGATAAGGGGTTCAACTGCAACTCTTTCCTCAGCTCCTCCAGTAGCAATGTCGCTGCGCGTAATGACATTAATATTGGATCCCTCCTTATGTGGCTTTGCCTTAACCCTCTGCACATTCTGCGTTGGCGTCTGCTGTTTTTCCTACATTTTTGCTATCAGTATTGGACAATCTTTGATCACATGATCCAATTGTCTACAATATTTGCAAGATTGTCATGCAGGGTTTGGACAGTCCCTTGCGAAGTGCCCTACTTCTCCAAAATTATAACAGATCAATTACCCTCTTCCCCAACCTGCGCTTCCACCTCTTCCCCCCTGACTGACCTCTGGCGGGGGAGCCTCCTCATCCCAAGGGAGATACTGGTGAAGAAGGGTCAACATATACCCTGTACAGGTTTCCTCAGTTTATCACTAAGTCATATGTCTGGAAGTTGTGTTCGTCATGTCCCATAGATGAGCAAAATCAACACCATTATTGCTTTAACTCTGGAACATAGGCACCAAGACAAGGGCAGTGGTTGGTATCATGTATTCCAGCTACGCGGTAGTCATCGTACCATAACTTGGGACCAATTGGTCCCGCAGCCTCTTTAGGGTGCAATGGGTTGGGCCCCCTAGCCTGCATGTAGTCCACCAGTAGAGGGCACTGATCCTTGGTGTGGCTTGACACCCTGCATCTTATGCACCATACATATGGGCTAGATTATTTTCCTCGCTCTTTCTGCAAATTTTGGATTTCAAGGTGCATTGCCTCCAGTTGTCCCTGGATTTGTTGTACCCCAAACTGGGCATCGTCTCTTAGCATAGCTTCTATCTTCATAGCAATCTCTAAGGCTTTCTCTTGTGTCTCAATCACTTGCTAACCTTAAATACCCCATCTCTGATAACCTTCTTTAGCCGCTGATCAGCCTCCCATACCGACTCAGTGGGTCCTTGTCTAAAGTCTTTCAAGTCAACCACCAGTTGAGCGTACAAATTAGGCTTCTGAAACAATTGTTTTAAAGCATTATTAATCTCTTGTATTGATGGATCCGCATGTTGGCCTGCGTACCCCATGAACCAATCTAGGGCCCTTCCTTCAAAGACGAGGGATAGCTGCGCCCTTTTTACAGCATTGCTAGCAACATTCTGTGCAGCCCATACTGATTCTGCTACGAACCAAAATCGGTCCATGTCTTCGTCTCCTACACCCTTGAAGGTGGGCAGCTTCATGTTTGTGGCCATATCTTCTTCCGGTAGTGGCAAAGGTGTAGGGGAGTTCTTGCCCTTATGTGGACTCGAAGATGGTGTAGCTGGAGGACTAGTTCTTGTGTGCGTAGCCGGATCTATTAACGGGCTATAGAAATATCTATCCCCTTCTTGGTTGACTCGGTAGGACTTACCACTTCATGTTGCACTCTCACTCTAATCAGAGGTCATTCATTTGGTGTGGCTGCAAAAAATTCCTTTTTCGCATAGTAATATTTTAATTAGTAGAGGCAATGTTCACAAGAACTTACCTCGAAATCCCTTGAAGAACCTCTGCTCCGCCTTAGAGTAGGATACAAATTTATCGACTGTGAATTCTGTTACAAATCCTCCTAGCACACTATCCACCCAATGATCTACGGTTCGAGTGATTGTGTTGTCAGCCTTCTCCAACCGTTGAATCAATTTCGGAGTCCACTGCGTAACCTGATTTTCCTCCCAACATGTCTGGAATTCTACTAGCCTCGCTAGCCACTCTTGGAGCTCATGCGCAAAAGTTACAAAGAAAATTTCATATACTTCTGTGAAAATATATTTTTTCTTCCACTTCTTAGTTGTTAACTTTGTGCTGTGATTCTCTTTTACAGAAAATCCCTGAATCTTTTTTTCGAACCAATCTTCGAGCTCCAATTTCTCAGGTCTCCAATGGTCTCGTGGCTTTACAAATCTCTCTCTCAAAATGCTCCGAGTCCCACACCGTAACCATTTTTTGGCTTGAGGGGTCCCGAACCAAGTTTGGATTTTAGGTTTGCCAACAAAGCCCTATACTTAGCCCTTTTCGCAATGACCTACTTTCACAGCCAAAGTCTCACCCAAAGTAGTATGGGTAGTGTTGGAACTAGGTTTCGCACCCTAGGAGAGAGTGGGTATCATGCGTACCTTGTTGAGGTCTATCGTGCCCGCATTACGTAAACAAGCTTATTACCGAGTCCTTAACCGTATTACAGAATGTAAACATAAACAAAGCTACTATTATTAAGTAAATATCAACAACACCTTCACATCCACGTGCACATCAGAAATTATCATCACATATTAATGCAATCGCAGCTATTTCATATATCGCATATACAATCACAACTAATTCAAATAACACAGAGGTACTTCAGTAGTAAATACAACCAGTTCAGATAACATAACAAATTCTATGTTCATTAACTTCAAAAACCTAGTTATAAACCCAAGTCACAACCTGCGCACATAGCCAGCGGGGTCCGCACACAGCAATACTAAGGATATCTGCGCACACATCCAACAGGAGTCCTTACCCAAAACTACCCAAAATAGATCTCAAAATTTCGTATGTAGCATCAATCTTACTTACTTCTAGACTCAAACTATCTATCTATTTATATAATCATAGCCTGCGTTATCATGTGTTCCAAAAACCATGGTTTGCGGACTCTAGGTATACCCTTTGAACCATTAAAATACATTGGGGGATTTTACCCACCCCAAATCCCATGCGCTAGACTAATTACTACAAAAATGTGTCAAAAACGCAGCTAGTGGACCCCGTTCCAACAAGTGCAGTAACAAAATCGATATCAAGGGCATGAAAGTTAGACTTGGCCACTAGTTTGGCCAATCCTTGACCCTTAATGAGTTTGGTTGCTTTATTTTAGTGTCATAATTAAGGATTACAACAATCCATCTCCATATTTTTCCATCTAGATCAGTTTGTGTGAGAATATCCTTTACCACAACACTTGGAACAAATTCAACGATATGAGAATGTAAGATGTAAACCCTAAATCATTTCAATGCTTTAACCAAAGGAAATGCTTGCTTCTCCATGATGTTGTACTTTAGTGATGCATCTCTCAAAGCTCTGCTGAAGAAAGTTATGGGTTGTTCATGGTCTTCATTGTTTTTATGCAATAAAACAACTGCAATAGTATGTTAAGAAGCAAAAGAGAAAATCATAAAATCTTTAGTAAAGTCAGGGCTTATCAAAACAGGAGCAGTGGTTAAAGCTAATTTGACTTCACTAAAATATTTCTTGGCTTTAGTATTCCACTTAATCTCAGTCTCCCTTTTCATCATGTTTCTAATTGATCTTAATATTTCATCCAAGTTAGGAATAAATCTCCTAAGAAAGTTTATTCTGCCAATGAAGGATTGAACTTCTTTCTTATTTATAGGAGGTTCAATTTTGAGTATGGCTTCAACTCTACTAGGATAAATTATAATGCCTTATTTGGAATGATATGACCTACAATTTTTCCCTCCTCTAAACCAAAAAGAGTTTTCTTAGGGTTTAGAGAGATACCAAATTTCCTGCACTTTTCAAAAACTTTTCTCAAATGTAGCAAGTGTTCTCATCTATTTTTGAGAATATAGTAATATCATCTAGGTAGATAACAATGAACCTGTCAATTTCATCAATAAAGGCTATGTCCATTTCTCTTTGTAATGTTTCCCCAACATTCATAAGGCCAAAATTCATTTTCACATACATAAAAGTGCCCCATGGGGTGGTAAATGTTGTTTTGTGTTGGTCATCAGGGTGAACTAGAACCTGGTTGTAACTTGAAAATCCATCTAACAAGGAGATTCTACTTGAACCAACTACCTTTTGCAATATGTGATAAATTTTAGTCAGTTGATAGTTGTCCTTTAGTGAGACTTTGTTCAAATTCCTAAAGTATAGACAGAGTCTAATTTCACCTGTTTTCTTCCTGGTTGGCACTAGGTTGGAAACCCATTTTTATAACCTCAATGGTAGTATGATTTTGGCATTGTATAGTTTCTTCACTTCTTTCTGAATCAAAGGCAACAATACTGGATTTAATATCCTTAATTTTTTATTAAAGGGATTTTTGTCTTCTTTTATGGGGATGGTGTGCTTGATGATAGAAGTATCATAAGATTTTAAGTCCTCATAAATCCATGCAAACACATCAGAGAATTCCTTAAGAAGTTTAATGTATTTCTGCTTTTCTTTAGGAGGCAAGGATTTAGATAGTTTTACAATTTTGGGACTTTCTTGCATTCCAATGTTACAGTCTTCTAAATTATCACCCACAGGTTCATTATTTGGTTTTTTAGACACATCATTGAAATAAAAAAGCTCTTCCAATGGTATTAATCCTCTTAGCAGCACATTGTCTTTCAGTTGTAAAATTTCTATCTCTTCTTGGTTATCATCAATTTCATTTAGTTCCATTTCAGTTTTATTTTTATTTACATCATTATCACTATCATTATCTATGTCTATATTTAAAAAATAAAATTCATCTTTAGTCTATAAAAAAAATTTAATTTTCTCATCATTTCCAAAAACCTACCAATATCTTACATTGTCAAGGAAAACTGGCCTATGCTTGACTTTGACCACATATTTCCTACTGGGGTGAAAATGAATTTTACAAGTACTGGATAAAACAACTAAGGCATCACCTAAAATGCTCTATCTTCTAGGGATAACATACATATTATATTTAGTGAAGCATTGCAGAAAGTGTAAAACTACATTCTTATAGGCTTTTAATCTAGGGTGTTTACTGGAATATTCACCCTTAATTTGTTTGATAATGAGCTTAGAATCCCCATGCGCAAAAATCCTTTTAGCTCCTAATATCTTTAAAATATGCAGCCCTAAGATCAAAGCTTCATACTCAGCTATGTTATTTATGAACTGAAAATTTAGTTTTTAACCATGTCCCTTGGAAAAATTGTTTGATGAGTTCATGACAAAAACACCAGCTCCTGCACCATCTTTACTTACAGCTCCATTGAAATCCATATTCCACAGAGATTCTTTATCTACTTCTTGCTTTTCATTTTTAGTTATTTGGTCTATTTTGGTGGGTTCAATCTCTTGTTGTGACACTTCCTCTTCAACTGGTTTATCAATGTACATAATGAAGGAATCCAAGTTAGAGTGTACATAGTACTGGGGGTAGTTGTTCGATTTATCTTGGGTACTGACCAAGTATTTCATCAAAGTTTCTTTGTATACCTTATTTTCTGACCAAAGACAGGAATGGTGGCATAGGTCATATCCATTTGAAAAGTACCCTGTAACTTTGCACCCCATGATCTTGACAGTAGCAACCCATACTTGGGTGGTATGTCTGCTACTACAATTTTCATGACTAGACTCTTGGCTGATATTTCAATTAAAGTGACACATAGATCTTTAATCATCCCTAGACATCTCATTTTGATAGAATCAAAAGAATATAAATCTTTATAAGGTATTTTTATGTCTAGTCCTAGTTTTTCCATGATAGCCTTGGGCATTAAGTTATGGGAAGCACCGGAATCAAGCATTGAGTTATGCAAGATTTTGTCATGAATATTCAAGCTAATGTAAAAATGTGGAACACTTCCATCCTGATATTTTCCTTCTAACTCGGTTCCAAACAATAACACAAGTTGTTCATCATTTAAATTAACTGTGTCGATCATGACTTGAGTCTTATAAACATATCTAGTCACCAATTCAGTCAGAGGAAAGGGAATTTTCACTTTAGCCAACTTAGTTTCAATGCTAAGGGATGTTTGTGATTTGTCAACCTCTTTGACATTTGCATCTGGTTTCTTGGGCACTTTCTTTTGAGGATCAACTTTTGTTCAACTAGTTGAAGGAGTATCTAGTTTTTTAAAGATTCCTTTTTGAGGGTTTTTTTCGTTTGATTGGTTGAGGGAGTGTCTTTTTTAGTTTTTTTAGGAGGATTTTCAGCTCCTTTCTTACTCCTTCAGTTGTATTTCTTGTGTAACTCCATCATACCATTTTGATATCCTTGTTTGCATTCCTCGTATTCTAAAGGGTATTGTTCTAGTTGAGATAAAAAAATCGATCTTCTTCTTCTTTACTCAAGAAGATTTGATCTATCTCATTTATTCCAAATAGATTTATCTTATTGTCTTCAGGTTCCTTTGTTATTGAAATCTCTTCATTAACATAGTTTTGCTGAAATAGAGGCCTAATTTGTTGTTGATCACTAGGGCCTCTTTGTTCTCTTTTATTTTTTATTTGTGGGGGATTTCTTCTAAAATTAGGATTCCTAATAGGAGGAGTTTCTTGATTTTATCTTGGAGCAATTCTATCAGATATGCTCATCATATCCATCATTCTCTCCATAGCTTTTACTAAGGTATCCAACTTAGAATCTGAAGAAGAAGAAGTTGGTTGTTCTTTAATTTGGAGTTTTCTTTCAGTTTTCAACCTAGCTCTCTTTTCTAGCAGGTTTTCTTCTACACTAACTTCATTCCTCTGCATGTATTCTAAGGTGGCAGGGTTTCTTTCCCTAAGTTGGTAGGCCATATCAGGGTCAAAACCATCTGGAAACTTCATCAAAGCTAGTCCAGGAGGTGGTTATATTGCAGTTGGAATAGAATTATAAACATTATTGAACCTAGTACAGTAACATTGGATAGATTATCCTGGATTTCTCTTTATACTCTCATATTCAACTATGATCTGGAGAGGGTTTATCTTGACTTTCTACCTTCTAATTAAAAGCTTCATGAAATTGAGCTAGATCTGGGATGGATGCAAGCCTTAATAATTTAAACCATTTTTTAACTTCTCTAGTGAGACTTTGGGAAAGTAACCTCATATTAAGATCATATTCATTGAATTATTGTAAGTCAAAGTAATCATTCGTTCGATCTATGTGTTTCTAAGCAGTAATTGGTCCAATGCTATCAAAATGAGGTACCTGAGTTTGATAACCTTGTGGCATGGGATTAAGTTTCCCAAGTAAAATTAGGGGAGCATAATGAGAAGCCTGGATGGGAATATGGGGATGAGAGGAAGATATAGTATTAGGAGGTGTGGGTATAGTCAGTATGAAAGGGAGAGTTATAACAATTTAATGTGTTGTAGTGGAAGTTGCAGGAATGGTAGATTAACTAGGTATAGAACTGATTAAACTGAGCATAGAATTGTTCGAATAAATTAATGGAGGAACAACACCAACATGTGAACTTGGTTGGGGAATAGGAGATGACTCAGTAGAATAAATATTTGATGATCTTGGATATTGATGGCCCAAATATTTCTACTCAGTCTGATCTGACCTATGAGGTGGTAGTAGGTCCTTATCAACAAAAGTTTTAGGTACAAAGCTATCATATTTACTTCTAAAAAGTGTATCTTCAAAAGAAAAATCAAATTCCATGTTTTATAAGGTAACGCAATTTTCATGAAGGGAGTTAACTCTTGGAAGAAGGCTTTCACTTAATTCACTCTCAGTTTCACTTTTCTTCCTAATTATACTTTCGGGATTATCTACAATTTATGAAGGATTTGGATTTGGTTTTGATCTAGTGTATATTCTTTTAGAAGCAAAAAAACTATAATATATTTACATATATCTAATATATACAAATATTGAGTGGGAAACAACCTTAAATTAGATCTATTTCTTAGTGACAAACCTAGAAATGGATTTAAGCACTAAAATGAATATCTCACCAGGGAAAAGTAATTTTAAATGAATTTGTTTGATTTCAACAATATGGTCACCAAAATTTTATCACTTCATAATTTATTAAGGATGTGAAAGAAACCCAGATGTAACCACAGAACTGCTTTGGAAGCTGGGATTTAACCCTGCCAGCTTTAAAGAGGGATCTCTCTATCAGATTTAGCTTTGTTTGCTTTGTAGGATTTTAGGCTAGATGTGAAAGTTCGAAGTTTTACTTTTAAAATGGTTTGATTGGAACGACAAGAGAAATCCATTGGGAAAATGGATTCAATTAAACTTTAAGTTGATTAATTACAACAATGACAAACAAATTTAACATGGTAGACTAGGCATACTTATTAGATCTAAAAATATATGTGATATGGTAAAGGAGAAAAGATTAAGGATCCATTAAACATAGAGTAGTTAAGAGTTCTATTGTTTAACCTCAGTGGAAAACATTAATTTTGTTCAAAATATAGAATTGAGTGCACTTAAATAAATTTAAATTCTTATTTTTCTTAGAACAAAACAGATGATATAAACATGTGAATTAACATAGAAAGAAACACATTAACAAGAGAAAGATATCATAACCAACAAGTCCGACACAGGAATCCTGAAAATATTTATGTATTACTGAATTTTTTCCACTTAAAATTCAATGAACAAATTTACATTCAACAGTAGATTTCTTCATACAAATTCTAATACTATTACTTCTAGTTATGAAGTATTTATACAAAATTATAAAAAAAATATCTTGAGTGAAAACCTCAAGATAATTTACAAAATATCTAAAACTGTTTTACAAAGATAGAACAAAATATAGGAGATCTGAAATTGTTGTAGCTACTAGGAACTATCTCTTAGGATTTCTTGTGGTAAGGAACAACAATTAAAATTTGATAGCAAGTCTAATTTGATGAGGTGGCATCCAAGTCACTAACTATCTAAAACACTGTTACTGATGAAATAGGTAACCTCATTGTTACCTACTTTTTGAAGTATCAAGAAAAACACCTGATTTTGAAAAAGTGGTGATGCAGAATCAAGAAAAAAAAATTTGAGCATGTTTTTGGCACTTTAAGTTTTTTTCAATTTTTTTTTTAATTAATTAATTAATTTATTTATTTTATGTGATGTTTTTTATGTCGATTTTGAATAGTGGTGGTGTATCATCACCAATGTTTTTTTATAGGATTGATTTTGACACTATAGATTTTCTAATGTCTTCTTCTTCCGTGAGATGTTTATTTTTAAGTGCATTTATGTACTTGTGTTTTAAAAATTAAAAATAAAAATATTTTTTTTAAAAATAAAAACTTGTAATGATATCTTCACTTTTTCACATAGATAAAAGATGGAAAAAGGGTCAATATTCTAAAGTTTATATTTTCTACATGTTTATGTATTGTTAAATAATTTTTCAATGCACATCAAATAATTGTCACTAAAAAACCAATATTTTGAACCATATGACAAAAAATACAATTTTTCAATATAAATAAAATGCAAAAAATACACTTTTACAGACTTTTTGTTGGAAAAAACATGTTAAATAAACTAATTTTTTGGGAGAATCTTAACAAAAAAAACTTAAGAAAATAACATTTTTATTGAATTTTATGTCAAAACATAATAGCAATCACATGTTTTTTGCAAAAAATAAGGGTTGTTCTCATAAAATATCAAAGTCTAAACATTACAAGTAAAACTGATTAATAGTTCTAAAAATTAAGATTTGTTTGCAAGCATAACTTAAACATCATCAACAATATCAACTAATACATCTTCAACATCATCTAGAACAGCATTGATGGCTTCTTCCGCAACATTTTCTTCTTCATTTTGATCATTGTCGTCTTCTAATGGATCTTTCATGTCAACAAATCTTCCAAAGTGTCCCTTTCCAATCATTCCATATAATGGTGGTTGAGGTTCCTTTGCTTTTTTTGCCACACTTGATTCATTAAAATCTCCTTTCCTCAAACCAACTTCTTGCTTCGCATCTGGAAGGAATTCAAGAGCGTTAATTCTTTGTTGAATAAATTTGCATTGAACTGGGTCTTTCTCAATGGCAATGCAATTTCTTCCTTTTAGTAGGCAACATGCTAGTGTTGTACCTAATCATCAAGCACAAAAGAAATAAGTAAGAAAATTAGTATGGAGACATAAAAAGTAAAAAAGACAATATTTAAATTTAAATTTGTATAATAAAACTTACCTGAACCTGAGAATAAATCCAAAACCTATTCTCCTTCATTTGAACATAGATTTATAAGATAGTTAATCAATGCTTGTAGTTTTTGATAAATGTTAACTATATCTCCTTTTGCATCTTTATCCTCATATGTTAGTTTTCTTACAACTGCATCATAAACCAATACTTGACTATGACTCTTCCCATCTACTCGATTCATAATAATATGCTTATAGCTATCGTCTTTTGTCCAACATTCAACATGGATGAACTCACAATCATTTATAATAGGTTAATCTTCGGAAGAAACTATATTTGACTTTTTCCTGTAACATAACATTGTAAAAATTCAATTAAATTTTACATGAATAAAAAAATTTAGGAGTAATCAAACATACAATTTCAAAGTCTTATCATGTAAGTTGCATCCTTGAGTTTGCTTTACCATTGAAGCTTGTTAATAACATTGGAAATTGTGTGTTTGAATGAAATGTCACAAATCACCAAAGTGGTGATGTTGTCACTTCTTGAAAACCCGTAACCACTTTACTAAAAGCTTGATAAGTATATGGTTCTCTATCATATTCAATGTTTGGGAAATTGAAACCATGAGGAATATCTGCAATAACTAGGCCATATTCCATTTTAGGTATTAGTAATGCAATGTCTTCACAGTCACCTTGTATTATTTGATATTGGACACTGTCGAGCCCATTCCAAATGTAATGATTAAGAGTAGGATCAAGTTCAACATTCATAAGATGCTTCCTTCTCATGTTCTCCATCTTAATTTTTTCAATAAAGCTTTTGAAAGTATCTGGTACTCCATTTCCATCCTTCTTCGACATCTTTAATGACATATATATATATATATATATATATATATATATATATATATAAGTAATAAAATAAAAATAGTTTAAATATGAATAAAATGAATTTATAAATCAACATACCTTATTGAATGCAATATAAAACTCTTTTAGTGTTGATGTAGAACTTGCTTCTGGGTAGTTGCATACAACATCATCCCAACTGTCTTCATTCAACATTTTAACCACGTGTTCTTGTATTTTCATATAAATTTTCTGACTGAATAAATCAAGTTAAAAACGTTAATATATTGACATGTATAACAAATTCTACCAACATCATTATGTTTTATTTAAAATAAAATTATAATGAAAGAAATAATTCAAGAAAATTACTTTTGAAATTCTGCACACATTTCTTCCATTGATAATTCACCCGACTTCACACGGGCTAATACTGATTTGACTAATTTATCATCCTTCACACCTTGCATTGTTCTCCAAGGTGTGATAGTCATATCCTCTGGAAGCTGCTTCATTTCAGGACCCCCCTTACTATTGGTACATATTATGGGTTTACTCTTTCTAACCTTCTAATTTTTTATGGAAATATTCTCCCACCGATCAAAAATCTCATCAATCAAATCCCATACCTCCCCAGTTCTAAATGCCAACTGAAAAATGTTATCTATGCCTCTGAATAAATTTGTATTCAATTTTCCATCTTTTGCTTTTTTTTCATCAATTTGATAACCAGTTTCCATTAAACATTCCTTTCGAAATGTTACACTAACTTGTGTCTTATCCCCACCACATTTTTCTATGAATTCATTATGAATAAATCTGACCCTTTGGATGAAAGTCATTTTCATTCTGTACTCATTATCTGCATTATGATCCCATGCCAATAAATTTGATTCTATTTCTGTTAAGCCAGCGTAAATGAAGCATTTCACTATTTGAAAAAGATAGTTATTGGGATATTCTGCAATCAATTGTCTCTTAGCCTCTATCAAATGGTTCCCTCCAATTACATAATATTTATAATCAAAACATTTTGTCTTGTCAAATGCTTGTTTGTTGGGAACCTGACGTGGATCGACAAGAACCACATAATCCACCACATGCGCATATGGATTGAACCTAAACAATGTTTTCAGATTATGTACATGTAGGTGATGGGTCTTTCTAATTTGATATTGAGATTGTCCTTCATCTGGGCTATAAAATTGGTTAACATTAAGCTCAAATGTTTGGCCACCAAGAATTAATTTATTCTTCCTCAACTCTTGTCGAATAGCATTTTGTTTTGTTTTAATAATGCCATCCTCTAACTCAGCACCTAGTCTTATGATTTCTCTGCTTCCATGAGAGCTTTCAGTTTGTTCTTCACTGCTGCTCATGACCTTTACAGGTTCACCAATATTTGATTTCCTAGTCTTATTGGATAACATGTCAGTTTTTTTATAAACAAGCTCTCCTTCATGAGGTAAAAGAGAGACATCTTTGGTGATTTTTCTTTTTGGTGTCTGATCTACTTTCTCCTTTTGCACAAAAGTTCTAATCTCCTCCTCACTAATTCTATCATAATTTTCTGTTTCATGTTCGGCACCTTCAAAAGAAACATGTTTAAGTTTACTAGATTGACCCACCTTAGTAACTCTTGGTTGATCCCCTCTTTGTACTATTGCAGTGTCACGAGCTATTGATCTTTGCTTCAATCTCCTTTTCTCTGCTTTGTCTTTGTGGAAAGTGTTGATCACATCCATAACATTTGGCACCAACATATAAATACCTTCAAACATGTTTGAAAGACTCGGAACAAAATCCTATGAAACAAAATAAAACATGTCAATGATCAATAATTTATAAAAAATTGAATCATCCTTATAATAATGCATAGAGGAAATAAAAATAAGCATACTTACAATGTTATTTGCAATGTTGCTTGATATTTCTTCAGAAAATTTTGAAGATATTTCATCTGTGTCATGCTTAACGATTGATAGACGATGTCTAACCTTCTCACGTTTTTGAGCCTTCCTTGCAAGAACATAAATAATGTTTGTATTCGGGACCATACATATGTCTCGTACTCTGCCCATCACATCATATGGCTCATTTAAGTCAATCATACCACAAATCAGATAGATGTGTATATCAACCTCCGTTTCACTGTCTTCAAGATACCATGAGAAATCAGTTTTATCTATTTCCTCGGTGTTCTTCCAATCAGAAATAAGCTTTAATGAACCTGGTGCCCCACTTGCTTGACTTTTATTAGTGTGTGCAACAATATCCTTATTGCGTCCAACAGTGTCCATAGTGCGTCCAGCTGCAACTTTAGATTTGGGAGTTGTATCCATAGTGCGTCGAGCTGCAGCTGTAGATTTGGGAGCTACTGCCGTAGATTTAGGAGTTGCTGCCCTAGGTGCAGAAACATTCACAGAAATCTTTTTTGATACCATTTTCTTGATAAATATATATATATTAGTTAATGGAAAAATATTGTGGATAAAATAAATTTAATAAACAAAATTTATTTCTAAAACTAAATAGTTTGAAATTAAAGCAGTAAAATTAACTATAAAAATTTTCATTTAAAAATAAAATATTATAAATCATATGTATATATATCTATATAATATGTTTTGAATACATTTTATAAAAAATTTAAAAATGTGTTTAAATTGTATAAAACAATTTTAAAAAAATAAACTATTATTTTCAAACTTCAGTTTTTGTTTAATATTTAAAAAAAAACAAAAAAATTACTAACTATTTATAACAAATGTTAAAATTAAATTTTATTTTTTTTAAGGCAATGATTTTATTAAAAAAACTTATAATCTTTTAATATATTTTAAAATTTTAAAATTTAATTTTACATTACATAGCAATTGAATAAAAATAAACAAAATAAAATAAAAGAAAAATTTATTTTACTTTACATAGCAATTAAATAAAAAATTATAAACTTAAAATTATAAAAAATTAATATAAAAGTTTATAAATTTATATAATCTTTTAATATATTTGAAAATTACAAATTTCTATTTCACATTACATAGTAATTAAATAAAAATAAACAAAATAAAATAAAAGCAATTAAACAAAATAAAAGAAAAAATTAAATTTTTTATAATATTGTTTTAATACTTAAATTAAAAAGAAATTCAAATATTTAAATGTTAAAAACAAATGTTATATATATATAATTGTATTGTTATATAGTTTTTATTTTTTATATATATATTTGTTATATTTTGATATTTTTAACACTTTTTTTTTTTTTGTTAAATAATGTTTTAATAATTATTTATTAATTATATTATATAACACTGTTTTTATTATTTTTATATAACAATGTTTTTATTATATTATATAACAATATTTTTACTATTTTTATATATAACAATGTTTTTATTAATTTTTAATTGTTTTATTAAAACAAATTAAAAAAAAATTAAAAAAACAAAAATAAAAAAAAATAAAAAAAAAACCAACGCCATGACTGTGTGACGATGACCTTGCCCACGGGGCGCCGGAGGCCGGCTTGGCGGTGCCACGGGGGGCTACCCAATGGGCCCCAAGCCCCCGGCTGGGCGGGAGGCCGATTCGCAGGTGCGGTCACGACGTTGGTTTTTTTTTTAAATTTTTGTTTTTAATTTTGTTTTTGTTTTGTTTTTTTTTTTTTTTTTAAATTTTGGTTTTTTTTTTTTTTTTAAATTTTTAATAAAACAATTTTAAATTTTTAATAAAACAATTTTAAATTTTTGTTTTTTAATTATTATTATTATTTTTTAATATGTTTTAATAAAACAATTAAAAATTAATAAAAACATTGTTATATATAAAAATAATAAAAATATTGTTATATAATATAATAAAAACATTGTTATATAAAAATAATAAAAACATTGCTATATAATATAATTAATAAATAATTATTAAAACATTATTTAATAAAAAAAATTGTTAAAAATATATTAAAAAAAACAATTTATTAAATAACAATTATGTTTTGTTTTTAAACATTATATAATTAAAAAAAAAACAATACAATATAATAAATAATTAAAAAAACATTTGTTTTAATATAACAATACAATAAATTAAAAAAAAAAACAAAAACTATATAACAATACAATTAAAAAAAATAAAAAAATGATATATAACAAAACAAGAATGAAAAAAAAAATTAAGATTTAAAATTAAAAAGAATAAAAATAAGATTAAAAAAAAATAAAATATAAAATCGAAAAATTCTCTCCAAAAAAAAAAAAAACATTTTAAATAATGAAACCACTGATATATTTATGATAAAAAAATAAAATAAAAAATGTTATAATATTACTATTTTTTTTTATGTGCATGGCCATTTTATGGATTTTTCTATCTAGATGAACCTATAAGTCTTAAAAAAGAAAAAAATTCTAAATTTTTGTCCTTAAAACCCTAAAAAATTTAGTTCTTTTTGTATTTTCGTCACTAAAAAAATATAAAAAAATTATGGTTTTTGAACCTAAAAACCTTATAAAAGTAGTTTTTGGACACAAAAAACTATAGAAAAACATATTTTCCCCAAAATCGTCTTTAAATTGATAGAATAGAAGGAAAACTAACTTTTGAAATGCAAAAAATTGCTGTCACCAATGCCAACACAACGCCTCCACAAAATTACGAATAGAAACACAATGCCTCCAATGCCAATGCAATGCCTTTACGAAGTTACCAATGCCAATGCAACACCTCCACAAAATTACCAATAGCAACACAACGCCTCCAATGCCAATGCAATGCCTCCACGAAGTTACCAATGCCAACGCAACACCTCCAGAAATTTGCTCTAACAAATACCAGAAAACTTGATGTGATGTGATGAATAGAAACAATCATTCTTATTATATAGCGAATATTGTCTGATTAGTTTACTGTTTAACGAATGTGGGATTAAAATTTCAAATTTAAAATATTTACATTTAGTTTATTATAGTTCATACTATAGTTAAAATACTTAATATTTGCATGTAATTATCATAGTTAATATTTTATTTAATATTTACATGTACTGAATGTTGAATAATTCAAATATAATCTCAGATTAAAAATTAAAATATGAAATACTTACATGTAGTTATTTATAGTTAATATTATAGATAAAATAGTTAATATTTGCATTTAGTTATCATAGTTAATATTTTAGTTAATATTTACATGTACTCAATGTTTAAAATCATGGGATTAAATTTTAAAATCTAAAATATTTACATGTAGTTAATTATAGTTAATATTATAGTTAAAATAGTTAATATTTACATGTTATTTTTGTAAATATTTACATGTAGTCAATCTTAAACCATTCAAATAAGAAAATTATTTTAGTTTCGAAGGCATGCATGAAAGAAATATTTTGTGGATATTTTGAATAGAAAGTATGGTGAAATATTTGAAGACCAACAATTTATTAATAAATTTTGAAATAAATTTTAGATGAATATAACGTAAGTTTAAAATTTAAAATTTAAAATATTTACATGTAGTCATTATAGTTAAAATAGTTAATATTTGCATGTAGGTATTATAGTAATATTATAGTTAATACTTACATCTAGTCAATGTTAAATCATTGAAATAAAAACATTATTTTAGTTTGGAAGGCATCCATGACATAAATATTTTGTGGATATTTTGAATATAAATATCAGTAAAATATTTCAACACAAATAGTTTATTAAAAAAATGTTAAATACATTTTTTGACTAATATTTGTACCAAATATTTGAAATGAAAATTTTGGAGGGAAAGTTTTTCGCGAAATTTTTTGGGGGGAAATTTTGGAGGGAAATTTTTTCGCGAATTTTTTTGGAGGGAAATTTTCAGTCTTTAAGCTATATATTGTAAGTGGGAGAGGAATTTGTATCATTCAACCTATTCTTGTTGAAAGCCATGGTTTCTTCTGATAGCGAAGTTTTTCTTTGTACAACATCAACATCTTCGTCACGCAACAACTCTATTCAGAGTGATGAATATAATGGGAGTTTGTTCACCATGAATAGAGAGTCAAAAAATCGACTTGGTCGTAATCCTAAAGATGATGAGAACAAAATTGATGAGGCGCAGCAAAATGAAATTTTTGTAAATCGAGCGCCAGTTATACCACTTACTCTTAATCCTAAGGATTATGAAAGCAACAGTGATGAAGGGCATGATGAAGAATTTCCAGAGTCAAAAGTTTCACTTCGTCCTAATCCCAAGGATTATGAGGACACCATTGATGAAGAGGAAGATGAAGAATATCCACTTCAGCTTAATCCTAAGGATTATATGAGAACAACAAATGAAGAGGGGAATGAAGAATCTGTAGAGTCAAAATATCCACTCTGTCGTAATCCTGAGGAGTATGCCAGTAGCACTAATGAAAAGGGGGATATAAAATTTCCAGAGTCAAAATATCAAATTCGTCCTAATCGTAAGGATTATGCGAGCACCATTGATGAAGAGGGGAATGATAATGTTTCAGAGTCAAAACATCCACTTCGTCCCAATCCTAAGGATTATGCCAACACCACTGATGAAGAGGGAAATGAAAAATTTACAGCATCAAAATTTCCACTCCGTCCTAATCCTAAGGATTATGTAAGCACCACTGATGAAGAGGGGGATGAAAAAATTCCAGAGTCACAATTTCCACTTCGTCTTAATCCTAAGGATTATGTCAGCACCACAGATGAAGAGGGGAATGAAGAATTTGCAAAGTCAAAATATGCACTTCGTCCTAATCCTAAGGATTATGTCAGCACCACCGAGGAAGAGGGGAATGAAGAATTTGCAGCGTCAAAATATCCACTTCGTCCTAATCCTAAGGATTATGCCAGCACCACTGATGAAGACGGGGATGAATTTCCAAAGCTAAAATTTTCACTTCATCCTAATCATAATGATTATAATTTAACCACTGATGAAGGGGGGGATGAATAATTTCCAATAAATATAGATTCAAGGCATTCACTTATTCCTAATCCTAAGGATTATGAGAGCTTTAGTGAGGAAGGGGAGGGGCAGGATGAAGAAATTATAGTGAATACAAATTCAAAGCTTCCACTTATGCCTAATCCCAAGGATTATGAGAGCACCACTGAGGAAGGGGAGGATGAAGAGCTTCTTGCAAATGATAATTTTAGAGGCACAAATCTGAATATTGCATTTTCTCCAAGTGACCATTTCAAATACACTCATGGTGATGAAGAATTGAATCCTCCCAGGGAAGAATTTGAAAGCATGGGTCAAGATGGTGAAGAATTTCTTTTGAGTTAGGGTTACAAAAGTGCCGATGATTCTTGTGAAATGTTTTCTTCAACTGATGATGGTAAAGAAAATTTTCCAGGCAATGATGTTGATGAATTTCTTAACTATGTTGAGGATGATGATAGTGGGGATAATATTCCTCCTAATGGTGATGAAACTAATTTTACAAAGGATGATGGAATGATGAAGCCGTTGCAAGAAAATATTGCAACTAGGAGTAGGAGTAGACCTTTTCATATCAATCCAAAGCATTCCAGTTATATAAGGGCGAGGACAAAATATCTCACAAAAAGAAGTTCTGTCGTTCATTTGATTTCAAGTGAATGTTGTCGAAGGGATTGCTTGAAAAATATGGATTTCAACTTTGTTTTGGAGAAAATAAAAACATATATGTCAATAAATAAAAGCATGCAAAATTCATATTTAGTGGGTTGCATGCAATCTACACTAGCAGGTTATGATTATCATATTGGGAATGTATTGATTTGCAGAAAGGCGTTCAAAATGTTGCATTCAATTGGTAATTTTCGTTTGTCAAGAATCCAGGATAGATTGGAAAGGGATCCCACATATTATTCAGAAGCACGTTATAAACGGGAGGTGGGGCCGTTTGAAAATACTGCTAAGACATGGATGAAAGACTTCTTTTCAAATCATGGAGAGTGTATGCCAAATAAAGACACAATACATATTCCAGATAATTTCTCAAGACGAGAAATATTCATGTTATACAAAGATTATGCAGAAGCTGTTGAAGGAATTGGTAATTTTATTACATATTCTTATTTTACAAGGATATGGAAAACTGAATTCAACAATGTTTGTATTCCTAAGAAGACAAGGATGGGGATTTGCAACACATGTGCTTCTCTTAAAGAAAAAAGAGATAAATGTCAAGGGGCGGAAAGAGGTATGTGTTCAAAACATTGTTTTTTAAAATTTGATACTTATCAACTATGAAAATATATTTATTCATATGTTTCTTTTATTTTATGTACAGATTCCATTGTCTAAGAACTTAAAGACCATCGCAATCAGCAAACAAGTGAACGGAAAAGTTGTATAAACATCGAAAGAAGTGTTATGATCATCCAAATAAATATCTGGGATTGATAATTGATGGTATGGACCAAAAGAAAACACTTCTTCCACATTTTGTCCACACGCCAAAAAAATTACAAGAGGAAAATTTCATTCAGTTTCACTTGGTTGGTTGTATGGTATTTAATGAGAAGATGTTTCCAAGAGTTTTCTTCACAACTCCAAATATTCACGATGATGCAAATCTGACCATAACTATAATCCATGATGTGGTTACTCATTGGTCTGGGATTCTTCCTGAAGTTTTGTATTTACAATTAGACAACACAAGTCGTGAGAACAAAAATCAAGTTCTTTTTGGGTATCTAAACATGCTTGTTGAATTGGAGATTTTTAAAAAGATAAAGGTTGGTTTCCTTCTTGTTGGGCATACTCATGATCATATTGATCAAATTTTCAGTCGTTTTTCAGTAACATTGAGGAGGAAAGGTGTTGGGAGCCTGCCATCATTAATTGAATGTATTAAGAAATCGTACATTCCAGAGCCTATTTTTCATGTGTTGGAAGAAACTATTGACATGCGAAGGTTTATTTTTGGATTGCATGGTGAGGAGAAATGCATTGAACAACTTAACGACATTAGCTTCCAGCATCAATTTCGTATCAAAAAAATTGATGGGATAACACTTATATGGGGCAAGAAGTATTCAACTGTTGAAGAATGGGGACCATCATCAGGTTTAGCATTTTTGAAGTTAATTCCAGAGCGTCCAATATTTTCATCAAAGATATTTTTATTACAGTCAGTTGCTGAACTCCATAATGCACGAAGGTAGAAGAGAGACATAAATTATTCTGAATGTCTAGAGGAAATTAAAATATGTATTAGAGATACATATGAGTACTTCGATGTTGCTGATTCAATTTGGTGGGAGTCTTTTTTCAGTAATCAAAGTGATATGATTTCAAGATCAATAAATGTGGATACGCTTTTGAAGACTCCTTTTTTTTTGCCACAAAATATGCCAAATGAACATGAACATCAGGAAACACACAATGTTGAACAACAACAGCCTCAAGCTATTATTAATTCCCCACAGGTAGAGGAAAGAGAAATCTATATTGGTTCTAGAAGATCACGTGCACAACGTGAAGCCATGGAAGACATTTACAGGGGTTCTGTGCAGGATCTTAAGGAGGGTTGCATGATAGCAGTGTTAGCAGATGAAGATCCACTTGGCTATCCATTCTGGATTGCCAAGGTTATAAAGTTCATTAATGAAAATGAAGAGATTACAGCTGTTGATGTACATTGGTATGCCACAAGTACCCACCCTTTCAATGGTGTGTACAAGCCAGAGATGGTAGTGAAAAAAAGAATTGGCAGAAAGAGAAAAAGAAAGGGCACAAATATAAATCGTCGCCGCACAGATGTCTTAAAATTGGAGGATGTTGACATACTTGTGTATGACTTCAATTTGACAAAGAGAGGAACTCTTCGATTGCGGACCATAAATATTTTGAAGAAATTGCTACCAGAACAATTACTGTTGAAATGGGACTCTGCAGAATGTAGACGTAGATCTACAAGACTTTTGAACTCTGAAATGGTGGGCATGCATGTTGACTCAAATGGAGCACTAGTTGATGAAAGAGAAGAATATGGATCATCTTCATCTGCATCGAGCCATTCATCTGAAGATGTAGGTTATGATGGTGTGCTAGAACCTATGGTTGATTTTGAATAACTATCTAAGACACTTTTATGTAATTGATGTTTGCATGGTAACTTGAAATAAAATTTTTGACTTCCATCTCATTTTTCATGAAGTTATGAGACATTTCTATGTTTGTTGGATTATATGTTTTAATTATGAAGAATTCATCTCTTTAGAATATCGACAATCCAACAATGAATTACAAAAATAATTTATATTATATTCAATATACTAATGTTGGTATTTTAATTATAAGTAAAATAGAAAATAGAAACTAATGTTGAATTTTTAGATTATGCAGTGATATTACCATGATATTATGTATTGTTACCATTTGGTATAAGATACTTTTAAAAATTTTAATAATTATATGCGTCATTGAAAGGGAACACTTTGTTTTGATGCTTGATTTTTAAGTTTTGGTTGAAATTAGATTTAAATTTGTCTTATGCTAAGATTTGAAAAAAGATAAGTTTTTATCCTTTAAAATTAAAATTACTCTTACTTGTTTCTATTTAATGATAATTTTTTCATTTACTTGTTCATTTTTTAAAATTGTTTAAGTCTTGTAATTTCTCCATAATTTCATTGTTCAAGTATGTTGAAAACTTAAGATTGAAAAAACTTTAGATTTACAAATTTTCATTAAGGTTTTTATGCGCTACCAAATTTTATCTTTAATGTTATGGTTGACAATAATTACAATTTTAGGGTTGTTTAGAGTCAAGATATTTTATGTTTAACAACATGGATGAAAATTGTTCGAAATGATAAGCCCTTGAGACATGTATTTGTTTATCTTTAACATCATCTATCAAAAATGTTAGAAATTTACGATTTTAAAAAATGTCCTAATATGTTGTCTTTAATTCCATTGTTACAAGTGTCAAAATTATGACACAAATTTTTTTTTTTGTTATTCCAGCATCAACTGGTTTTGTTTTGAGGGTGTTTTTTCAATCCTTTTTTCAACAAACAATTTTGTTTTTAGCATAATTTTATAAAATGTTGAAATTTGACCTTAAAAAAAAACCAAGTGTGTTCTGGAAGACACACTTTTTGTTTTTGGGGTGTTTTTTCATGTTTTTTGAGACTTTTTGGGCTAGAGTTCCTGTTTTGAGGTCAGGTTACCTATTTCATCGATAACAATGTTCTAAGAGTTTTTTTCTCACAAAATTCCGAAAAATAAAGTCTAGTGATCCCTTTCAATATCTCAATAAAATATATCTATTTAAAAACTGAGAGAGTTTTTTGTAGATGAGTATGTTACCAACAAAAAACTCTTTCCGTTTTTTAAATTTTATTTCAACCTATTTAGAAACCACATTTGAAAACTATGACTAAAATAGGAATTTTCTGGAAAATATGCCTTCAAAGTTGCATTCGAATCTCACAAACCATAATAATTGTTAGAAAAATGAGAGTGATTTTTCAAAATGGGTCCGTTTCGAAAGAAAACCTCTTTCAATTTTCAAAATGCATTCTAATTTGTTTGTAAACCATGCTTGAAATTACTGTATTGTATAGGAAAAAACATTGTTTTAACTGACCATTTTTCCAACTTGATGCTGACTTTAATTGCCAACGTTCACTATTGATTTGGTCGAAGTCAGATGAAATGGATATATGATGTGGAGGCGAGATGTGACATGGAGGTGGGTAATGATGAATGGTACATGGCAGATACTTATTGGTGGGGGAGTGGCAGAAGTCTACAGTCAACAGAGGGATGACTTTTCAGAGGGGGGGGGGGCTGAGATGATTGAAAAGGGGGGTGTGAAATCATATGGTGGTGCCAAATTAGTTCGTAGTACCCTCTATTTCGGGCCCACCCCCATGGATAAAGCATGAAGGAGCTTAGGGGGCCCTGAAAACAATCCCCCGTCGTTGATCCAGGTGGGGGTAGATTATGGCCGTCAAAAAGCATTTTATTGTTATTACATAATATAAAACCTTATATCCTAACTTTATCACAACTTGTGAAAATTGTGATTAACTGATTTAATACACACTTTATTACCTTCTTAGACTATGTACTTATCCTCTAATGTTGTATTTCAATTTGCAAGGGATTTTTTTATTTTTTCCACTTAACTTGTCAATTATCACGATTAAACAATGTGATTAACTTCATCTTTTTTTAACTAACCTAGTTCAACTACGATTAAACTGTGTGATTGATTTATTCAATAACCTAAACTAACTTTATTATTTTTAGCCTAATCATGTTTAAACATTGTGATTAAACTAGCTATTATACTTCTCCTATTACAACGTGGCATTTTAACTAGCAGCACACTTTATTCAAAAATTTCTAAGTATTGATTGATGCATTTTTTCATTCTTTGAGTGGCATTTAAGCTTTATCGCTCCTATAAACTTTCGTTTTCATGGGGTATTTTATTATTTTTATTTTTTTCTCATGTTTTTTTATTTTTTGTTTTTTCACATGTCTATTTTTTATCCCCTTTTGTTTATTATTTCTTTTCTTTTCTTTATTTTTCTTTTTGGAAATAAATTCGTAGAATGGAAAGTTATTTACAACAAATTATGTACAAAATTACATCTACAATAAAGTCCTCCTATAAAATATAGGATTCTAACAGTATGTTTGCAGGAATTTGAAGATCAAATATAACAAGAAAAATGGTGGATTACAGTTCATGTGACTCTTCTAATAAATCATATGAGCAACATAGAAATGAGTACTCTCCTGACATAGTATATACCTTGAGAAGTTTAAATTAAAATATCATAATTTGTGAAGCAAATAATGATAGGATCATTCAACCACAGGAAATACTTGTCAGGGCACAAGAAAAGAAAGTAGAGGTCAATACATTGATCTTTCATAGTTTATCGTATTTGTAGAGAAATGGAAAACTACATATTATTTATGGATAGGAGGAAAGGACTAATGGGACATATGGTAGCAGGTCTCATGGAGGATATGGGTCAGAAAAGGATGACATGGTTAGAGGTGGTATATGGATGGATACACCTGACATGAGAGGTAGTGTTTATGGGTTATATTCTAGTTCTATATCAGAGAGACATCATGGTCATCATCATTATCATCCTTATAAGAGGAATGAGAAGCATTACTTTTTGGATGAGTTCAAGAAGGCCAAACCTCCTACATTTGATGGAGAGCTGAAGAATCCAAAATATACAGAAGCATGGTTACTTAGGATGAAGAATTTCTTTGAGTTGCATGACTATATAAAGAATATGAAATCCATGATATCTATTTTCAGTCTCAAGGGAAAATGAGACATTGGGTGGGAAGATGTGAAGTGTGTTAGTGGCATCAATATTGAGGAGTTGAGTTGACACGAGTTTAAGAGACTCTTTATAAACATGTACTTGTCAAAGAGATACTATGATAGTAAGACTAAAGAGTTATAAATATTGAAGATGGGAACTATGAGAGATGACAAGCATAGGACTAAGTTTTTGGATCTATTGGGGTATCTATCATATCTTAAATATGAGAAAACGAAGGTTCACAGATTCGTTAGTGAATTTCCTTTAGCATTTAAAGATCGGATTGAATATGATGAGCCTCATACATTGGAGGAAGTAACTAGAAAGTTGAAACATTGTTATGAGCAATATAAGTGTAATCCGGAACCTAAACAGGGTTAGACAGGTAATGAAAGGACTAAGGGAAAATGGGATAAGAAGTGAGGATGACCTCAGTATACAGATAACAAGGAGAATGCAGCGCCACACAAGAAATTCAATGTAGTTGACATAGGATAGGGATTTCAGTCTGAGGAGAAAAATAAGGGTGATGACATTCCTAGCCTTTTCAATGTTGGAATTGTGGCAAGGATCATCATAGGAGATATTTTCCACAGCATCAGGGCAACATACCTCATATTTATAGTTCTTAGGAACCACAAATATTTGGGAATGTTGGAGATAATATTCCTCAGTTTTATGCAGCAATGGATAATAGGAAGGTTCATCATCCAAAATCTATTATCAAGATGGAAGGTAAGCTTTGTGATCAAGTTGTTTCTATTTTTATTGACCCTTGATCCAACTATAGTTATATCAGTCGTGTTGAAAAATGTAGCAAGAAATTATCAATTTGACTTTGCCTTCATCAAATTGAGAAAATTTGAATTTCCACATCAACAGACAACTTGGATGTAACATAGCTTCCCAGATTATTCACAGTATAAGATGAATCATGTCAACATTTTGAAACCAATGGAGATCCATATTCAAGACCAATTACTTGAATAATCGAAATGTCGACATGATTCATCTTACACTATGGATAATCTGAGAAGCTCTATTACAAATGATAACCATAGAAACCTAAAATCTAACTTAGATGTATTTAACTTGTGTGACATGGCTCTTGTCACTTAGTTAACTCAGTTTGAGTTAGAGGAGCTAGATTTTAGTTAAGCATGTGTGATTTCTAATTTGTAGCAATCAAGGTTAGTTATTTCAAGTTGTTTTCAGTTAAAATAGTTCTAATTGTTGGAGGAACTAGTGGAAGGTCAATTGTGCAGCGGGACTTCAGTCTAACTTAGTGATCATCCATTTAACTAATTAATAAATTCAAAATATCTAGTGCATGAAAATAATTTGAGTTTCCTAGCTGTAGTGGAGATTCCAAGGTAGTGTAACATCAGTTGTAGACTAGTATTGAGTGTACAGGTGTTTCATGCAATCATATGATCAACCTTGGGAATTTCACAATCATTTTGGAGGAAATTCCTAAATAATATGGGCCTAATTTCCTCAGGAATTTCACAAGGAAATAGGGGCTCAAGTAGAGGCATAAATTGACTAAGTCTAGGTTATATCTTCTAAGTAAGCAGAGAGATAGGTTATTCACTTGCAGGTTGAGCTCAGATTGATCTAGTAATTTTAATACATATCTATTCATCAGATTAATGCAAGAAAGAAAAGGGTTTTTTAGAATATTACTTTCCCCTAAAAAATATTGTGTGCATGTGTGTTATTTCTTATTACGTGTTTGCAATTATTGTTTAATTATGAATTGAATCTCATAGAGTAATATAGTAGGATTGTGCCTTGTGATTTAGATTAAATTTTTATGAGTAATTTCAATTATAAACCATAATTTATATATGGTATCAGAGTAGGATTCACATTAGAACAAGAATTTCTAAGTTGTTTCTCAGGAGGATCTAATCTGCAGTTCATTGTAGAAGGATATCTACAGAGTTTGGAAGATGACCTTCAACGGGATGATATTAGAGTATACCTTGGAAGGAATATCTAATTTAATTGCATGGAAGAATCACATGGAGACGATGTTGGATGACAACATATTGCTGGAATATGTTAAGAAAAACATTCCAAAACTAGGATCACTAGATTCCCAAAACCTTTCTCATTGGAAGAAATATGTAGCCAAGGCAAGGAGAATAACCTTGGAGGGAGTGCGATACCACATTTTCTCAAATCTCCATGGGAAAGAAACCCATTTCCCAATGTGGGAAGCAATGACACAATTGTTCGAGAATAGTACTGACTACATGAATTTGGTGCTCAAAGATAAACTTTGAAATATCAAGATGTAGAAGAATGACACCATTCCATAGTATCTGAGAAAGTTCACACAAGTTCATGATGAAATTGGCGAGGTTGGTGTAAGTGTTGCAGAAGACGACTTGGAAATCCTAACTCTTCTAGGCCTTCCCAAAAGTTAGCATAGCTAGCAATACTCGATGAATAGGAGGAGAAATTACCAAATTGGGAATGCTTATGGTATGATTTTGTACAAGAAGAAATTAGGCAAAGTACCAGATATGGAGTAACATCCACATAAGCGGAAAAGGACTTTGCATTAGTTGGACAGGATTGAATGCTAAGGAAAGGAAGTCCCAAGGTGAGGTTGACTCCAGCTAAGGGGGAAAGAACAAATAATTTTCCAAAATAAAATGATTCCATTCTCATTAATTCGGGAACTATTCTACAAAGTATCCACACAAATATTCTAGCAAGAAGGATTCTGCAACAGGAGCAGCAAGTGAAGCTTTGGCTTCACAGTTTGAGATATATTTCACCCTTATCACATGCATGGCCAACACAGTGATGGGGAGCATGTGGTACTTGGAATCAGACACATCTTTCCACATGAAAAGGTTATAAGAGTTTTTTAATGACCTGGAGGAGTGTTGGAGCGGGGTCCTTTAGGACCGAATTTTGATATATTTTTGGCATATTTTTGTAAATTTTTTGTAAGTTTAGTCGTGCACAGCACAATTCAAGGGGCTTTGGGGTGGGTCAAAGCCCCTCATGAGTTATAATGGGTCAAAGGGTATAACTATGGGCCACAAACCACAGTTTGTGGGCCTTAGATGAGTGCAGGCTAAAAGTATAAATAGGAGTCTAGATCGAGTCGATAGGTGAAAATAATGATGTAAGAGATCTGACTATGTTTTGATATTTTGAGCGAACTTGTCTAGGTGAGAAGGCTCCTGCTGGTTGTGTGCGCGGAGACCTTAGTCCTGCTGTGTGCAGACCCCACTGGCTATGTGCATGGGTAGAATGAAGGTGTTGGAAGGGAGATATGAATTGTTAATGAATAAAGAACTGTTTTGGATGATATCTGAGTATCACATGCATCTGTCGCTTACTTTATGATCTATTTCTGCATGTTATTTCCGATTAATATGTATCTCTGTTTTGGATCGATTGTGCGACTGTATTTTACCTTAGATGAATGGTGAATGTATGGATCTATTGCTATTGAACACTATTGTTATATATTAAGGACTATTGGAAGGGGCTACAGATCTATAACTATGTGTGTGCATGATAACCCATGTAAATTGAACTAAATCTATCTGGGTAGGGTTTCTCGTTAGAGATTCTTTTGCAAAGGTCCAATCGCGGTTGTGTTAAGATCTAAAGACACCCACATCATTTATTTCTCTCTCAGGGTGTGGAAACCTGGTTCCATCACCCCCCTATACTGCTTTGGGTGAGACTTTGACTAGCACAAGCAGGTCACTGCCAAAAGGACCAGTAGTAAGAGGGTTTTGTTGGTTAGCCTTAGCTCAGAACTTGGGTTAGGACCCCTTAAGCCAAAAAATGGTTCCGTTGCCAGGACTATTTTTGGGTGACAATTTCACATCATCTTGCATCTCAGGATTAAAGTTCCTAGGCACACACCTGGGTCTGCAATCGTGTGTACCAAGAATCCTCTGTTGCCTCATGCGACATGGTAATCCTTTTTGACCTTTGCAGCCACCTTAGCCTTGTTGCTTTTTCCAGAATAACCATGTGATGGGGACCCTTCTTGGGTAGGCCCGTGATCCGGTGGATCAGTGTGGAGTCGATCAGAATGCGTCCTTGGATCCGTAGACATCTGTCATGTATTAACCCCAATAGCTGGCACATGCAGATAGTGGTGATAGGATACCTCCCAAAGTGCGGAATCCTCAGCAGATTTAGGATATCGACGTTGCTTAGCCTACATGCCCATGGCATCAAATCAACTTTTACCACATCATCATAGATAACCTACACCAAGTAGTACTCTGGGGCAAGCTCGGGGAACGTTTCCTCATTCGCCAAATCGTGATCCTTGAACTTGACGCTCGATATCTTTCCAAACATATTGTCAGCAAGGGGAACAACCTATAGGACCAGAGGTGTCTGAAGGTAGTCCTGCACTAAGTCTACATTCTTTGGCATGCACACGGAGTGTCTGCACAACTTGACATATGGCGACTACCATGAGATAGGATCGACGAACGTAACCTCCTCAGTGACGCTCATTGGTCTCTTCGAAGGGTCACCAATAGGCAAACTATCCTTAGTATCCTGACGCGGGGATGTCACATTCCTCGGTGAGGTCCGTGGCTTATGCAAGAAGTGGGTCAGCTACAACTGGTCCCAATACCTCTGTGAGGAGTTCCTCGAAAATGTTCCTGAAGCGCAAGACAATGGGAAACAATTTTTCTACTCCTATATGTTACTATTGATTGCATTGATAGCGTGGGAGACTCCAGTGGAGGCAGTCTTCCTGGAAGTAGATCTCGGCGTATGCGAAGGGGCACGCTACACCAACCTGTGGTATTCCACCGATCTTAAGCGCGTGAAATAAAATAAAATCTTCTGGGTGATTTTTGATGGTGCACGTTCAGTAGCAGTTGAATGAAGCAGAATAGATGGTCGCAACTAAAACTGAAGAATCACTCCAGACATAGATAATGTAGGAGGCAGTTCTCGCTCAGCATGTCGATTTGGAACACTTGATCGACAGTTTGTGCAGTGATATTCCCGAAGTGACCATTCCTGCATCCGCCGCACCGCAGGACAAAATTGAAATATTGGTTTCCGCGCTAAAGGTTTCTAGGAAAGAAGTGCAGACGGTGAAAGCAGAGTTTGAACAACATATGGCAGCATTGCAGGCTAAGTTGCAACCCGAGACTCCCCCCAGAGGTGCATGCGTAGTGCGTGCAGCTTTGGTGAAGGAAGCATCCGAAATTATTTCCACTAATGTTGATAAGGGCTTTACACTGCTTGAAACATCAATGGGATTGTGGACCTCTATGCAAAAATACTCACTAGTCAAAAAGATATCTCAGGAGTTGCGTGCCGAGCAGGCATTTGATGACATTCAAGAGGCCTTGCCCACTTTTTTCCATGATCAGCACATGGCTCGCTTGCAGACAAGTCAAATTCTACGCAATGGAGTCGAGGAGCTCCGCAAGAAGAAGCAAATCGTGACCAAGCATATGAATCCATGGGAAGATAAGGCAATGAAGTTGTCTCAAGACCTGGATGTAGCCATTAAGAACCTAATTCAGACCCTGAAAAGTATCAATCTAGCTGCAGAAGGGCTGACATCGCAGAGGCTGGTGGATACCGTGCAGAGTGTAGCAGATCAGTGTGCGGGCATCCTGGTGCCCTTTGTTGCTGCCATTGGAGAACTGCATACAAGGTGAAGAACTCAACACCACTGTGACTCGGGATGAGTCACAATATTGTGTTGGGGGCTTGTTGGAGCGAGGTCCCTTAGGACCAAATTTTGATATTTTTTTTGGAATATTTTTGTATAGTTTTTGTAAGTTTAGTCATGTGCAGCACAAGTCAAGGGGCTTTGGGGTGGGTCAAAGCCCCTCATGAGTTGTAATGGGTCAAAGGGTAGAACTAGGGCCCGCAAACCACATTTTGTGGGCCTTAGATGAGCGCAGGCTAAAAGTATAAATAGGAGTCTAGATCGAGTCGATAGGGGGCAATTATGATGTAAGAGATATGATTATCTTTTGATATTTTGAGCTCACTTGTCTAGGTGATAAGGATCCTGTTGGTTGTGTGTGTGGAGACCTTAGTCCTACTGTGTGCAGACCCCTCTAGCTATGTGCACGGGTAGAATGAAGGTGTTGTAAGGGAGATATAGATTTTTAATGAATAAATAACTTTTTTGGATGATATCTGAGTATCACATGCATCTGTCGCTTACTTTATGATCTGTTAATGCATGTCATTTGAAATTACTATGTATCTGTGTTTTGGATTGGTTGCGCGACTTTCTTTTACCTTAAATGAATGATGAATGTATGGATCTATTGCTATTGAACACTATTTCTATGTATTAAGGACTATTGGAAGGGATTACGGATCTATAAATGTGTGCATGCAGGATAACCTGTGTAATTGACCTAAATTTGTCTGGTTATGGATTCTGCTACGAAGGTATGATCACGGTTGTATTAAGATCTGAAGATACCCACACCATTTAATTCTCTCTTAGGGTGTGGAAACCTAGTTCCAACACCCCCCCATATTGCTTCAGGGGAGACTTTGACTTGCTCAAGCAAGTCACTGTCGAAAGGGCCAGTAGTAAGAGGGTTTTTTTGGTTAACCTTAGCTTCAAACTTCGGTCAAGACCCCTTAAGCCAACAAGGAGAAATATCTCCATATGCACATTGAGTTTGGGGGTGACAGAAGATAAAATGTGACCGATATTGGTACAGTCACTTTTTAGAAGGAGTTGAGATCCCCTCTCTGACTCAAGGATGCCATGTTTGTTCTATGCGTAAATAAAAATCTCATCTTTATAGCATTTTTGGAAGAGTGTGGTTATGATATGATCTTCAGTAAAGGGAAATCATTCCATAAACACATAACACTAGACAGGTGAAGAAGATCAGGGTTCGTGTGAATAAATTGTATTCACTTGAGGTAGAAGATGCATGTACAACCTTGAGGAGAAAGGAAGATATTAGAGATATGTTGGTTAAGAGGGAGCAGTGTAGACCTCTCAAAATGGAGTTGGAGGAGGAGTCTCAGGAAGTTGTGGATCAACCACAAATGGAGAGGCACAGAGGATATAGAGTGGATACATCCACTCAAGTAGAGACCTCTAGTAGGGGAATAGTTAGAGCCAAGTGGGAAAAAGGAGAAATTGCATCAATACCTCCAGGAGTGAGGTGGATTTGTGTAGATCCTTAGCCCCACAATTGCATATATTTGGGTAGGATCCATTGAGGTGTTCTCCTCATGGATCATTACATTGCTATAGGGGCACACAGTATTCAGTAGTAGGAGGATCAGTGTCA
The DNA here is from genome assembly GCA_034641835.2 of Pinus albicaulis. Lineage (NCBI taxonomy): Eukaryota > Viridiplantae > Streptophyta > Pinopsida > Pinales > Pinaceae > Pinus > Pinus albicaulis. The sequence continues at coordinate 164,111,060 of CM076573.1, forward strand.
ATTAGATACTGAGGAGTGCAGAGGAGTGTTGACAATAGAGCATTCTAGTATACAATTCTAGACACAATTGATTCAATGTTTTTTTTTTTTTTTATGCTTCTTAGTTGCAGATGTTGTAGTAGTAGCAACAACAGCCAGAGATGATTCTACAATGAATTCCATAGGTGTAGGATATGGTTGGTTGATAATCCCTTTATTTCTGAGAGGGAGTATTGAACAATGCAGCAAGAAAGTCTCAATTGGACTTTGCCTTGGTCAAATTGAGAAAATTCAAATTTCCACATCAGCAGACAACTTGGATGCAGTTAACTTATGTGGCATGGATATTGTCACTCAGTTAGCTCAGTAAATTTGAGTTAGAGGAGTTACAGTTCAATTAGGAATGTGTGATTTCTAATTTGTAGCAATTAAGGTCAATTATTTCAAGTTGTTTTAAGTTAGACTAGTTCTAACTGTTGGAGGAACTACTGGAAGGTTAGTTGTGTAGTGGGACTTCGGTCTAACTCAGTGGTCATCCATTTAACTGATCAATCGACCCAAAATAGCTAGTGCATGCATAGAATTAAATTTCCCTAGCCATGGTGGAGATTCCAAGGCAATGTAACATCAGTTGTGGACTATTCATCAGTTGTGGACTAGTCTTAAGTGTACATGTGTTGCATGTAGTCAAATGATCAACCTTGGGAATTGTATAGCCATTTAGGAGGAAATTTCTAAATAATAGGGGCATAATTCCTTCAGGAATTGTGCAAGGAAATAGGGGCTGAATTAGAGGAAAAAATTGACTAAGTCTAGGTCAGAGATTCTCAATGAGCATAGAGATAGGCTATTCACTTGCAGCTTGAGCTTAGATTGAGATAGCAATTGTAATACATCTCTATTCATCAGATTAATGCAAATAGGAAAAGGGGTTTTTAGCAGAATTTTCTCCCCTATAAAAATAGTGTGTGCATGTGTGATATTTATTATTTTGTGTTTCTGATTATTGTTCTAAAATTTGAATTGAATTCTCCAGAAAAATAGAGTAGGATTGTGTCTTTTGATTTAGATTAAAATTTCATGAGCAGTTGTAATTATACACCATAATTTCTACAATTTCTAACCTGGTGGATAAGTGTTACTTGAATAAAGAAGTGCATTCAAAATATTGGTTGGTGCAGTTGGTTACATTTACTAAGAAAAGAGTTCATCATTGGGTGAGAGATTTTGTATTTGAGTTGAATGGTGTGCCTACGTCAACACATCTGAATGTGCTTCCTTTGGGTTCGTACAATATAATTTTTGGTATCAATTGATGGTACCTTCACAGAACTAAGGTAGATTTTTATGAGAAGGATATCAAGTGTTTGGACGCTGATGGAGAGAAGAGAATCTTGCAAGGTAAGAACAATCCTACATCGGTGAGAATGGTTACAACTATGCAGGAAAAGTGTAGTTGCACGAAAGGGTGTGTATTATGAAAAAGGATTTGTACATGTTTCTAATGAAAAAGGGAAAGATTTTTAGGATGCTAAAATATAGAAGAGGTATCCGGTTCTGCAACAGTTTCAATATGTATTTCCAACAGAGATTTTAGAGTTACCACCTCACAAGGAAGTGGAATTTTCTATTGAGTTGGTACCAGGAGTAGCACCAGCATCAAAGGCACCATACAGGATTAGCACTCCGGAATTAGTGGAAATGAAGTTTCAACTTAAGGAAATGCTTGATAAAGGATACATAAGGCCAAGTGTGTCACCTTGGGGTGCACCCGTATTTTTTGTGAAGAATAAGGATGATACTCTTAGGTTGTGTATTGATTAAAATAAATTAAACAAGGTGATTATCAAGAACATGTGTCCTTTGCAGTAGATAGGTGACTTTTTTTATCAATTGAAGGGAGCAAAAATGTTCTCAAAGATTGAATTGATATCATGATGTCATCAGGCTCACATCAAAGAAGAGGACATCTATAAAACCCCATTCCATACCAGGGATGAGAATTTTGAGTTTGTAGTAGTTCTGTGTGGTCTTACTAATGCTACAACTACTTTCATGTGTTTTATGAATAGTGTGTTGCGTCCTTATTTGGAAAAAATTTTGATAGTATTCATTGCTGACATATTGATATATTCTAATAATGAGGAAGAGAATTCATAACACCTAGAAGCAATGTTAATATTATTAAGAGAGCATCAGTTGTATGCAAAGATTAGTAAGTGCAGTTTCTTTCAGACCAAATTTTATTACTTGGGACATGTTTCCAAGAAAGGCATAGCAGTGGACCTGGAAAATATTAGAGCTATCATGGAATGCACAGCTCCCAGGAATGTGGATGAGGTCAGATCATTTATGGGACTAGTCAGTTATTATGGGTGATTCATCGGGAAATTCTCATGGATTGCATATCCTATTACATCTTTGCAACAAAAGGGAATAAGTTTGAATGGATTGAATAATGTGCGGTTAGTTTTGAGAAGTTGAAGAATTTTCTTAAAAATGATCCAGTATTGAAGATTGTAGATCTAGACAAAGAGTTTGTGGTGTGTATAAATGCTTGTGAGAGAAGACTTGGTGGGGTCCTGATGCAAGAAGGACAAATAATGTTATGCAAAATTTATGATTGCAGAAAAAATTAATTTCCCTAGACCTAGTGGACTGGTCTAGAACAATACAAGTCAAATAATATAAATTTTTTCCTTATATAAATTGAAGAATGGGAAAGAAGCCTACTTGGAATCTGTCGCAATATTTTCTTTCCTCCTTGCTTGTGAGCTCCAATTGTAACTCTTGATGCTATAATTAGAACCATAAATACAATTGGATGTTGTAGACATCTCCCCAAGTTGACTTTTCCTTCCTTGTCACAAAGCACACCTCAATGTGACCCTAATGCATGAAGATGACGACTCCTTTAGATTCAACGCAACATCACGAGGGGATAATCAATCTCGAAAATCCAACACTGAAGCTATGGATGGTAGTGGATTTATAATATAGGTACAATTGTTTAGGATTTACCATAATGGTATTGAGATCCACATACGATTGGAGGATGAACTCAAGGGACAAGACGTGAAGTATCCAAAGAAGGATAAGATAGGGTTCAAGTTCTTATCCATGGTAAATGGTTAAAACAACCCATGGAAGCTTCTGAGAGAGGAATCTTTGGAAATATTTTTAATTTTCCCAAATTTCTAGAATTAGCATACCTGAATAAGGGAGCAACCAACTCTGATCAGCGTTGGTGTAGAAAGGAGAAACCAACACTAACAACATGTGTCTAAAGGGACAAGGTTCATTTGGCTTAAAAATATTGATTTTTAACAGTTAATCCTAGAAACTAAGACTTTTTGGAAAGGTCATGCTTAGGGCTTTATGTAGGGATGATGAAAACATGTTCATGGATGTTGATTAATCCAATTTGCAAGCCTATTGACCAGATGAGACAAAATGGCCTATAACATATTTCCCCCTGAAGTGCAAAGTCAAAAACAACAATTGTGAATTAAGTGCTTTACCTTGCGACAAGTGTGGATCAAGAAAAATTGGTCGAGATCATCTGTTACAATACATTTTCATCATGAATTCTTTGCTGAGGGAGGAATACCCATGCTCAACACATAAGCTAACATTACATGTACAATGATCAAGAGTTCTTGTCCACAAATGAAAAAGTGTGGACGTATTATTGGATGATTGTCTATATGATCATATCCATAATGCTTTGTAATATTTTATTAATCCTGAAATCACAACCCGGATGGATGGAACTAGATCTAAGGTCTTCTATCTCATTCACTCAATTTTCCAATGTACAAGTATAAATATGTGAATAAATTAGTTGGAGTCGAACATGAAAGACACCATTTTATTATCGACCAATGGTGTAGGTCGTTAACAGACACAAGATAAACCATCAATGATGTTAATGGCTCTCAAGGTATTGTAGTACAATCTGTATGGTGTGAATATATGAGTTGAAGTCGAAAAGTGACATAGAATATTTTGGTCAAATACCACTGATGAAAAATTGTCGTCGAGAACGAGGAAAATTTCCATTGATGTATGCAAGCCCTAAGGTACCAAACGGAGTTCCTAAGATAATTTCCTGGATAATGAGTTGACGTTGACAAGAAGCGAACTGTCGCATAAGGGCCTTGATGTATCTCTTGGAATAATTGACGCAAAACCAAATTCGGAGGCTTTGATATGGTATGCCGAACCAAAAGACAAGCATATTTCCCAACCCAACAATCACAAAGATGAAGTGAAAGAGTGGCATGTTCAAGAGCAACACACTGCCATTAATTGGTGGATTATCACATTTTCCCAACTTCCTCAACCATTTCCATTCAGTACCTCTTTAGGTTTTTCAATATTGAAGAGGATAACGTATCCTTGATTCGTAAGTTCATCCTTCAGACAAATCCCTCTGAGTATTTTTAACGAACCCTAAGAAGGAGTGGTTAGGTTCCATTATGTTTGATGATTGCATCACTATTTTATTCCTTTACAAGTCTAGTGAAGGTGTAACTCAACTTCTTTGTCATGTTTAGAGAATTCGAAAAAGAAGCGAAAAATAAAACTCCAAAGGTTCATTTTTGCAAATAGTCTCTTGATTCCAAAAAGGTAGAAAACGATACTCGGGAGAACCTCTCAGCCATGTTCAAATAAGGTATTACTTTTTTGTAATTAGTCTATCTGAGTCCAAAAAATGGTTAAGCTTATATCGAGGAGAATTCTTTTCATTTACTTTAACGAGTTAGAAGAGACAAGTTATCAACAATATTTTCATGTCTGGGGAGTTTCAAAATAGTTGAAAGAGGACTCCTCCTGGAGGAACAAGTGATATAAAGGGTATAAATTAGTTCTAGTAATGATGGAACTAATCAAAACATGTAGAGGTCAAGAGGTTGGCTAATAAGACCACTCATCGCAGCGGTTCCTCAAGAAAGGGTAAAACAACTAAGTGAAAGTGTATGATCGGCCAAGAAAATGGTGACGATGGAAAGAGAAAGCCAAGGATCATTTGGCATAGACATGCTGATAAAAATAGTAATAAAAAAGGATAAGATGAGAATGGTTTCAATTTTACACAAGCTTGAAACATGGGAAACTATGCTTGATATTGGTTTCATTTTTACACAATCTTGAAACAAGGAAAAACTATGCTTGAGAGTACTTGAAAGTAGTTTCAGTTTTACAGAGTATTGAAACAAGGAAAAACTATGCTTGAGATAAGTTTGCATGCCCCCAGAATAATTACTCAATTCAAGGTACATGCCCCCCAATATTCATTTCATTCACCCAAGTAGACTACTGGTTACTAACAAGTGGATGGAATGAAAGTTCATTTACGATATCAAGTGAAAGACTCAACTACGAATTTACGAGATCTGATCAAAGACTCGAATTGGAAGGGGATTTGTTTTATATTTTAATGAGCTTAACCTAGTAAAAGAACTATTCTGATGGGAACTTATTACAATTTTTCAACGATCTTAACATAAGACAAGGAAATCTATGCATAACACCTTGTTTCATTTTTTAGTGAGCTTCACACAAGAAAAGGAACTTTTCTCCATGACCTTGTTTCATTTTTTAACAAGCTTGAGACAAGAAAAGGAACTCTGATCCATGACCTTGATCGTGACCTCAAGGAGGCCATGCCTTCCAAGAGGTTCTCATCAAAAGGGAGAATAATGTTCTAGAAGGGATACATATCAAGGGATCCAAGGGAAAGATTAGGGTCCAATGCCCCCAGTAAATGATTCACCATGTTACCTACTATATCTAGGCCAAAATAAGTTGAGAAAATAATGAGAGACTCCTCTTCAATAGTAGGTAATGGAATGGGATAGGTTTCAACATAATTAACCTATGGTGGGTGAGATACCACTTGAAAATAAGGACTATTTAGGGATGCTTGTTGATTGGGAGTCAAATTAGGATCAACAAATGAAATCTGATCAATGGTCATGATTCTTCCTTCATGTGGGAAACAAATCACATGAAAGAATGAAGAGACAAGAGATTCCATGACATAAACATAGTCACACCCAAGGAGTAAATTAAAATAAAAAGGGCCTTGGACTACCATCACATTGATATAGATGGTATTTCCTCCGAAAGTAATAGGTTTCTAAGGAAGGATCCCTAATAGTTGATTAGTTCCTTTGTTAAAATCCAACAAATTCTCAGTAACAGGCACAAGATATGGAGGAATTAAATCTTTCCAAGTATTTTAGGACATAATACTAACATATGTCCCTTTGTCTATGATTGTTTCACGTACAGACATATTATAATTCTGTACTAAGATCTCGAAGGGCACGTAAGGAGGAAAACAATATCCTGCCAATTGACTCCAATAAAAGGAAATGACCATACTCCTCAGAGGGGGTGTGATGGGAACATGAGAACTTCCCCCTTGTGCTATGGGAATGGGATAAATTCTCCCCTGTGCTATGGGAACAAGAGGATTGTCCCCTTGTGTCATTGGAATGGGAGGATTTCCCCCCAATTCATTAGAATCTAAAGAAACTAAAATAACCTGAGTAGTATGAATTTCACTCTCTACGAGAAAGGTATGATCAAATGAAGGTGGAATTGAGTCAACCATTTTTCTCAATCAATGATTTTTCGTGAACAGACTCATGGAATTCATGTTTATATAGAGTGGTATTGATTGGAGACGGATTCTGATCAATCACTTCATCAACTAGTGGAGGATTAGGGGAAAGCTTCTAGTAACTAGCAGAAAGACGAGGCTGAGAAGATATAATGTTTTCTAGATCTTTTCAGGCTTCATCCATATAAGTAAAAAGGTGAATATGATTATTCCCTTCACATAACCTACAAGGAAACTTAACTTTACCTTTTTTACCGTGAACCTTATGATCACTAGTTGATGGTTTTTCACCGACATGATCTCCAAAAGTTGATGAAAAAGGCTGATGTGATCCTATAGGCCACACTTCTAATACCTTGGGAATAATAGGATAATATCTAAGAAGGTGGCCACCCTTACATAAATTACAACAAAATTTAATTTTTCAGGGTTGATTGGAAGGTTTATCCATACTAGTAGTGTTGGTAGAAATGGTCACCCCCTTGCTTATTTTTCTTCTTCTTAATCTTCCATTTCTTCTTCTTCTTATCCATATAGTTATTAACTTTGATTTTTTCAACAAATTAAGAGGAAGAAGACCAAACATTTGAAAAAGGAAAAGGGTCAATCTTAGGATCAAGTTTTTTAGGTGGAGGACTACTTGGTTGAGAAACAATTTGAACATTTAGAACCAAGGAGGTTGAAAATAAAAAAACAGGTAAACCAATGGTAAATCCGAGAAAGTACAATGATGCCATATAAGGAGCACCAATATTTCCAAAATAAGGAAAAGGAACAGGATTTCCATTAGAGGGGTTTCCTTGATTGGTAGACTCAGGAACTATCGTCAGTAGTCTCAACCTAAGATTTAATGAGGAGTTGTTCCATGGGGAGGATGTTATGACACGGTCAATTAATCGATTTTATAAATTAATAAAAAAAGGGGTAACTAGGAAAAAAGGGTTTTCCAAGAAACTGTGAACTGCAATATACCACCTTGGAAAACCAAGGATTTACATATGAGCATGCAATCTCCCTGAATGTTGTGTTCGGTGTATCACAATGTATAAGGCGGTTGACTCGATTACCTATGGCAGGATAGCAACCTATTATTGAATTCAAAAATATACCTGAAAGTATGTGGAAGCGCAGTCCGTAGTAGTGTTGTCTAATACATAACCACACATTGAGAGTTTTCTCATATCCATTTCATGCACGGAGCGCTATCCAATATAGCCGAAGGTGCGTGGAGAACGATCCGATACACTTACGTACGTGGAATGGGATATCACTCCCAGAATGTAACACTGATAAATAATGAAAAAACCTAAGCTGAAATACGTTGGGACATGTCTCTAGCCTATACCTCTAGATGTTTGCATTAATGTGACAAATTCTTCTTAGGTTGATTTAGTAAATTTTAGATTTGATCTTGAATTATGTTTTGATTTCAAGTCTCAAAACTAGATGTCGCCTGAAAACACCTATGATCCAACTAATATGAAAAAAATAACTCTTCTCATTTTCCTTTTAAAAATGAAAGGCCTAACTAAGTAGGGAAACAAGAAATCAATGAAATGATGCAACAATCGATCTCCTCAACTTTACTATTCCAATCAAAATCAAAGCCCTATATGCAATGCAAATAATTGTTTTTTTTTCTTTTCTTTTAATATTTCAAATGAAAATAAAAATATGAATGCAACTTGGTCAGTGACAAAACGAAACCACACATAATTTAACTGTAATGTAAAAGTTACTTTTCAAATTCAACAATAAATCTATGCATACAAACCCAAATTGACAAGAATAAACAAAGAAAAAAACAAAATCTTATAAAAAAGGTGATGACACTTACAGGTGATTAAAACTCATACACAATTCAAAAAGGAAAGAAAAAACACAAAAAAAATTGTTAAGAAACTGAAACAAACCTCTGAGTAATGACCAAAGGAAAATTCACACAATTTCACACAAAATCAAGTCTTGTATTGGCTTCAAAGAGACAAGCACATAGTCAAAGACACAAGGAAAACTATTTGGAACAAAGAAGATCATAGAGAAAGGCACAAGAGGCTATTTTTTGCATCTAACAAGGATCTTGCAAGGCAGGTGAAGAGAGGGAACCAATGCTCTATAACGCAGTTGCAGAGAAGGAGAAGGTGCACTGGGGGTGCTCTATCTCTATACCAGAAGGAGCACTGATGCAAATCTAACCAAATTATGACACAAAAAATAAAATCAACCTTAGAGAAGGGTTTTACTAGGGTCAATAAAGATATGAGTGAATCAATGAAGGTCGGTTCAAGAGGTGAAAAAGGTGCTAACGTCAAGGAAACCGCTAAGGGAAGAAATTACTCCCCAACAGAGTCACCAAGTTGTTATGCGGAATTTACAATTGCGGAAAAAAGTAATTTCACTAGACCTAGTGGACTGGTATAGAACAACACAAGACAAATAATATAAATTTTTTCCCTAGATAAATTGAAGAATGGTAAATAAGCCTACCTGGAATCTGTCACAAGCTTTGATTTCCTCCATGATTGTGAGCTCCAATTGTAGCTCCAAATGGTATAATTATAACTTTAAATAGAAGATGATCTTGTAGAGATCTCCCCAAGTTGAATTTTCCTTCCTTGCCACAAGGCAACAACATGAGGGCATAATAAATCTCCAAAATCCAACCTTGATACTATGGATGGTAGTAGATTTATAGGATAGGTAGGGTAGTTTAGGATTTACCATAATGGCATTGAGATCCACATATGATGGGATGATGAAATCAAGGGATAAGAGGTGAAGTCTCAAAAGTAGGATTAGATAGGATTCATGTTATTATCCATGCTAAATGGTTAAAAAAACCCCTAGAATCTTATGGAAGAGGAAGCTTCAAAAATAGTTTAATTTTGTCGAATTTCTAGAATCAACACACCTGAAGAAGAGAGCAACAAGATCTAATCAACATTGGTGCAAAAAGGAGAAACCATCACTGAATGCATGTGTCTAAAGGGACAGGGTGTGCTCGGATTAAAAACACTAATTTTGAATAGTTAATCTCAGAAACTAAAACTTTTTGGAAAGGTCATGCATAAGGTTTTGTGTAGGGACGATGACAACATGTTCATGGATTTTGATTGATCCAGTTTTCAAGCCTATTGATCAAATGCAACAAAATTCCCTATAATAGGTAGTATGCTATGAGTGAAGGAAGTTGAATGAGCACAAGAAAAACTATGTTACTCATGATGTTGAGTTGGCAGTTATTATTCATGCCTTGAATATGTGGAGACATTATATTCTTGGTAGTAGGTTTGTCCTGACGATTGATCATAGTGGGTTGAAGTACTTATTTGATCAAATTAATCTAAATGTTAGGTGATCTATATGGTTAGCTACTCGGTGAATTTTAATTTGATATCAGGTACATTAAGGGAAAAAATAATAGGGTTGCAGATGCTCTTAGTAGAAGAGTACAATTTAATCATATTGCAATAGTGAGTTCTTATGGGATAGAATTGTAAGAACAAATATTGTAGGCATGACAAAATTATGATAGGTATCAACAGTTGAGGCACAGGTTACAAAATTGGGGTGAAGGTAATTGAGATGAGGAGTATCACCTCAAAAAATATGGCTTGGTCATATTCAGGAACAACATTTATGCACCAGATGACAATGAACTCAATAAGCTTATCTTGAGGGAGTTTCCTGTCAATTCCTATTTATGTCATCTTGGATATTAGAAGACTTTGAAAGAAATTAAGAAATTCTATCATTGGTCTAATTTGAATAAATAGGTGGTTGAGATTATTGCGATATGTTTGGATTATCAATATGTAAAAGTAGAGTGTAAGAATCCAGGTGGTTTATTACAGTCGATTCTGATTCCAGAGTGGAAATGGAAGGTCATTTCCATGGAATTCATTACAGGTTTTCTATGGACATTGAAGTAGCATGATTCCATCATGGTTTTAATTAAGAGGTTAAGTAAGGTAGCACACTTTATTACAGTTATTTCTATGAATTCAACTAGTGATGTGGCTCAAATTTTCATCAGGGAGATAGTAAGATTGTAAGGTGTTCCTAAGAAGGTTGTATTTGAAAGTGATGCCATGTTAAATTATAGGTTTTGGAAATAGTTTTTTGTAGGTTTGGGGACATATTTGGCCTTTAATACAAATTATCATCTGCGGAAACATGGACAAACAACGAGGGTTAATAGGATTCTTGAGGACATGTTGAGGATGTATGTCATGCATTAGTAGTAGAATTAGGAAGAGTATCTCCCATCGATAGAGTTTCCTTATAATAATGGGTATCAACAATATCTGAAGATGAGTCTATTTGAGGCACTTTACGGGCAAAGTTGTAATACTCCTATCAACTAGAATGACCCAGTGAACAGTGTATTGATTGGACTGGATATGGTTGCAGGAATGGAACAAGAAATGGAGGTTAACAAAAGGAATTTTAAGGTAACACAGGACATGCAAAAGATTTATGCATTTTATCACTTGGTAATTAAGGAGTTTCAAGTTGGGGAACATGTGTACTTGTGCATCAAGCCTAAGAGGATCTCCTTGTGGATTGGATCATGTGCCAAGATAGAACTTCGGTATTGCGAGCCTTTCAATATACTTGAGAGGATTTAACCAGTGGCCAACAAAATTTAACTACCTATGTCAATTAAATTACATGATGTTTTCCACATTTCATTGCTTAGGAATTATGTACAATATTTTGATCATGTGATTTATTGGTATGTATTGCAGGTGGACCTAGAGGGAGAATTCCAGCCAGAACCACAATGCATATTGCAGTGGAAACAACTCATGCTCAAGAAAAAAGCAATCAAGAAAGTTAAAGTGTAATGGAAGCACTTTGGGCCCGACGAAGCTACATGGGAGATAGAGGATCAGATGCAAGCTTTGTATCCCTCATTATTTCCTAGGTCAAGAAAATTAGTTTTGTTATATGTATCCATATATGTATATGGTTGTAGATACTGCAATGAGTTGTGCTATAAAGCTCCAATAAGTGGTATGGTTTTCATGTTGGTCATGGTTTGTAGTGGTTGTTTATTGTAAATACTGCATCGAGTTGTGTTATAAAACTCCATGGGCAGTATGTTTTTTTTTTTCAATGGTTTTTTGGTCATAGGTGTCATAGAAAACTGAGGACGATGTTCCCCCGGGGGGGTTGTAACAGACCCTAGTTTATTTCCATGTAAATAAAATAAAACCAAGGTCATGGAACATGTATTCCAAGCTGAATGTTGAGTAAAACATAGTGATGGGGATCATTGGTGATTAAATAATGGCTAGGAAAAGTCAAAGTGGAAATATTTGAAATTTTATTTATGAAATAAAGGAAAATAGAAGAAAAGGAAGGTGAAGAGACACATATTTGCATGAGAAGGAAATTGAAGGAAAATGCAGGAAAATGAAGAAAATAGAGGCCTCCATGATAAAAATGCTTATGAGGATCAATTCACAACCTTTTTTCAGTTCAATTTGGGAGCTCTCTTCTATTCACTCATTATTTCATACTCTTAAACACTAAGAGAAATCTTGGAGCACTCTTGGAGGTATCTTGGAGCACTTTGGAAGACATTGGATTTGGAGAAAGAAGGAAAAGGAAAGAAGGAAAGAGCAAGGGGACGGGTGGATCAACAAATACCATTATATTTATTTGCAGGTAATGGGTTACATGTGTGATTTCCTTACTGATTTTTGGATGCATAGTATATGCATGTGATTTTCTAGTTATGTGTTATCATTGGCATGGATATTTTTTTGGATTGATAGTGGTTTTATCCTTGCCTTTCCATTTCCTAGATAACCATGGTGTTGTGGGTTTTTTCCACTTGATTTTTTTTTTATTGGTTCTCATAATTCCTTATGGTTTTGGGTTAGAAAAAACACTCTGAAATACTTGGGACAACTTGGGTTGAGTTACTAGTTGTAGATCCTAGGTTTGGAAAAACGCTCTGGATCCCTTTGTGGTTTGAGCTACTAGTACCTAGAGTTTGGTTTGAAAAATTATCTGGAGTCGTGGAAGGTTGTGGGTTGAGCTACTATTTCCTGGAGCCCTGGAAAAATTGGGTAGAGATTGATCTAGTTGGTGTTACTAATGTTCAACCATTGATATGGAATCACTGTGGTTGAGGGTTACGGATTTTTGGCCTCTGGAAGCCCTAGTTTGGTCTTTTTTTTGGTTTATTCCATGAGATCCCATATTCATTCTTGGAATATGACACGAGGGTGATTAGCTGAAAGAGAGATTTGGTTCGACCCAATCTATGGTTGGGTGGTACATGGAAGTACCTAACTTGGTTGGTATTTTGACATGTTAATATGAGACATTTCCTTATTGTGATCTATGAACATTTTTAATAATTATAATGGTAATGTTATGGATTATTTTCAATGGTTTCTATGTTGGTTATTTTCTAGTTATATGTTGGCTATATGATGTATATTTTCTATGGCTCTTGACATATTTTGATGAATATATGAATGATTGATGAATGCATGGACTACCAAGTGTTGTTGCAACTATGTGGAGAGGGCACAAAATCTTCTTGGTTATTCTCAGATGAATCTCATAGTCTTATGTGTTGATATTCAACAAGATGATGATCCCAGTGAAAATTAAGCAACTTCACTAGGTGGGGCCCGCAGAATATTTTTAGGTGTATGTCTATTTTTAGAATGGTGAGCATATTCTAAAATTAGCAGGATGCAGATTCTAAATGGTTGAGAAAATTCTATCTTTAGATGAGTTTTTATTTTTACAACATGGGTGAAGTCTATTTATAGATCTCAAATCTAAAAATAGAATGCATGTCGATTATTATTAGCCCTTAATGATAATCAGACAATAAATAATAACTTATTCTCTTGGAGCACTTGATTTTAGTTAACTAATGTGGAAAACCAATTAGCTGAAGGAATTACAAGTTGCAAGGTTGGTTGGTGACTCATTCATGATGGAATTCATTGTAACTGAGTGTGACACAGTTGTAACAGAGTTGAAAGAGTAGTTATGTGAGTTGTTATTTAGTTTAACTCAGTTAAGTGAGTTAAACTCAGTTGTGCTAGTTGTAACTAAAGATACACTAGTGAAAGATGAGTGAATTAATTATTAAATTAATTCACAAGTAGTGTCTTACTTGCAACTGCAGAAATACAACAGTTAACTACTTGCATGTCATATCCAGTGGAGACCCAGTGGAGAGATAGGTGAAAGGGTGTGTTTGACTATCAATTGTGACTATAGTGATGCATTCAATTCATCTACACACACATTGGAGTTGCCAATGAGGATTGTACAGTACAAGCAAGCCAAGATTGAATTCATTCAGGGATCTTCTTTAGCAGGGATTTCGTAGTGGAGGCAGGCTTTTAGGAGGCAGTAAATTGGTGCATGTGTGAGCCAATTTTTGTATGACAGTGTGAGACGATTGTATATTTTACTGAGAGCTCTATGAGTTGAGCTTTGTATGAGATTTTTTCATGATTCCATGATATACATAATATATGATAGTTGGGGTTTTTATCTTTAATATTTCTTGGTAAAACATCTTGTTATGTGCGATTGATTTTTATTTCATATGTTTTCAATTGGCGATTTAATTTCTGAAAAGAAAAGACTAGAAGGATTATGTATTTAACAGTGGATTTAATTCTTAGATCAGGGGAGTCCGGTAATATAAATGTTATTGTATTAAATTACTACATGGTATCGGAGCAGTGTTATTCACTGGAGATTGCAATATTGAAGCAGTGTTGAGTTGTGTTGGTGGAACAATTCGAATTTGCTGCAAGAATTTCTTGGTGTGGCAGTTGAGTAGACATTGAAATGGTTTTCAAAGGGTTGCGGTTTGAGTATGCACTCGAGGGCAGCTCGAACTACATATCCTAGAAGGACAGGATGGAGGTGATGCTTGAAGATAATGGCTTGAAGGAGTTCATCGATAGCGATGTTCCTAAGCCCACTTCGACGAATGTTGCATTACTTGACGCCTGTCAAAAGAAAGTAGAGAAGACGAGAAGAATTCTGTTGGAAGGTGTGAAAGACCATATTGTGTCAAGCCTTCATGAGAAAGCCACTCCATTTGCAATGTGGAAGGCTTTGATAGACCTTTTCCAAAGCAACAGCGACCATAGGAAGTTGGCGCTGAAAGATAAACTCAGAAAAATCAAAATGGAGAAGGGCGACAGTATTCCAAAGTACCTCACGAAATTTTGTCCAATGTAGGGATGATTTGGGTAGTGTGGGAATTATAGTTGTTGATGAGGACTTGGTGAGCTTGGCTCTCCTTGGACTTTTGAAGAGTTGGCACAATTATAAAGACTCTTTCAATAGGCGGGAGAAACTACTGGATTGGGAGTGACTTTGGTCGGATCTAGTGCAGGAGGAGATAAGGTGGAGTACCAGGGATGGCTCTTCATCAAAGCATGATGATTAAGAGGATTGTGCTTTGGCTACCAAAGAAAGGAAAGGGA
This sequence comes from Pinus albicaulis, assembly GCA_034641835.2. NCBI lineage: Eukaryota > Viridiplantae > Streptophyta > Pinopsida > Pinales > Pinaceae > Pinus > Pinus albicaulis. The sequence continues at coordinate 164,126,162 of CM076573.1, forward strand.
AGGGGAATAAATCCCATCCAAAATCTGAGACTAAAGGCAAGAAGCTGGATTTGTCCAAGGTGAAGTGTTTTCACTATCACGAACATGGGCATCTTGCCACTAACTGCCCACAGAAAAAGAAGAACAAGAAGGATGCTGGAGCTGCAGCTGGTGAGGCCCTTGCCTCACAATTTCAACTTGATTTCTACTTGATCACATGCTTGGTTTCAAGCGCAATGGGATCGATGTGGTATCTTGATAGTGGTGCTTCCTTCCACATGACGGGAGATAAGGAGTTGTTCAGCAACTTGGGGGAGAAATATCTCCAAATGCATATAGAGATGGGCGCTGATGGACGATACAGTGAGACTGGAATTGGTACCATTACCTTTGAGAGGGATTTAGGTAAACCATTTCTGTTGAAAGATGTTATGCATGTTCCAGGTCTAAGTAAGAACTTGGTCTCGGTCACGATGTTGGAGGACATACGTTATGACATTGTTTTCAGGGATGGAAAAGCCTTCCTACGACATAAAAAAATGGTTCAAACCAAGAGGATAGGGATTCGAGTTAAGAATCTCTACAAGCTGGAGGTAAATGGCTACGTTGCAATGGTGGGCAAAGAAGAAGAAGTGGTGAGTTGGGATGAGGGCGAATTATGGCACAGGCGATTGGGCCATCTTCACCATGGCGCCCTAAATATTTTGCAACAGATTTCTACTAGACTTCCCAAGGGTAAACTTGCACAGATAGATTAGTGCAAGGGATGTACTATGGGTAAGTTTGTGAATACCACCTTTCATGAAAATGAGAATTGTGCTTCGGTGATCGTGGAGAGAGTTTACATAGATGTGTGTGGGCCATTCTAGGTTGCTTCAACAAAAAAACATAGGTATTATGTTATTTTTGTTGATGACTATTCATGTATATGTTGGATCTTCTTCATGCAGAAGAAGGATCAAACATTCTCAAAGTTCTGTGAGTTTAAAGCATTGGTGGAGAAAGAGTCGGGGAAGCAAGTGAAGGCTATGCGGAGCGATAATTGTGGTGAATATATCACGAACGAATTCAAATACTTCTGTATAAAAGAATGAATTCTAAGAGAACTCATAGCGCCTCATAACCCACAGCAGAATGGGGTCACGAAGAGGAAGAACGGAACGATCGTGGGTGCTGCACAAGCTATGTTGCATGATCAAGGCCTACCAATGCACTTGTCGGTGGAAGCATGAAACACTGCGATTTATGTGCAAAACCATTGTCCTCATAGAGTACATGGCATGAGTACACCTGAAGAAGCTTTTACTGGTAAGAAACTAGATGTTTCTCACTTTAAGATTTTTGGCTCATCTGTTTATTTTCATGTGACCAAGAATGCCAGGAAAAATCTGGAGCAGGCTATAGAAGTTGGGATATTTGTGGGGTACACAGAAACACCCCATAATTATCGTGTGTATTTTCCAAACATTAGGATGGCTGTGGTGCAACGGGATATAAAATTCAATGAGGAGAAAGCCATGAAGTTGTCGCTTGAGAGGGAGCTACACTTGCATGCAGAGGAGGAACTGCTTGATCCCAAAGATGAGCCTCAAGATGTGGATCAGCCATAGGAGGAGGATCATGGAGTGGAGGAGTCCACTCACGCAGAGCCAAACATCAGAACTGGTAGAAGGCATACCATAGAAGCTGAGAGGCTAAAGCTTGATGCGACACAGAATGTAGAAGCCCCTACTTCACAATGCAGACAAAGACAATCTCCTGACTGATATACTGGATACATGGCTCTCATGAGAAAATGTATTTTGATAGAGCCATATTATTTTCAGGAAGAAGTGTAGGAGCCCATATGGGTAGATGCAATGGTGGAGGAGTATGACTCCATTGTCAGAAGTAGTGCTTGGGAAATTCTTCCAAGGCCTATTGATAAATCAGTGGTAGGTTCAAGATGGATCTACAAGGTAAATCAAGCTGCTGATGGGAGTGTTGAGAAGTATAAGGCAAGATTTGTTTCCCGGGGCTTCTCACAAATTGAGGGGATTGATTATGAAGAAACCTTTGCATCTTTCGCATGGTATTCTTCCATAAGGACCATCCTTGCTCTCCCAGTGCAGATGGGTTGGCACATTCATCAGATGGATGTGAAGACCGCGTTCCTTAATGGGATCATTGAGGAAGAAGTGTACATTTATAATCCTAAAGGATTTGAGATCTTAAACAGTGAGTCGCATGTGTGCAAACTAGAAATAGCATTGTATGGGCTGAAGCAAGCACCTCGTGCTTGGTACACTCGGATCGATAGATATTTCACTGGACTTGGCTTCACCAAGAGTGAGGTAGATGTAAACCTATACCAGATTGTGGTGGAGGGTAATATTTTAATCATTTTTCTTTATGTTGATGATTTAATATTGACTGGTGATGAGCAGTTGATACACTCATGCAAAGAGGACCTTGCCAAGGAGTTCGAGATGAAGGATATGGGCCTCCTTCATTATTTCCTTGGATTGGAAATATGGCAGCGAGAAGGTGAACTGTTTGTGTCTCAAGGAAAGTATGCTCAGGAGATACTCGGTAAGTTTCACATAGAGGACTGCAAACCCATGGATACTCCTCTTCCAGGAAATTGGAGGAAAGAAGATGCCACATCGACAGAGGTAGTGGATGCTACTGTCTATCGACAGTTGGTGGGTTCGCTCATGTATTTAGTTAATACAAGACCAAACATATGTTATGCGGTGAACCAGCTTAGTCAAGTGATGGCTAAGCCTTCCAAGGTCTTTTGGAAGGCACGCAAGCATGTCCTGAGATATCTCAAGGGAACATTTGAGTATGGCTTATGGTACAGATAGACGGATGAGGTGAACTTGCATGGCTTCATGACTGAAGATTGGGTAGGTAGCCAAATGGACAGAAAGAGCACATCAGGAGGGGTTTTCAATATCAGATCTACAATTGTTTCATGGTACAACAGGAAACAGAGATCTGTGGCACTCAGTTCAATGGAAGTGAAATACATGGCAGCAAGTCAAGTTGCATGTGAGGCTACCTGGATGAGGAAGATCCTGGTCGGTTTGTTCAATTCTCATTTAGATCCTACAATGATTCATTGTGATAATCAGAGTTGCATTAAACTCTCGATTAATCTTGTGTTTCATGGTAGATCTAAGCATATAGATATCCAGTATCATCATATCAGAGATTGTGTGCAGCGTAAGATCATGTTGCTTCAGTACATTCCTACGAAAGATCAGGATGCAGATATTTTGACAATGGCGCTCACCAGGAGAAAATTTGAATACCATAGAGACAGGACCGGGGTGAAGGATAATCCCTTTCTTGCTGAGAGGGAGTGTTGAGATTCAACAAGATGATGATCCTAATGAAAATTAAGCAGCTTCATTAGGTGGGGCTCGTAGGCTATTTTTAGGTGTATGTCTATTTTTAGAATGGTGAGCATATTCTAAAATTAGCAAGATGCTGATTCTAGATGGTTGAGAAAATTATATCTTTAGATGAATTTCTTTTTTTAGAACATGGGAGAAGTCTATTGATAGATCTCAAATCTAAAAATAGAATGCATGTCGATTATTATTAGCCCTTAATGATAATCAAACAATAAATAATAACTTATTCTCTTGGAGCACTTGATTTCAGTTAACTGATTTGGAAAACCAGTTAACTGAAGGAATTACGAGTTGCAAGGTTGGTTTGTGACTCATGCATGATGGACTTCGTTGTAACTGAGTGTGACACAGTTGTAACAGAGTTGGAAGAGTAGTTATGGGAGTTGTTATTTAGTTTAACTCAGTTAAGTGAGTTAAAATTAGTTGTGCTAGTTGTAATTAAAGATACACAAGTGAAATATGAGTGAATTAATTATTTAATTAATTCACAAGTAGTGTCTTACTTGCAACTGAAGAAATACAACAATTAACTACTTGCATGTCAGATCTAGTGGAGACCCAGTGGAGAGATAGGTGAAAGGGTGTGTTTGACTATCAGTTGTGACTATAGTGATGCATTCAATGCATCTACACACACATTGGAGTTGCCAATGAGGATTGCACAGTACAAGCAAGCCAAGATCGAATTCATTCAGGGATCTTCTTCAGCAGAGATTGCGCAGTGGATGCAGGCTGTCAGGAGGTAGTAAATTGGTGCATGTGTGAGCCAATTTTTGTATTAAAATGTGAGACAATTGTATATTGTACTGAGAGCTATATGATCTGATATTTGTATGAGATTTTTTCATTATTCAATGATATACATAATATATGATAGTTGTGTAAAACATCTTGTTATGTGAAATTGATTTTTCTTCATATGTTTGCAATTGGTGATTTAATTTACGCAAAGAAAAGACTAGAAGGATTATGTATTTAATAGTGGATTTAATTGTTAGATCAGGGGAGTCCAGTAATATACATGTTCTTGTATTAAATTTCTACATTATGATCATATATACATTCATTACGTGTAGCTTACATGTTTTCCATGTGTTTGGCGAAATGTCTAGTTTGTTTTAGGCAATCTAGTTCGATTTTTGTATTCGAGTTTGAATTTTTAGCCTTGTTTTCAATTCATGTATCATTATGGAAAGTCTCAGGTAGTTATGGGAAATGGCATGGAGGATGACCTGGACTTGTGGCTCAAATATCGGGACCACACCCTCTGAACTAGGAAAATTTGGTCACAACCACACTCAGGCAGTGTTGTGCATCATGTGGTTGGAGGCCTTCAATGACACCCTGACCTTGCCACGCATGTGGTTGGGGGTATAGGTCATTAAAAGGGAGCCCTAGCTCAAGTTCTGGTCACCAGGGGGTGGATCTTTAGCCCCTAAATTTCCTGTAGCCCTGAGGGATGTTGTGAATTGTCAGTTTGTTGGCCCCACTACCTTAACTAGAACTAGGAGGTTGAGTCATGTCATAGTAACTCTTCGTCTCATGTTTACCATGGAAGGCTTGTGACATTAGGTAAATATGGGACGGGGTGGTTAAATTTTGCATCTTATTGGTCTTCAATTTCACATTGAGAATAATCATTCGATTCTATGATGGATTCTCATACAGATTTATGACGACATCTCACATTTCCTTTGTCGTATTCATGTCTACAATATGTGGGACTATGTGATCCCAAACCCCATCTAGGACCATACTCTTAGATTTAGCCATTTCTTTCTTGAAGGTATCCAAATTTTGTGGATTTTTTGGCTCAACCATGACATTTTTCACGAAGTCCTTTAGACCATGCTCATCTAACATAAATTTCATTATGGCCTTCAAAACGCCAAAGATATAGGCTCTGTCAGGTATGTCTTGATCCCTGATACCTATTGTGGCCATCTCTATGAAACTCATCTATGTTGGAGGTAAATAAGTTGGAACTCCCTAATTCTCTTTTCAGTAACTTGATCTGTCTTCTTCTGCTACTGGCACTCCTCTAGAATGCACAGATCTAGCCTCTGGAAATCCGTACAACCTTCAATCTACTTCCAGGTGAGACGTCTAGCCTCCCTCTGCCTCTGGAAGAAATTTTCTCTGCCTTTCAGACACTGGTCCAGCCTATGAAAATAGATAAAACCCTCTTCTGGTAACTCACATTTTTGTATTGGATAATTTTCACTGCAAAATTCAGCCTCCTTCTACTGGAATTTCAATCTCCTCTTCCTTTTTGGAAAAACTGGAAACTCTTCTGTGAAATTGTTGGAAATTACTCTCGTGTGCTTTCCTCTTAATTCCTTGCACATATCTGCAACTATAAACCTCTGTTGTAAATTTTTACGTCTAGATATACCCACTAGAACCATCACTATGGAAAATCTACTGTTGGCTTCTATATATCTCAGACAATTCAAAATTTTCCACCAAGCTGGGTCGGGAAATTGAACTCTACCTCTCTATTATGCGCACTGAGTGTTTGATCTACACAGATCTAAAGAGAGTCCTTTAGTTATCCCTCTGAAATTGGATGATCTCTTCTTCTTTCACTTCTGAGTTTTAGATATTATCAACACCTCTTTGATACTGTGTGAAAAATCCATGATTGCAATAAATGGAAAATATTCTTCTAATTGATGCATTTTATTTGTCTTTAGTTAATTAATTTAACCACAAATAAAAAATAGCTCACTACTGCAATCTTCACAATTTAAAATAAACATCATGGAAATAAATTAGGAACTAAGAAATAATGCACACATAAAATGACACCAAAGTTTGGACTAACATCCATGGAAAAACCCCGAAGGGAAAATCGGTGCAGCAGATGAGGGTTTATAATTTATTATCTTCACCAAATTAGAGAGTACATAGATCTACTTGGAAAACACAAGATAATCTCTGGAAAAATTACTCCACCACTCAAATTGGAAGATTGAATTGGAAAACCTCTATTTCCCTTGCAAAATGAAACTCATCCTCCTCCAGTAAATGCACATAAAAATCACTGTTGCAGGAAATACACACTAGCTGGAAACTGAGAAATGTTGATCTGACACTTCTTCTCGTGATCCTGCACTTGTACTAAGTAACTCTCTCTATCCTCTGAATATGATCTTGACAGCTGGAAAAAAAGATATGCTACTCAGATCTGTGCACTAGAGAAATGTGCACGACCTTACTGATGGTGGATTTTTCCTCTACAAATTTCAGTGGAAACATTCTCTCCACTGTTGATCCTCTCACTGATTCTCTCCTACCTCAAAATCTACCCTCGATGAATGTTGCGCACTCGTAATTTTGTACTTCCCTTCTCTCTTGCTCCTTCGATGTGTCTTCTCCAAGCCCCATTGACTTTCTCTTATATTCTCTCACTAGAGCACTAGTTCAGTTAGCGGCTATTCTGGCAGGAGCACCAACTACCAATATCTAATTGTGATCGATGGCTAAGATAATATTAGACTTGATCCAAATCACTTTTGGAAGTATCTAGAGCATAAGTTGATCTCCTTAATTAATATACTTTAATTAACCATTTTTCATAAGTCTAACTTTGGAAATTTTAATTATTTAGTCAATAAATTTAATTAAGGTGTTTCAGAGCTATATTTGATGAAACCATTTATGGGTATTGGAGATCTCACATTCCTTAGTCTCCTTGACACCTTAGAGACTAGAACACCATATGATGCCACCAAAATCTACCACTTATATGTACATGCATTATGTAATATTCATGCAAAGAGACAATAAATACCACCTCATTAAGGATGGAAATTCCTTCACCATCAACCCACAAAAGGGCAAGTAAAAAATTTCATTGGTAAGTGCCAACAAATCCAAGTAACTAATAAATTATGGCAATACATATGTTTTGCATTTTTTAAGAGAAAATTGACATGTAGAATATTCAGTGAGAGACAATTCATCCTTGGTCTGGTGTAGTAAGGAGGATAAAAAATAATTAAAATATTTTCTACATGAATATAGGGGTGTGTTTCATGAGCCTAAATTACTACCACCCAAGAGGGAAGAGGAGCAAGATATCTAGCTATTACCGAACTCCCAGTTACCAAACATTGGGTTGTATGGGAAATCAATTATAGAAGAAAGTGAGGTGAAGATGTAGTTGTAACAAATATTGGAACATCATGTAATTCGGACAAGTACCTCACCATGTGGGTCTCGCATCATCATTATGCCAAAGAAGGATGGGACTTGGCTAATGTGTATATATTATAGGGTCTTAAAAAAAATTACGCCGAACAACATGTACCCCTTGCCCAGGATAGATGATTTGTTGGATCAATTACAACAAGCCAAATAATTCACAAAGCTAGACTTAAAGTCAATATATCATTAGGATTGGTCAAAGAATAAGATACCTATAATACCACCTTCAGAACCAGACAAGGTTTGTGTCACGTGGTTAGTCATCTCATTTGGCCTATGTAATGCACTAGCTACATTTATGAAGTTAATGAATGCTATACTATGCCTTTTATAGCTTCATTTGTTATTTCCTATTAATATTGTATATTATTATATATTTCTACTTGGGAGGAGAACATATCATATATAATGTAGGTGCTATATACATTAAAGAAGAACCAGTTGATGGAAAATCTCAAGAACTGTGATTTTGCACAACACTATTTGGTGTGTTCAGAGCATGTGATAGGTGGAGGATAATTAAAGTTATATCCTAATAAGATGGGGGCCATCATGAAGTTGTTGGTGCCTAATAATGTTTTTTAGGTTGAGAGTTTCATTGGGGAAACATAGTACCTACAGAAATTCATAACCTCATTTTCAGCAGTAGCAGTATCACTCCACACCGTAACAATGAGTTGCAAGAGTTTCCAGTGGGGAAGGGATCAATAGAGGGCCTTTGATGATAAATAAGAAGACAAAGTACTATTTATGGCATTATCTAACTTGTCACAACCCTTATAAGTGGAGACAGATGCGAGTGGTTATGCTATGGGAGAAATATCGATGTAGGGAGGAAGGCCTGTATGCTACCATTATATAATATTTCATAGGGGGTTCTGAACTACCCTACCTATGAAAAGGAGCTATATGTCTTGGTTTAAGATATGAATAAATGGAAATTGTATCTGATGCGAAAGGATACAATAATCCACAAAAATCACTAGTCACTACAATACCTATAGGCGTAGAGTAAGCTACAACAGACTAGGCATTACAAGTAGATGGGGTTTCTACAACATATTCATTTAGTGATAAATTATGAGAAGGGAATCACAAACAAGTTGACATATATGCTTTCAAGGCCACTTGCATCAATGATCACAACATTGGGAACTTTTATGCACATGAAACCATTCACCCGTGATGCATATAGAGGGGCATATTAATAGGATGAGGACTTCAAGGAGGTGTTTTAGTAGTAGAATATCCATAGCCATGTTCATGATGGTGATAACATAGTTAAATACCATATCCAAGATGCATTAATCTACAGGATAGATAAACTATGTGTTCCTAAAGGTGAGCAAAAACACCTAGTTATAAAGGCTCATACCTCCAAGGTTGTAGGGAACTTTGGTGTAGGGATAGGAAATACGGTCTATATCATCCATTTTCTATACCCACTTGTCCTTTAGAAATAATTTCCATGGAATCTATGGGGTGCTTACCATCAACTAGGAAGGGATATGACTACTTATTCCTGGTAGTTGACAGGTTCAACAAGATATGTGTTCTAGTAACCTGTAAAAATACCATTAATGGGAAAGAAGAAACACACTTTTTATTTGGACAAGTATAGGTGCACTTTTGGATATTGAGGAGCATCATTTTAGATAGGGACAAAATATTTATTATTTCATTTTGGACTTCATTGTGGGAGAATGTGGACACAAAGTTGAATAGGTATACAACATTCCATCCTCAGAAAAATGGAAAAATATAAGTAGTCAATGTGACATTGGTGTAACTTTTGATGGGTTACAATCAGAAGCATCTAAAGACTTGGGATAAAAATATGGTATATACACAACACTCTTATAATAGAGCATTCCAAACTTCTATTGGTAAGTCCCCATTTGAAACTTGTTTTGGATATTTCACCTTGGGATATTGCATATGGACAACAAGGAGGAGTGAGGGAGGATATTACAAGGGATTCCTTAAGGGTGGAAAAATTTGTTGAGAAGATCACAAAAATACATATATAAGTACATGAGACACTACAAAATTCATAGGAAAAATACAAGGCTAGTCATGATCAACACAAAATATAGAATTCCTTTAAGGTGGGAGATTGAGAATGGTTAGAGTTGAATAAGGAACAACTATTGGGTATTGGTAAGAAAATCAAGGCTCTACAATATGGTCCCTTTGAGATACTGGAGAATCTAGGAGATAGCGCCTATAGACTTAGTCTACCCCCATACATGCACATTTTCTTAGTGTTGAAGGTAGATAATTTGAACTATATAAGCTTTCTATGCTAGATTAAGAAGTGTAATAGGTACTACCTTTCGTAGAGGATTTAAGACCAGATGCTTAGGCAGAATTGACAAAGGATACAATTTTGGAGAAGATGTCTAGATTGCAAGATAGGGGCAACATGACCTTTGACATATTGGGTTGAAAGGAAAGCTTTTAGGCAAGGATAAATGGTACACCCAAAAGAAGGCGGAGGAAATTTTTCCTCACCTTATTTAGCATAATATTTTGGGACTAAAATCCTCCCAAAATGGATCATTATATTGTGTCGTCCATATTGGTGCTTATAGAGTGGAAAATATGGAACGAATCATCTCACAAGACCATTTTTATTGGTGGTTCCAATTTAGCGAAATGGGATTTGAAACCGTATGTGTTGAGATTCAACAAGATTATGAGCTTAGTGAAAAGAGTCGCCTTCACTAAGTGGGCCCGCAGGCTATTTTTGGCGCAAGTCTATTTTTAGACTATGTCTATTTTTAGACATGATGATCATATTTCAGAAGTTGCAAGATGCTATTTGTGGATGGTTGGTCAATTTGGAAAAATAGATGAAATATTATTTTTAGAATATTCGGCGAAGTCTATTTATAGATTTTCAATCTAAAAATATATGCATGTCGATTAGTATTAGCTCTTGATAATATTCAGACTCTAAACAACAACTTATTCTCTTGGAGCACTTAAGTTCAATTCACAGATGTGGCACATCAGCTGACAGAAGGAATTACACTATTCCTGAGGGTTTACTTGAGCTAATGCATGGAGGACTCAGTTAGAACTCAAGTGGCAGAGTTATGACATAGTTGGAAGAAGTAGTTATGGAGTTGTATTCAGTTTAACTCAGTTAGACTCAGTTGAGCTAGTTGTATCTAGTCTAACTGATTGATACACTAGTGAGAGTGGAGTTAATTAATTAGTTAATTAATTCATAAATAATAACTCATTAATCAACTGAAGAATACATCAGTTAACTACAGTGCATGGCAGTTTCAGTGGAGACCAGTGGAGAGATAGGTGAAAGGGCAAGATAGACTATCTGTTGTGACTATAGTGATGCATTGATTGCATCACACACTTAGTGGAGATGCCAATGAGGATTGAACAGTCAAGGATGGATTAATTCAAATTCATTCAGAGCTATTCTTCAGCATAGATTGCGCAGTGAAGGCAGGCTAGCAGGTGGCAAAGATCGGTGCATGGATTTGCAAGATTAGGCCTGATTAGCGTATGACGATTGTATTGTACCGAGGGCTTGTGATAAGCTTTGTATGCTTGATGAGATTTTCATATGATCTCCATGTTACATAATATATAGTTGGGGTTTTCAGCTTTAGGCTTTCCTGGTTAAAAACTGTGTTATGTGCGATTGAATATTTTTTTTTATGCTTCACATGTGTGTGCAATTAATTTTTCCGCAAAAGATTAACAAGTGGAATAGATTCAGTATCTTGCATAAATTTAAATAGTGTGAGATCAAGTGGATCTTGGACATATGCATGCTTATTGCATATAATTTCTACATGGTATCGGATCGTTGTTGATTGAAGATTGCAATTGTGAAGTGAGTTTGTGCTGGTGGACAATTCGAATTTGCTACAAAATATTCTTGGTGCAAAAATCAAGTATACATTGAAATGTCTTTCAACGGGTTGAGATTGGAGTATGCCCTTCATGGGATATTGAATTACATAGCCTAGAAGGATATGATGGAGGTGGTGTTGGAGGATAATGGGCCAGGGATAATTTTAAGGATGGAAAATTATCTTGAAGTTTAAAAAATTGGCGAATCTCACTAGTCCCTAATATGCAAACTATAAAATGTTTATTGATGTATTTGTAAAATTATTCAAATTTATAATGATATTATATATTTTTTCTATATAATGTTGGTGATTTTTAAGGTAAAACAATTTTATATTGTAAAATTTGGGCGAATCATTTTTATAAAAAAATGGAAATTGGCGAATCTTTTTTTTGGAAAAACCATGGAAAATTAGCCCACCTGCGAATATTAGCCCCTAAAATTTTCCATGTAATGGGCTGAAGGAGTTCATCGATAGCGATGTTCCTAAGCCGGGATCTAGCAATGTTACATTACTTGATGCATAGAAAAAGAAGATTTCAAAGACGAGGAGGATTCTGTTGGAAGGTTTGAAGGACCATATTGTGTCCAGCCTTCATGGGAAAACCACTCCATTCTTAATTTGGAAGGCTTTGACAGACTTTTTCCAAAGCAGAAGTGACCAAAGGAATTTGGCACTTAAAGACAAGCTCAGAAAAATAAAAATGGAGAAGGGTGACAATATTCCAAAATACCTCACGAAGTTCGTCCACTGCAAGGATGAGCTGGGAAGTGTGAGGGTTACTATTGATGAAGAAGACTTGTTGAGCTTGGCTCTCCTTGGGCTTCTGAAGAGTTGGCATAGCTACGAAGACTCTGTCAATGGATGGGAGAAACTACCAAGATGGGAGCGACTTTGGTCGGATCTTGTGCAGGAGGAGATAAGGCGGGGTACCAGGGATGGATCTTCATCAAAGAATGAAGATGAAGAGAATTTTTCTTTGGCTTCCAAAGCAAGGAAAGGGAAGGGGAAGAAAAATTCTTCAAAATCCGGTGCTAAAGGCAAGAAGTAGGACTTGTCCAAAGTGAAGTGTTTTCACTGTCACGAGTATGGACATTTTGCCACTAAATGTCCACAAAAGAAGAATAATAAGCAGGTTGCTGGATCTGCAGCTGGAGAGGCCTTAGCCTCGCAATTTGAGCTGGATTTTTCCTTGATCGCATGCTTGGTTTCAAGCTACATGGGATCGGTGTGGTATCTTGATAGTGGTGCATCTTTCCATATGATGGGAGACAAAGAGTTGTTTAGTGACTTGGAGGAGAAGGACCTCTAGATGCATATAGAGATGGGCGACGATGGTCGGTATAGTGCGACTGGAATTGGGACCATTACCTTTGAGAGGGAGTCTGGTAATCCGTTCTTGTTGAAGAATGTCATGCATGTTCCAGGTCTGAAGAAGAACTTGGTCTCAGTCGTAGTGCTGGAAGACAAGGGTTATGATGTTGTTTTCAGTGAGGGAAAATCCTTCATTCGACATAAAACAACGGGTCAAACCAAGAAGATATGGGTTCGAATTAAGAATCTCTACAAGCTGGAGGTAAATGGTTGTGCTGCAATGGTGAGCAAATCAGAAGAAGTGGTGAGCCGCGATGAGGGAAAATTATGGCACAGGAGATTGGGCCATCTTCACCATGGCGCTTTGAAGATTTTGTAGAAAATTTCTACTGGACTTCCCAAGGGTACTCTTGTGCAGTCAAATCAGTGCAAAGGATGTACGATGGGTAAGTTTGTGAAAACCACCTTTCATGAGAAGGATAACCGTGCTTCGGTGATCCTAGAGAGAATTCACACAGACGTGTGTGGACCATTCTCGATTGCTTCAACAACAAAACATAGGTATTATGTGATATTTTTTGATGAATTTTCTCATATATGCTGGATATTTTTCATGTAGAAGAAGAGTGAAACATTCTCAAAATTCTGTGAGTTCAAGGCATTGGTGGAGAAGGAGTCGGGGAAGCAAGTGAAAGCTCTAAGGAGCGATAATGGTGGTGAATACATCTATGGAAAATTAAAAGACTTTTGTAGCAAAGAAGGAATTAGAAGAGAACTCATAGCACCTCATAACCCACAACAGAATGGGGTCGCGGAGAGAAAGAACCGAATGATCATGGGTGCTGCACGAGCGATGCTACATGATCAGGGCCTATCGATGCACTTGTGGGCAAAAGCATGCAACACTGCGTTTTATGTGCAAAACCATTGTCCTCATAGAGTACTTGGCATGAGTACACCCGAGGAAGCTTTTACTGGTAAGAAGCCTGATATTTCTCATTTGAAGATTTTTGGCTCACCTATTTACATTCATGTGACGAAGGATGCTAGGAATAAGCTGGAGCCGACTGCAGAAGTTGGGATATTTTTGGGGTACAAAGAAACACCCCATGACTATCATGTGTATTTTCCAAACATTCAGATGACTGTTGTGCGACGGGATATAAAATTCAATGAGGTGAAAGCCATGAAGTTGTTGCTTGAGAGGGAGCTACACTTGCATTCGGAGGAGGAACTTCTTATTCCCAAGATGAGCCTCTGGATGTGGATCAGGTACAGGAAGAGATTCATGGAGTGGAGGAGTCCACTCATGCAGAACCAAAAATCAGACAAGGCAGAAAGCGTACCACAGAAGCTGAGAGACTGAAGCTTGATGTGGCACAGAATGTAGGAGTCCCTACATCACAGCGCAGATAGAGAATGTCACCTGACCGATATACTGGATACATGGGTCTTATAAGCAAGTGTATTGTGACAGAGCCATCTTCTTTTGAAGAAGCAGTGCAGGAGCCCACATGGGTAGATGCCATGGTGGAGGAGTATGACTCCATTTTCAAAAACAATGCTTGGGAGATTGTTTCAAGGCCGGTGGGAAAATCAGTTGTAGGATCAAGATGGATCAACAAGGTAAAGCAAGTTGTTGATGGGAGTGTCGAGAAGTATAAGGCAATATTTATTTCCCGAGGCTTCTCACAGATTGAGAGGATTGACTATGAAGAAACCTTTGCACCTGTCACACAGTATTCTTCCATACGAACCATCCTTGCTCTCTCAGCGCATATGGGTTGGCACATTCATCAGATGGATGTGAAGACTGCGTTCCTTAATGGGATTATTGAGGAAGAGGTGTACATTGAGCAGCCTGAAGGATTTTAGATATTCAGTAGCGATTCACATGTGTGCAGGCTCAAAAGAGCGTTTTATGGGCTGAAACAAGCACCTCGTACTTGGTACACTCGGATCGACAACTATTTCATTGGACTTGGCTTTACCAAGAGTGAGGCAGATGCAAACCTGTACCAAATTGTGGTTGAGGGTAAGCTTTTAATCATTTTACTTTATGTTGATGATTTAATACTAACAGGTGATGAGCAGTTGATACACTCATGCAAGGCAGATCTTGCAAAGGAGTTTGAGATGAAGGATTTGGGCCTCCTTCATTATTTCCTTCGATTGGAAATATGGCAGCGGGAAGGTGAACTTTTTGTGTCTCAAGGCAAGTATGCCTGGGAGATACTGGAGAAGTTTCACATGCAAGGCTGCAAGCCTATCAACACTCATCTTCCAGGAAATTGAAAGAAAGAGGATGCTACATCGACAAAGGTAGTGGATGCCACTATTTATCGACAATTGGTGGGTTCGCTCATGTATTTAGTCAATACAAGACCGAACATATGCTATGTGGTGAAACAACTTTCACAAGCGATGGTTAAGCCCACCAAGCTCTTTTGGAAGGCAGGCAAGCATGTCCTGAGATATCTCAGGGGCACATCTGAGTATGGTTTATGGTACAAACAGACGGATGAGGTGAAGTTGCATGGCTTCACGGATGCAGATTGGGCAGGAAGCCCAACAGACAGAAAGAGCACATCAGGAGGGATTTTCAGTATCGGATCTACGGAAGTTTCTTGGTACAGCAGGAAACAAAGATTCGTGGCACTCAGTTCAGCAAAAGCGGAATACATGGCAGCAATTTTAGCTGCATGTGAGGCTATTTGGATGAGGAAGATCCTGGTTGGTTTGTTCAGTTCACATTTCGATCCCACGGTGATTCATTGTGATAATCAGAGTTGCATTAAACTCTTGGTTAATCCTATGTTTCATGGTAGATCTAAAAATATTGATATCTGGTATCATCATATCAGATATTGTGTGCAACGGAAGATCATGTTGCTTCAGTACATTCCTACGGAGGATTGTGATGCAGATATTCTGACGAAGGCGCTCACCAGGAGAAAATTCGAATACCATAGAGGCAGGACCAGGGTGAAGGATAATCCCTATCTTGTTGAGAGGGAGTGTTGAGATTCAACAAGATGATGAGCTTAGTGAAAAGAGTCGCCTTCACTAAGTGGGCCCGCAGGCTATTTTTGGTGCAAGTCTATTTTTAGACTATCTCTATTTTTAGACATGATGATCATACTTCTCGTGGTTGTAGGATGCTATTTGTGGATGGTTGATCAAGTTGGAAAAATAGATGAAATTATATTTTTAGAATATTGGGTGAAGTCTATTTATAGATCATCAATCTAAAAATAGATGCATGTCAATTATTTTTAGCTCTTAATAATAATAAAACTCTTAATAGCAACTTATTCTCTTGGAGCACTTCAGTTCAGTGCATAGATGTGGCACAGAAGCTGACAAAAGAAATTACGCTATTCCTGAGGGTTTACTAGAGCTATTGCATGGAGGACTCAGTTATAACTCAAGTGGCAGAGTTATGACACAGTTATAAGAAGTAGTTATGGAGTTGTGGTATTCGGCTTAACTCAAGTAGACTCAATTCACATAGTTGTATCTAGTCTAACTCATTGATACACTAGTGAGAGTGGTGTGAATTAATTATTCAATTAATTCACCAAATAATAACTCATTCATCAACCGAAGAATACATCAGTTAACTATAGTGCATGGCAGTTTCAGTGGAGACCAGTGGAGAGATAGGTGAAAGAGCAAGTGTGACTATCAGTTGTGACTATAGTTATGCATTGATTGTATCCAACACTTAGTGGAGATGCCAATGATGATTGCGTGAGCAAGGCTAGAGAAATTCAAGTTCATTCAAAGCCATTCTTCAGCAGGGATTGCATAGTAGAGGCAGCCTAGCAAGTGGCAAATATCGGTGCATGGATTTGCAAGATTAGGCATGTATAGTGTATGACGATTGTACTGTACTGAGAGCTTGTGATAAGCTTTGTATGTTTGTATGAGATTGTCATATGATCTCCATGTTACATAATATATATTTGGGGTTTTCAGCTTCAGGCTTTCCCGGTTAAAAACTATGTTATGTGCGATTGAATATTTTTGTTTATGCTTCACATGTGTGTGTAATTAATTTTTCCGCAAAATATTAACAAGTGGAATAGATTTAGTATCTTGCATAAAGTTAAATAGTGTGAGATCAGGTGGATCTTGGACATATCCATGCTTAGTGCATATAATTTCTACAATATGGAAGAATTTTGATGCATCAAATTGTGTTTTTTTGGGGCAACATTTTTCCACTTAACCACCACACACCCTAGCGCTAATCTACACATAAATATATTTCCAACGGTGCAAGAATCACTTCAGTTGGAATTTGTATTGAAAATTTATGCCACTTTCAATTTGACCTTCATGTTATGATCACCATGATTTGAGAGGATGCCATATCAGACCCATTATTCATGGAAAATGGATTATCCATGTGATCATGATGAAAAATAATATATAAGAGTTAATATTTCAACTCTAATCAAGAGTTGAAGGAGTCAAACTTAACCAATAGTAGCCTATTGAGATATATTATAACTGAGCCACTAGGAGGAAAAGGGGCTCAATTTATTCGAGGGAATTTTGTTCCATAAATGAGAATAGTATCTAAGAGTGGATAGGGAGAGAGAGAAAAAAAAGGTTTTGTGCATTTTAGCAATCCACATACCACATGTGTCACTTCTTTGTACTTGCATCCATTTCCATTTAGAGAAAGAGAGAGCATACTAGTCTCTCCTTCTAACCAAGTTTTCTCCTAAAAGTGTTTCCAAGTCATATCTTGTGTTATTATGGTTGTGAGTGATTGCATTTTCATTTGTTCTCTATTTTATACATTTTATACATTACATGCATCAAAATAGTAACTTAATAAATCCATCAGTCTAAGATTATATATTTAAAATTTTATGTATAAATTTATTAGATCTATTGTGATGAACTATTTAGTGGAATATCCACGAGAAATCAGTGACAAACCCATACATGCTTATTATTGGTTGCATCCAATAGATTTTTCCAAGTAATTTGATTATTAATATGGACACAAACACTTTGATTTCTTTGTGAAATGATGAGAGATGAAATAAAACCAAGGCGTTTATAAAATATAGGCCAACCAATGGGTACACATGTTTGTCTTAAAAACCTACTCTAAATGGTCAAATTAACAAACTATGAAAACTTAAATCTAGAATAAATATTTGTCTTCTAACTGTGCAACATATTAAAGCTATTTGTGAAGCTCGAGGATGACAGTTTTGCATCTCTCTAATTTTTGCAATGAACTTGAGTTTATACCAAATACTAACTCACTTGAGCATATCATAACTAAAGAATCTCTATGGAAATTTTAAAATGTTTAAAATCATTAATCATAATTTTGTACGAATGCTAAATATGCGTGGGAATCAATAACTAGATGTTGTAGCAAGTGACTATATGTAGTTATATATTGTAAATGCACTTTATTATGGAAAACTAATAGAATGTGAGAACACATTAAAATAAGTTTATAGAATAAAATGTATGAAATTTTGTTTTAAAAAAAATCCATACAAACAATATTTTCATAATAACTCTTTCATATGCGCAAATCTTCATTTATTAATTGCTATTCAAATTATAAAAAAAAAATTAAAAAAATATATAACATCTTATACTAATCCATAAAAATAAAAAAATATATAATATCTTATACTAATCATTGTAATAATATATAGAATATTTGACACTTTGATCACAAAACCCATTGCTAACTCTTTTATCTTCATTGAATTTTACTTTTTAATAAAAAAGGTGATATAATACACACAATGGTTATCACTATGAGCACAAAACCAACTACCCATTCTTTTATCTATTTAAATTTTTTTTTTCCCTAGATGATTGAGATTTCTCATCCATTCAAGGAATCTTTATCATGTATGGGGTGGAGGAGTCTTTGTCATTTATGTGGTCATTTCCTTCTGGAATACATTGATATGTTGCATTATTAGTAGCTGTTGCTTTTCAAGGAACATGAACCTCTCAAAATTCACTCAATAAATAGAGGACCAAATTCAAATTTTATTCATGTTAAAGGACCTTGGGCATGAGTCAATGATGGTTTGCTAATGATTAAATATATAGTAAATAATATATAAATATATTTAATAAAAATTAGAAAAATAATACATAACACAAGTTTATGTTTTCAAGGGTTTAATTATATTTTTATTATTAATTATTATGTTGAGAGGAGCTCTCAAGTTTAATATAGAAGAGATGTTGTAATGTTATGTTATTTTATCTAAACATTTTGACTCAGTCAAATTACATAAGAATAAAAACAAAATTATATTAAAAATGTGTTTAAAATAAAATTATATATATATGTTTGGTCATTTTTTTTTGAGTTGATGGGTTCGAGTTTCTTGGAGGTGGTTGAGGAATCAAGGATATTAAGACATATTTCAGGTAATATCAACTCCGCCTTCCTAGCCCTTATTCCCATGTCCTCATCTCCTTGCACTTTTGGAGATTTCAGGCCAATATCTCTCTGTAACATTGCCTACAAATTGATTTCAAAGGTGATTTCCCTTCAGATCTCTGGAAACCTCTCTGCCCACATTTATCGGGAGCAATATGATTTTCTAAGTGACTGCTTGATTCATGATGCAATTGCCACTGCACAAGAATGCGTACATTCAATTCATAGGAAGAATATGGATACATTGGTGATGAAGGTCGATTTACATAAAGCATATGAAAGTGTGGATCGGTTTTTCATTCAACTTATTCTATATAATATTGGTTTAGTTCCTCATAATGTCGAGTGGATAATGGCATGTATCACATAAGTTTGGTATGTTATTATCATTAATGGTTTCCCCTAAAAAAAATTTAGCGTTGGTCGTGGACTTCGACAAGGATGTTGCCTCTCTCCCTTAATATTTATTCTCATTATGGATGGTCTCAATCTGAAAATCAAAAGTGCTCAATCTAGAGGTCTATTTGGAGGTTTACATGTCTCTCCTCGGGTGGCCATCACTCACTCTTTCTTTGTTGATGACATTCTCACATTTGGTATGGTTTCTTAGGCACAATGGTCTGCACTACATTATATTCTTCTGAGATATGGGGCAGCTTCAGGATTAGAAGTAAAGGGAAGCAAATATATTCTTCTTTTCGCAATAGGAGATAGACGAGACATTGAGATTATTTTTGGTTTATTTGGGGTCGGGATGGCACCCCTCACTGATGGTTTCACCTATCTTGGCTTTAGCCTCAAGCCTAACTGCTACAGAATCACATATTAGGCCTGAATCCAAGAAGTACAAGAAGCGCTTAAACACCTAGACACACAGATGATTGTCCCTGGGTGGCCGGTACATCCTTATACAAGTCGTTCTTCAACACATAACGATATATTGGGCACATCTCCTCATACTGGCATTGTACATCAACAAAAACATCAAATACATAGTTACAATTTTTTGTATGGTCAGGTGTTCGTGGGGATCATAAAATACATTTATGCAGGTGGGAGTTATTGACTATTCCTAAAGTCTTTGGTCGATGGGGTTTATTGAACACCCAAGTTTTTCCCAGACTTTGTTGATTAAAAATCTATGGAGGGCGATCATAGGTTTGGGCATCTGGAAATAATTTTTTCAATATAAATACTTAAATGATCTAAATTTGACACAGCTATACAGAGCACAAAATCTGCCGACGTTGAGGGGCGTATACATCTAGCACAGTTTCTCCAGGATCATGAAATATTTTAAAATGGGTTTAACTTGGGAATTTGGAAATGGGGAGATGATCCTGGTTGGTCTTGACAATATAAAGGGAGCCTCTCTGGAGCTAAATCTTGACAAACAACTCCTATAGGTAATACAAAACAGGGGATATTTTTTCCTATGCCAAATAATTACACATTGGAAACAGGGCTGCCCAATATGGAATAATATTGATGACAGGGATTTGAGAGGACATATGGCATTGGCATGGCAGGATTTCAGTACCAAACTTCACATGGAAGGTCTCTGCAACGCTAACTGAGGGGATTAGATTGTATGGGCGGGCAGGATGCACAAACATGCCATCATTTTTGCAGAAACATACAAGTCAAATACCATTCATAAACATCAACAGATGGATATTTCTTGGTTTTGAAACTTTTGGAAGAAGCCCATCCCTATCAAAATTATAATTTTTATATGGCTTGCTTGGAGAAATAAGATACTCACTTGGGACAACCTCTTAAAGAAAGGATATCAGGGACCAGGTCAGTGCTCTTTTTACTTGTCAGAAACATAATTTGTTTGTCATATTTTTCTCACATATCCTTCCAACGGGACAATCTGGAATTTCTTTTCTCAATTTTTTCAAAACTGGGATTCACCTCCACAAAACATTAAACAATGCATAAATATGTGGGATAAAGGATATTCCAAATACATGACATTACCTTTTTTCTTCTTCTAAGAGGCGTGGAAGGCAAGAAATTGATTCCTTTTCGATGGAGCGCCAATTTATCAACAATTTAATCTACTCCAACATCAACTCATGGTTAAACAACACACCAAGAATTGTTGACAAAGAAAAAGATCTATCTTTTCGACACCTTCGCCTCAGATCTCTTTTCCTGTAGGTTTTTTCGATGGTGCAGAACAACGTGGATACTGTGGATACGACATATGGATCAGACTTAACAATAGACAACATTATAAATTGCATTGGAGAAATGGACTTGGAACCAACACAAAGGCAGATATTATGGCTCTATGGGGTTTACTATGGTTCACAAACAATCTATAGGTACTGACTTTACATATTTTTGGAGATTCGACGACTCTCATTGATGGCATAAATGGACTAAACTCCTTTGAGCCACCAATATGAAACATACAACAGTGCAACACATATTTTAGGAATCAAACATAATAGCAAACTCTCTCGCTAAATAGGGCCTCAACGATGTATATGGGACCATGCATTACTAGTATTTTGAGAATAGCCTCCAGCACACCACGGGCTCAATCCAGCTCCCTTAAATCAACACAATAGTCATAAGGAATCTATCAGAGATGTTTTTTGTGTTTTTTTTCTTTGTGTTTATTTCTCACTGAACTATATGGCTTTTCCCGTGTATATTTATTTCTACTCCACTTCTTTACATACTGAGCATGTCTATTTGTTGGATGCTCACAATGAGATACTTCAATATTATGTGGATCCACAATTTTTTCATTTCCATCCTTTGAATTTTGTGCCTAATACTGAGGTTGTGATTGAATAATTTCATATATACACTCTATGATATGTACTATGTACTGGTTTTGATTAATACAAAGCTCAGTGTTTTTTTCGTCTGAAAAAAAAAAATATGCTTGGTCAAATTACATAAAAATAAAATAAAATAAATTGTACATATAACCAATGTAGATCCATCTTAATTCCTATCGAGTGTAGAAAGAGATCAAATCTCTCGAGGTGTAATTTTTTTTTCAAGTTTTACACTCAAAAAAGAGATTTGCACCTTGACAGTTCCAGAATTAAAATAAATCTATGTTGGTTATTGCAATGACTAGAAAAATTCCATCACAATGAGTAAAGATAGAAGAACAAAATAAATTTGAACAATTTTTTTACTCTCAAAATATCTAACCACTATAATTGGGATTCACTATAGCTAAATCAATGTGTTCTCAACCTAGTAAAAGTAATGATATAAAAAAATCATGAGTGGGAAGATTTGATAAAAGAGAATAATGGGAACTTTTGAGATGTTATGACACAACATAGTGCATCGTTTGAGGTGTACTTTTCATAACTTTTTTTAATTTATTATTGAATGAGTTAAATTTATATATAACCATTTATTATTGAATGAATTAAATTTTATATAACAAGTTTAGATCCATCTTAACTCTGGATATATCAAGCACAGACATGGATCAAATATATTTTCACTTTAAAAGAGGTAACTTGCATCTCAAGAGATTTGATCCCTCTCGAAGCTTGGTAAATCTAGAGTTAAGATGAATCTAGACTAGTTTGATTTTCCCCTTTAAATAAGCTATATTCCACATGAATATAATGGGTCAATACCATGGGTTCTCAATACCATAGTCATTTTTATGTTTATAGGGTTATTTTTATTTTGGAGATCTCTGATTCTAAAAGCAACAGGATCTTTCTTGCAATCTTCTATTTCATCCCTATCAACTCTATATCCTATAAGAAAAACAACCTAGATAAGAACTGTCCTTTCAATACCTTAGAAAAAGATATCTACAACCTAAGGAATGAAGGTAATATCCTTTTTCTTAGGGAATTTAATGCTCAAACTGCTACTAACCAAGCTATTATGTAAAGTAACAACGCTAACCCCGACCCCTTGTGGCTTGACGAGGATGGTAACTTGGCTAATAGATTCAAGAGAAACTTTGAAGACAGAATCAATAACTTATTCGGAACCGATCTCCTCAAACTTTGTATTTCCCGGGACCTAATCATTTCTAATGGTATTAAAAAATGGCCTCTCTCTGGTCAGATGACCTGTTTCCATGGGCTAGGTAGCAACGTCATGGATTATGCGATTTCTAACACCCATTTCCTTAACCGTATTACAAACTTTGAGCTACTTAATGGGTATGAGTCTGACTCTGACCACAAGCCTTTGTCTTTCAATATTGTTATGCATACCACCCACATACAGGAAACCAATGAAAACAAAATACACATTCACTTCGATAGAAGTAATGTCGACCTTTTCTTAAGGAATTTAGGCTCCCTAAATTATAATAACAACATTGATCAAATCTATCACCATTTTACTACTACCATTTCCACTACCATTGGCAATTTATCTAATGAGACACCGTATAAGCAGAATAATATAAATTCTAATCCTTGATATGACAAAGACTGTAAAATTATGAGGAAAACAATCAAAGACGCCCCTAATGAAATAATTAAGCTCCAGAATATAAGGATATACAAATATCTCATCAAGAGGAATAAGAGGTTATATATTAATAAGTGACGAGAGCATCTTCTCCACCTCACTAAAGTTGTGCCTAGAAAGTTTTGGCAGAATGTGCTTGTTCGTAAAAATAAAGATAATCATTCTATCCCCTTAGAGAATTGGAATAACTATGTTAAGAATTTGTATGAATCCCTGGATACCATGGACACCATCTTAAACACTCCTATTAAGGAAGATATATTTTCTTTGGATGACGTTGAGTTTGGGATTAAAAATATCACTAATGGGAAAGCTAAAGATATTGAACGATACCAAGGTGAGATATTTAAAATGGGAATATCTATCCTCATTCCTCATCTCTACAAGCTTCTCAATTTGATTGTAAATCATGGCTTCCCTAAGATTTGGACGCAAATCCTTATTTTTCCTATCTTTAAAAATGGGGACAAAAGCATTCCCTCTAACTACAGGGCCATTATGATTAGCCACATCCTAGCCAAGATTTATGGGCTCCTTTTAGAAAAGAAGCTTAGCATTTGGATTGAGACCAAGGTAAAAGAGCTAAAGGGAAAGCTGGTTTTAGGAGAAATCACTCGACTATCGACCACCTTGTCATTCTCAGGATCATTGCAGAGGAATTTTGCAATAGTAAAACAGATATATTATGTTGTTTTGTGGAATTTAGAAAAAATTTCAACATTGTCCCTCGAGATAAGATCTAGAAGAGACTTGAAGAGATAATGGTTCCTCCTAAACCGAGGATTGTTGTGATCCACCTCTACGAGGCTATCATTGCCAAGATTAAGACCAACAAAGGGTGGTATAAAGATATTAAATGAAATATTAGGGTTAAACAAGGGTGTCTCATATCCCCTACCATTTTTGGTATTTACATCGATAAGCTAGAGGAGTGTTTAGAACCTGTGGGTTGCAAGGGCACCGAGATCGCTGGCATAATCATTACTCTTCTCCTTTCTGTTGATGATATTTTTCTTCTTGCAAAATTCCGTGATGACCTATAAAAACAACTTAAGACTCTTCATGTCTACTACTCCAAGATGGGTATGAGAGTTAATACTGACAAGACTAAAGTCATGATCATTAAATCCAAAAATATCACCCACGGTAGTTTCTTCTATGATAACCAGTGTCTAGAGCAGGTTTCTTCTTATAAATATTTGGGTATTGACTTTCCTCATCAGCTCAAATAGAATTATAGCATCGAGAAAATAATTATCGGAGGTTGGAAAACTTATTATGAGCTTGAAAACAATTGTAAGTTGGTCGATATTTACATCTAGAGTAAAAAAAGGTTCCTCTTTGAGACTCTCATCACCCTTGTTGTCTTATACAAATTTGAAGTTTGGGGTTGCAATATATCTAGAGAGTCGTGGAGAAATATTGAGATGATCCAAAATAAATTCATAACCTATAACCTCAAGATCAAGGGAAATAATCCCTATCATATCCTATTGATGGAATCTGGTTTTTCCCCCCTTTTAAGTACGAATATGTTTAGATATCTGATGTGTAGGAAGAAGCTTTACAACATGGAATCCAAGAGGCTCCCAAAAATTGCTTCTAACTTTAGTCAAAACCCCCACCTGTGCCTCAAGTGCGGGTGGAATAAGGATGCCCAGTCTTGGCTCAACCTTTGGGGGATTAAGGAAGAGATAATCATGGGAAGCAAGGATAATATCAAAGATACTATTAGCTCCAATTTTAAGAACAAGATGTGGGATGATAAGGAGTTAGAGGGAAAAAGGAAGTTAAGATACTATAAGGAGGTGATCAACCCTACCCTTGATGACCAAAATTATCTCTCTAGTTGAACAACACTAAGAAGAAAATGAACATCGCTATGATAAGAACTAATTATCATGAGCTTCGAAGTGAGACAGAGAGATGGTCTACTCCCAAGACTCCCTGGGACGATAGAATCTATTAGAGTTGTGATACTAAGAATATGGAAGATGAAAATAACTTCCTTTTAGACTGCCTGTCCCTTTCCCACATCCGCTCTCAATTCCCTATCATCAGCCACACCTCCAATCTTCTTGACTTATTAAGCCAACCCAACTATAGTGATCTTCGAGCACTTCTTTCCCTTCTCCTTGATCACAGAAACAAGATTTTGATGAATGACAATTAGATTCTTCTTTTCTTGAGGTCCGATAGACCACATTGGTCTTAGTGAACGTTAATGATCATCATCATCATTACATTGCACTAATATTTTTTTTTAATATAATTTTTATTTATTTATTTATTTTTATGTAATTTGACCTAGTAAAAATGTTAAACATTATGCTACAACATCCCTACTATATTTTTTTGCCTCTCGTCATCATCACAATTCAATTTATTTATTTTATAATAAAACAATGTAAAAGAAATATAGATAAGTTATTAAATATATTTTTAAAAAATTGTAATTTTTAAATTTTTAAATTAGTATTATTAAAATTCTAATTAATAAAAATAATTTGTATTAATATTAAAATTTTAGCTTCCACGAAGTTCAAATGGAAATTTTATGATATGTAAAGTTATATAAGTGATAAAATTTGCATATTCAATTCCCCTTATCGTCAAATTGTGTATCATCATAAAGGCCAAAATGATTACACATAGAAGTTATAATGGTAGTTATTGGAATTAGCAAATTTCATCTAAAAATAGAAACAAAAAATAAAAATATTATTAAAATTTCAATCAATAAAAATAACTAACATTATTAAAAAATTATTAACCTTGTTTAATAAAAAAATTAATATGCAAGAGGATTGATTTTTTTGTTTAAAAAAAAAATAATATATATGATTTTGAATATAAAAGCTAAGAATGAGATGCTTTGTTAAAAATATTTAAAAAATAAATGTTTTGTTAAAAATATTTTAAAAATATAAGCAAGTGTATAGCATTTGTTAGAAAAATTTATACATAGTTCTTCAGATATAAAGGAGATAAAGATAAGACAATATAATCTAATTATGAGCTATGAGCACATCAAAACTTTGGTTAATGTGAAAATATTCTAAATTGTTTAGGGTGAAAAAAAAGTGTGATTTTTTTTTACAATATGAATTAAGATAGAAAAAAAGGAAAAATGAAAAGACAAATATAGTTTAACAACATAAAATTTTGGTTAAAAAAATTAATATAGAAGAGGAGATGGAACATGTGTTGGAGTCTAAGGTTTAGAGTTTCGTTGTTTCTTCCTATGACATCGCCATAGGGGTTTAGATCAAGAATTTTCCACAAGTTTTGTTTCAATGGAGTCGTTTTGAGATAGAGTGTTCCCCCGTGGATGTAAATGAAGTCCTTTTGTTGTGGGTGATTTCTAGAGAGTATGTGTGTACAAGACTTGCTGGGAGACTACCCTCAGTGAAAAAATGTGGCCCTTCCTTATGTTGGCATTCCTCTTTTGTCATGGTATCATCCCTACATTGTTCTCCTTCACAGTATTTTTTCTATGGAATATTCTCTTGGTGTGTGGAGGCTTCATGTTATTATAGGGATATATTATTTCTTTATGTGTCCGTCGGCCTATGATCCTTTTACTCTTGCTCTTCCCAAATTCCAGAACACACTCTCTGCCATGTTGGGGGGGGGGAATCTATCCCCTGATATTTCGTAAGCGGTTTCCATCTTAGTGTTTCCCAAAATCATGGCCCAATATTAGATATTCTCGCCTCTGTTAGGCTCTAGCAGGGCGCCTCTCTTTCAATTTTTTATTAAAAACTACAGTCAGGAATCTAAACTTATCTATGTAAAAAGCTATTTTTCTGCATTTTCTATAAAACCAATTCATAGAATCTTGTTGGGGCATTCCATGCTTTTATCAATGTCTTTAATTTAATGGGAAGGTTTTAACAGACTCTTCCAAGTTGGAAGACTATAACATCTCAAAATGTTCTACCATCATTTTGAACTCTAGACTCTGAAGAGGGGTTTCTGGTTCAAACTCCACTAAAGGGATTCATATCTCCTTTAAAGAAGTTGCTCAAAGGTAGGCTACACAACCTGCAGAACAACCTCAAAATATTTCAGGCCCAGATATAGTTGAACAAATATAAAAATTTCCTTCAATGGAAATAAAGCTTCTTGAGGTTAACTCCATGTTCTCTGCTCTACAAGAAAACACAATTATTTGCAAATTTAATGGCTTTTGGCCCAAACAAGAAGCACTCATTCAATGGATAGTCTTAACTTGGACTTTAAATTTTGAATTTTTTTATGCTACAAAGGCTTGTTTATAGTCCAGTTTGAAACACAAAAGAATGTGGACTATGCTCTAAATGCAAGGCCCTGGTTTTGGGGAAGAGTCAGGATTTTCAATACTCCCTGGTTCCCTAAGTTTGATGCAAACACTATGCTGGTATCCACTATGTCGATTTGGGTAAGGCTCCCAAATCTTCCCCTTCCCTTCTAGCATCAAAATTTTCTTAAAGATATTGACAACACATTGGGCATATTCAAAAAATTAGATATGGAAAGCACAAAAAATGGTATCTACACATATGCCAAAATATGTGTGGAGATTGATCTCAACAAAGGACTTCCAGATCACATAATTTTGAAGCATTAAATATTTTGTTGGTCACAAGTTTTAGATTATGAAAATACAACATTTAGATGACGTAATTGTTATCAGACATGTCACTTATAGCATTCATGCCCCCAGGTAAGGAAGAATCCCAAGAAGAGGAAAAATCCATCAAATAGACCAAAATGATGGCAGTGCTGAGAACAATGTCCCTATGAGGATGAAGAAAATGAAAAAAAAGAATGCCACCCTAGCCAAGAAGGAACCAATGGAACAAACATGAAGGATGTTGTCGAAGATGGGGACGCTTCAGTTCAATAGTCCATTGTCATTGTGCAATAGTTAGAAAAGGAACTCGAAGACTCTATGACACCAGATGGATATGGCGGCTCCAAAAGAGCACATGTTTGAGAAAGTTAAAATTCTGACAAAGAGACTCCACATGTGTGTCAAGAAATGGTGTTGGTTCTAGTTGAACCAAATCTCGATGGTTAGCAAAAAGTGCATAAACAGAAAGGAAAAAGAACAAAACTCTGTACAAGTTATCCATAATGTTTTGTACATGTTATGTTATATTTTGCTTTTTTTCTGAGACGTCTTGTATGATGACCCCGCATGCCACCCCTCAGACCCTTTTTGTTCCTCTTCGTGTTCCCTTGTTTTTACCTTAGATGCATACACACTATGTGTGTCTACAAAGTCTAATTTTTATTTTTATTAATAGAAATTATGGGTTTTTTTCTTGAGAAAAAAAACATAAAATATTGAAGAAGTATAACCAACAATGAATTAAAACATTTCAATAAGTATTAAAAAAAAATCCAAGTAAGAGAAACGAAGTTTGTAACTTACACATAAAGGTTTTTAGTTTTATGTTTTTAATGTGGAAATCATTACATAAAGCACATACAACACTTGTATCATTGACCTTTGTACACTTATAGATGAGATCACTATGGAATGGTAGAATGTTAACTTGTGGTACTTGCATGAGATTATCCCATATTAACACTTACGTTGCCGCCCCTAGTTTCAACATGATAAGGGGCACTAATTATCATTTTAGTAACCCTCTAATTAATGTCAATGAACTAAATTCTTCTTTAATAATATTTGGGGTAATATAAGTGGTCATT
The DNA here is from genome assembly GCA_034641835.2 of Pinus albicaulis. Taxonomy (NCBI): domain Eukaryota; kingdom Viridiplantae; phylum Streptophyta; class Pinopsida; order Pinales; family Pinaceae; genus Pinus; species Pinus albicaulis. Next base: position 164,155,603 of record CM076573.1, read on the forward strand.
CGAGATCATCTCATAAATAGTCATGATATGGATAGTTTTCATGGATTTAACTTTCAATGTAGTTATGGGGTCTTCTCATGTGGTTTTTGAGGGAGACCACATTTGGATCATTGTGTAAACTCTTTTTTCAACGAGATAAAAAAGACATAAAATGGAATAACAAGTGATAAAAGTTGTGGTTTTAACAAAGCTATCATTTTTTATACAATTCAACATCATTGAAAGCAACATCCCACATGACACTAATTTCATAAAAAAGTTATGGTTCTTACATTTTTAGTGTTCTTGTATTTTGAGATTTTTGAATTATTAAAAAAAAAAATGTAGTTTCAACACTTTGATATGAATTTTTTTTAAATGATCATTATTAACACCTTTTTCTGGAAATAACTACAATGGCAAACACATTTTTTCTCAAAATAACTACCATTTTCTACCCATTATACTAATATAATATTCTTCAGCATTATTTATTAATAAAAATTGATTTTCACTATTTTTATGTTTGGGTCAATGTTAATTTCAAACATAATCTAAACTGTACACCAAAGAAAAATTTCAAAATAAAATTTCCCAAAAACTAATAAAATTTACATAATTTTACTCATCACTTCCTAAATATAGTTTAATTACAAGATTTATTAAGATATAGACAATTAAATATTTAAAATTTGGTTTTGTTACAAATTTATTAAAACATGGACAATTCAATATCTGAAATGAGTAGATATTGCACATACAATTAGTGGAGATATTGCACATAAAATTCATGATAAAAGAGATCAAATTGAGATGAAATAATTTTTGTATTTAAAAGGTATGGGTTAAATGAGATAAATTGGTCTAATATTATTTAATTATTTATATGTTTAAATAATAAATCTGCAAAATTTAAACTAAATATAAAATTAAAATAATATTATATTTTTTTATTATATTAAATATTTTATTTTAATATTTTTAATATAAATATTTTTAAATTAATATTATATAATATATATTTTTTCTTTTAAATTATATAAATATATATTAAATTTTAATATAATTATAAAAATATAAATTTTATATCATAACAAGTAATTTTTTAATTTATTTGTTCATAATAGAAAAAAATGAAAATAACATCATGATAAATGTGTTGACCGAAACCTCTCACATTATCATGTTGCTCACCTTATTAAATAATAGTCCAATATTATAATTTTACAAAACATTAATTATATATATATAAATTAACCATTAAAAAATTAAATTTATCTTATTATTTGAAAAAAAATGTATTTTATGTTTATGTTTAATTTTAAGTAAGGTTTGTTAATTTATTTATCTATTTGATCCGATCAGATATCTAAGAAGACCTCAAGATTTAATAGGGTGTTTTATTAAAACATACATTGAAAGAATCTCAAAAGGAATTCTCACAGTGTTAGCATATGTATTGAAGTGAACCTCAGTAAAAGGCTCGTGGATAAAAGCATGCTCAAGTGGAGGGTAAAGTGTATTCGCAACGAGTAGATTATGAAAATATTTCTTTCCTGAAGATGGGTGAAGTGTTCACCCGAAACGTCGATATTGAAGGGCTCTTCAATCATAATACACAGGTGTCCTGAAGTTTTCAACAACAAAATATTTATTTTTCATTGCAGCAATTGTAAACAACATGGCCATCTCCAAAACAAATACCCCTTATCAAAAGGGGATTTTTCTCATTGGAGTTGAAGAAAACGAGTCATGGATGGCATGAACCAAAAGAAGAAAAGGCCCTAAGAGAAGAAAAGGCCCTAAGAGTATCGCAGTTCAAAAGCAAGACAAACCTCAGAGACAAAAGACATATACTGACAAATCAACTCCTCCATATCCAGTTCAACCTCGGGTGACACCATCTCATCTTTCAACAGAGGAGACCCACCCTTTAAATGCAAAAGAAAGAGACTCAACCATAATTTTGCCTACAATAAGTGGGAAAAAGTGCACCCACGAGTGAGATCACTTGGATAATGACAAGGAAACGACAAATATAGTCAAACCTTTGGCAAAGGAATCATCTCAAAGAAATGAAGTCACTGCTCCATCTTCAGTTGATTCTGATAATTCAATGGAATGGATTGATATACACAAGAAAGAAGGGAAAAAAGGAAAAATTCATGGTTTTCCCTAGGATTTGAAACCAATAATGTAATGAATGTAGTTTGTTGTATTGTACTTATTAGTGATGGATAAGTGTTGTAACTTGCTATTTTGAAGTAATAGAAATTAATTTAATATATGTGTGTGTGTGTGTTTAATATATTATTAAATAAGTCTTTGGGGTAGTTTAATTGACGATTGTCATAAAAATAAAGTGTTGTGTAAAGAGGCTTAAGGTTGAAATTTCATCTATGTCTATGTAAAAAACATATGTAAGCACCTAAAAGTAATAATAATAACTCATAAAAAACCAACCCAATTACCAATTTCTCTTTCTATATAAATATAAGTAATTTATTTCAAAAAAATATATATATATATTTTAAATATTAGAATTATAAAAATTGGATGTAATTGTAACTTTTCATTAAGAAATTTATATGCCACCATTGATATATATGACAAGAAAATAACATGTCATTTTTTTAATTTTTTTTGTCATAACCCATTTATTTATATATACGTGGCATATGACATAAAAATATCGTAATCAGGGTCACGTGAAGCGTTTATTTGGGTTATTCTTCCAGGTTGCCACGTCATAACGAAAATGATTGCCTTAAAAACGACATTTGTCTCGTTTATCGTTGGTCGTCCTTTTAACCTTTGAAATGCAAGTCCTCCATCGGTGGACCCCTTTAATCCCGTTGTCGGATATTTAAAAGCAATCGGTCAATAGAAATTCTGTTTGAGGTAAGGCAGCGGATTGATTATTATTTTATTTTTTAAGTTTAATTTGATTGGAATTTGTAGGTATTTATTGGAATCACAAATTTAAGTTTGAACTCTCTATAATTTAAGTGTTTTAGAGGATTTTTAGAGTGTTGAATTCACATGTGTAGTTAAAAAATCGATTTTAAACAACAAAGATTAATATTTGGACAAAATATTTTTTTGTCGAATTCCAATGAAAAACTCTCGAATTCCAATGAAAAACTCCAAAACATATAATGTTTAGACAATGAGTGACTCGCTCTTTCTAAAAAGGATGTAAAGGGTTTTTCTCATATGTGGGTTATTTTCACATTAAAATATATTCGTACACATAGTTTAACTAATAGACAAAATGATTATTTTTTGAGCATTTGTTTTGGTCAATTTTGTTCAAAATATGGTATAGATTTTTAAAAATCATCAGTTTAAGTTGTTAAATTTGCAAATATCCAGTGTTTTAGATGTTTTTCAAGGTGTTGAATCCATTTATGTATTCAAAAGTATATCTTAATCAACAAGAAATCACAATCTCACTAGAAATTGTATTTTCGGATTCTAGCAAAAAAGTCATTTCGTCAATTAGTTAGACTATGTGCACCTTGAAAAACCCCTAAGGTATTGGATCTTTGCAAATTAAACAACTTAAGCTTATGATTTTTAAAAATTTGTACCGACTTTTGAACAAAATTGACCAAGAAAAATGCTCAGAAAAGAGCCATTTTATTTATTAATTATATTATGCATTTTTAAATATTAAAAATAAGATATACCTAACGAAATTTGAAATACACAATTCATAGAATGGATCTTTGAAAACAAGGGTTTAACTATATTCTCATTACTATTAAACAAACCCTTCTAGTTGAAAGAGTTGCGGGTGAACAAAAATGGTGATGGAAAGCGATATGGAAACCAAAATGTCCCGCAAAATCAAAATTGCTAATGTGGTGCCCTATGATGAAGAAGGTTCTCACCTTGGACGTCCTTCAAAAAAGGTTCATGAATGGGTCAGGTTAGTGCTCTTTATGTCAAAACAATGAGGAAAATTCTTTGCACTTGTTCAAGTCATGTCCTTTCTATCAAGAGGTGGGGAATGAACGTACATATGTTCTGGGTCACTTAGATCCATGGGATGGGGCAAGCTTGGAGGCAACCTTGATATCACGGTGTACTAAACCCAATAGTCGTTCTTTCAAATCTCTACCCCTAATAGTACGTTGGGGGGTGTGGCTGGATAGAAATGGGACAATTTTTCAAGAAAAAGGCCATGTCGACCCTAGAGTGATCAAACCTAAAAGCATAGATCAAAATAGGTCGTGGGCCTATTTGGAAGGCGCTTCAATCAATAATAGGAAACAAAGTGGATGAAACTTTATCCTATTTCTCTCTAAAGAACACAACTATCAAGTCAAAATGGGTTTGGGACAAGGGACAAATAGCCAATCAGAGCTCTTGGCTTGCAAACATTTGCCGTTGTTTTCTCAAGAGAAGAAATTCACACAGATTCATGTATTTTGGGGCTCCATGCCCCATTATAAATTGGCTCAACGGTAGTATTGCTTGCAAGAACATAATTCTTTTTCCTATTTTGGAGGAAATCAAGAGGATTATTGACTCTCTCATCTCTTTCTCATGTTCTCATCTATACAGGAAAAGGAATCGATCAACGAACAACCTTTCCAAAGGAGGACTCAATAAGGAAAATGTCTATGGGGTATAGTTGAACAAGTTAATGGATAGGTTTATGAGTTCTATCATCTACCATACGGGGACACTCATCATGATATAACAACAAAATTGTCCTTTTCATGGAAATCTACAGTTTCTTCTGTGTTGTCTCTTATGACTATGCTTACATATTTTTTTTGTTAGTATCCATACGATTTTTTTTTAGTTGAACTATTTCTGCCACTTTGTGCACTAATATCAATAGTTTTTTTTTTCTTCTTTTTCTGATGTTTTGCATTTTTTTTTATCAATAGTGTTGTCAAAATGTATAAAGTCACCTTTTCTTTTTGTAAATTTGTTGTTACTTATCAGAATTAATGAATACACACTTAGATGTAAATATGAAAAATGTAATTTTCAATCATATTATCTAAATGAAATTACAATTTTTTTTCCAAAAAAAAAACTGAACCAATTTATTACAATGAGAGTAAATATCACTTAAAAAGTAAATTTAGCATGCTTTTCGACCAATTTATTACAATGGATAGTAGGGATAAATATAAAAATTGTAAATTTGAGAATAGTTTTTTACCATGATAATAGAGGATATTGAAAAGATATTGAAAAAAATAATGAAAAGATTTATTTAAGTACAAATATATATTTTTTCTATAAATCAAAGTATTATTATATTTGTTGTGGCATGGTATTATTTATTTTTTTCTTTGACTGTGTATTAGTTTGTTTTTATCAAAAAATTATAGGGCTTATCCATAATTTAATATTGAGAAATCAATTTTTGCTATTTTTTATTATTATTTAAATTTATTTATTTGTAAGGTGATTAGTTGAGAAGTCTTGTTATAATATGTTAAGTAACTTCCATTTCTATTAATTACTATTTTTTTTGTTTTTAGTTTTATTTCCTTTTAATATATATATATATATATATATTTATATTTTTAAAAATCACGTTGAGAACAGTATGGCCACTGGAATATTAAGAAAGCTTCAACAAGGTAAGGGCCAGTGAGGATGTCAGTCTTTCATCGGGGTAAGGGCCGGAGGAATGTTTCAAGGCAAATAGAGAATGACGGCATGGTAACCTTTCTCATAACTTGGTTCTGCTGCGAAGAAGCTGGCTCCTCTTGCGTGCCCTATCGAAGCCATTGTCGTCGAAGCTAGTGTAGTGCGTGGGTGGCTCGGTATGTATTACAATTCCACTTTGTTGTGCAAATGAAGTTGGTATCGGAATTTTGAAGCATGCAGATTAAAATTTTAGTGTTTCTAGATTTTATGTATAAAGGTTTTGCCAAGATTTGTGAGGTCTGTAACTTTGGCAGTGTTAGTAAAGCAAGTGGTCGAAGTTGCCAGAGTTTTGTAAGGTTTGAGAGTTTAACATCTAATATTCCTCATCCTCTCTGTTTTAGGAGCCTTGACAAAAATGTTTGTGAGTCTGTTTTGGAAATTGTATGGATGCGGGTCAATAGTGGCTGGAAGGGTAGTTCTGTGCATATTTATAGGCTGATGAATAGGGTCGTCAGTGGTTTCGATTCCTGGGAATTACCAGTTTTGTGGGTTTGTAGAATTTGGGTTCTGGGTAGGGTTGGCATTCGTCTGTTTAGTTATGGGCCTCGGTTTCTTTGTTTCGATTTTATGTCTCTGCTCTGGGTTGGGGTTGTTGGTGTCATAAATAGAATGGTTAAGGTACAAAGCTAAATAGGTAGTATATTAATGAAGGGGCAATATGCTTCGGTCTACCCTCCCTCTCATACTTTACCCCACTACTGTATTTTCAGTTGTCTGATATGTAATTGTCTTGGAATTGTCTATTGTTTTGTTGCTCCGGGAGTGTTTGTTTTATGTCCTGTTAAGATGGTTAAGAAAACCAGAGGAAGAAAGCCTAAAGGATACAAAGGCAGAGAATCTATCTCAGCCTCGCTAGCAAAGAGAGGTTGAAAGTCAACCAAAGAGCTCATGGAGCCCCTAATTCAGACCTTTGCAGAAGACATCAATAAAATGGAGGAAGAGGATGAATTGGCAGCGGAAGAATTGCATAATATGATTGAAGATCCGGGGCATACCCGTGGGGGAATTTCATTGCTTCAGTACTCAATTAGAACATACTGGTTGGTAAATGCTTGATGGAAAAAGACATAATGTCAATTCAGGAAGCAAGAGAACCAAAGTTAGTTTCCACCTTGGCAAATATCAATAGAAACATCCAGGAAATTAACCTCCGTCAACTGCATCAGTATGCTAGGCTGGGCAGAATGGAAAAAGATATAAAATCCATGCAACAGGTTGAAATACCAGGATCCAGTGTCAAAGATCTGGCCCCGGTGGAGTCAGATGATGAATAGAGCTAACCATTCTACTTTTTTAGCGGATAGCTTTACTTTTGAATTCAATACATATTACGTTTCTATTCTATAAATGATAGTATTAGCAAATTTTGATATCAGTTATCTTAAGACTCTGTTTAGGACATTAAGGAAGTTTGTGTTTTGGATGGCGTACAATGCACTCAGATGGCCAACAAACCTAGTTTCCTTCTGACAGGTTGAGGTCTAATTTTTGTATCTATTTTGCCTGGTTTTTATATTAATAGAAAATGGAAAAGAACTACTAAACTTACCAAAAAAAAAAAACATATATATTAAAGTGTATACATGTTAATATAAACAATATTAGTTAATCATATTTCTTAGTTTTTGGTGATGATATTAAACAATACAATATTTTAATAATTGTTTTATTTTTGTGATGAAGTTTTTATCTTTGTTTTTTAGTTTAATTAAGTTATATTTAAACTAAACAAAAGGTACTAGATATTATGTGTCCTTATTAAATTATGAGATGAAAAAATTTTGAACTTGAAAATTTTGAAAAAAAATAATGAAAAAGTCTATTTTCAGTACAAAGTTAAATTACAATATATTATAATTTAAAAGTTAAATTCTTTTTCATTAAATTACAATATATTATAATTTAAAAGTTAAATTCTTTTTCATTAGCTTTTTTTAAACCTTAAAAAAAATGTAAATTAAACTTTTAAATAAAGAAATGCTTACAATTAATTTAACTTATTAAATGAATTAAAGTAATTAACATTGTTAAAATATTAATTAGCCAAGGAGATTAGTGTTGGGGACTTTCGATCAACACCATTGGACTAATGGATAGGATGGATTGAAATTTGAAAGGGAAAAAATGGAAAATAAACACAGCCCATTAATGTGCATGAGATTGAGCATGAAAATTAGAAGTTTGGAGTTTTATTAGAAATATTTGAAGCAACAAAAATATTTGACATTTGGTTAGCAAAACTTATAGATAGTTCTTTAGGAATAATATTGAATATTAAATTTAGATTTTGAAGTATGAGCACAGTTTATTCTAGATAATGCAAAAAAAATCTAAATTGCTCATCGTGAAAAACATGAATTATTTTAATAATAAAAATATATAACAAAAAGAAAGGTATCAATAAAGTTGAACAACATAAAACAATGTAGAAGTATAACAAGCTAAGGTTTAGAATGCTTCAATATTAACTGTATAGAAAAAGGGAGGACGTTATGATTTTTTTGATAAAAAATAATTTAGATAAGAGAGGTGATAAATATTATCTATTAAGAATAAATATTGCGTGTATTATATGTTTGTGATTTACAAATCACTATACAAAGCGTGCATAACAATGCTTTGCTAACATGGTTGACTTTATATATTATATAAATGAGATCACCATTGAATTATGGAATGTTAACTTTGTGGCATTCATGTTATATCACTTTTTATTGTTGGAAACCTAATTCTTTATGGGTAGGTGTAGAAGCTGAAAAATTAGAAAAGGAGTCCAAGTGATCTTGGAATGTGGAATCCAAGAGTCACACCATTCTATTATAAATGTACATCTATGGTGAATAATAAAATAACTCACACTTATCCTATCTTTCTATGTGTGTATTCTCCATTTACCATGCTTGTGTTTAACATGGTATCAAAGCGCTAGGTTTGTAGGTCCCTAGTTTGAGCCTCTCCTTGAATAGCGTAGGCCAGTAAAATTTTTCGCCCTACTCCAATCTGAATTCTGTCATTTTCTCAACTTGTCAGATCTACCATTTCTGCGAGCGTTCTCACTATCCTTACTACCTAACACATGTGACAACTTGAAACATTGAAGGCTAACTGTTGCATCCATAAAAATTTGGGATACCCTCTTCGACATACAAAAATATCACTCCTTCGAAATTCTTGGTCGAACTTACCTCCCTTTGTCATGCTAACAGCTCCATCTTCACCGCCCTGGCTTCTCCTTTTTAGTTGGGCACAATATAAGCAATAACATCTCTGAATAACGACAGCTTCCTCTCTGCGTGTTGTATTGGTGCCTCCACACTACATGATGGTGAACTTTGCTTGACATGGGGACCACATTTCCATAATATGCATGGTTTAAGGTATGCGTTAAAGACAATGTGTAATTCTGAGACCTGGTATGCATTATGATATGCATTGATGCATTGTTGGTATCCCTCCTCCCTCCACAAGTGTGTTCATATGGCACAGTGCTCCCTGCAATGATTGAGACTACTCCTACGCACTAACCTGTTCACTTCTCGACGGCCTATCTCGGCTCCCAAAATTGGCTCCCCTTTTTAACTCGGATTCTCCCTTACGGCCTCTGCGAGTCATATGCAGTGGGATTGAACCCGGTCATTGGCCAAACCAACAACCAGGCTCTTCACCATCATATCAAGCCACCCTTTCTCCATAATTTCTCTAAGATCAGTGTTGCCATCACATCGGCCCTCCATTCCTCTGTGGTACCAGCCTTCCTCCACTTAATTTCTGCCTCGCCACTGCCCTCACCTTGTTTCTTCAGTTCATCCTTCTATCTTCAAATTCAATGATTCAGAAGGGGAAAGAAATCATATTATTCTCTTAATATCTCCATTGAAGGATTTTAACTGCTTGATCTAGTCTTATATCAGATCATGAGCAGAAAACCATTTTAAATTTAGTCTAGTTTTTGTATCATGTTCCACAGCTAAAATCTGCATTCTTAACGACACGACAACTTTAATTCAAAAATATTTTGGTAGGTTTCGGTTAAATCTAGCTCAGGCTTTTACACCTGGGAAGAAGAACTAGAATTTCTCTTTATAGTTGAGCAAATTGGCTCTTGTGGCCATTCTTTGCATATAAGGGTGATGACAATGAATTATTCCTCCCTTGAGCTCACTAAAATTAGCTAATCAGTAGCTGGAAGGGCTCTTTTGTTATGGGTAGAAGGAAGAGAGTAGCCAACTAGCTAGCTCTTTGAATGATGAAGCCCTTTTGTTCTCTGCTAATTTAGGGCTCTATCTCAAACCTAGACGATAGTAGGAAGCTACAAGGTCGAAGGTCGACCTCAATTCATGGTTGAAGGTATCTGAATGCTCAATGCTCTTTTATTACGAGAATTCACTTATAGTATTTACCAAATTCATCGAAATTTAGAATTACTCAACACAAGAAGGTACCTCCTATAACCTTCTGTTGCAATTGACATTAATAAAATCTCTTCGTCTTAAAGATTTCAATGGAAGAGAGCCGCATATTTTTGGCCTCTGCCAAATTTTCTCATTTCATTTGAGTGACATTTGAGGTCTATTGATAAACTTTTAATCATTGAATGAAGGGGGTGTGTTCTTTGCATTGTTTAATGGCTAGTTGAGGGCAGTGAGTTGTGTGTTGAATAATGAGTCTTTTGGGTTGAAATTATACATGTTTGTGGGTTGGTGAATTAGTACCCAGAAACCTATGAAAAGTGCAACATTAAGTTGGTTTTTATATGTGTGTTGATATATGGGAGGTTCATGGCATGTTACTTTAATTGATCACTCTATATGAAATTTCAGATATGTTGGTCATTTGAACTGAAGCTAAAGTGTTTCATTGAGTATATTGCATGTTTCACTCATACCTTGATTTATCACCACATTGGTGGTTGAAAGCAAAGAGAGTAAGGTGTTTGAGTGTTTTACAGAAATTAAAAGCTCTTTGTAAGTATTATCAATAGATAGTTCTTTTCTAAATGGCCAGAATTGACAAGTTATTAGAGTTATGGAGAAATCTAATCATGTCTACTATTGAAAGCACAGTTAAAGTCAACAAAGACACTCTCACAGATATTCAAAACTCTCTCCAAGATGCACAAGAAAATATTGATTTTTTGTAGCTTGAGTCACAACTACATCAAGATGAGCTTCAGCAGAAGATTTTTCATTCTGAAATTTTTTTTATTCATAACATTGAGATATATTCCCATCAACAACAAGAAATCGCAGATGCAGTACCCATTTCAGGAGCAGATTTGCAGAAAGAAGCAAAATCCCAGCCTGCACCTCCCAAGCCCATCATCAAACCTTGGGAATATCTTGTCCACAACAAGCACATATTTGGTCTTGGATATGACAAGGAGTTTTCCTTTCATATTCCAGACTAATCCAAGCCCATCAAATTTCAAAGTGTCAGATTCCTTTATGAGAGTTCACATTCAATTGTTCCAAATCTTGCTCCTCTTCCACAGCAACAACAACAGATTGAAAAATGCCAACATTGTGATTGAGTTGGCCATATGAAAGATCACTATTACGATCTTAACCCATGCAAGCATTGTGGTTGGCACACCCATTCTTCACACAGATTCTTTAGAAACAAGCCTCTTGCAAGAACAAAGATTCATATTAGATAGATTTCTTCTTGGCAATGGGCATTAACAACCAGGAAGATGTTTACGTCACATGTCAGAACTTTTCCTAGAATATTGAACAATCTTGCAGTTGAGTTTTCGCCATCATCTCACCTTGTACCTGATAGGGGGGAAAATGGTGGTCATCTACAAGCTTCGAAGCCACATCAAGCGAGCCTGAGCCACAATCTCTCATTCCAGATTCAGAGTTGTATCCAAAGACACAACACTTCAAGTGAGCTTGAACCACAACTTTTCATTCCAAATTCAGAGTTGTATCCAGAGACACGGATACCCATGAGCATTCCTTTGGTTGGTGGATAGCCTTAAACCATCTATGTGAGGTTGATATTCTTCCTCTTCAAAGAATTCAGGACACTTCCTCTAGCAGAAGACTTCAACTTCTTGCCAGGTTTGGTAGAGTTCTGGGAAATGCATTAAGAATTCCAGTGTTGGTGGTCATCCTCAAACCATGGCAGGTTGTAGACCTTCCTTCTTCTAGGTTGAAGGTCTCCTTCTTCAAATATGAGGGACACTTCCTCTAGCATAATCCCTCAGCTGGTTCCCAGATTTGGAAGAGTTCCGGGAATTGCACTAAGCGTTCCAGTGTTGGTGGTCATCCTTAAACCACCTCTTTATACCAACATATAAAAGAGTTGATTCAGCCTAAGTGTTGCCATGCATACTTTTCAGATTAGTATTACAACTCTCTTCTTGGACTCACACATACCCCTTCGGATTAAGGGGGGGAATGTTGGACACCTAATCCTCTATGGGTAGGTGTGGAAGCTGAACAGTCACAAAAGGAGTCCAAGTGACCTTGGAATGTGGAATCCAAAAGTCACACCATTGTATTATAAATGTACATATATGGTGAATAATAAGATAACTCACGCTTATATTATCTTTCTATGTGTGTTTTCTCCATTTACCATGCTTGTGTTTAACATTTATCAAGGGAATTATATGATTGCAACATTAAATTTTTCAGAACCTAGCAATGATGACCAACAATAATTCTTGCGACCCTCTCAATAATATTAATGAACTAAACGTGTATCTTAACATTTAAGATGATCTCGATGGTCATTCAAGGTCATCTCATAATAGTCACATTATCAATGAAGTAAATTTTTTTCTTAACATTTAAGGTGATCGAAATGGTCATCCAATATCATCTCATAAATAGTCACAATTGGATCTTTATACAAATTATGTTTTTAATAAGTTAAAGAAGGCCTAAAATTAAGTGATGACTAATAAAAGTTATCATCCCAGCAAAACTCATATTATTTTGATATATCTCAACATTGTCTAAAGAAACATCACACTCAATTGTAACTTCATACTAGGGTTAGGGTTCTTATATCTTAGGATTTTGATAATATTATAAAATGTAGTTCAACCTTTTATTATGGTTTTTTTTTTTTTCAAAGAATCATCCAGAAAAATCCCTTCTCATAGATAACTTCTTTTCTTTTGTGATTGTACTTTTACACCATTATTTGATTAAGAATTAGTTTTTCACTATACCTCCATGTTAGATACAAATAACAAATGTTAAAGTAATATTAAGTTTTTTTTTTTTTTTAACTTAATTTTTTGTATTTATGATTTTTTAGTTTGTGTATGTAAAAAAAATTATATTGAGCATTACACATCAATTTCCAACATAAATAGTTATTATTAATGTTGTATGTGACACATTTCTACCTATTTATTTGTATGAGCACACATCAATTTTCTTGATACAATTTATTAAAATTAACAAAAAAAAAAAAAAAAACAATTGATAAGAGATAAAAATCTTTACTTGGAATTTCTCTCATGGTAAGTGTGAAGCCTTCTTTTTCTATTAGCTCATAGAACAATGCAATAATGGTTATTAGATGGCATGATTTTTATGTTAAATTAGTTGTGTCTACATATATCTTAACATATTTTATCATTATATTATTAATTTCATTAATAGTCGATTCTAATGATACATCACTTCAATTTTTTCTACAATTATAAAATTTGAGTACACTAACTAAAATAATTACAAAACTTATTAGGAAAAAGGAAAATTTGTCATGCAAATTCCATCTTAAGAGAAAGAGTGTGTTTGATTTTGCATACTTAAATGTATTTATGTGTGTTGCACATTAAATATTTCTTACAATTTCTATAGAAGAAATAGCGTGTTTCAATTTTCATAATAAAATGTATTTATGTTCAACACATACTAATCAAATTATTTGGATTAAATATGCATAAAAACAAGGGGAATAACTGAAATGTAGCATAGTCCCTGCCTCTACTATTAATTAAGTGGGGTCTACATTTCCATCTCCACACATGCTTACTCCACACAACTTCCCCAACACAATCACCTCCGCACAACTTACTCCACACAACTTCCCCAACACAATCACCTCTTCACAACTTCCTTAACATTGCTACCTTTGCACAACTCCACACAACCACCTCCGTACAACTTCCTACACACTCACTTTCGGCTAGACTCTACCAGTGTGAGTAGTTATCCAACATCCTACCCTATTTTCCCACCCTACTTGCTTGTGAATTACTGCTACAATTAGATTTGTTTTGCAGTGAAAGATCTACCACCATGCATGTATCATATTTATTATTAACCTAATAAATGTTGAAGAGATGATCTGAACGTAAATAGAAACGCAAAAAATACAAATATAACCATAAATACAGAGATGCAACATAAATAACATTTAATTTCATTAATATAAAAGAACTGAAATATGCTTACAGACATAAAGGAAATAAACTAGCTCGATTGATGGTGGCTTATCTATGACAAGAGATGTGGCAACTACATGCCTCTGAATTGTGTTAAAATGAGGCTCAAGAGCCTATTTATTATTGTGAAATAATGAAAAAACCTAAACATCCAAAAACCTAACCCTAGGAGATGAACCACCAAATTTGTGGGCCACGTTTGGGTAAATTGGTACATGAACTTCCCGAGGTCGTAACTTTGGCATACAATCTATGTTTTATGTGCATGATACCTTGTTAGAAAGATCTATCTGAGGACTACAAATTTCAACTATAAACATTAGTCAAAGACACATTTTTTCTTTTGTTCTAGGAAAAAAACGTTTTCTAGGGCCTCAAAATGGCTCTGGAAGTTCAGGACCCAAAAAATGCCAAAAATAGTAAACTATGCTACAATTAAGGAAACTAAAAAATTGAAAGAAACAATGGTGGGGTTCCAAGTGGAATAGGTAGGTGGCCACCAATATCCACCTGGATCAGTCCTCCCCCCTTAGGAAGCAATGGTCCCCATTGCATTGAGTGTCTCCATGAGATGGGGAAACTTCTGTTGAACTTGGTCCCTCGTGAGCCACTTGCCTTGGTGCAGGAGATGGAAAGAATTGACAAACTTCTATAGTTGAATATTATGTTGGCAAGTGTTCTTGATATGTGTGTCCATGATCCGATGAGTTGTGGTATGTACCATGCAGTCGGGGCATAGCTCTATTGGTGTGAGTTGTTCTATAATGTCTGAAGTGTCCCGTAATGGTGGAAAGTATGGCCAAAGGTAGTCCACATTCAACACTAGGTGCAGGTCAAGGAATGGGGGAATGTTGAGCTCAAAAGCATTGTCTCCCAGAACCTTAGTGATTCTGTAAGTACCATATCGAAGTGGCTTGAGATTTTGATGGGATACGGTAAGGCTTTCTTTCTGCAAATGCAACCAAACTTTGTTGCCCACCAGAAACTTGTGTGGCACCCATTGTTGATCATGTCGTTGCTTGTACTTGGCATTGGAATTTTCCATGATGTCGTGAACCTGCTGGCGAACGTGTTGGATGCATTCAATAAATATAGTTTCTTTATCAACCTCAGACAATACATATGTGGATTCTATATGTGTAATCGCATGAGGTATGGAAACATCCATCTAAAAAAATGGTTGAAATCCTAGACCCACTTAAAAGGGACTGTGACCAGTCCAGCTATGAAGATCTTTGTTGGATAGAGGTGCTCTGGGATTCATATTGATTCGATGCTTGTCTTGACAGTGCAAGGGTACCCCTTTGTGTGACGAGAATATGTCCCTGTATTCTTCCATGACCTTATCTACCTTCTTTTGTTGTGTGGAGGAAGCCTTCCTGGGGGCCATGGATGGGGCCACGATATTCCCCTTACTTTCAGAGTGAATAAAAAATAAAACACATTTCTCGGTATGGGAGATGATCTTACTGCATTGCTTAGAAGATATCAAAGAGATGGTGGTAGGCGGGGCTACCTTTGATATCCTGTATAACTTAGTTCCCAAAGAAATAATAACAATGCAAGGCCTAGATTCATACACAACATGTCGCTTCTAGTAATATGGTTGGCCTAATAATACATCGCAAAATTCAATATGAGAAACATCACACAATACCTCACATATGAAGGGTTTGATGTTGTAGGGCAGGTGGCACTACGGGCTGACGCAGAGATCTCATCCTTGGTGAAGCCACCCGACAATGTAGGATTTCAAGTGTGCTATGGTCGGTAGTCCCAATCGCTTCACAAACTCTGTATAAATGAGGTTCTTTTGGCTCCCGTTGTCGACAATGAATTGCATCAAGGAACCCTTCACCCACTTTTATGAGTGGAAGAGATGCTCCCCCTCCTCTAGATCTTCGGGTTCTGCCTTTTGGAGCATGATGGTAGCTACCATCGTAGTGGGTTCTACGTCAATGACCTGCTTAGCCTTGTCGGTTCCCTTTTTGGGTTCCGACTCAAAATCAGAGTATGCATATGTCTCTGAGTATTTCAGCTCAGCAACCAGCGCCTTCTTTGCGTGACATTCATTCGTGTTGTGAGTGGGAGTTTTATGGAACTCACACCACTTTCTGATGTCGCTCTTTGCCTACCCGTCACCCTTGTCTTTCGGCTTCGATGAGTTTCCATGCAGGGTCCCAGTCTGGCTTTGTACTTTTCTCTACTTTGGGTTCGCAGATCCAAAGTCTCGCTTCTTCTCTTTAAATTTTTGCTCAATCTTGGCAGCATATTGGTA
Organism: Pinus albicaulis; assembly: GCA_034641835.2. Classification (NCBI taxonomy): domain Eukaryota; kingdom Viridiplantae; phylum Streptophyta; class Pinopsida; order Pinales; family Pinaceae; genus Pinus; species Pinus albicaulis. The sequence continues at coordinate 164,171,955 of CM076573.1, forward strand.
TGATGCACCAAGTGAGGAGATGTTAAGGAACTCCATTTTCTCCTAAATGTATCTATGCAAATAAATACGGTAATTAATCACAAAGTGTTTCTTTGAATATTTGATACCCAACTTTGTGCGCAGGGTATGGAACAGATTCATCAGCTCATGCGCATCTTGATCCCTTTGTTATTGCAGTGTAGTCCACTGTATGTACTTGTCCTCATAGCTCCCCACGGGGTAATATTGTTCTGTGATGGAATATAGGAAAGAATTCCAAGTGGGTTCGGCTGAAAAAAGTGAGGGTTATCTCTTGTCCCTTTATTTGTAGTAGGTTTCCCACCATTCCTTGACATGGGCGAGGGCTTTGAGGAGCGCAAAAATAATCTTTTCCCTATTGGAAAAATCATGAACTGAAAAATATCCTTTTAACATAATTAACAATATATCTATGACGTCTACATATTTTTGGCCTTCAAATATGGGAATGTCAAAGTTGACTTGTACCTTGAAGGGAGTGGCACCTTTAGAGTGACTTTCAGACGAAGAGGCATCGCCTGTGGGCATCCACAGAAGGATCAAGGAAAAGTTGTCCATCATCTCGTTCCTCTGTCACTCGAGGGCTTCTTCAAGAAATATTTTGAAATGATTTCCTACTCCCTCATCTTTCTTTTCTTCCACCATGGGAGGCCATTAGGATTTGTGAGGCTGTTCTTGCAAATGTTTAACCAGTTCGAGTCGTAACTCCTTATACCTTGACCTCGTTCGGGACATGCAAAGAAAAACAGAGAAAGAGCAGACGGCTCTGATACCACTGATCTGAAATTAAACAGGAACACAATAGAATACAAATATAACAATAAATACAGATATGCAACAGAAATAAAACTTCATTTCATTAATATCAAAGAACTAAAATATGCTTACAAACATAATGGAAATAAGCTAGCTCAAGCGATGGTAGCTTATATCTGAGAAGAGATGTGGCGACTACATGCCTCTGAACTGTGTTAGAATGAGGTTCAAAGGCCTATTTCTTATTAAGAAATAATGGAAACCCATAAACATCCAAAAACATAACCCTAAGAGATGAATTGCCAAATTTGTGGGCCCCGTTGGGGTAAATTGGTACATCAACTTCTTGGGGTTGTAACTTTGGCATACTATCTCCGTTTGACGTGCATAATACCTCGTTAGAAATATCTATATGAGGACTAGAAATTTCAATTAAAACAATAGTTAGAAAAATAAAACTTGTCTATTTTCCAAAAAAACGTAGTTTAGGGCCTCAAAACGGCTCTGAAAGTTCAGGACCCGAAAAACTGCCAAAAATAGTAAATTGTGCTACAATTAAGGAAAATGAAAAAATGAAAGAAACAATGGTGGTGGTCCAGGTGGAATATGCGGATGGCCATCAATATCCACCTAGATCAAGATATTTCATGGTCGACTATGAAATATTTCTAGTTTATTTGTTCTGCAAACAAATTCCCCTTATTTTAATTTTCCATATTACAAAAACTATGGCAAAAACCGATCTAAGAGACCAATTTTTGCATCTAGAATATACAATAAGTAATTTGGCATCTAGGTAAATACCCAAAAAACATGAATTTTTTTTTTCAATCAGGCCACATAAATCATATACAATGTATCATTGTCGTGAACTAATGTATTGCAAAACAATTATAATGTCAATCTCCTTTCAAAAAAGATACTTATAATTTTCTCATTTTTAAAATTATTTATGCATTTAGCCAAGATGTTTTTGCCTTAGTTTTTAATCTATAAATAAAATATTTGTAAATCTCCACACAATCAGAGCTCCACACTTTACTTGTCCATTGTGTGGTGGAAGATTTCAAGATTTCATCATGCAGACCTTTGTACTCCACACAATGAAACATTCCCATACAAGGAAATTTTTTGTGCGGTGTGAAGGGTATGTGCAGAAGAATGGGGGTGCATAAAGAACTTTATTCGGCAAGGATGAAATTTTAGTTAAAATCTTTCCTTGTGCAGAGCATTTACTATGTGAAGGACGAAGTGTGTCCGAGAGAGCAGTTGCGTAGAGATATGATTTTAGAGCTATGAATATTTGTGGAGGACATGGTATGTGCTGGAGAACATAATAATTAATGTTGTTAATTTTCATTGTGCAGATCTTTTACTATGCGAAGGTCAGGGTTTGTGGAGGAGAACGAGTGGTGCATTGGGAAATGAATGATAAACTATTAATGTTAATATGTGAAATTTTTGCACACAATGGATTTGTTGTGAAATGTCGCACATATGAATTTGTGTTATATTGGAAGTATATGATTTTTCTATTTATCTGAGGACAAACATCGAGACGATAAAAAAATGGAAAACGAGGTATGTGAGGGAGAACGAGGGGTTTCGCGTGTGCTCTGATAGTGTGTTATTTCTTTGAGCATTGGTATTATAATTTAATTGGGGTATGTGCAGGAGAAGATAATAGTCAATATTACTATGTTTCATTGTGCTAAGCTTTTATATTGGGAACTTTATTCGGTAGGACTCAAATTAGGACGAGGTATTTTCGAGAGAATGGGGGATGCATAGGGAAATTAATGTTAATCTATTATTATTAATAGTGATTTTCATTGTGCAGAGGTTTTGTTGTGCGGAAGATGGGGTATGTATGTCGATCTCCCGAATAAATTCTTATGTTATCCAGGAAGGAAAATAAACAACTCTACAAATTAAGTTGTGGAAATATTTTGAAATTGAGTTATCAATAAAAAACAATAACTAAATTAGTAATACAGATTAATTTTATGCATGGAAATTGTTTTTTCTATTTTCGAATTCGGGAAAAATTTATTGTTCCAAAGTTCAAAAATTTGAAAAAGGATTGACACAGTTCATAATTGAGTTATGGAAGCTATTCTAAACTAATTTTATTATTAATGAAGAAAAAAGAACACTAGAAACTATATAAATTACTACATATGCTCGACATTAGAAGCGTTGGGGGATTCATTAACTAATGGATCAAGCTGAGAAGGGGGGGAACCGTGGCCAATGGCCATGATATCATCATCTTTGTCATTAGCATATTTCTCAGCATTGCAATCCTCTGCGTGAGGCAGATTATCTAGATGAAAAATCAACGTTTCATTTTCCAAGTGCAATTGCTCCATCTTCAATTCTAGTATCACCATTTTCTGATTTAGAATGTCAAAATGTACTTGTGCTTCAAATTGAATCGTTTTAGCATGTTTTGAGACCAAATCAACGAGAAATTTCAGAACACCAGACATTATAGTTGAAAAAGTATTGAACTCTTGTTCTACAACTCCAGAATCACGCTCCATAACTTCAATCTATGTTACACTTGTTAATAAACTTGGCGAATTACGATTCTAATCCTTGAATCTATGTTTGCAGAATCTCTCTAGCAATGTAAATATACGATCAATCTAAATTTCCTTGATTTCAAACCTTTGTATTTGTCGTTAATGTTGACTTTGATTTCACACAATGTAAACGTTCATTTTCCGAAAGACATGTGGAGGATGACGCATGGGCGACAAAACGAGGGTGCAGAAGGAAATTAATGTCATCGATGCGTATTTAATTTAATTATGAACAAATTTCGAATTAGTATTACTATGTTTCCTTTTGTGAATATTTCCTTTTTCCAAGCTTTTACTATGTGGAGGAAGGGTAATGTGCCCAAGAAAGGGTGCATAGATGGAAAATTAATTTTAAACTATTTTTCATTTAAAAATTTTAAAGATTTATTTATGTGGAATCAAGGATGTGCATCGAACGAGATATGTGCAAGAGAATGAAGGTGTAAAGGGAACTATATAACTTTATTCCGTAATGTGATGATATTTCACTTTTTCTTATTACATATATACAAATTTTCTTAATATACATATTGATTAATGTAAGAATTTTCCATTTTTCATTTTCTACAATAAACGATTTGATTTGGTTTTCATGTTTCAGACAGATTTCATTCTACAAAGTTTTCTCCACACTTGGTATAATGTTTTAGTAAATTATTTAACAATACTTAGAATTAAAATATTTCCAATAATATATAACTACGGAAATATTTTGAAATTAAGTTAGAAATAGAAAAACAATAGCTAAATAAGTGATATGCATGGAAATTAATTTTACATTTTCTATAATAAAAGATTCTATTAGTTTTTGTGCTCCAAACAGATTTCGTACAATGTTTAGTAAATTATTTAGTAATATTTAGAATTAAAATATTACCAATAATATATAGTAATAATAATAATGTCGAAGAACTGTGCATAAAGAAAAATATTTTAGAAGTGGAGAGGTTTCATTATCACAACACAACCTTTAATCAATTAATTAGAAAAGTCTTTAGGGCAAAATAAGTCAATTAATATTGTCCACAATTTCGCACTTCCTCCTAGTGAGCTAATAAACATAGTAGTAGGTAGAGATCACAACATTTAATAAAATGATCAACAAAGTCATTAGTGCAAAAATAAGTTAATTTTGTTGGGGTGCAGAAACTGCATTCGATCTACAAGAGGTATTCGTTGACATTTTTTCTTAGGAGGAAAGTTTCCTGCAAATAGATTTCAATGTAAAAATAACTTTCATTGGGGATACAAAAAGTCTAATAAACATTAAATAAGAAGCATTACTATTTTCTTTTAAATAAGAAACATTAATGTACTGCATTAAGGACTTTAATAAACCTTAAATAAGAAACATCTCTATTTTGTTTTAAATAACATAGAAACTATTCATCATTAATAAGATTCAATTTCGTAAAACTTACTTCCATTCAATCAATATGATGGATAATTTACCAAATTTTTCATTTTGTCAATTATAATGTTACGTGTTAATGAATAATTGACAAAATTGTTCATTTTTCAATTATAACATTATGTGATTAGAATATGGACACATGATATCACCATTAATAACAAGTGCATCATTTTTGGTGCATTAATGGAAGTACACCATTCCCCATTTTGCTAGCACATAACATTATAATTGAGTAGGGCCTCCTGATAATTCTAGGACTTCTCTTCGAAGCGTCCTAGTGTGTTTGGATAATAACACATTGACAAACAATATAATCTCTTGTTTGTTGTAACTACTCCTTTAACTCTTCTCTAAATTAATAGTGTGGCTTTATCTATTCCTAGTGTGATTGTTGTGCTACTGATTTCTTTTGTTGGGTTCGTTTTGTTGGTTGTGTTTTTATAGCTCTTGCATATTCACAATATTTTCCATTTTTTATAGGCTATTACACTAGCTATATCATTATTAATTTGAGATCCAAATCAATACACTTATTTGTGTAAACCACGTGAAATATTTTTTAGATCAGTTTGAAAAGGAGAGCATAAAAGTGGCACCTCTAAAATTTATATCAATTCCTACCAGTGCAAGGATTTTTAATTCTATCATTCTAATACCCAATAAGTCATAATAGTAGTTTTCATGTTTTTTTTTTTAGAGTAGCCTAACTATGCCACAATTTCCCAAAAAATAATGGAAATTCCAGTAAGATTTTGATCAAAATCTGGCAAAGATTTTGGGAAATCTAGGTTCCAACTATCAAAATTCGAGATTTTGGGTCCCCTAAAGGTTTTTGATAGTGATGAATTCATTTAAACCATAAAAAAACGATTTAAACACTCTTATGGTTAGTTTTTATTTGAAAGAAAAAATAGTTGGATTCCAAAGAAAAATGACTTTCCAGGAAAATTTGTGGCCTCGGTAGGCAATGCCTTTTTTTTGTCAGCATGCGATCTGAGAATAATGTCAGTTGTTTTCTTTCAATTCAAGTATGATTATTACATTTATTATTATATAAATCATGGTAATTATTTGTATTCGGATACATATTACATTAGATTTCTTATTGTTACTTCCACTGGATGTACACCATCAATATTTCATTGGTTGGGATGATTAAAAATATAGACTAGGTAACAGTGTATCTACATAATAATGAATATGATTAAGATATGATTCAGGAATAATGTAAGTTTTTTTCTTTCAATTCAATTGTCATTATATTATAGAAATTATGTTAATTCCTTTGTATTCGAATATGGATTGTGTCAAATTTCTTACTGTCACTTCCTTTCGCTGTACACCATCAATATTGCATCAAAGGCATCAAGGAAATTAAAAATATAGATAAAAATTTATCTAGATAACGATCATGATGATTAAAAATCTAGATGACATTTTATCTAGATAATGATCTATCTAGGAACGTGTCGTAATTTTTTTCATTCTATTGCTTTTCCTACTAATGTGTCAATTTATTGTTATGCATTCTTGACACTCTGGTTATCTTTTTTTCTTATGCTATATTGTGGAAATGAAAAAATAGATTTATTGCGTCAGATTGCTTATTGTCGCTTTTGCACGTCCATTCTCCCATAAATACTCAATAACATAGTAATGGGGAGCATCAATATTTATAGGTGTTGACATGAAGAAAAGTATTTTTTGTAAATTTTGTGATTAAAAAACTTTTTTATGAGTGCAATCATGCATGAATTATGCAGAAGGTTTGTGATTGTGCAAAGTGCAGAGGTTTGCATGATGAAAGCTTACTCTGCATAATGGATTTCCTCTGTAGTTCCGCACATATGCCTATTTACAAAAGGATAACCATAAAAAAAAATCTTTCACTGTGTGGGGACAACAACCTTTAATCAACTGATCAACAAATTATTTAGTGCAGAAGAAGTTGATTATGCTAGAGTGCGAAAACTGCACTCAGTCTTTAAGAGGTGCTTGTTGAAATTTGTGCTTAGGCGTAAATTTTCTTGCAGATAGATTTCAATGTGCAGAGAGGTTTCGTTGGGGATACAAAAATCCTAATAAACATTAAATAGGAAGTATTAATATTTTATTTTAAATAATAAACATTAATTTATTGCAATACGGACTTTAGTCAACATTAAATAAGAAACATCACTATTTCGTTTTAAATAACATATAAACTATTCATCATTAATAATGTTCAATTTCATAAACCTTAATTCCATTACATGTTGATGGATCACTGATCAAATTGTTCATTTTTTCAATTGTAATGTTATGCGCTGAGAATATGGGCATATGATATCACCATTAATAATAAGTGCATCATTTTTTATGTGTTATTTGTGCATCATTTGCCCATATTTCCAGCACAAAACACTGTGATCGAGTAGGGCCTCCTGGTAATCGTATGGATTCTCTTCAGAGTGACCTAGTGCAATTGGGTCATAGCAGATTGGCAAAAAATATAATCTCTTCTTCGTTGTATCTACACCTTTAACTTTCCTCTTAATGAATAGCATGCCTTTATATATTCTTGGTACGATTATTGCACTACTTTCCTTGCAATTGCGGAATTTTTTATTATGTTTATTTTATGTAAGGCAACAAAAGCACGAATAATAATCCAAGCTCTTAAATGAAATTTGCAAAGAGAAAATGCTACATGATCCATAGACAATGATTTTTTTTTTTTTGTCAACATGTGATTCAGGAACAACACTAGCTATTTTCTTTCAATTCAATTTTGATTATTATAGAAATTATGGTAATTATTTCATATTCAGATACAGATTGCATCAAATTTCTTATTATCACTTCTATTGCCTATGCACTGTCAATATTGCATCGAAGGCGTTGCCACGGTTAAAAATCTAGGCTAGATAACATTGTATCTAGATAACGATGAGGATGATTAAACCATGATTCAAGAATAACATCAGTTTTTTTATTTTAATCCAGTTGTCATAATTATACAAATTATGATAATTCCTTCGTAGTTAGATATAAATTGCTTCAAATTTCTTATTGTCACTTCCCTTATTTCTATACCATCAATATTGCATCGAAGGCATTAGGGAAATTCAAAAAAAAGAAGATATGTATCTAGATAACAATTAGGATGATAAAAAATCTGGATATTGATTTATCTAGGGACGTGCCATAAATCTGTCATTCTGTTGCTTTTTCTACTAACATATCGATTTGTCGTTCTTCATTCTCAACATTCCAATTATCTTTTTTGCTTACGCTAGACTGTGTAAATGAAAAAATAAATGTATTGCATCGGATTTCTTACTATCCCTTTCGCATCTTCGTTCTCCCAAACATACTCTGTATTTGGCACATTCTTCATTGCAGATAATGAATTTTTTTTTATCATCTCCGTATTATTTGGGAGCGTAATTGTTCATCAATTAATTAGTTTTGTGCAATTTTTCTTTTGTATAGAAATACCTGCAAAAGTTCTAAATGAGAAAGAGTTTAAAATTTAACCAAACAAATGCTTTTCCTAGCACATAAAGAGATGTGTCTCTATACAACTATTAGAAAATTCTTTTATGAATAACTTTCACTTTTCGAAGAGTAAAACCTATGGTCGTTTGAGCGTTGGTTGTTTTGAAAATTTATCATATGTTGCAAAATACATCTTCGATTTTTAGTTGAGATTGAACGACAACTCCAATCTGTAATAGATTTCATTGCTTTATGTTTAGCATTTAGGTATTTTCATACGATATTTAGAGATTCCATTTAGGAACAATTTAAATCCGAAGGTATGTTCATTTATGCTTTGGAATCCTACGTAGATCCTCTATTTTGTGCAGATTCAGAGATCTATGCAGTTGATTTTCAGGATAGATGTTGTAAGGTTGCTCTTCGCTAAATATAGAAACCATGGGTCAATGAGACAAAATCATAAGTGATTAAAAAGGGAAAATTTTCATTCTAGTTGTATCATGTGGGAGCTTGATGGAAATGGGAAATTTTAATCATTGAAGAGTTGGTTGTCTTTCATATCTATGATGTGTCATGAAATACATAATCAATTTCCAATAGGGCTTGAACAACATGTGAAAATTCAAGAAAAAATATATTGTATTTCCTTATTTTCAATATTTCCCTTTGAATATTAAAGCTCATGTAAATAAACATAAACTCAAACAATACTTTCATTTTCTAAATGCATTGTGCAAAAAATAATTTTATAGCCCTTTATGTTTTGTACCTAAAATTATTTTCTTAATCAACAATGTTCTCAATGTCGTTTACCTCTATATTTATCATTTTCATGTATAATAAATGCGTGTAACTATTTTACGTGTGACAGGTTAGACAGGGAATATCAAGTACACATATCCAAAATGAATCACATAAACGTAGGAAATTAAATAAATATGAAAACACATGATAAATTGTACGAAATGATTGACAGCAAGTGCCTTCTATTGTTTAAAAATTAGTATTATGTGGAAGGAAAGTGTGTCAGAGAATTGTGTGAGATGGTGATCAAGGGGATTTCTCATCAATTCCAAAAGCAGGTTTCAACTTTTAGATGGAATATTTTCTTAGCTTATAACGAACGGGTTCGGGACCTGGGTTAGTTGTTAAGATATTTTAGATATTATTTATCATATCTAGGATGGGATAGGGTTAAGGGTCAAGCTATTTTATTTTAGAGTTATTTATTTAATATTAGGCATTAGTGGTTAAGATATTTTGCTTTAAAGTTATTTATTTAATTTAATTTTACTTCTGTTTAAAGGTAACCAAGCACATTTCTAATATTGATATAGATTTTATATTTTTCATATGCTTAGAATTTATGATTTATTACTTTTTTGTGTCAAGATACATTTGAGCATTGACCATTAACAATTTTTATGTAACCCCTGTGGAATATGCCATATGCAAGTATTTTTGCTTGTAGCAAATGCTTTATATGGCCCACCTTTTATTTTATGGTTTCTAGTCGTAAAGTTATTTGGCTTGTTATTTTTTGTTTAAACATTTGAGAATCAATTGTTAACACTTTTGATGTAACCCATGCGGCTACTTTCAGATGTAAAGATTTTTTCTTCTAGAAGATGCTTTATGTGGCCTACCTTGTGCAGAGGAAAGATCTGCATAAGAAAATCTTTGCACGATGAAAATCACACATCTCTACCTTTTTACAATGGGTTAACAAATCATATTTAAATAATTAAATTATAATTTTGTATTTTAACATTTAATTTTAAGGACATTGATTATTACTCTTAAAAATTAATAATTTGTCCAACCATGTGTTGAAAATAAAAAACAACATAATAAAAGCATGACACTAATGATGCAACCTATGCTACAAATTTCAGATGCCAAGATTTTTCTTGTAGTAGATGTTTTATGTGGCCCACACTTTTTTTAAGAGATTAAAAGGTGTACAAAGGTTTTCTTGTGCAAATATTTCCTTCTGGAAGAGCTTTGACATTTTCGGTTCATGAGTTGTATTTTTTTTATGTTTTTCAATGAACATAAATACTTTATCTGTAACAAAACTGTTACAAGCACACACACATGCACCAATGGTAGATAACGCCTTAAATTGACAAAACGTTTTATAAGTGAACTTGATACAGAGGTTCAGAGAAAACACATCCTCCTGAACACTTTTTCCCACACATAATTATGAATAACTGATATATAACCATGGTTATTATAATATCATAGAGAAAATACTTGATCCATATTCATAACTGACTAAAATTAAGGGAAATAAGCCATAATCAAAAGGTACATATTTTACATCACATATTTTTGAGCTACCACACATCCATAAGGGGAATCGCTTACATCTACGCTACAAAGTGAGTATCAAGTTTGTCTAAGAGGGTTGAGTAGTGTGCGAAGAGAAATCGCTATTTATGAGTTATCTTGCAAATATTTTTAGCATCAAAGGAGTTACAATATATTAATTGGAGATTCATTCTTGTTCAATCCCCCCGGTTAAAATATGCAACTTCGGTCAAATTCCACTTTGGACAACTCATTTGATGGAGATGATGATTGCATTGAATTCCTTTTTTTGAGTGAACCAAATTTGACCTAAATATCGTCTAAATTTAGATAACGAAAATTGTTTTTTTGAATTATAAGCCCACATGTGCATATTTGATCAAGTTGGCTCTAAATCAAAGTCGATACCCTTGGAAGGCTATAAATAAAAGTGACCTCTACCTCATTTGGAGATCATTATGAGACACTCTTCTATTTCTCTTTCTTGATTTTGGCTCACATAGGTCTTAAGCATATCCACGGAGGAACAAGTTCACTTGAAGGTGAAATTGCAGGGTCCAAAGCTCACATTTATGTTTTAGGGTTTTGGGCCTTAGTCACAGGCATGACATAGGAATAACTCGACCATAGTAGCTCACTTACCGACTCATCCATGTGACCAAAGAATCCCAATTTCACACACAACTCTTCTTCAATGTGACCAAAATCTAGGGTTTCATAATCATAGTCGCAGGCTCTCCAAAGGTTGAATTCGACCACAATCGTTGGATTATAGGCTCAAGGGAATGACTGGACCTTTACAACCGCACACATGACTCCTCCATGTGATCGAGACCTAAATTTTTGTTTTTCTATTATCCAAAGTTTTCTCTCATTGACCACAGTGTTCAGGAGTTGAACGTAGATAGTGACAATTCATTACATGCTTAAGAATCGAGGTTTTGAGTATAAGCATTGATGGGTTAATTTCATGGATGCTCTAGTTGTTTTTGCCGGATAGTTGCATAGATGAAGTTGTATCATTGTAATCTCATTTTATTAATCATTCAATGAAAATATAACAAGGAGAATAATTTGAAAGGGTTTTCCCCATAGTGGGTTTTTCCCTCGTCTCCGACCAATCCTCGTGTCTCTATGTGTGAATTATTTTCTTCTATTATTCCTTTATGTTCCGTTGCATTGATGATGATATTGTTCTTTCTACATAATTTCATATGTTTTTGAATAATGATGTAGATTTGAATAAAGTAATGATTTTATGGGGTGAATTTAATATGTAAATGAAGAAATGCAATTATCAAAGCAAAGAACAATATATCCCTAAGGAAAATTAACACCCCACATCGTCTATGTAAAGCACCTGCAACCACATCATTTCCGATATCATTGGGTAGTGTAGCTTCATAACACTATCAGTCTCACCATTACTATCAGAGCACTCACCTACGCAATGGCCACAACAAAACTATTTTGTTCTCCATTTTTAAACGGAAAAATAGATTCTAATAAAAATGGATGCGGTAAATCTGGAAAATTCTACACACAACACAGATCGCAAAAGCCTCAAATCAACAATTTTAAATTATTTGTCAGGAACTAACAAATAGAAAAAATAAAACACCTCCATTGGGGGGAATTATGTCTCATCGAAGCTCATTCAACCAATCAAAAATTATAAATAAGACTACCATAAAATTATAATATTATTTTTTAATTTACGGGAAAATTGGAAAATTAAGCATTTTTTTGCAAACTTTGGTTTAAATTGCAATAAAATAAAATAAATATTGAAATTAAATACACTTTTACACGAGGCAAATAATATAGTACCTGACAAGGTAGGGAATAATAAGAATTTTATAAAATATATACCTACTAGTGAGTACAAATGATTGTCTCAAAAAAAATCTACAAATGGTAAAAATAGCAAGCCATAAAAGCTTTAGTCTAAATAAAAGGTGTTTCTCCTCTATTTTAGCAACATGTTGAAGTCATTTGAGGAGTTAAAAAAGTCAATTAAATTTATTTTGAAGCATTAATTATAATTTATATTCATGTTAAATTTTCTTGAGAATCATTGTTTGAATTTTGTAGCTAGTAACCACATGCTACTCTCCCTTCGAAATGCATTTTATTAGGAAAAAAAAACCCTTGTGTTATTAAATAACAGAAATTTATTAAAATAATATATATATATATAAAGTTTCAATCTAACATTTTGTTTATTTTTATTTTTTTTAATTACCATAATGACTTCTTAACATGTGGAAGCCTTAATTTATATACTACAATTCAATTATAAAATATTCGGATGGATGTGGTATCCTATACTAATCATTATAATAATATATGGAAGATGCCTATCATGATGAGCACATAATTGCCTACTAACTTATTTCCCCCCTTTGCTTGAAAGCATAACTCTCTACTAACTTACCCCCTTGGATTGAGCAAATAACTCTCTACTAACTTGCCCCGTTGTCTTATTCTATATAATCTATACATTTTGGAGGAAGGCATGATCATTGATTTGTTTGGGTTAGTAAAGAGAGAAAAATCATGGTCGGTGGTTGTCCCTTAAGAACTAAGACAATGTCCTCGCAATTGAGAATTATTTCTTTTTCCATATAAGGTATGTTACCTTTTGTTAAGAGTGATTTAAATTTAGATGATAATTGGTTTGATATTTGAATGATAATGATAGTTAAATTTTTTGAAAATCTATAAATTTAAGTGGTGATTTTATTTTAATGATATTATAATAAAATTATGCTATAACCGTTAGGCCTTCACATTTGAGTTCCTCTGAGATCCACTGAGTTGGGCAAGCTGAGTCGCAAGACAAGATGATAATCACATGATTTGTGATGATTGTGAGACAATTTGGGGTTTCTTGACCAATAAATTTTGCGTGCCTAAGTTGTGTCGGTTGAGACGAGCGTGCCTTAGTGAAAAGTTGGGGATGATTCAGCTCAAGTATGATATCTTACCCAAATTTTAGGTTTCCAATATGACATAGCGAGTCAGCCTGGTTGGGCCAACTGCGCCAACACCTTACCACAATGAAATTTATACTACGCGAGGGATCGACTTTGTGAAGAGATGAGGTAAACACAAATTTGTAGAGTTGACTAGATGGATGTGAAGAGTAGGCCAACCAAAGAGATACATCGGTTGGGTGAGAAGCATTCCTTCACATAACTCATGCTACACATATATACTAAGAGCCATGGAACCGAGTTGAGAAGGGACTTCAGGTCTAGGAAAGACATGAATGAAGGAATAAGACAAGCATGGAATGAATTTGATATTTCAATGTTTGTGTAAAGTTCAAAGGACCACAAGACCAAGTTTATGGAGCGAACCACTATATGAGGTTTGCACTACCCTTGTGGTAGGGCCAAACCAAACTATAGAAATTTGGTGTTTTGCTTCACATATCGTAGGAGTGTTAAGGTTGGGTTTCTGTGACTACTAACAACACACTAAGGAATTGTTTGCCGCTTAAGGTGTGAATTGACGAGTGGATCTAGTGGAGGTTTGTTACATGTATTTTGGAGTTCATTTTGGAGGAAGATGAATGGCCTTATCTTGTGTTATTTTGATTCGGTTGAGAGGAACTAAGTGTTCTTTCTTGTAATTTTGGGGAGTATGGTGATGGCCTATCTATTTTATATTTTAAAGCATTATATTACATTTATAAAGAATTTATAATAAAATTTGAGGAAGGACCGAAGGTCCGCTTTTCTATATCTTGGCGTGATATGAATGTGACATAATACTGTAGCATGATTATAATGATGTAATGATTGGACTCTTGCACACAGGATGAATGTTAATTGAAGAATTGGAAATATACTTGTGATATGATTTCATGTTGGATTTTACACACATAATATATCTAACACATGAATAGAAGTATAAGTGCTAAAGGCATATTCTGGGAGCCAAGTACTCATAAGTTGTTCACTTCCATTGTGAGGAACCTCGTCAGTGCCATGCTCTTAGAGGGATTCAATGTGCATTAAATTGGGGAGTGCTATGGGGTGTGATAGGTGGTATCAAAGAAAATATCACCATCTTCCCGCGAAGGTGGTATCAGATCCATTACCACCAACTTCCCTTAAAAGTGGATTTCAAACCTATTTTTGTGATAGGTATGTTAGGGGTTTTAGTTGGGGGTGTCCATTGCAGTACCTTCTCGAGAGTATGATAGATGAAAACTTGTTAGTAGGTGGTTGCAAAGGATCTAACATGGAAATAATTGATGCAGAATAACCTCAAGGAGATTCAATCTCTTATTAAAAAGTGGGAGTTCTTAGAGGGAAATATGGTGAAGTTGTGCAAAGATGTCACTGATTTTTTTAAGAAGGTGAAGAGATAAGTTGGAGACTACTCTCATGTTTTCAGTGACGATGATGATTGTTCGATAGAGAAGGTTGAGTCTGGCCATATAAATGTATGGGTTAGAGCTCGCTCAAGGAATTAAAATGAGATAGAGTGCAAGGTGGCATGCATTGCTTCGATGAGGAAGACTCATCATGAATAGGTCATATCTATGAAGACGAAACTGAGTAGGAGGTGTGGTGGAAGTAAAAAGAAGAGATCTACTAGGTTCGAGCCAGATTGATGGTCTTCATTTGAATAACAATTGGATGAGGGGAAAAGTTACATTATGAAGGTACCTTGATTGAGACTACTACAATAGAGGAGCATTGTATGGATAAAGTATCTCTTGAGACAATGTCAATAGAGGATCTTGATGTGCTTAGTAGGGTTGATTTAGTGGTGTAGGGTGAGAGGAAGAAGCTCTTCAAATTGAAGAAGAATTTTGGTCTTAGATTTGTGCATGCGACAATGATAGGGAGAAATTCGGAAACTTTAGTTAATACTAGTGTTACACACAACTCCATTAGTGAAAGGAAATCTGAGTCATCACAACAGAAGAAGAAGGAGGTGAAGTTGAGCGCCTTCAAAGTAGTAAACTCTAAGATGAGGTCAACATCCAGTATTCTCAGGAATACACCATTAAGAGTGGGTTCATGGTTTGGTAGGATAAATTTGAGGGTTATACCACTGGATGACTATGTGATGATTTTAAAAATGGACTTTATGAGGAAATATCAAGCATTTCCTTTGTTGGATAAGGATAAATATTTGATCATCACTAACCATGGTGTCGAGACAATGTTGATGGTGAAGAAGATTAGTTTGGGATATCATTTGAGGGTATCTGCAATAATGTTGTATGAGAGAGATACTTAGTTGTAGGAGCTTGAGATAGGAGTATCCTTATCTCATTGTTAGCAAGAGAGGGAACTTGTGTATTTCATTACACAATAATATTTTAGCAGTATGAGTTAGATTGGAGATTAGGTAAAAGGCATGGATCTTATCCCAATCTAGATTAGTGTCAGGAGTCTTCATCCATGATTCTTCACCGATAGTGTGATGCGAGAGTGATTGGAGGCCCAAGTGATTTTTTCTAGAATTGTTGTTGGAGGTAAGGAGGTGGATGCCATAGATCTTATAGATAGTGTGGTATATTTCATATATGCGATGGGAATATATGTTTATTAGTTGAAAAAGTAGTGACTTATGAAGCTAGTACGTTCGAGGAAAGATATTGAGGGAGTGTAAAGGTACTTGAGGATAAGGCATCAATAAAATAGTTTGGTTTCTTAGAATCAGGGAAGTGACTAAAGAGCCTTCTTATCTTAGTAACCTTTGTGTGTGTGGATGAGTGTTTGCCTCAGTAGGAAGGGCGATGCACCACCACAATGGCCTTGGAAGGAGAGGCCATGATATATGGATATATGTGGACATATGTATACACATGTATGTTGCCTTAACATAGAAAGCATCACAATTTCAGGATGTCTAGAAGGAGGGAGATCTTCTATGAGAATATATGATTATATGATGTGAGTTATTTCAAGCCCATGATAGAGAGATGTGGCAGAGGTGTTCTCTTACATGGGTACATATATTCTCATTAATCAAGTGCGGAAATTTTATTACCTACCCAATTAGTTTGTGAGATGAGGGAGCTGAGTTTACAAAGACATGTTTGGGGGAATATACTTCTACAACCATGGAGTTATGTCATCAATGGGATATCTTCTACATCATACCTACTTTTGGATGAGAGATTATGGGATACTTGGATATTTTGATGTTACCTATGAGGAGGTGCATTATATTAGTCTTGTTGAGGAGATGGGAGTAAGAGGAGTTATCCTTCTCTATCTTCTCATGTTTCATGCATTTTGATGGGAGGTTGTTTGATGGCATGTGATGATAGTTTGATGGAAAATATTCTCGAGGATGCAACACCTTGGTGATGGATGGATTTCGAAGGGGGGTTTAGTTGTCGAGGTTGAAAATATATTTAGAGTGGGGGAGGATGTCAAGCCTTAACATTTGAGCACCCATGTGTTCAATGAGTTGGGTAATCCGTGTCGCAAGATGAGATGAGCATCACACGAATAACGACAATTATGGAAACATCTTGGATTTCTTAACCAAGAAAGTTGAGATGGTCAAGATAAGAACACACAAGTTCAGATGATATGAGCGTGTATGAGTTGTGAACGTTGAGATGAGCACACACGAGTGATTATTTGGGGATGGTTTGGCTCAAATATGAGCTCTCACCTGAATTTGAGGTTTCTTGTATGATGAAGTGAGTTGTCCTAGTCATGCCAATCAAGCCAAAACCTCACCACATTGGAATTTATACTATACGATGGGTGGAGTTCATGAAAATATGGGGTCGACATACATTTGTAGACTTGGCTACTGAAGATACTCGTTGGTCAAGTGAGGCGAGTCCCTTCACATAAACCATGTGACACATATATACTGAGAGTCATGGAATCAAGTTGAGAAGGGACTTCGAGTTGGGAGAAGATAGTAATGAAAGAAGAAGATACAAACAAAACTAATTTTAGGTTTCAACATATGTGCAAAGTGTAAAGGGCAGGAGGAACAAGTTTGTGGAGAAGACCACTACAGGAGGTTCACACTACTCTTGTGGCAGGCCCAAATTGAACCACAAAAAAATGGCATTTTATTTTGCATATCGTTAGAGGTGTAGGAAAGTTTTGGTAGGGGAGTTTCACATCAAGAAATCATGAGTGTTTAAGCCAAGTTCCTCTGACAAATCACAACATTCCAATAACGGTTTCATAGCTAAAGGTGCGAACTAACGTGTGGTTTAGGTGGAGGTTTTTTACATGTGATTTGGAGTTTGATTGAGAAGAAACCAAACAACCTTCTCTTGTGTTATTTTGATTCATCTAAGAGGAACAAAGTGTTATTTGTTTCGAGGAAAGAGATTGAGGGAGCTCTTGGATATTTTGCAACATTGTATTACATTTGTAAAGCATTTATAATAACATTTGAGGAAGGATTGAGTGCCCCCTTTTCCATATATTAGTGTACATATTTATGAACATTCTTGTACTATAAGAATGTGACATAATATCGTAGCACGATGATAATTATGTGCACATAATATGAATGTTAATTGAAGAATTGGGCATTATACTTGTGTTTTAATTTCATGTTGGATTCCATACACATAATATATATAACATGTGAATAAAATTATTAGTGCTAGAGGCATAGTTTGGGGGCTAAGTATTCGTAATTTGTTCATTTCCATTGTGAGGAACCTCATTGGTGTCACACACTAAAAGGAACACAATGTGGCTTAACTTGAGGAGCACTCTAGGGGCGTGATAATAACAACCATTCTAACTATTTTAAGTTTTGACTTTTTTAGTCATAATTTAGTGACACAATTTTTGTTGGGATTCCAATTTTTCATTATTTAAATTAAATTTGAAATTATTGGATTGTATATATTCAACACCCATGTTAAATAATTGGATTGTATATATTATACAACTCAAATATGTATTCCAAACAAAATTCAGTAACTTCATAAACAAACTTAATGGAAAAATATACCAAAAAATAACCAAAACATAAAACAATTAAACTACACAAATTAATTATTATTATTTAGATAAAATAATTAATACATGTGATCATTATTGTGTCCACAGAGAAGCGGCCTACTACCAGGAACAAGCCAATCATGGAAATACAAGTAAACATCATTGTCTAGAGGAATCAGTTGCTCGATTCCACAAGCTTACCTATAGTCCCATCCAAGATGAGATCACTCAAACTGAGAGAGAAGGAACCTCCCATAGACACCATTTATTGGACACCGAGGTTCTTGTTGGTTTGTTTTTGTGACAAATTTTGATCAGTTTTGATAGAAAATAGCTGTAAAGATAAGCAACATAAGTGGAAAATAAAATGGTTAAAAAAACCAGAAAAAAGAAACATAAAGAAGAAAGTGGAATGTAAGAAAAAAGAATAGTTAAATTAGAACTCGCTAAGGATGTGGAAGAATGATAGAGAACCATAGTTTGAAGGAATCAAACGAAAGTGGGCCAAGCAGTTGGATTTCATCAAGTTGGGTAAGTTAGACCAAATCAAGAGTGTTGATAAAATCAAAAGGGAAAATTTATATAATTCCACATGGATCAAGCTGCGAGAGAGAGATGAAGGATAGAGTCTTCATGTTGCTAAAATGAGAACTAAAGTCCCATTTTATGTATTCCATTTTATCTTTTCGTATGTGTCCATATAGTTTGAATAAGTTCTTAAAATATCTTGTGTAGCTTTCACATATCTCTGATGTAATGGCTTGGATTTCGGATTGCTCAATTAAATTCATCGTTTTGTATTATTCTGCTATCGTGTAAGATATATTTGAGTACCTGTCAATATTTGCAGGATTTCTTTATAATTTAATTAATGGAATGAATCATGTTCCTTTCTAAAATCTGAACACATCACTTTACAGTCTTGACACACCTATAGTGAGAACTTCTTCCCTTGTAAAATATTGAGAATGTTGGAGTTGTGCTAGACTACGACGAACACTTTTGTTGGCATAATGCGTTCAAACCTTGGGTCCATACACTAAAATGTTTTGCCAACAAATGTTTCGTTATCGAGACCCAAAGATTAATTGGGGTTCTAAATAATGGTGACAAGGATTATCGAGAGTAGCATTTGGGAATGGTGGGAAGAGAAACTTGACTCTTCTGTTTGTCAAAAGGCTGAGTTATGATAGAAAAACTTGGATTGGGTTAAGGACGAAATTTTTTTTGCAGAACCTGCATGTGATCAGTATGAAATCCTTTGGTGTAAATTCACCGAGGAGTTATATCATTGGTTGAGTAGGTTGCAGCACAAATTGGGAACTAGGAGACTCGACCAAATATTTAGAACCTGGACTATAGCTAATTTGGCTACTTTACATTGGTTGGATAATGAAATAACTAGGGTCATTTATTTTTGTGTGCAAACCACTTTAGAGGGTTATATTATTGAATTCGTTATAGAGAATCACTAGTCATTCTATAAAGCTGAAGCAATGTTTAAGTACAGGTTGTAGGGTAGATTTTTAAAAGAAATTCCCATGTGGATTAAGGTCCTTAATGTGGAAGAAAGATTATTTCTGTTCCAGGAAATCAATATGGAAAAGTTAAACCCTTGTACTAGGGGTAGGATTTATGGGAGAGATGTTGGCTAGTTTCAGAAGATGAAGGGAAGTTATGATGGATGTAGAAGGCACATGACTTTAGACCAATTAGAATAATAAGGATAGTTGATGAATGGAGGGAGTATAAGTTTTTTGAAATTAGTAGGAGATGAAGAGAGTTACAAAAAATAAGTTAAGTGTTGAGAAACCTAAGGTTGTGAATAGGAGGATAAAGCAGCCCAAAGTTGAGGAATGAGGAAGTAGGTGAAGGATCAAATTCTAGCGCAATGGAAGGAGATAGAAACAACGAGTAGGAGGTCAAAACAGGAATAGTGGAGCCCACTAGGAATTAGAGGAATTATGGACACCAAAAATGCCAAAAAAACAAGTTGCGATGATTGACTAGAATAACCATGTGGATGACGAGATGCATTTCATCATGAGAAGGTTATTTCAAGAGAATGACTTTTCCCATGTAAAGGGAAGCCTTTAAAGCAGAAACGTAGTATGATCTCCCCTTAACCTCCCCCTGGTACTTTATATAAATCCTATTAGTTTTATTTCAAAGTTAATTAAAACATTGAAGTTTCAAAAATTTCATAAGCTATATGCAATTGGTAGTTCTGGTAGTTATAGTAGTTTTGGTGGTAGTATTAAGTCATAGTCTACAACTTTTTCGTAACCTGGTTCTCAGGTATTTTTCCTAGTTCCACCTGGTCATACCTCAATGGTTGGGAATGTAGCAGGGTCATTTCACTACAAAAAAATATCTGTGATTAGCTTCCTCTTTAGCTCCTAACTGTTTTAGTGTATTTTTCTCCACCTTTTTGAAAAAATAAACTCTAATTATCAGGATGGCACTAATTTTGGCATTTTTCTCATCGATTACAAATAGTTGGCGCTAAAGTAAGTGCTATTTAGCGTCATCGAAATTAGTGTTCATTTCATTTGAATGTGTGTTTCAACATTTGTTGAGGGAATGGTTTATATGGGTAGTCTTATTTTCTGAATAAGAGTGACAGTGTGATAGAGTGGTTTTATTTTGTATTGTGTGTTTATTTCTTGAGAGTGTGAACAAGGTTTGAGATTATAACAGCCAAAGCGTTGAGTTGTTGAGAGTCTGATTACAATGATTGAGTTTGGCATTGATCAACACTAGTCATAATTTTCCCTTGCATATATTTTGTCTAATAGCCTTGCAATAATTAAACCTACCCGAATTGACAATTAATGTGAAGATTTGGAAGTATTGCTCTAAATTAAAAGGACAATTGTTCTATGCAACAATAAGCTGAAGCAAAACCTATACACAAATTTGACATAATGCAAGTTGTAGCCAAACTTGTAATGTTATATGGAATCTGAAGAATTATTATTTAAGGGTCAAAGTAAACATATAATAATTAAAAGTGTGTAAAATTATTAAATAAGCAATCTACCATTTGAATCAATCATATTTTCTAATAAATGAAGCCTTGGTGTGCATTTTAGTGAAGCAAAGAAATTTGGGGCTACTTCAAAAAAATGCACACCTAGCCTTCATTACAAGGCCAAATTGAATAATTAATATTGGTAAGTACTTTTTTACTGAGAATTAACAATATTTTTTGCACACATAATTTTATGTTGTATAAGAATATGCCAAATTGGATCTATTTCGTGGGTTAAATTGAAGGTTTGTGTGCCTCAAATAAATGTACACCAGGACCTGTACTTAATTTATTTTGTGATAATGATCATTCCAACCTAAATATAAAACCATTTTATTTAACATATGATATTCATTTTCATAAAGGAAATTTTATACACTGACATCCAAGTTTGTCAGAATAATAATTAATCATAGATGTTAATGATCACAGTCAGAAAATATGCATTCCCAAGCCAAACCAATTACACTCTTGTTAATGAAATTTGAAATGGGACATGATTGAACAATTCCTAACCTTAGGATATAACCTTGCATCATGTCTGACAAATATCCTACATAACTATGTTTCCCACTTATACACAACTTTCACATAGGGAAAGTCAAAGCAAAACTTAGAATGTTTTATGAAATTTGAAATTATAAATATTTAAGCTCAAAGTAAACATATAACAATGAAAAAGTGTGTAAAATCATTAAATAAACAATATACAATTTGAATCAATCATATTGGCCAATAAATGAAGTTGAGGTGTGCATTTTAGTGAAGTAAGGCAATTTTTGCCCGCTTCACAAAAATGCACGTCCAACCTTCATTTAAAGGACAAATTGAATGATTAAACGCAGAGAGTATTTTTTTTACTCATAGGTAACATTAATAAAATTAAATATTTTTAATTTTTCACCATTCCATCTATATGGTAGGAAACATTCCATCGTTTACCCTAGGAGGATATCATTTATCTTATCATGTTCCAACCATATTCTAACCAATTTTATAATTAGAATGTATAACAATTTTCATTGGCTAAATATGGAAAACAAGATTATGTTTCCTCTACTCTATGTTGCAAGAAATACGAATTGACATATAAAAAAAATAATATCCAACTAACTTATTGAAACTCAAGTATTGATACCTCGTTCTCCATCTAGGTAACAAAATTAGTCCACTTTTTGTTTTGTAACATGTCCTTTTCGATGTTTAAATGTTGACAAGTGAAATTAAATCATCCATTCAAACCAAGTGTATAGTGAGGTGGGAAATAATAGAATACACCATTTGCAACTGAAATCACTTAGAAAGAAGGAAGAATGAGTGTTATGTGGTGGACATATTTATGAGTTGTTTAGAATTGGTTTAAAAACTAAAAATTATCATTTTTGTCCAATCAATTGCAATAAAATGACACATAATTTGAGGAATGTGAAAGTGGTTTTTTTCACAAATGAATCTCTCTTCAACCCCATGGGATTATTTCCAATTAATGACACTTGTACAGTCGTCAGCGGGCATTTTTATAAGCCCGGTAATGTACATTTGCACTATGTTCTTGACAAAACAATTCAAGAACTTAAGTCACTAGGTTTGAATGTTGATAAAGAGAATTAAAAATTTTGCACAAGTGTAATTCAATATTTCATTTAAATATGATCATACAATCTTACATACATTTTTATATTTATGGCTTTCATTTTAAACCAAATTTCCATCATAATAATAAAAAAGTTAAAAGTGCATTGTTGGGACTCAGAAATGCCCTCATTTTCAGCATATAACATTAACATTTATAAAGCATATTCCTGCACTTTCTATCATATTCATATCCATTTCCTATAACGCATGCCTAAAAACCATCCTTTTCATCTCATGGTTAAATATCATAGTTTTATTGTGTTTTTAATGTCTTAAGGATGATTTCACCATGATTTTCTAATGACGGTTTTGCTAAGTTCATTTGCCACAGGGTTCCATTGCCAAAATTCTTCACAAGCCAATTAAACTAGTTGCTACAGGTTGAGTACGGAATAAATTCATGTAGGTGAAATATCAAGTTTTTGGGAAAATGAAGAATAATATCAATATTCCGACACATGGGTTTTGTTTAGAGTACCCTCATTCAGGTAACATAGAAATTGTTTGGAAAAATTCGTTATTATGAGAAAGTTATGATCAGGGGAATATTATAACATAACTTAAATACATAATCGGGGCCGAATTCGTGGTTTGACTATTTTTGGCCACAACCACAATTTGGATAATCCTCATATGCTCAAATAAGGAATGGTCTTTGCAAACCAACCTAGCTAATCCGATTCGCCTGGAGGATCATTCAAGAAGATATCATACAACTAATAATAGTTTTGATGTTTGAACTGTTTACTTTGTATGGTTAATTAGTTAAGTTTAGCTTCCATCGCTTGATCTTTTAAGCCGAATATTCTTTGTATCTTAGGGGAAGGGGAAAATAAGTACACATAGAAAACCGTTGGTCAGTGTTGTGAAAGAATACTCTGTTTAGGCAGTATGACATTTGTATCTACAGTTTGAACCTTAATATAAATCAGTTGCAACGTTAAGTTTCCTGTGAGTATTAAGGTTTTGCTTTGAGTTTTCAATCTTATTGAATCAATTTAACTTGCTCCAGGAGTGACAAGGGCCCACCACCACCACCTGGATACAAGTATTACAACCGGTATAGAGTATAGGATTGTGTTTGATTAACTAGTCAGTAGCGCAAATGTTTTTTGGAAAATCATTGTTTAAATTTTTGAATTGTTAATTTCATTCTATACTTAAAATCACATTTTGTTTTGTAGATCTGAATTGACAAGGTATATTTCATTTTTCGTTTGGCATA
The DNA here is from genome assembly GCA_034641835.2 of Pinus albicaulis. Classification (NCBI taxonomy): domain Eukaryota; kingdom Viridiplantae; phylum Streptophyta; class Pinopsida; order Pinales; family Pinaceae; genus Pinus; species Pinus albicaulis. Next base: position 164,196,391 of record CM076573.1, read on the forward strand.
GATCAATAATGGTTTCACTAGGAAATTATCTTTGTCATATCATTGTCTCCTGCATTAAATCACATCATACAGAGGTATCTGTGAATCATTGTTAATTTGAGTGTAGATGGGTATTTTTTGTAATTGAGACCTCCAAATAAATTTAATTTATGATCCATTTACTTATGAATCTTGTGGTGTCATGTTTGTATAAATATGATCAGAGATACTAGTTTCAAATCCATTTGATTTTGAATACAATTCGGGTAGGGAAATATTGAATTAGAATCAAAACACAATGTGCATTAATTCTCTAATTTTACAGTGATAGCGTTAAGTCCAAAATTAGATTTAAGAATTCGCGTTGAGTATAGTTGGTATGGGAGTATACAGAGGTTATTCATTTCATTTCCAAAATTTAAAGTAGTGATCTTGTGTGTCTCGGGATTTATGTCTAGCATTTAATTAGATTACGTTTCCCTGTTTCTTTGGAATTAGGGTGTGTGAACTGAGTTTTGCTCTTGTTTAATAAGAGTTTTTTATTCTATAATTAGTTCATGAGAATAGCATGAGTTTGATATGTATGTGTGATTTCATTGTCAAGAGAGGTTAAGGTTTTAAAGATTGATTTGCTTCGTTTTCGATTTAGAGATTTTTAATAATGAATTGAAAGGTAACTTGTAGTAAGTGTTCACAGTTAAATATTAGAATCTCTTTGCTTAAAATAGTGATTTCTCTTTGGTTAAATAACGATTTATCATATATTTAAATATGGCAATCAATAAAAAATGAGATTCGAATTAGTTTCAATTGATTTTAAGTAGATCTTATCCTTGATTTGAGCGAGAGTAGATAATAAAATGATCTGTTTTGAGTTTTAGATTTCAATTCAAGTTGTATTTTTAAGTACCGAATCAGAGTGCCTAAGTTGTGAGTTATCTTAAACAATAATTAAGAATTGTTTGCATAGTGATTAATAATATAAATAATGTTGTGACTCATTTTATATGCACGATCACTGAAACATTTATACAATAACTTATATAAGCTATGATTGATGAGTTAAATTATCGATATTTTAATTTTTGAGCAGCTTGAAGATTAGTTGTTTGTTTTCTTTGAATTATTCAGGTTATGATCCAAATAGGGTAGTGATTAAGGTTCAAATAGATAAGGATTTAGTTTTATTGGAAATGGTTTGAACAACGATTTTGTACTCAGACAGTGAATTGATTTTCTCACTCTAGTTTAGATTAGATGTTGTGATCCTGCATTACCCACGCTTGTGCCTCTAAAGCTTACAACCCCGGATTGATAATTTAATGTTGGAATTATAACACATATAATTTCCCCAAAAAAAATTGACGTTGTTTCCGAGGAGGTGCAAAAGGGTTTAGAGCATAGTTTCTTTCCCAGGTTTTTTTGTGTGATCTTAGTTGCAAGGAAACAGAGGGCAGAGAGTGTAAGGTAAGATGTGAGTGAAGAGCCACGCGTCCACTATGTTGGGGTTGCTTCAAAGTTTGGTTGTCCAAGTAAGTGAGGATTTCAAGTTTCATGAGTTTTATTGCAATTAGTTTTAATTCATTTAGATTAAAAATTCAAGCTCTTTCAAGGTAAAACATTTTTGGGGTGATGTAAGAACCCTTGGGTACTAATCCATGTTGTGGACAGGGATCATCAACTAGTAGGATAAATTCAAGAATTATTGAGAGCTTTAAGAATGTCCCTCGAATTACTTTCTCAAATCCTAGCAATATCTGGGATATATGCCTCTTGTGAAGAGTTCATCCTGACCGCATTCACGAAATTATCTATCTCTCCACAACCAGAAAAGGATTTGGAATTATCCCTTGACTCCTCTTTCCTATATACCAAGGAGATTGATGAATTATTTACCAAAACCGATGATGAGCATCTTGTTGAACCCGAGATCACGAAATTTTCACCATGCCTAGCAGCAAGCCTTGTATGCATTCGAGAGACCAATTATCCAAGTTTCCTGACACGACTGAGGAGGACTTTCAGAGCAGTCCAAAAGAATAAATGAGCCAATACCACTAGGATTACATCGAGCATTGGTTCCAGATCACAATCCAGTCAAAGTACCACTCTCATCTTCAAATACTCTTTGTATCACATCTTTCAAAGCTATTGATTTTTCATGTGCATATACCTTCTAAAGTTTATATGTTAAATCTAGGCATGATTATATTTGTGTACCTGTTCCGCACATTGCTTCATTGGAAGTTCTCTTTCAATTGAAGGAGGACATATTTTCTCAAATATAATAGAAAAGTTAGTATTGTAATAAATAAATAAATGAAAATAGTAAAGAGAAAAATAAGTCATTTTGTGAAAACCAACTTGTATGGCGCAAATGGATAAGGAATTTTGCTTGAAAATTAGGTAACTGGCTAGAAATGTTCCCAATAAATTTTGTAAATTTGTATGATTTATTCAAATATTTCAAGTCATTATGTTTGTACTCGAGTTGGTCGATGTGAGATTCCTTAAGGCCCACCTTCCAACAAGCATTGTCCCATCGACATCATCACATTATCTCGGATCTAGGTTAGGGTTAGATAAGGTACCTAGGAGCATGCATGCCTTAATGGTAGGTATCCTTGTCATATACTAAGGAAATACATCAATGCTTTTTGTTGGATTAATTCTGCAGTCCATTCAACTTCAACAAATCCATTCGCGGCTAGTAGAATGTACGTAGTGCCTTTATTCCCATTGACATCAAAGGTGGGATATCTCACATTGGTTAATGACCTCCTTAATGGTTGGTAATCCAATGATTATTGTTTATGTTCGAAATTGACACCATTTATTCACATATACAATATTTCACATGGGTATGTAGCGGTTGAAGACTATATGGTTTTAATATATCAACACAAATTTGCAGCAATTTAGATTTTTGTATCAACATTTCTATTATCATTTGTAGCAGAAGTCACCTTTCCTCAATTGTTTGGGGACATACAACTCCTCAAGCATGGGGGGGATGGGGTCCTTCATCATCTTTTTTAGCCTTCTATTCATCTTTTGGTAGATCCGAATCAACATCTATTGCAGCTCTAGTGCTTCCTCTAAGGTCCATATCACTATACATCAACTCTAGTTCATCCTCCACTTCATCTTTCGTAGCATCTTGTAGCACCAACGCATCAAAGTAAAGGTAAACCCAAGGTAAATTGGTTTAAGATTATTTATTTCATTAAGAATGCAAGGAAACATGATGGTTAACCACTTCCCACTTCATATATTATATCTTTCTTCACCACTATTACCCACCTCCTTTTGCAATCGATTTTCATAACAAAATTCGTAATTTCTCTAATAAGGCCATATGAATGAAAATTAGATCATAATGGTTCACTAATAAAAAGATGCAACCATATTTCCTTTTATTCCCACATCATAAGCATTCATAACATGTGGGAATGCTATTTTCATTCTTTTGTTGGCATTTGAAGGATTGAACTTTGTTCCTGTAGATTGGTTACCACAATGGAATTGTACCATTTGTATCACAAGTATGCAATACTATCACAGGATGAAATGTTATATGTTGTGACAAAGTCGAAATCAAAAGATGAAGTCATTGCTGCCCAAAAAAGAAGAACCATATATAAACCTTGGTCTTAGAGTATGAAAGCATTTGTATCCACCGTTCCCATTATCACTTCGTGATTCACAATGTCCCTCATATCTTCCTTATCCACTTAGATTTTTTCCTCAATTAGATCGCTCTCCTCTCTATGGCAATCAAATATTAATAGTGTTGCTTCACAAGAACCAACACCTCAAAATTTTCATGTAGTGTTGCTCAACAAGAACCAACCCTACCCAAGGTTATGATGTCATAAAATCTATAAATGAGCAAGGTATTTGTTTGCATGAGGACATGAAAAATCACAGGCATGGGGGAGTGTTGGGCCTCAAAAATTCCCTCATTTTCACCATATATCATTACCGTTTATAAATTATATTCCTGCACTTTCTATAATATTTATATCCATTTACTGTAACTCATGCCTAAAACCATCCTTTTCATCTCATGGTTAAATATCATAGTTTTATTGTGTTTTCAAGGTATTAAGGATGATTTAACCATGATTTTCTAATGAAATTTTTTCTAAGTTCATTTTTCGTAGGGTTCCATTGCCAAAATTCTTCACAAGCCAATTCAAAACTAGTTGCTACAGGTTGAGTACAGAATAAATTCTCGTAGATTAAAAGATAAATTTTGTGAGAAAATGGAGAAGAACATCAATATTCCAACATGCGGGTTTCGTTCATAGTAACCTCATTTAGGTAACCCAAAAAAAATTTGGAAACGTTCATCATTATGAGGAATTTATGATCAGGGGAATATTTCAACATAGGTTAAGTATAGAATTGGGGCCGGATTCGTGGTTTGTCTATTTTCAGCCACAACCACGATTCTGATAAGCCTCTTAGGCTAAAATAAGGAATGGTTTTTGAAACTCATCCCGGCTAATCCGATCCACCTAGAGGATCATTCATGAAGATATCATAGAACTTATAATAGTTTTGATGTTTGAACTCTTTACTTTGTATGGTTAATTAGTTAAATTTAGCTTCCATCGCTTGAAATTTTAAAGCTGGATGTGCTTTGTCTTTTGCGGGGAGGGGAAAAGAAGTATGCAAAGAAAGTTTCTTGTCAATGTTTTTAAATAATACTCTATTATGGCATTATGACATTTTTATCTACAGTTTGAACCTTAATATAAATTAGTTGCAGCATTAAGTTTCCTATAACTAGTATGGTTTTTCTTTGAGTTTTCAGTCTTGTTGAATTAATTTAACTTGCTCCAGGAGTGGCAAGGGCCCACCACCACCTGGAGACAAGTCTTCCAACCAGTATAGATTCTAGGATTGTGTTTGATTAACAATTCAATAGCGCAACTGTTGTTTGGAAAATCATTATTTAAATTTCTGAATTGTTAATTTCATTCTATACTTAAAACTGCATTTTGTTTCGTAGATCTGAGTTGACAAGGTATATTTAATTTTTCGTTTGGCATAGATCAGTAAGGGTTTCGCTAGGAAATGATCTTTGGCATATCATTGTCTCATGCATTCAATCACATCATACAAAGGTATTTGTGAAGCACTATTAATTTGAGTGTATACGAGGATTGTTTGTAATTGAGACCTCGAAATAAATTGTGTTTACGCTCCATTTACTTCTAAGTATTGTGGTGACATTTTTGTATAAAAACACTCAGGAATATTTAGTTTCAAATCCATTTGATTTGGAATACAAATAGGGTATGGAAAGATTTAATCAAAATTAAAAAACACTGTACATTAATTCTTTGATTTTACAATGATAGCGTTAAGTCCATAATCAGATTTAATATTTTGCATTTAGTATGGTTGGTATGGGAGTTGAGAGAGGTTATGTGTTTCATTTCCAAAATTGAAAGTAGTGATCCTATGTGTCCTGGGATTTAGGTCTAGCATTTAATTAGATTATGTTTCCCTCTTTATTTGGAATTAGGGTGCGTTAATAGAGTTTTGTTCTTTTTTAACAAGAGTTTTTTATTCTATAATTAGTTCATGAGCATAGCATGAGTTTGTTGTGTTTGTGTGATTTCATTTTCAAGAGAGGTTAAGGTTTTAAAGATTTATTTGGTTCATTTTCGATTTAGATATTTTGAGTTATTAATTAAAAGGTAACTTGTAGTAAGTGTTCACAGTTAAAGATTAGAATCTCTTTGCTTAAAATAATGATTTCTCTTTGCTTAAATAATGATTTATCATATATTTAAATATGGTTATCAATAATAAATTAGTTTTGAATTAGTTTCAATTTAATTTAAGTATATCTTATCATTAATTTGAGCGAGAGTAGATAATAAAATGATTTGTTTTGAGTTGTAGATTTCAATTCAAGTTGTAGTTTTAAGTAATGAATCAGAGTTCCTAAGTTGTGATAAAGTATTTTTCAAGAAAAAGTAGGCATTTTTTGCATAGTGACTAATAATATAACTGATGTTGTGACTCATTTTATATGCACGATCATTGAAACATTTATATAATAACTTATATCAACTATGATCGATGAGCTATATTATCGAAATCTTAACTTTTGAGCGGCTTGAATATTAGTTGTTTGTTTTCTTTGAATTAGTCATGTTATGATCCAAATAGGGTAGTGATTAAGGTTCAAATAGAATAAGGATTTAGTTTCATTGGAAATAGTTTGAACAAAGATTTTGTACTAAAACAATAAATTAATTTTCTCACTCTAGTTTAAATTAGATGTTGTGATCCTGCGTTACCTGCGCTTGTGCCTCTAAGTGTTATGGCCTCGGATTGATAATTTAATGTTGGAATTATAAAACATCTAATTTCCCCAACATATGCTTTTCATACATCTGTTGTGAGAAAATGAGGGAAGCTTATAAAAATCTAATAGAGGAATTTTATTTCCTAATATTATATGTACCTATCCCATTCCCAAATCCATTTACTATAATCATTTTATAATACGGGTTGGATTTCAATTTTATTAAACTAAGGGGACATGTCATGAATACATAACAACCCTTAGGTGTTTTTTCTTAACAGGCTCCTTTTTAGCCTAGATTGAAAGACCAAGTGTACAATGAGGTGGAAATTAGTAAAACACACCATTTGAAACTGAAATCACTCAGAAAGAAGGAAGAATGTGGGTATGGCGGGAATTTTATGATCTGGTAAAACTGGGTTAAAAACTGAAAAATTGGCATTTTATTGAATCAATTGCAAGAAATAGACACAAAATATGAGGAATGTGAAATATTTTTTTAATCACAAATACATCTTCCTTCAACACTATAGGATTATTTTTAATTAAAAACATCTGTATAGTCATTGGAAAACATTTTTCTAAGCCAAGATTTGTACATTTGCACTCTATTCTCGACAAAAAAATTCAAGAACTAAAGTATTTAGTTTACTATTTTGACTAGGAGACTTACAAATTGTGCACAAGTGTTAATAGATCATTCATTCAAATATGATCGCGCAATCTATGAAAGCATTTGTATGTTTATGGCTTGCGTTTTACACCAAATTTCCATCATAGTAAAAATTGTTAAAAGTGCACTCTTCATAGATTGAATGTTGAATATAAATCTTATTATATACAATTTTATAATATAAAGTTTATTATTCATATACATTTCTAAAACCCTATTTTTTTGGCATCCTTGGTGTGCATATTGAACTTCCACTCTCATTTTGCATCCTCTATGTGCATCCTCAACTCGTATCTTGAACTTTCATTTAATCGGTAATCTAAGAGAAGGATGGGGAACTAAATGGCCATGGGGTTGGCATGTGCCATCCTTGCACTGTGTCTTTCCCCTCATGCATGGCCATTAAATGGGGGGATGATGTGGAATCATATGTCCACACTACCACCTTCACCAGCATCTAGGTATTTACTATAAGCATTTCATAACATGGGTTGGATTTCATTTTTATTAAATTAAGGGGACATCTCATAAATACAAGACAACCCTAAGGTTTTTTTGCTCAAAAGACACCTTTTTAGCCCAAATTAGAAAACCAAGTGTATAATTAGGTGGAAAATAGTAGAACAGACCATTTCCAACTGAAATCACTCAGAAAGAAGCAAGATTGAGGGTATGGCAGACATTTTCCCGGGTTGGGTAAAACTGGTTTAAAAACTGAGAAATTGTCATTTTCTAAAACAAATTGCAAGAAACATACATATAATTTGAGGAATTTGAAATAATATTTTTTCATAAATATTGTTGGAAATACTGAGAGGGGGGGTGAATTAATATTCCTTTCAATTAGAATTATTATTAATATTTTAGAGCATTAGTTAATCTTCAATTATTATCAGTGTTTGTACAATGATATCAGTAAATAGAAGGAAGACAAATGCACACAGTTTTTAAGGTGGAAACCCCCTTTGGGACAAAAAAAAACCTGAATGCTTTTATAATAATTTTTTAATATTCAACTCCAATTGAAAAGAAAGCTCCAACTTCCTAGAATCTAGAAAATAATTCTTCTCCAGATCCCACTGGATGGACGCTCCAACACCCGAGATTCTTCAGTAGTCAACTAAACGGATGCCCCAACACCCAATGAGCTACAACTCACCCTAGCACCACCCTACCACCCTATAGAAGAATAAAATAAGAATGGACTCATGTACTAGGGAAAATGGCCCACTTTACAATGATCTAAATGATGTAGAAGAAGAAGACACACTAGACCATAACCCCAACTATGGCACAGCCACCTAATGATGATCCTAGACCTCCCGAAAATGCCTCTTCAATTCTTGGCAGATAGAAACTTGTATAATTTTTAGAATGATGCTTTTGCAATGACTCAGTACAATGATACCTTTACAATGACTGTATGCAATGTTGCCCACTTGAAGACTTCATGTGGTGAACTTCTTGATGTTGTTCTGCACCTTGATTTTTTCTCTTGTCATGCTACCCTTTCTCACTCTTCAGAACATTATATCATGTATTGACTCTTATCTTGATGAATATATAATTATTGCAAAAATTATTCAAGGAAATACCCATGACATGATAATAGCAAAACTTGCCTCATCCTGCAGAGCATATGTCAGTGCTAAACAAAAATAAACAAATTAGAATGCAAAGAACCTAATGCAATTAAGAGATGAACATGCATATACAGAATATACTTACTTGGAGATTATCTTTGTTGCATCATTTTTCTGCACCTTTCTTTTCTTTTCTGCCCTAGAAAGTTTGGTCCTTTGCAGCCCTTGAAATCACATAATCTAGCTTTTTCTTGCCTTCTAGGAGCTTGATATTGAATCTAGTGTATCTTTGTTATTTCAGATCCCCAATATGTGATTTTCGGTCTTGTAGTATCCCTCCGAGTCTTCTTTCCAATGCCATAGGTCTGACTCAATTTTGATTCTTTAAGACAAATCTATGCTCAATATCTCACAATGACCTAATTCTGAACTAGTTCAGTAGAGCGAATTTGTACGGTGTGTCATGTGTCATTGTTTCCTCCTTTAGCTCTGAAATTGATACATAGAAAAAAAAAGTACGTGCATTATCCACAATTTTTTATAGAATTCCAATCTAATGCTCTAGATAGAGAGTTATGACGATTTTCCCAAGGTCACCTCTTTGAGATGAAGTTCAAGAGCTTTCAAAAACCCTAACTTCCACAGATCATATCTCCTAAAATATTTCGAACCATGATTTGAAATTTTTACATGAGCTTCCTCAGGATTTTGGCTTCATGTGATAAAAATTTCAGCTTACAAACCTTCTTATAAAAAAAATTATAGCGAAAATTCCATGATGACCTGTTTCAAGTAGCGAAATCCCTACATGAGGAGGATATGAGGATCACAATTTATATAAATGCTTAGGTTGAGAGGGTCTTCAACAAGTGAATGTGGGAGCTATTTTAGCAGATTAAAAATTATTAATTATTGATTGTTCAATGACCACAACCAATGATTAGTGTCATGTCACAATCCCATGGGTTTTTAGTCCACTAACTGGGGTTACTAACTTCAAACATGAATATCTCTCAAACTGTGAAGAATTACGTGGCATGTCATATATCAATGAAAACATATCGACAAGTAGAAATCATTGAAAATATCCTTGACTCAGAATATAGTAATTTGCTAGGTCAAAATTCCCATGCAAGATCGGGGTAGCCCCTGGTGTATCTTGGGTTGAAATCTATGCCAACCACTGATAAAAAATCTCCCCCTTTGGCATTGATAGAAACACAAGTACTCCGCTTATGATCATGACACCTATTCCTACAACATTCTCCCCCCCCCTTTGACATCAATGGAAAAGGGTAACTTCCCCTGATATGAAACCAGCCTGGGGACCTATACACACTTCCACTCCCCCCTTATTTTCTGAATAAGGAAAATCTAATGAGAACTTGGGAGAATCCCAAGCTTCTGGAGAAGATATTCAAATGTTGCATGAGGTAAAGGTTTAGTGAAGATATTAGCAATTTTTTCCTTTGTACCAACATATCTAAGTTTGATATTATTTTCAGCGACCTGTTCTCTAACAAAATGATATTTTATCGGAATGTGTTTTTTTTTTTGAACGCATGACAGGATTCTTGGAGATGCTGATGGCACTAGTGTTATCACAGAAGATGCGAATAGGCTCACTGAATTGTACTTGAAGATCTTGAAAATTTTGTTTCATCCAAAGGAATTGAGTACAACAAGCTTTCACTACAATGTATTATGCTTCTGCTGTAGATAACGAGATTGAGGTTTGCATTTTTCTCAATTATGATACGAGACAACCACCTAGATAGAATGTTGCTCCACTAGTACTCTTACGATCATCAACGATTCCTGCCCAATCTGCGTCTGTAAAGGCTTCAATAATGATATTGTTACCCTTAGGATACCACAAGCCATATTTTATTGTTCCCTTTAGATATCGAAGAACTATTTTGACGACAATAATTTGTGATTCTTTTGGTGCTGCTTGGAATCTTGCTACTTGTCCAACAACTTTCATAACATTTGGTCGAGAGGACATTACATATAAAAGAATACCAGTCATAGATATGTACAACCTCTGATCCACATCCTTAGATGAGTCATCTATGCTCAATTTTCAACCTGTTACCATCAGAGTAAGGACGGGTTTGCAATCTTCCATTTTGAATTTCTTGAGAATTTCCTTGATGTATTTGGCTTGGCATATAACTATTCCTTTCTCTTGCTAAGATATTTGAAGCCCTAAGAAGTATGTCATCTCACCAAGTAAAGACATCTCGAACTCACTTTTCATATTTGTAGCAAAGTTCTTACTTAGTCGATCATCATTGCTACCAAAGATTATATCATCCACATATACCTCAACGATTTTTAAATTATCTTTTTCTATTTGTACATAAATATTGCTATCAACAGTACCTTTCTTGAACCCTTGTTGATATAGATATCCATCAAGACAAGCATACCATGCTCTGGGAACCTGCTTGAGACCATATAGAGCCTTATTTAACCTGAAAACATAATCATCTTTTTCTGATAGTAGAAAACCTTCAGGTTGTTCGTTGTAAACTTCTTCTTCTAATTTTCCATTCAGGAATGTTGACTTAACATATATTTGGTAGAATTGGATTTTTCTTGAACATGCATAGGTGAGAAACATCTATATGGCTTCCATTCTGGCAACTGGTGCAAATGTTTCGTCGAAATAAATTCCTTCCACTTGTGCATAGCCTTTGCAAACGAATCTTGATTTGTTTTTGGTAACATGTCCATCTTCATTAAATTTGTTCTTGAACACCCATTTAGTCCCAATGACATTTTTATCTTTTGGTCGTGGAACTAATTCCCAGGTGTTATTCTTCTCAATTTGATCCAATTCTTCATTCATAGTTGCTACCCAATGTTCATTCTAGCTGGATTCCTCAAAACTACTAGGTTCAAAGGTTGCTATAAAATAAATGTGAGCTTGTTGTGATGAACAAAGCTATCGACCTTCATTTATGTCACCAATGATTTGATTTGATGGATGGTTCATTTGAATCCATTCTTTTGTTCTCTTTGGAGGAGCTTCTTGTTGTTGTTCCTATACATCTTGATGATCATTATTTACTTCTTCCTGGTCAATAGTTGCTTCTTGTTCTAGAATTTTCTATGTGTATTTTTCAGCCTTTGTCTCAAGTTTCAAAGATTATAGGTCCTAATCATTATTTTTTTGAATACCATCTTCCTCAAATGTAACATTTATGCTCTCCACTATCTGTTTTCATCTTAGATTATAGAATTTATAGTCCTTTGTTTTGCGTGAGTAACCAACAAATATACCTTTGTCAACACATGATTCAAACTTACCCAACTTTTGATCTTCTCTTTTGATATAACATTTGCTTCGAAGATTCTGAAATATTTTACATTAGCCGATTTTCCTTTCCATAATTCATATGGGGTCTTGTTGCAATTATTTCTGAGAAGAATTCAGTTGATAATGAAGATTATTGTATCAATTTCTTGAACCCAGAATTTTCATCCAATTTTGAGTCTGTCAACATTGTTCTACCCATTTCCTGTATGGTTTTGTTCTTTCTTTCAACAAATCAATTTTTCTAAGGTGTTCGTGCTGTTGAAAATTGTCTTTTTATTCCATTTTCATCACAGTATTGTTGAAATAATTTGGAAGTGAATTCTCTACCATTATCTGATCTTAGACACTTTATTTTCAAATCAATTTCATTTTCGACCAACTCCTTGTATATCTTAAAGCACTCAAATGATTTAGAATTTTTCTTTAGGAAACTAACAACTGTCATCTTGGTATAGTCATCTACAATTAACATGAAATATAATTCGTCATCTAAGCCTTTTGTTCTCATAGAACCACATAGATCAGTATGTATCAATTCCAATGGATGTGATGCAAAATGTTCTTTTGTTTTAAATTCAACTTTTGTCTGCTTGCCATGCCGATAGACCACACATACTGTGTTGGAAGGTTTTGAGATTTTCGGCATTTCTCGTACTGCTTCCTTTTGCTTATCCTGACAAGATTTTCAAAGTTTATGTGAGCCATTCGTTTGTGCCATAACCAGCTTTCATCTTCTTTAGCTATTAGACATGCTTTAGTTTCTTCATCCATAACATATATGTCGTTTCGAGCTCAACTTGCTATAGCCATAATTTTACCATACCCGCCTTTCCTGATTTCACATTTTGTGGAGTTGAATACCATTGTGTGTCCTTGATCACACATTTATCCAACACTGAGAAGATTGTGATTCATGTTTTCAACCAATAGAATATTCTTGGCTAGAAAATCTTTGCTTCCGAGAGTGGCAGTGCTTGATCCTATAACATTTGAAGATCCATAATTTCCAAAGGATATGATTCCATCCTTATTCTATTGCACGGATACAAATTTATTTCTATCTCCAGTCATATGTGTTGAGCAACTGCTATCAACAAACCACACATCTTCTTTTTTTTTAGCCTTGTGAGCGAGAGCATAGTTATTAGTCTTCTTCTTCTTCCATGTTCGTTTGTTCTATGGCTTCGAAGATTCTTCTGGAGGATTTTCAAGTCTGCAGTCTCTAGCTATGTGTCCAATGTTTTGACATTTGTAACATTCTATATTATTTCTTAAATGTTCAAATCTATTGATGTTTCGTTGAACCGTGGGAGGTTCATATTTGATAGATCTCCTGGAATTATATTGATTCCTAGGGTACGTGGCACATTCTACAGCTTTATGACCAAATTTTCCACATGAATAACAATAGCCATGAAAAATATGTTGGTACTTGGATGGAAATATTCGTCAGGGGAATTGTATTCCAAGGTTGCTCTTGTGAATCTTGTCCAACGAAGTCTACATGCATGTCAGATCTCATAGGTTCATTGTATTTTGTTATAGAAGGTACTGGTTCTTCTTCTTTGTAACTGAGGCTAGTTCTGTCATTGTAAGATCGTTGATTTTTTGATGACTTATTCCAATGCCCTTGAGTTGTTGGCATAGTTTTGGATAGTTTTTCCCTTCTTCACTTCCTTACGCAATGAGACTACTTCAACTTCTAATGCTTCCCCTTCTTGGTTTCTTTCTTCAAACTTCTTTTGAAGTGACTCTTCAATACATTTTTGTTCTTCAACTTCAATTTTGAGACCTTGAACTTGTTCTTCATGAGTACTGGAACGGATCTTCTCGGCCTTGGTCTCTTTTATAAGCCTAATTGCCTCCTTAGAAAATTCTTCTATGGTCAACCCTTCTTCTTTGTTGTTTGATACCTCTTGTTTATTTTGATTGGCCATAAACAATACTCTCTCATTGGCTTCTTCTTTGTTGTCACTGTCTTCATCGGATGATGAGCTATCTTCTTTGGAGAGAAAGTTCCTTTTGAATAATTTCCTTTTTCCTTGCTTGTTGAATTTATTAAAGCCTTTCTTTCCTTTCGAGTTGCCATCACTTATGTTTGGATATTTTTCTGTGAAATTCCCAATCTCACCACAGCCAAAACATATCAATGGAAGTTTATCTTTGAATTTTCCCTTACCAATTTTTAGTTATCTCGTAAAGTAATCATATTCTCCATCTGAAAGACCTTTTTCATCATCTTCCTTTTCTTCACACTTACAGGTGCAGGTCTTTCCCTTTGAAGGTTGTTTGTCCCTATTGGTTTTATTATATGCAGCAAATGCAGTTTCTAGATGCGAAGTACCCTCTTCTTCATCAATTATCATTTCATATACTATGAGAACTCCATGTAATTCCTCTTTGCTGAGTTTGTCCATATTTTCATTGTATTATAAGACTAATAACTTTGGATTGAATCTTTGTGGTAATGTTATAAGAATATTTCATATAATAGTATTCTCGACAACAAGATCTCCCAATCCTTCTAGAGTGTTGGTTATTTCATCAACGTGTTGGAAGTACGCAACAATTTTTCCATCTTCTTTCATTTTGAATTGCTCAAATTTTTCTCTATAGATTTGAAGCTTTGCTTCTTTGACATTTGAGTCACCTACATATATATTCTCAAGCTTTTCCCATACATTTTTGGTGGTTTTACAACCCAACACCTTAGGATAAGCAGATTCAATAAGTCCACTGATAATAATATTCTTTTCTTTTGCATCATTTACCAAATTATTCTTACCTTGTTCATCCGCGGTTAATGTAAATCCATTTTAAACAGTGTCCCGTAATTTGTATCCTTGCGCCAAGAGATAGAACTCCATACTTCCTTTCCAGAGCGCATAATTATTTGCATTGAACATAGGTACACCATTATTGGTATGCTCCATGACCTCCTTCCAGCTATTAAACTGTTATTGAAGGAATCAAGCTCTGATACTAATTGTTGGAAATATTGAGAGGGGGGGTGAATCAGTATTCCTTTCAATTAGAATTATTATTAATATTTCATAGCAGTAGCTAATCTTCAATTATTATCAGTGTTTGTACAATGATAGTAGTAAACAAAAGGAACACAAATGCACATAGTTTTTAAGGTGGAAACCCCCTCTTGGATAAAAACCACCTGAATTATTTTCTAATAATTCTTTAATATTCAACTCGAATTGAAAATAAAGCTCCAACTTCCTAGAATCTAGAAAATCATTCTTCTCCATCTCCCACTGGATGGATGCTCCAACGCCTGATATTCTTCAGTAGTCAACTGAACAGATGCCCCAACACCCAATGAGCTACAACTCACCCTAGTACAACCCTACCACCCTGAATTTTTCACAGGCTTGAACCTGTTGGTGACCTCATCCACTAGCCTAGCACCACCCTACCACCCTATAGAAAAATAAAAGAAGAATGGACTACCCGTACTAGGGAAAATGGTCCACTTTACAATGATATAGAATGATGTAGAAGAAGAAGACACACAATACCATAACCCCAACTATGACACAACCACCAAATGATGACCCTAGACCTCCCGACACTTCATCTTCAATTCTTGGCAGATAGACTCTTATAAAAATTTTAAAATGATTATTTTACAATGACTCAAAACAATGATACCTTTACAATGACTGTATGCAATGCTACCCACTTGAAGGCTTCATGTGGTGAACTTCTTGTTGATCTTATGCACCTTGATTGCTGTTGGGTATGTGTTATATTCTTTCCATGAATAATCACGCGCCGGGGGGGGGGGGGGTAAGAGGGGGGGAAATAGCCCCCCCTTTTGCGCTGGGTGCAACGGGGGGTTCACAAGGGGGACAGTAGCCCCCCCTGTTAGGGTCCAGGGCAGCGCCCCGATGAAATTTTTTTGTCCTGACTTTGCACATCTCACACCATGGTTTTGGTAATGTTTTGCATATGTTTTGGGGCATTTACAAGCCACTACTGGTATTTTTAGATCCGGTCAAGGGAACCACGGTGTTATGTTCTAAATCTGTGGTTAATGGATTAGGTTTATGTATGTCATATGTATATAAGGTAAGCACAACACTAAAAGGAATATAATGAAAAATCGAGCTGGTCGTCCCGATTTGGGATCCAGGGGAAAATCTCTGTGTTTATTTTTTTTATGTTTTATGCTCTCGCTATTGTTTATTTTCTATTATAAGATTCATGTTTAGATAATTTCTATTCAAGGTTAAAACCTACATTTGGTATCGGAGCTGTTTCGGCTTCAAGGGGATGCCTTTGCTGCTGAGGGTTTTTTTTTCTTGGGCCTGAGGTAGAAGCTGTTCAGTGGGAGATCTACGGGATCAATTCTTGCGGTGAAAGAAGATGGTGAGCGGCAGAAAGATAGAGATCGAGAAATTTAATGGTCAGAGTTTTGAGTTGTGGAAGCTCAAGATGGAGGATCTGCTGGTGGATAAAGATCAGTGGATCGCGGTAGATCCAGGTACTAAACCAACAAAAATGTCAGATGAAGACTGGAAGAAACTGGATCAGAAGGCTAAGAGCACAATACGGTTGTGTGTCTCAGATTAAGTATTATTGAATGTATCTGGGGAAGCTATGGCGAAGAATTTGTGGGAAAAACTTGGTACTTTGTACCAATCTAAGTCTCTGGTGAATAAGTTGTTCCTGCGGAAAAAGTTGTATAACCTGAGGATGAAGGATGGAGACTCGGTGACAGAGCATCTGAACGCCTTCAATACTGTGGTAAGTCAACTGTCATCTGTTGATATTAAAATCTCACATGAAGATAAGTGCATCAGTTTGTTGTGTTCTCTACCAAACTCGTGGGATAGTCTGGTTATTGCAATAGGTAGCAATACAACTACCTTGAATTTTGATGACATTGTCTCAGAATTGCTATCGGAGGAAATGAGACGAAGAAATATGGAGGGCCAGAATGGAGATGCCTTATCTGTACAAGGAAGGTCCCAAAATAGAAACAAGAATAAGGTTTTGAGTGGGAGATCCAAATCTAGAGGGAGATCTAAATCTCCTGGAAAGTTTGTAAAGGTATGCTGGAAATGCGGAAATGAAGGGCACTACAAAAAGGAGTGCGCTAGATCTAAAGCTCATGAGAAAGGAAAGGGATATGATGATGCTACTTCTACAGAGGCAAAAACCACCTCGGATGAAGGTGGGGATGTGTATTTGGCTTCTTCTTCAAATACACATGTAGATCATGAGTCATGGTTGATTGACTCAGGTGCATCCTTTCACTTCACTCCCCATAGGGAGTGGTTCTGCGAGTATGATAAATATGATGGTGGTGATGTCTTCCTAGGGGATGATAGGAAGGCCAGAATCGTCGGACGTGGAAAGGTCAAGCTGAAGCTGCAAGGTGGAAGGATTAGAACATTTCCTGGTGTTCTGCATATTCCTGCATTGGCCAGAAATCTGATTTCTGTAAGCAAGATGGATGATGCAGGTGTAAAAACAGTGTTCGAGAAAGATGCCTGCAAGATGGTTCGGGGAGCACTGGTATTAATGCGGGGAGTTCGGACTGGAACTCTGTACAAGATACAAGGTAGCACTGTTATTGATGGGTGTAATAGTTCAATGGCTCTCAGTGTGGAGCAGAAATGAAGTTGTCTCTCGTCGGATAGTCACCAAGGTGGCATCCAAAGGCTTGGACATCTTGGAGAGAAGGGCCTTCGTACACTGCATGGAAATGGTATGGTAGAAGGTATGTCTAATTTCTCTTTGGATTTGATTATGAAAATTGCATATATGGGAGGCAATCAGTGAGTTTTCCTTTTCCCTCCCGGTGCTAAGAGGGTGAACATAGTATTAGAACCCAGTACAAAGGATGTGTTTGGACTTGTGTCAGTTCCATCATTGGGAAAGTCTGTTTACTATGTTTCATTCATAGATGACTTCTCAAGGAATACATGGATATATTTCTTGAGGAAGAAATCTGAAGTCTTTGACAAATTTAAAGAATTTAAGGCTCGGGTGGAAAACCAGACAGAGAAGAAGATAAAGGCGCTGAGGACAGATAATGGTGGGGAGTTCTGCAAGAAGGAATTTGAAGAGTTCTGTAAGAAGTGTGGTATAGCACGGAAAAAGACTACTCCATACACACCTCAGCAAAATGGAGTTGCAGAAAGAATGAACAGAACGTTGATGGAAAAGGCAAGAAGCATGCTCAGTGGTATCGGGTTAGGACAAGAATTTTGGGCAGAGGTAGTGGAGACTGAATGCTATCTGGTTAACAGGTCACCTTCATCAGTGTTGGAGGATAAGACTCCACATGAGGTATGGTTTGGTAAGAAACCCTCTCTTTCACATCTAAGGGTATTTGGATGTGATGCATATGTACATGTTCCAAAGCAGAAAAGGACCAAGTTAGATAATAAATCTGAAAGGTGCATCTTTATTGGGTATAAGGATGGTTTAAAAGGTTACAAGCTTTGGAACTCATAAATAAGGAAGGTTGTGTACAGCCAAGATGTGGTGTTTAGAGAGGTGAAAGATGCTGTTAAACATGAAGTCATACCAAAGGAACTTGAGAAGATAGAGTTTGAGCTAAAGGACATCAGAAGAAGATTCAGAAGAGGAAGAGCCACAAACTCCAACAATGAGAAGATCAGTTCGGGAAAGAAGGCAACCAGAAAGGTATATTCCATCTGCTTTCTATTCAGGTTTTGCCTTAACTATTACTGACGATGATCCTAGAACTGTCAGGGAGGTAGTAGATTCAGAGGATGGAAAACTCTGGAAGGAGGCCATGGTTGATGAAATGGCATCCTTGCACAAAAATGAGGCATGGAATCTGGTGGAGTTGCCGGTTGGAAGGAAGCCCATCAAGAGAAAATGGGTGTTTAAGAAGAAGATGAATGTAGAAGGAAAGGTGGAGAAATACAAAGCTCGATTGGTAGCAAAAGGTTATTCCCAGCTGCCAGGAATTGATTTTGGTGATATTTTTTCTCATGTTGCCAAAGTTACTTCTATTAGATTACTTTTATCTGTTGTTGCTGCATTTGATTTTGAGATAGAACAGATGGATGTGAAGACGACATTTATTCACGAGGATCTAGAAGAGGAGATCTACATGAAGCAACTTGAAGGCTTTATGGTGAAGGGTAAGATAGAACTGGTATGCAGGTTGAAGAAGTCTCTGTATGGGTTAAAACAGTCACCAAGGATGTGGTATCAGAAATTTGATACCTATATACGGGGATTTGGCTTCACCAGAAGCAAGGAGGATCACTGTGTTTATTTTAAATTAATTGGTGACCGTGTTATTTATTTGGTCTTGTATGTGGATGATATGTTGTTGATTGGAAATGAAAAATAAATTATCCAAGATTTGAAGACCCAACTGTTCTCCAAATTCGACATGAAGGATCTTGGTGCTGAAAACTATATTTTGGGCATGGAAATTAAGAGAGATCGGGCAAAGAGGATGCTCTGGTTAAACCAGAGGAAGTATGTCGAGACTATATTGCAGAGGTTCAATATTCAGGATAGTAAACTGGTGAATGTTCCTATTCCTGTAGGTTGTCTGCTGAACAGTGTCCCAAGACACAAGAAGAAGAGTGGATATGTCTCATGTTCCATATGTAAGTGCAGTGGGTAGCCTGATGTATGCAATGGTCTGTACTAGACCAGACATTGCACATGCAGTGCGAGTATTGAGCAAGTTTATGTCAAACATAGGGAAGGAGCATTGGACAGCAGTGAAGTGGGTTTTCAGATATTTATGTGACACTAGTGATTATGGCTTGTGCTACCAGGGAAGACCAAGATTGGAAATAATTTTGGACATTCATGGTTTTTTTGATGCAGACTGGGCTGGAGATCTGGACCAAAGAAGATCTACAAGTGGGTATGTGTTTAGCCTATTTGGAGGCGCAATCAGTTGGATGATTAAAAGACAGTATGTATTGGCTCTTTCAACTACAGAGGCAGAATACATGGCAGCCACTCATGCAAGCAAGGAAGCAGTTTGGTTGCAGAGATTGTGTTTAAGTATGGGGTTGGTATAGCAAGCTATAAGGATAGACTGTGATAGCCAAAGTGCAATTTTCTTGGCTAAGAACCCTGCTTATCATTCAAAGACAAAGCACATTGATGTTCAATATCACTTTGTTAGAGATATGGTTGAGGCTAAAAGGGTGTTGCTGGTAAAGGTGGACACTTTGAAGAATGTTGCGGATGCATTGACGAAGTCTGTGAGCACTCAGAAGTTCTCTTGGTGTAGAGAAACAATGGGTGTTGAAGAATTGGCCCAATGACTAAGCTCTCCTGTGGCCCCCTGTGGAAAGAAAACAATAAGTGGGAGAATGTTGGGTATGTGTTATATTCTTTCCATATCTAATAATCACCTTGTAGGGGGGGGGGGCGATGGCCCCCCCTGATTTGGGAGTCAGAGCGCGCCAGAAATTTTTGGTCCTTAATTTCCGGTGGGTAGTCCGCGCCTATGGTTTTGTGCATGGTTTTGCACATGGTTTTGGGGTACGATGGTTTTTGGCCCCTGGTATTTTTTGTAGATCCGGTCAAGGGAACTACGGTTATGTTCTAATCCAGGGTTAATGGATTGGGGTTTATGTATGATTCGGCATGTATATATATATGTGTTGTAACACTAAAAGGAATATAATGAAAAATCAAGCTGGTCATCTCGATTTGGGATCCAGGGGAAAATCTCTGTGTTTATCTGTTTTATGTTTTATGCTCTCGCTATTGTTTATTTTCTGTTATAAGATTCGTGTGTAGATAATTTTCGTTTAGGGTTAAAACCTACAATTGCTGCTCTTGTCATGCTACCCTTTCTCACTCTTCAGAATATTATATCATGCATTGAGTCTTATCTTGATGAATATATAATACCTGCAAAAAGTCTTCAAGGAAATACCCATGACATGATAATAGCAAAACTTACCTCATCCTGTAGAGCATATATCAGTGCTAAAAAAAACAAAAAACAAATTAGAATACAAAGAACCTAATGCAATTAAGAGATTAACATGCATATACAAAATATAATTTCCTGGAGCTTACCTCTGCTGCATAATTTTGTTGCACCTTGCTTTGCTTTGCTTCCCTAGAAAGTATGGTCCTTTGCAGCCCTTGACAACACATGATCTAGCTTTTTCTTTCCTTCTAGGAGCTCAATATTAAATATGATGTATCTCTGTTATTTAATATCCCCAACATGTGATTTTCGGTCTTGTAGTAGCCCTCTGAGTCTTATTTCCAATGCCACGGGTCTGACCCAATTTGGATTCTTCATGGCAACTTTATGCCCAATCTCTCACAATGACCTGATTATGGACTAGTTCAGTAGAGTGAACTTATACGACGTGTCACGTGTCACTGTTTCCTCCTTTAGCTTTGAAATTGATACACAGAAAAAAAAATTCTATCCAATGCTCAGACAGAGAGTTATGAAGATTTTCCCAAGGCCACCTCTTTGAGATGAAGTTCAGGAGCCTGCACAAACCCTAACTTCCACATATCATATCTCTACAAATATTGTGAACCATGATCTGAAATTTTTACACGAGCTTCCTTAGGATTTTGACTTTACATGATAAAAATATCGGCTTCTAAACATTCGTAGAAAAAAGGTTATAGAAAAAATTCCACAATGACCTGTTTCAAGTAGAGAAATCCCTACATGAGGAGGATATGAGGATCACAATTTATATAAATTCTTAGGTTGAGAGGGTCTTCAACAAGTGAACATGGGAGGGATTTTTGGAGCTTAAAAATTATTACTTATTGACTGTTCAATGACCATAACCAATAATTAGTGTCATGCCACAACCACATGGGGTTTTAGCCCATTGACTGTGGTTACTAACTTCAAAAATGAATATCTCTCAAACCATGAAGAATTACGTGGTGTTCCATATATCAACAGAAACATATCAACAAGTAGAAGCCATCCAAAATATCCTTGACTCATAATATAGTAATTTGGTAGGTCAAAATTCCCATGCAACATCAGGGTAGCCCCTGGTGCTACTTTGGTTGACATCAATGACAACCACTGATCAACAAATACATTTTTCTTGAGTCCCATATTCTTATTTCAAACTAATGACATATTTACAATCTTCGGCAAGCATTTTTCTAAGCCCGATTTTGTACATTTGGATTTTGTTCTTGACAAAATAATTCAATAACTTAAGTCATTAGTTTTGAATTTTGACCGCGAGACTTAAACATTGTGCACAACTGTTAATAAATTATTCATTCAAATATGGTCGTGCAATCTTTGTGTGCTTATGTATGTTTATGAATTGCATTTTACACCAAATGTCCATCATAATAAAAATTGTTAAAAATTCACTTTTTATACATCCATTGTGTCATGATGAGAGAATGTTATAAAAAATAAACAGAGGAATGTTATTTCCCAATATGTGTACCTATCCCATTACCAAATCCATTTACTATAATTATTTCATAGTAGGGGTTGGCTTGCATTTTTATTAAACTAAGGGGGCATTTCATGAATACAAGACAACCCTTAGGTGTTTTTGCTCAACATACATCTTTTTAGCCAAATTTGAAAAAAAAGGTGTATAGTGAGGTGGAAATTAATATAAAACACCATTTCCAACTGAAATCACTCAGAAATAAGAAATAATGAGGGTATGGAAGGCATTTTCCGAGCTGGGTAAAACTGGGTTAAAAACTGAAAATTTGTCATTTTGTAAAATCAATTGCAAGAATATAACATAGAATTTGAGGAATGTGAAAGATGTTTTTTACATATACATCTATCTTAATCCCCATAGGATTATTTATTATTAATTACATATGTAAAGTCTTCGACGAAAATTTCTCCAAGCCTAGTTTTGTACATTTGCACGATGTTCTTGACAGAACAATTCAAGAACTTGAGTCACTAGTTTTGAATTGTGACAGAGAGAGACTTACAAATTGTGCACAAGTATTAATAAATAATTCATTCAAATATGGTCGTGCAATCTCTGCTTGCATATGTATGTTTATGGCTTTCATTTTACACCAAATGTCCATCATAGTAAAAATTGTTAAAAGTGCACTTTTCAGACATCCACTGTGTAATGAGGAGGGAAGGTTATAAAAAATAAATAGAGGAATGTTCTTTCCCAATATGTGTAACTATCCCATTCCCAAATCTATTTACTACATTTCATAGAAGGGGTTGGCTTGCATTTTTATTAAACTAAGGGGACATCTCATGAATACAAGACAACCCTTAGGTGTTTCTTCTCAACATACACCTTTTTATCCTGAATTAGAAAACAAGGTATATAATGAGGTAGAAAATAATAAAAAACACCATTTCCAACTGAAATCACTCAGAAAGAAGAAAAAATGAGAGTGTGGAAAGCATTTTTTCTGAGCTGGGTAAAAATGGGTTAAAAACCAAAATTTTGTCATTTTGTCAAATCAATTGCAAGAATATAACATAAAATTTAAGGAATGTGAAAAAGTTTTTTGTCACATACATTTATCTTAAGCCCCATAGGATTATTTCCTATTAATGAAATATATACAATCTTCAACGTACATTTTTCAAAGCCCGATTTTGTACATTTGCCCGATGTTTTTGACAGAAAAAATTCAATAACGTGAGTCATTAGTTTTGAATTGTGAAAAAGAGCCTTCAAATATGATCATGCAATATCTGTGTGCATTTTTATGTTTATGTCTTTCATTTTACATCAAATGTCCCACACAGTAAAAATTGTTAAAAGTGCACTCTTCATAGATTGAATGTTGATTATAAAGCTTATCATATAAAATTTTAAAACATAAATTTTATTATATACAAAGTTTATACTATAACGCTTATTATTCATATATATGTCTAAAAACCCAGTTTTCTAGCATCATCAATGTGGATCCTGAACTTCCATCCTTCGCGTGCATCTTCGGCGTGGATCCCCCACTTGCATCCTCCATGTGCGTCCTCATTGTGAATCCTCAATCCGCACCCTCAGCTTCCATCCTCAACATGCATGCTCAGTGTTAATTCTCAACTTCCATTCTCAGTGTGCATTCAAATTTGATTCAAATACATCATTTCCCATGAAAACAAGGGCCTACTCTACCATGCCATAAACTAACAAACAAGGTTTCCAAGTTGAGAGTTTATTAGAGAAAAAATTACAAGAGATCGTTGATGAATTGAATGATAGAAGCAAGTGGCCAGAAGGTATGATCGATATACTCTTAAGAGAAAGAGTGAATCAATTTATTTTTGGATGATTTAATATTAGAACTGAAGAGATAGATGCCCATATTTTTAATTATGAACTTGATTTGAAGGAATTGATCATTTTTGGACATAAGGTTTATGTGGACCCTGATTTGGTTGCTATAACAACTAAAAGACCACACAGGGAAGGTGATATGAATTTGAATGTTAGTTTTGTTGTGATAATTTCATCTTCAGATTTATAATTATTTTGTTGATCTTATGCTTGATATGCATAGGTTTCATTGGTTTTTATGAGTGTCAAACAGGTAAATGAGCTGAGTTTTAAGTTAAATTCAAGAGCATAAATGTTCCGGCTAAATTCATGATACCCTTTTAACCAAGAACTTTTACTTTGGCTGATGTGTTAGAATTGCATTTTATCAAAACATTAATGAACATAAATGAACATATCTGCATGTTGTAAAGAAGAAGAACATAACAAGCATTAACAACAGAAGATATTGATAACAGAGTTCGTCCAGGAAGGATTGCCTCTCCGGGCCTCGATGTCAAGATGGTGTAGGTCGCTACATTAAGTGTTGGAAATAGTGATGATGTACATGGATGGTATTTTCTCTGTCATACAAGGAAAATTCCCTCACACAAGAGAGGGCGGACCTCTCCACGAGATGTTCCGCTACAGGAACTCTCATTCACAAAAAGGACTCCTATCAGCATGAAAATCTTACTCAATGGTGACTAAGAGTATCCCACTGAACATGGAAACAAAGGGATCTCAAACAACATAAAACAAATCCATGATAGAAATTACATCTCACATCAAGAAAAAAACAAGATCCCACATCAAACATCAAGCAGGGATCTATACAACACAATTCATCTCATAGCAAAGAGACAAAGAAGTACATGATCACACTCCATATACCTCACATCTTGGAGCTATCTGAAGAAAAGAATGAAAAACTGTTGGATCTGGCTATACCATCAATCTCGTGGCGTCAAATATCCTGAAAACAACTACTCACACATTAAATGCTGACACCTATAACTCCACTTTAAAAAGTGGCTGAAACATGGAATGGTAAAATGCAAAATTTGAATACACCATCACATTCATGGCATCCAATAGTGCAAAATCGACTGTCAAATTTCTGAATTCTGACAATGGGGAATTTTGGGGCTACAAAAATCTTTTAGATTCCTCCAAGATTCTTGATCCTAATATTCTGAAGAGATTATTCTGAACCACTGCTCAAATGGTGAATCTGGGCACACCATCGCGCTCCCTGTGAAATTTTGGTTAAAATGCATATAAATTTCAATACATTCTGACATAGTGAAAGTTTACCTCTTTGGAATCAAAAGATTCCCTCGAACTGTGTGCACCATCCCTACCTCAAATTGTGTGTCCGTATTCACTCTGAACTGGCGAACTGCGTGTTGGTTCTGCCTTCTCTAACCTTGCCTGCACCTGGGCACACTGACGAAATGCGGGTTTATATAAAAAATTTGGGCGGATTTGTCAAAGCCCAATGGGCTGGCGCATTGGTAAATCTAGTTGTTCGTTGGAGGGAGGTCGAGGGGTCAAATCCCAACCGCTCCATAATAGGTGCATTTTTGTTTTAATCCACCGAATTCTTTTTGTGGGGGGTTGAACCCACATCTGGCAACCCGCCCATACTCAACCACTTTCGCATGTTAACATGTATCCCCATTGAATTTATGTTGTGGAAAGGGTGGCATGGGTCAGGTCCACCGGAGGTGGCCCGCCCACCCACGACATTTTTAAAAACGGTGGCGTATGGGTGCAGTTCTGATGGGATCACGGTCATTGACCCTTTTTTTTTTAAATAAAATGTTTGTTATATGTGGTGCGATGGGTGGGTGGTGAGGGTTGTGGCCTGCCATCCCCTTTTTTTTGATATTTTTATTTTATTTTAATACAAACAAGGTTTTTTTTTTTTAAATACTCGAAAATATGCAAAAGGAGACAAATTAAACATCCCACAATTTTTCCCAGAATCCGGCCAGAGCTGGTAGGAATCTGGTCATTGGATTTCAGTGAAAATTTGTCCTCTTTAACCTGCCATGTCACCTAGTCAACCCTAGAACTTTTACTGCCTCTAACTTTCACATACAAGCTCAGTTTTATGAACCATTCGCACCGTTGGGATCAGGACGACGAGATATTCAACTTGAAATTGAGTTTTCCACATTACCGTCACTTTTATTTTTGAGCTTACATAAGCCTTATTTTTCATGTGTGTGCCTCTGGATCCACTTGGATCATTCCTCCCCACTAAGGAGCTTTTGGTCCTCCAAAATCATCAACAAGAATCTACAACTGTTGTGTACAATGTCTACACCACAAGTGTCCTAAAAAAGGTCACCCTTCCATCTCCTTCACCTTTTTTCTTTGGAGCCTTAAGCGATGACCTGGCACTTGCATCCTCTGCAAACCTGGAGTACAAAATCTTGAAAACTACATGCTCAAATATGACCAACTATGAACCAAGCATTTCCATACTTGCCACGAGTTTACATACTCGGTGGTCAAGTTTACATCAAATGGAAATCACAACCCTGCTATCATTACGAGGCTAAAACATCATTGTCGCATTTCGAAGTGATGGCAAACACATCATCACTTTTACATGAAACAAATGTGTCACATGATTTAAAAAACAAGGCCAAAATTTCGTGGTTTCTTAACAAGCGATTGAAAACACATCATCACTTTTACAGTTAAAAATGCAACGTATGATCTACAAACACGGCCATGACACACTACCATATCTAGAAAAACCATTTCTCACTTATCAAAGTGAATGGATCATCTCCCTGTGGCACGTTTTCTTGTCGAACATCTGTTTCAACGGTTCATGCACCGACGCTTCGTCCTTCAAGTGCTTCTCTAGATGGAGCCTCAAACACGTGACTCTTTGATAGCCACTTTGGTTGCAATGGCTACAAAATGTCTTTTTCCTCTAGACCTAATTAAGAAATTTCTTTTTTAGTTGTGGAGAAGGCTTTCCACGCCTCATCCTCCTTTGGGCTGCCATTCTTTTCCAACACTCAGAAATGACATGGTTACGTAAACCAAAAAAATGATAAGTTTTCTTATGCCATGATTTACGTTCATGATTAGCAACATATTTATAATCAAAATGAACTTGCAAATATCGAGACTTATTATACCTTTCCTGGTGGTCTCTGGTGCGATCATGGTGACGAGAGATTGCCTCATCTCTTTCATTACAACATGCACTTCCATGAGATGATGGTGAAGTGTTCCCATCATTCTCTCTCCTCAATAGTTTCATCAATGGCGTGGAATATTTTGACACCTTTGAACATTCTCCTTCAGTGTATCCCAAACCTGCGTAGTGAGGTCTCTGCACAACCTCCAATGGATGAGTTATTCCTTTGCCATGAATGCCAAGTCCTCCTCCTTTTTACCCCATCCTGGTAAGGAGTCTTATACCGGTTCCTATAATTGGTATCTCCACACTTCCAACATAAATTATATCATGTGAAGAAACTTAAGATAAATCAAGACTATTTACCTCAGCTATCGATTTTGAAACGTGTGAAGAGGGCTTCTCTAAGCCTTCGTTGCGCTTCACTTCCTCCAAGGCATCTGGCACGACTTCTAGCTAAAGATGCATTTGATGCTTATCTTCCTTCTCTTCCTGTCGGAGTGCCTTTAATGCATCATGATCTGCTTGAAGACCTTCATCGTGGCGCTTCAATTCTTCCAATGTGTCTATCATGGCTTGCAATTGAAGTTGCACTCGCTACTCTTCCTCATTCTCTTCTTGTAGGAGTGTTTTCAAAGAAGAATTCTCTGTTTGAAGACTTTGGTTTTCGTGCTTCAGTTATTCCAATGCCTCTGTCGTGGCTTGCAATTGAAGTTGCAACCAATTTTTTTCCTCCTTCTCCTCTTGTAGAATCATTTTCAACTCAGCGTTAGCTGCTGCTTATTTCTCATTAGATTCATACAACATGTATTCTTTCTCAAACACTTTGAGAATGGTCTCATACATTTCTTTGACATCGTCCATTGCTCAACTCAGCGAACGTTCAATGGTTCATGCCTGCAATCCAAAACAGCAAGAAGACTGCTCTAATACCACTTGATCCAGGTAAATACCTGATACCCTTTTAACCAAGACCTTTTACTTTGGTTGATGTGTTAGAATTGCATTTTATAAAAATATGAACATATCTGCATGTTGTAAAGAAGAGGAACAAAACAAACATTACCAACATAATATATTGATAACGGAGTTCGTCCAGGAGGGACTACATCTGTAGGCCTCGGTGTCAATATGGTGTAGGTCGTTGCATTAAGTGTTGGAAATAGTGATGATGTACATGGATGGTATTTTCTCTGTCATACAAGGGAAATTCCCTCACGCAGGAGTGGTTGGACCTCTCCACGAGATGTTCCACTACATGAACTCTCATTCACAAAAAGGACTCCTATCAACATGACAAACTTACTCAAAGGTGACTAAGAGTATCCTGCTAAACATGGAAACAAAAGGATCTCAAACAACAAAAAACAAATCCATGATAGAAATTACATCTCACATCAAGAACAAAACAAGATCCCATGTATTGAAACTTATATGCATTTTAACTAGAATTTCGCAGGGAGCACGATGGTATGCCCAAATTTGCCATTTGAGCAACACTTTCAAATATTCTCTTTAGAATATGAGGATTAGGAATCTTGGAGGAATCTAGGGGGAATCTAAAATATTCCAGTAGCCCTAGAATTACACTTTGTCAGAATTTAGAAATTTGACCATCGATTTTTCATTATTCGACACCACTAATCTGTGGTGTATTCATATTTTCCATTTGACCATTCCATGTTTCAACCACTTTTCAAAGTGGAGTTGCAAGTGTCAGCATTCAATGTGTGAGCAGTTGTTTTCAGGGTATTCGACACCACGAGATTGATCGTACAGCCAGATCCAATAGTTTATCATCTTTTTCTTCAGATAGCTCCATGATGTGAAGTATATGTAGTGTGATCATGTACTTATTTTTCTCTTTTCTATGAGATTCATTGTGTTGTATAGATCCCCATTTGATGTTTGATGTGGGATATTGTTTTGTTCTTGATGTGATATGTAATTTATATCATGGATTTGTTTCATGTTGTTTGAGATCCCTTTGTTGCCATGTTCGGTGGGATACTCTTAGTCACCACTGAGTAAGATTGTCATGCTGATAGGAGTCATTTTTGTGAATTAGAGTTCCTGTAGTGGAACATCTCATGGAGAGGTCCATCCATTATTTCTTGAGGGCA
Organism: Pinus albicaulis; assembly: GCA_034641835.2. Taxonomy (NCBI): domain Eukaryota; kingdom Viridiplantae; phylum Streptophyta; class Pinopsida; order Pinales; family Pinaceae; genus Pinus; species Pinus albicaulis. The sequence goes on from CM076573.1 coordinate 164,225,831, forward strand.
TTTTCCTTGTATGACAGAGAAAATACTATCCATGTACATCATCACTATTTCCAACACTTAATGCAGTGGCTTACACCATCTTGACACCGAGGCCTGGAGACATAGTCCCTCCTCGACAAACTCCATTATCAATATCTTATGTTGCTAATGCTTGTTATGCTCCTATTATTTATAGCATGCAGATATGTTCATTTATGTTAGCTAATGTTTTGATAAAATGCAATTATAACACATCAGCTAAAGTAAAAGGTCTTGGTTAAAAGGGTATCAGGAATTTACCCAGATAAATAAAGCATGAAAAAACAAATTTTGAACAACAACAATAACAAGTACAACAAACCATCACAATTGATCCATTAACATAGTGTTTTGATGAAGGATTTCACCCCACCTGGGCTACATCTCCTTGGTTCAACTTCCATGGCTTGGACCTCTCTATTATCTCAAAAGTGAAAAAATTGATGTTTTCATTCATCTACAGCTCCTGAAACCTTCTTCAATGTGTCCAGAATGTCCAAATCATTCAGAAATGACTTTTGTTTTATTGAATTTGGTCGAATTTTTCCAAATATATGGCCAAAACAAATTTGCCTAGTAAACTGCCTCCAAAACTAGAGAAGACTCCAGTTAGCCACTCCAATTATGGAGGTGGCACCTGATTCGAAGGTCCGCTAAATATTCTACCAAACTAACTGCAGTTTAATTAATTTAAAAATGGAATTAAATTTGTGTTTAGCTGTGCATAAGGGTGATTAGTACTATAAGCGCAGATTTTACAATAATTCTGGATTAACGCTTAAATCACAATTTAGGGGTATTAAACCCACTTTACAAACCTTAATCTCGCACGGTTATGAAACTGTTAGACTCGGTCTTGTCAGTCCTCCGTCAGAGTCAAATTCACCAAAGTTCATTTCTCGTCATTTGCAGTCATTAATGCTATTTTGGTCAAAAAGAGTAATTTTAGTTTCTCAGTCTAGGGTTTGTTTTTCAGAAATGTCGAATAATGCTCGCAGGCCGTGAGGATGTCTTCAATAAGTTTTCATTTCAGGATTGTTATCGTCAAAATTGCTCGAGGATGCTTCTTCTTCAAAACTTTGTTTTGAAGAAGAAGTTGTCAAATTTGTTTTTAAATGTGTAATTTTTCAAAGTTTTTTGGGCATGAAATGCTTCAAACGCCGCCATGATCCTTTGCCAAAATTCAACATCGGTCATCCCTGTAGAATGAGCAAAGAGATTCATCATTAGTTCAAATGAAATGAAAAAGTCCCAAAAACAGATTTTGTAACTAAAGGCATTTTCAAACATTATGAAAATGAGTTTGGCAACATTAAGATTAGAAATATTCATCATGTCTCCAAATGTGTAAAGCTCATTTGCACTCCAAGAGCATTCAGAAAATCCAAGTGAAATTCGAGTTTGAAAGTTTGAAGAACAAATCTGTCAATTGAAAGGGGCCGACTGTGTGGAGAAAATAGGGCGCGGCGCATAGAAAAGAGGCGCAGCGCACTTGTTCAGCACGACGCATTCAGCCAAAAAAACACTGTGTTATTTCCTTCTGGCGCGGCGCATAGGCACGATGCGGCGCGTTGGCCTTGCGCGCAGCGCACAGAGCCCCAAGCTCGAAAATTTATCACTCCTTCCCAATTCTTCGAAATCGGGCAGTCTGATCGTGATGGTCTGGAGCAAAGATTCAATTATCCGGTGGCTATTTTCTGCTTATTTTTGCTAAATTACGAATACATCAAACTACATTTTGGTTTGCTGCCATGGCTGGGTCTTTCGCTGTGGAAACGCCTCTGCCTTTACAGGAGATCATGCTAGAGTTTCGGGCTGGAATTATGTCCCTGGAAGGGATACGGGTTGTGCCAGATACTCGTAAAGGACTTGTTTGTGTAGCTAGGGGAGATGAGGGTTTGTTGCACTTTCAATGGCTCAATCGAACAAGTAATGTGGTAGAAATTGATTTGGACACATATAGATTTATGGAGTGAATTTATGACATAATTCTGCGACCTCCTGCAAATAAGTGTGAGGAACCAAAAGCTGATGGCGATTCACAGATATGCAGCTCTGTGAACTACTTCATCAATATGAAGGAGATGAGGTTGAAACTTCGACAGCTCTCCAGATGTCAGAAGCCTTGGATGGTGCTGTTGGAATTGAAGTTTTTTCAAGGGATGCAAAGGCAGGTGAACATGTATTATCCAATGAAGTCTTACCTGGAAATTTAAACCCCTCTGCTGGACCTGTGCAGCTTGCGGATTTGCAGAGAATATTGAGTAGTTTGCAAAGGAACATGGTCTGATATTTATAGAAGTTTCAGCGAAAACTGCTCAAAATGTTGAGGAGGCATTCATAAGCACCGCTTCAATGATATATCATAAAATTCAGGAAGGAACTGAAATTCGTCCTCTGTGGGGAAATGCCCAGTTGTTTATGCATCCCCGCTACATGCATGGAGCTGCTGCAAGTCCAGATATGCATGTCTATGCATATGCTGCAGCTCAAGTCAAGAAAGCTATGGAGGTGACAAATAAACTAGTGGGAGAGAATTTTGTTTTCTGGGATGGAAGAGAGGGCTATCAAACTTTGCTGAATACTGATTTGAAAAAGGAACTTGACCATATGGCTAGGCTTCTACAAGCGAACAGTTAAACCTAAAAATAAATGAAGAGTATATACCACAGCAAAGAAATAGTAGTGTATTGCCTATTCTGTCCTCAGTCACGATTTTATGGGAGTCTGTCAGTATTCTAGAACAATTCGAAGCTTCTCACATGTCAGAGTGTATAGACGGATCAATTGCTGTAAGAATTATTGATGCCCTGCTGCTACGTGTCTCCACAAGCTATTCTGTTGGCAGCGTTGGTTTTCGGTTGCTATTTTTATGGGTGGCTTTTTCTATTTGTATTAAAATAGGTTTCATTTAAACGAGAAGGTGAAAATTCAAAGACGGAATGCCACAAAGACATCTACCGTGGCAAAGAAATAGGAACAGATGGTCTATTTCTGACTTCAGTTACGATTCAGAAGGGATTTACACCTACAGATGCCACCTCTTCATCGGTCATCAACAGATTTCATGTTGAACGTTTCTCTTTTTCAGAATAGCTGGTTGGCTTTCCCGCTTTTATTAGTTAATGATTAAACAGATCCCCATTGGTATTGATCTGTTTTCCCACAGATTGAGTCTATTTATTGTATTGTAAAACATTTGTAAAGGGAGAGAGTTCTGAAGGGTGTGGGAAGAAAAAACCCAGCGCTATCACTGTACATTTTTGACAGAGAAATAATTGAATGGTACAGCTCTGATTTATAAGATTCTTGTGGCGTGAAGTTTAGTATATGTTCTTCTTTTGTTTCATATGTATCTCGTTATGTTTTATAGTTCATTCATAATCGTTTTCATTTCTAGATGAATGATTTTAAGTCAGAAAGGTAGAATCCATGTTAATTTCTTTGCCTTGAGAAAGCGTTCATTTTTTGTGTATCTTCTTCTGTCTAAGAAGGATTCATTGGTTAATGCCCTTTTCAGCTTCTTAAACAGTCTTTTCATCCCATATTATTTCAAACTTGATTGCTAAAACCTCATGCCTATCTCGCCTTATGAAATACTCTGTGCTTTTGATTAAATCTCTCTGCTCATGTTGTTCTTTGTCCCATACAGGCCAGAAACTCAGTTATTTAATCAAATATCCCTCATTCATATTTATTTACTAGCCTAAAATCATTATCAGTTTTGCATTTAGGTCATCTCAGCCCCTTTGAAGACCTTTTGCCGAGATAGACCCGGAGAGAGCCCTCTCCTGTCCTCGTAGGGCTAGCTATGAGGCTGAGCTTGGTTTGATGTTACCTTGAGTCCTGCTTTCCTTCAGCCTAGGGCAGATTCCAGCGCTAACAGAAACTATTTCGCTCCTGGTTATGGTGGATAGGTTGTATGGGGAGGGGGTTTTCCCCCTCCCAACCCCCACTGGTCTAACTGTTGAATTTCAAATATATGTTAGAGTCGTGGTCTATTAAGACTTGATGGTGTGGCTCGTTGGTAAAAGCTGAGAGTATTGTGGGGGAGTTCGCGGGTTCGAGCCCCGACCTCCGCCCAGCCCCGTGTATAAAATTTTGTGCCAATATATATGTATGTCTAAAACCTTTGAAATTTTTCATATGATAATAATTCGGAGTTTGGACTTAGGTCTTCGGACTTTGATTTAAATTTAATATGCACACCCACATTAATATTTAATCCGGCCACCATATATAAAGTCCCACCTAAGGATAATAAAATGTCACCCAACCTTTGATAAGTTTATGAAATTGACCATTGCAATGAGATTTCAACTTTGGATAGGGTCCAATAGATGGGGCACGTGGTGGCCCCTCGCTGCACCACATGTCTGCCTCTGGTTGGACTATTCCAACCATAAAATAAAATTGTCATTCAACCTTAGGAGCACATTCCTAAAAAAAATTCACCTTCAAACCAAACTGGATAATTGTACAGTGAAACTTGTCATAGTTTCATTGGGAAAAACTGGAGAATATTTCCATAATATTTTTAAATTTGCTAACTGGGCTACCATGTCATCAACCTATCACTTCTACAAATTTATTAGTTGTTTAGGAAAATGAACATTAGGCTCTATCTTCTTCACCCGGACTCCATTTTCGATGAAACGAATTGCGTCGGATTCCTGGCGAAGATATCTTCGATGCCATTCAGTTTCCAATCACTTTTGAGCACTTTCATTTTTGAGCTTTTACACTGAGAAACTGATCATTCCTCCCCACTAGAAGCCTTTTGGACCCCAAAAGCTCTTTGATTACTGATCATGTGGATGAGGGTATTGTTCCCTCACCCTTCCAGTAACTATCCACTGAAATTTTCCAATTTTCATCAAATTGAGATTTTCACAAAAACTTGACATTTTCCTTGACTCTTGCGACCTTCTCTTGCTATCGTTGACGCCATCATGCTGAAATTCCCATGAATTTTCAGAGAAGCAAACTGTTCTTATAGAAACCATCTTGTTCCTACCTCGGTCATTAATCAAAGGAAACTTAAAAACTGTCGACTCTTGACCAAGTATCTTTGCCATTTCCATGTACCTTTTGGAAACAAAAAACAAGCACTTGTGGAACCCATGCCTTCTTTGTCAAACTGATTTTTCGCTTTCTCTTTGACCTTTTCACTCTCTTGCATCGGCATATTGTTTCCAACACTGCTCAACATTTATGTTGACTGCTACAAATCTGTCACTTCTTGTTCACCTTATTTCAAAGGCAACATGTTAGAGTCCTGAAACATATCATTGCAAGAATAAGCAACCTTAATTAAATCAACTTGTTCATTCAATTCTTTTGAAAGGTTTGATTCAAAACATCTCTATATTTGATCATTAACAATGTCAAATTCTGACTTGCATTCACTATCCTCTTCATTTCTCCTTCATGTATAAGAGACAAACTTGTCTTCTTCTTATGCGTTGTAATTATTTACTCAATTCCATATTTAAACAAGTGATACTTATTCTCATGGCGATGAAATAATGCTTTCCTATCATACAAATAAGGACTTCCCAAAACAATACATGATATCTCAAGAGGCACCACATCAAGTTCATCTTCATCAAGAAAGTTTGAATTGGTGGTGAATATTAGTATGCAGTTCCTTGTAACCTGCAATTTTTCATTCTTTCATATCCACCCTAAAGGATAAGGTCTTGGATGTCTAACAGTTTCAAGGTTTAGCTACTTAACCAAATATTTGGAAATCAAGTTAGCTTGTGACCCACTATCAAAAAGTGTGTCTATCTTGGTATGTTTAGAGAGGACTCTAGTATGGAAAAGTTCAATTATTGTATCTTCATCTTGAGTGACATTGGAAAAATTTGAAGAACTAGTGCTTTTTATATGCTTACCTTTCAAACCCATGGTTTTAATCTTTGTCTCATCTCCTGAATCTGACCCCAAGTCATGTTCAATTATAGCAATTGTTTTCTCCTTTTCTTTGGCTTTCAGTTTGTTTGGCTTCAACTCTAGATGAAGTTTCCAATACTGGTATTCATCATGACCATTCTTCAAACACTGTTTACATGTGATTTTCTCCTTCTCTCTTTTGGCATAGCTATTTCTCTTTCCTCTTCCATAAAACTTGCCCTTTCCTTTACTCTCACTATCACTTTTCTCATCTATGTTCTGTTTCCATCTTTCTTCTAAATGTGTGGCTTGAACACAAACCTCATCTATGTTTGTGGGATTAAACATGAGAATAGTGTGCCTAAGGTATCTGTGAAAAACCCCAATGTAATTTAAAAAAGTTTCTTGAGAATAAAAATTAATACCCAAAATAAGATCTCTTCTCCTAAATTCATGAGTATAATCTTGCATAGTTTTCCCTTTTAATCCTATAAAATTTTACCAGTCCATAATGGCCTTTTGCATGTAAGCTAATGGATAAAATTTCCTTTTAATGGCAACAATAAAACTTGACCAAGGCATAGATATCTTACTGTAGTTTTTAATCTCTTCTTGAGTCCTTGCTTCCTTCATACAAGTGCAGATCATTCCATCCTCAAAGAATCCAATTGAATATTTATGTCATCTTCATGAAGGTTATGAATTATGCAATACACCTCCAAATGACGTATCCAATTATCCATCCTCTCTGCATTTATCTCGCCATTATACATTGGAAGCTCAAATTTGACATCAAGTTTGAGTAAGGGAGTTTTTCCTCTTGTGTATTTTGAGTGACTATGGGTAGTTTTGGATGTGGAAGTGGAAAATGATGTTGATGGTGTTGATGAGGATGATGAAGATGGTGGAGATGGAGGTGGATTTACTCCACTAACCTTTGAATACTTTTATTATTCTTATCATCTGAAGTTCCTTCTCCATGTGGAGGCTTAGAACATTCTCCTGCCATCCCAGTAGTAAATGCATCAAAAATAATTTTAACCATCCTCTTTATGTCAATGAATTCTTTCTTGAAATCATCCTCTTCTGAATGACCTTCAGTTTCTCCAACACCTGACATGATAGCTATGGATTCAAGCTCAACTTCTGGTGCTTATACCTCTTCAATCTCAGCTTCTTGAGATAAAAATTGAGGTGCTTCAAGTGTAGCTGGGAGTGAAACTTTGGGTGGAGATGGTGCCCTTGTGGCTCTCATTCTTCTGGTCCTAATCTCAGGACTTGCAACCAATAGTTTCCCTTTTCCTCTTTGCAACTTTAACCTTGTCAACATCACAAATTTGGAACCATTAAAACACTAATTGCACAAAACTCAAGCAACTATCAAGAAAATATCCTTTAAACTTGGCTCTGATACCAACTTGATCGGAATTTGAATGTTATTTTTTGTGCTAATTTCATCTTCAGATTTATAATTTTTTTGTTGATCTTATGCTTTATGTGCATAGGTTTCCTTGGTGTTTATGAGTGTCAAACAGGTAAATGATATGAGTTTTAAGTTAAATTCAAGAGTATAAAGCATGAAAAAAAAAATGTTGAACAACAGCAATAAAAAATATAGCAAACCATCACAATTGATCCATTAACACATTGTTTTGATGAAGGAGTTCACCCCTCCTAGGCTACATCTCCTTGGTCCAGTGTCCATGGATTGGGCCTATGTATTAGCTCAAAAGTGAAAATATTGTTGTTTACATTCACCTACAACTCCTAAAACCTGCTTTAATTTGTCTATAATGTCCAAATAATTTATAAATGACTCTTCTTGTACTCAATTTGGTCAAATTTTTCCAAATATATGGCCAAAAAAAAATTTCCTAGTAAACTGCCTACAAAACTAGAGAAGACTCTAGTTAGCCCCACCAATTATGGAGGTGGCGCCTAATTTGGAGGCCCGTTGAATATTCTTCCAACCTAACTGCATTCTAATTAATTTTAAAATGGAATTAACTGCATGTTTAACTGTGGATAAGGGTGATTAGTGCTATAAGCACAAATTTTACAATAATCGTAGATTAACACTTAAATCATGGTTTAGGGGTATTAAAGCCTCTTTACAATCCTTAATCTCACGCATTTATGAAACTCTGTCGCTCCTGGTTATGGTGGATAGGTCCTATGGGAGGGGGCTGGTCCCTTCCGAACCCCCGTTGGTCTAATCGTTGAATTTCAAATATATGTCGGAGTCATGGTCTATTAAGACCCAATGGTGTGGCTCATTGGTAAAATCAGAGAGTATTGTGGGGGAGGTCACGAGGTCGAGCCCCGACCTCTGCCCAGCCCCGTGTATAACATTTTGCGCTAATATATATGTATGCCCAAAACCTTTGAACTTTCGCATATGATAATAATTTGGAGTTTGGATTTTAGTCTTCAGACTTTGATAAAATGTTAGTATGTGCGCCCACATTAATATTTAATCTGACCACCATATATTAATTCCCACCTTAGGATAAAAAAATTCCACCCAACCTTTGATAAATGTATGAAATCGACCATTGCAATGAGATTTGAACTTTTGATAGGGTCCACCAGAGGGAGCACGTGGTGGCCCCTGGTTGCATCACGTGTTTGCCTCTAGTTGGACCATTCCAACCATAAAAAAAATCTCATTCAACCTTAGGAGCACATTCCTAAAAAAAAATCACCTTCAAACCAAATCGGTGAATCCTGCAATGACACTTGTCACAGTCTCGTTGGGAAAAACTGAAGAATATTTCCAGAATATTTTTAAATTTGATAATTGGGTTTCCATGTCACCAACCTGTCACTTTTGAAAAAAAATTAGATGTTTAGGAAAATGAACAACATGATCTAGCTTCTTGATTTGGACTTTGTTTTCGACAAAACGAATTGTGTTGGATTCCTAGCAACGAGCTCTTCACTTTCGTTCAGTTTCCAATCACTTTTGAGAACTTCAACTTTTGAGATTTTACATTGAGCACCATAGAAAATTTTAGGGTCGAATTCTCACCCTTGGGCGAAATTAAGGGATTTTAAAATTTTATTGGGTGAATTTTTTGTATCATAGTATATTATTTTAAATCACCCCAAATTTATTTTATAAAAAAATTAGGTCTAGAGGTTAGCCCACCTTGTTTCAAGGGAGAGGGTAAAAAAAGTAAATTTATATTTCAAATCGCCTCAAATTTCTTATATAAAAATATTAGTTCTAGAGGTTAACCCACCTTATTTTAAGGGAGAGGGTAAAAAAAAAAAACTTAACACTTGAAATTAGGAGTCATAACCTTCCATTCACCCCAATTTACAAGAATATGTTTTTATGATATTATTTCATCCTCCACATTTGGTGTAAAAAAGGTTTCTTTCTTTCATTCTCTCGTATTTAATAGTATTGGGATTAATTTGAAGAAAATGACCCTCATTTTTTGGAACAAATGGTAGTAAAAGAATTATTCACCTTTATTTAAAAATTCAAGAGTCTTATATTCATGTCTATTTAAATAATTGAATAGTGTTTTTTTCATCTTCCAAGTTTATTGCATATGTTTAGTCACAATCATATCTAATGCACGAGAGTTGTGTACTATAATTTGAATGAAGAAGTCAGGAACCAACGTACATTGATAGAAGTAAGTCTAGGTATTTTTTCTACGTTGCAATTCCTCTTGCATTCTCTTTTCCCTTTGATAATGAATTTTGGGTATATATAATTATTTGATATATACTTGTCATTTTCAAATATTATTTAGATAATAGGTTTTTTATTTTTCAATCTCATTAAAATAATTGATGTATGATTCTTGCTTTTTAACTTCGACTCATCATTAAGTTAAAATCTATGAAAAAATTAAAAATCTTCATAAAATAAGTATCATTAAATATATGTGTCCGTTACATAACTTGAGAATCCGGTTCTACTTCCCCCTCAATAATGAATTTTTAGTATATATAATTATAATTTTCTGATATATACTTGTCATTTTCAAATATTATTTAGATAATAAGTTTTTTATTTTTTAATCTTGTTAAAATAATTGATGTTTCATTCTTCCTTTTTAATTTCAACTTATCATTAAGTCAAAATATATGAAAAATTTTAAAAATTGCATTCGAAAAACAAGATCCTTACTTTCACAACTGAAATTCCATTGTTTATTTTGTTACTTGCCCTTTATTTTCAATGTACATTACCCGTGATTTTTCTTTTCCAAAACATGGAAAATTGTATATCATAGTTTTTAACTAAATATGTTTCTTATCATTACATATGTTTCTATACATTGGTAGAAAATCACTAATATTTTACATTTTTTTCTAGTTTTTTAGAATATTAACCAAGAATTTTCAATACTTTATAACCTAGTAAAAAATTCACCAATATTTAACAAAATTTTATAATTTAGTGAAATATTCACCAAAAAATTATATATGTATATTATATTAATGAAAAAATAGGCTATACATTTTTCTATATACCATGGCTATTCGCCTATTTATTATACATATAAATTTGGGGGGTTTCTTAAAATTTTCCCTATTGAGGACCTGATTAGAAGGAGTAATGTTGGACCAATTAAAAATCCCTAAGGCAAAAAAGAGTGAGTTGGCCAACAAAATCTATGGAAAAAAAATAGTTGTTCCCAGAAATGGTTTAAAAATGGAAGATTTTCCCCCAGGATTATACAAAACCTTGATTCATATTGTTCTCAATACCATTATTAATCACCACAAGAAATATATTTTTGGTGAATGCATGAAGCTTGTCATACAGTGGGTTGAATACTTGGCCATAGATGTATTCTTTTTCTATTGGCTAAGAAATTGCAGAACGAATTGTAGGAAAGTAAACTTAATAGGGTCAAGTTCAACTACCCAAGCACACTACAAAAAAATATTAACCTGTATCAACCTAAGTAGTGCAATTAAGTACTCCTAAAAAAACATACAATAGGAGGAGGTGTAAAGTGTGGGAAGATAATGACAAAATACCCCAACATTTTCCAAAGAAGAATGTGGAAGGGGTTGCTCCTACTACCACTTCACAATTACATGAAGAATTTTTGAAGGAAAATATGAAAAATGTGGGAAATGAAATCAATGGAGATAACCTTGATGAAAATATTGTTGTTGTAGCTTTGGAGGGCTTAAATACACACAAATATGTAGATATGGTGCATGGATTTGTCAACATTGATGAAGAAGTTATTGATGATGGTATTTATGCTTCTTCAGAGGGTCAGGATGATTCTTGTATAAAGAGTTGTGAACATTTCATGATTAAGAATAAGAAAATTAATGAACCCATTCCTCAAAAAATAATTGTGAAATATGCATGAATAAGGATCAACAGGTTCTCCATTAGAAGCAGCAAATCAATTCAAAAGGTGAGCTTAGACAATCGAAGGATACTTTTCCAAAAAAAGAAAAAGAATACTTTGAAAAGTACATGAAGTATATGGATTTTTTGAAGAAGCACGCTACTGAAAAAAATGAATTGTAAAGTAGCTTGATACAATATAAATATAGAGTAAAGGAGTTGGAAGACAAATTACAAGTAGGTGTTGCAACTTCCAAAGAACCAAAGGCTTCTACACAAGGAAAGAGAGATTGTACTGCAGTATATTCTTGTGAAGACGAGGGCTTGCGGAAACCTCCCAAGCAAACTAGAGTTCCATAAAAACAATATTTTCATATGTTATTACTATAAATACATTTCAATATTTAATATAAAACTATTTTTCTTTATTTATTTATTTTTCCGATAATGTTTTTGTTTATGCAAACAATGCATTTTTTATGTAGTTAATTTCTTGTATTTCAATAAGAAACATATGGTTTTTTTTTATTCATAGAATCAAAAGGACTTACACAGTCAAATCAAAGAGAAATAATGTTTCCATACTAGTTATAACTTACAAGTAAATAGAAATCATGTTTCCACAATTTTTTCCCCGAGAAAAAAAAAAAAGAGAATAAATTTATAATTAGAAGATACAAAATTACACTTGGTTGATACATAATTTGAATATATCAATATATTTGAACCAATAGCCTTCTTGGATAGAATATCTACCTTGGAATTTAGCTCTTTGTAGACAAGTTCATATATTTCACCATTATGCATACAATGTTGTTTTCTGATCATCCAGGACCCTTTTCTTTTTTGTTGATCTCATACTTCTTTTATTGGCACCGAGTTGTACAAGATTCTCGACTTCCTTCCTTTGGATCAAAACCACTTCCCCCAGAATTTCTTGGTTTCCCCCACTCTACCCTACACCATTTATCAAGGATGAAACATCCATTTGATTCTAATTGATTTAATCCATCATCGTCATGTCAACAATAGTTTCTCCACACACTTCTTGTGTTTCACTATGTTTTGCAACTGCAACAACAACTACCCCATTCATTTGATGTGTATCTTCGGTCTGATCACACTGACTTGGAACAGTTCCTTAAATCAACAAAATTTACCATGTTTTCATGTAAAATATGTACTTTTCTAAAAGTAAAATGATGTGTAACATACTAAACATCAAAATTACAAATTCGGAAAATTTATAGATTTGCACTCTCTTTTTATAGATTTATACTTTGTTTTTTTACCATGAAGGAATCATATGACTTTAATTGCTTCACTTTAACTCCATAGGTGAAACCATCGGTTATTTACCAACCCATATCAATATCCTCAGTTTCTTTTCTCCACTTTTTCATTTCATATGAAACTGAAGTATGATCAACTCCCTTGAACACACCATGACAATCAATGAATTGGAAGAAACTAACACAAAATGTGAGGAATGTGAAAGAGGTTTTTGTCAAAAATGCATTCGCCTTCAGCCCCATTGGATTATTTTCAATTAATAAAATTTATACAGCCCAGGGTGGCCTTTTTTATAATCCCATTTTTGTACATTTTCACTTTGTTCTTGACAAAACAATTCAAGAACTTAGGTCATTAGTTTTTAATTTGGACCAAGAGACTAATTACAATTTGTGCACAAGTTTAAATAAACGATTCATTCAAACCAAGTGTATATTGAGGTGGAAAATAGTAGATAGTACCATTTTCAACTAAAATTACTCAAAAAGAAGCCTGAAGAATGAGGGTATGGCGGGAAATTTTTTGAGATGGGTAAAACCAGTTTAAAACTGAGAAATCGTCATTTTGTCAAATCAATTGCAAGAAAATGACACATAATTTGAGGAATGTGAAAGAGGTTTTTGTCAAAAATAAATATGTCTTCAACCCATAGGCGTATATACAGTTAATGAAATTTGTACATTCTTGGGCGAGAATTTTAATAAAACCATTTTTGTACATTTGCACTATGTTCTTGACAAAACAATTCAAGAAATTAAGTCATTAGTTTTGAATTTTGACCAAGAGACATATAAATTATGCACACATGTAAATAAATCATTCATTCAAATCATATGTATAATGAGGTGGAAAATAGTATACCACACCATTTACAACTAAAATCACTCATAAAGAGGGAAGAATCAGGGTATGGTGAGCATTTTTCTGAGTTGTGAAAAATCAGTTTAAAAACTAAGAAAAATTAATTTTGTCAAATCAAATGCAAGAAAATAACATAGAATTTGAGGAATGTGAAAGAGGTTTTTGTTAGTGTTACAGGTAAATTTGAGCATCATCCCACAAGACCAGTATGAACAGGGTCTATCATCCCCTAATTCAGTTGCTATATTCCCTAAGAGAAGTCATTCCATTGATGGCTTTGATTGTGAGATTTCCAATGTTTGAAGTATAGATTATATGACCTAGTGACTCATCAACGCTCCTATGAATGGGCCTAAGTGTGTTGCAAAGCACTTATCTCCATGCAATGGTGCTCTTCAAAGCACTTCTCGACATTTAAGGGTGTGTTGGTCTCCTGAGATCGAAATCATCATTGTTTCGGGAATCTCCACATGTCCAGTGCCTTCTAGAAGAGCTCATAGGTGTCATACTTCAAATACAAGTATTCATCCATCACCACTGAACTTGGAAACATGTCTCACCTATTATTAGAAATCCATTCAATTCCATTTATTGAGAAACTACCTTCAATTTCCCTATAAATTGAGCACTCATCTAAGTGCTAAGGGAGGGAGAAATTTGCGTAGTGTTATGTTGTTGGATTCTCAATTTATGAGAGCTGGAGTACTGTTATGCTACTGAGATGATGCTTGGTGTGATGAGGACAGAATGAAGTTGGATCCATGGAAAATTTTAGGGGCTAATATTCGTGGGTGGGCTAATTTTCCATGGTTTTTCCAAAAAAAAAGATTCTCCAATTTCCATTTTTTTTTATAAAAATGATTCGCCCAAATTTTACAATATAAAATTAGTTTACCCTAAAAATCACCAACATTATATAGAGAGTATATATAAAATCATTATAAATTTGAATAATTCTACAAATGCATCAATAAACATTTTATAGTTTGCATATTAGGGACTAGTGAGATTTGCCAATGTTTTTAAACTTTAAGATAATTTTCCATCCTTAAAATTTTCCGTACTTGAAGCAGGTTGACGATGAATCGATCTATTGGTTGTAATATTCTCCTCCTACTTTATTAATAAATATATATGTTCATTTTCTCATATGTATGCTTATATCTTTTGAATTGTATTCTCATGTGTATGTATTCTCATATCTAATCGGTTCGATTTTGTTAAGATAGATAGATATTGTGAATTTGTATATTGTTTGTTTTTCTCTATCTTTGATTGTAGGTATCTATCTAGTGGCTTTAGTTGGATTGAGAGCGACGACAACAGCGAAAGAAGGAGAAAGAGAGCGAAAGGATCACAAGTAGGTTTATTTCCTTTCTGTCTATCTATTTGTCTTAGAGAAAATAATAGTCGTCTTTCTTCTGTTGTTCTGAGTGAAGGAACACAACACTCAGGAAATCTAGTTTATCCATAGATTAGAATTATGTATAACATATTGGAAAAATTGAAGTGTTTTTAGTGATGTTGAACTTATATTAAGACGGTTAGGAATCTTTGTCAAACAAAGCATGTGCTTGAAATAGGTTTGAATGCCCCTTGCAAGAGCACATGCCCCCCAAGCTTCATTTCATTCACAGTTTTCGTCGTTTCAAGTTTGTGTAACAATGAAACTACTCCCAAGCATAAATTTTCCTATATTTCAAGCTTGTATAAAAATGAAACCTATCTCAAGTCCATTACGGTTATTATTTTCAAGACTTGTTAAACTCATGAAAATCCCGAGCTTCTTTTGCTATCTTTCATGATCGTAAAACACATGAAAATGTTGAGTTCTTTCTGTCTTTTCCTGCTCATAAATTAAATTGAAATTTGGCCAAAGCATACTTTTATCCTCTTTTTTCGAGCTTCGTTAAACATGAAAAAATAATTCAAAGCATACTTTTATCCTCTTTTTCGAACATGAGAAAAGGAAATTAAAGCGCACTTTTATCTCTTTTTCGAGCTTTGATAAATGCGACAAAGGAACCCCCAGGAGTCTTATTTTATCTCTTTTTAGACTCCGATAATGTGAAAATATTGTCGAGCACTTGTCTTTTCGAGGTCATAAAAGTAAATGAAACGAAATCTACTTAGTATAATTTTAACCATTTTCCAGACTTAGATAGATTATTTACGAAAAAGGAGCACCTTAGTAGAACATGGCTAAGAGGTTTTCTCAGGTATCATTTTACACTTTTTCGAACCTAAGCGAAAAATTTACAAAAAAGGACTCATGGATTTTTCTTTTTGTCGCTTTTTCAAACTCTCTAAACATGAAAAAGGACCAGGTTTTCATTGTCGTTACACTCGTTAAAACATAAAATAGCGACGGACTTGTCGATCATGGAAATATCGAGTTTCATTATCATTATACTCGTTAAATCATTAAATAGCGATGGTTTCACCCGAAGGGTCGAATTATAGATCAAGCATATGCTACCCTCCTCAAGATTGTTAAAAAATAAAGAGGTACTGGTAAGAAATAACTGGGGAAAATTTGGGAAACAGAACAAAATACTTTATGGTAGCAGGTTGCTCTTGAACATGACACTTTCACTTCATCACTATGGCTTTGGGTTGGGTAATCTTCTTGACGGTATATCATACATATGGTCCATCATACCATCACTTCAGTTTTGGGTGAATGCTGCCAACTCATTTCAGTGTCGTCAATATGTTCAAGAGAAGTCATCCAGTAATTCCTCATCTTCTGCAATACTCATAAAACTTCATTTTCATGACCAACATCCCTGAAAATTGCTACATCAAGTCACATTTTTTCTCCAAAATCCTTACTCCCGTTTGGCGGTAAAGTTGCTTCCTGTTGACATCAGTTCATCATTGAGGAAGTTAACTTAGAAACATCTTTCCAGTACCTTGGAGCCTACTACATCATCGGCAGGTTTCTCGCTTCTGGACCTTCGACCGAAAGATTTTTGCTTGGCATTCGACATCAAATCATCTATTCACACGTTAAAAATTACTGCAGTACCTTGATAACCATTAACCTCAACAATGGTTTCTCTCGCGTCTGTTATCAGCTCACATCATTGGCTGGTAATTGGACGATGTCTTCCCATGTTTGACTTCAGATCATATATTTGCATGGTTTGAATTGTACTTGAACGATCGAGTGAACAAGATAAGAAGACCTCGGATCTATTTTCATCCATCTGGGTTGTGATTTCAGGAATTGTACCACATCATCCGTACGATGGATTTACATACAGATGGTCATCCAAACATGGGCCTATATCTGTAAGCATGTCTATATTTGTAGATGAATTTCTAATTTATGCACGTCTTATGATAGATTATGTGCTAAGCATGGGTATGCCTCCCTCATCAATTCATGTCCAAGATTTAAGATATCATGATGTAATATATTAAAAATTGATGCAGGTCACTGTCCGCTTCAGATCCTACTCATCACATCGTAAAGCATCTCATCCAAATATTATCATTATTTTTACTTCATGCTTTAGGGGGTAGCTGTTACAGGTAAATTTGGGCATCATCCCCCAAGACCAGTATGAACAGGGTTTATCATCCCCTAATTTAATATTAACATGGTCTAACATCCCCTAATTCAGATGCTATATTCCCTAAGAGAAGTCATTCCATTGATGGATTTAATTGTGAGATTTCCAATGTTTTAAGTATAGATTATATGACCCATTGACTCATCAGTGCTCCTCTAAATGGGCCTAAGTGCATTTCAAATCACTTATCTCCATGCAAGGGTGCTCTTCAAAGAAATTTCTGACACTTAAGGGTGCGTTGGTCTCCTTAGAGCGAAATCATCATTGTTCTAGGAATCTCCACATGTCCAATGCCTTCTAGAAGAGCTCATAGGTGTCATACTTTGAATACAAGTGTTCATCCATCACCACTGAACTTGGAAACATGTATCACCTATTATTAGAAAGTCATTCAATTGCATTTATTCAGAAAACTACCTTCAATTTCCCTATAAATTGAGCACTCATCTAAGTGCTAAGGGTGGAAAAAATTTGCGTAATGTTATGTTGTTAGATTCTCAATTGATTAGAGCTAGAGTATTGTTATGTTGCTGAGATGATGATTGGTGTGATGAGGATGGAATGATGTTAGAGCAGGTTGATGATGAATCGATCTATTGGTTGTACTCTTCTCCTCCTACTTTCTTAATAAATATATTTGTTAATTTTCTCATATGTATGCTTATATCTTATGAATTGTATTCTCATGTGTATGTATTCTCAGATCTAATCGGTTCGATTTGGTTAAGATAGATAGATATTGTGCATTTGTATGTTGTTTGTTGTTCTCTATATTTGATTGCAGGTATTGATCTAGCGGGTTTAGTTGGATTAAGAGTGACAGAAAAAATGAAAGAAGGAGAAAGAGAGCGAAAGGATCACAAGTTGTCTTTCCTTTATGTCTATCTATTTTTATTAGAGAAAAGAATAGTTGTCTTTCTTCTGTTGTTATGAGTGAAGGAACACCACACTTAGGGAATATAGTTTATCCGTAGATTAGAATTACGTATAACAGTTAGAAATAAATATGTCTTCAGCCCCATAGGCTTATTTCCAATTAATTAGATCTATATAGTCTTGGAAAATCATTTTTCTAAGCCCATTTTTGTACATTTTCACTTTGTTCTTGATAGAGTAATTCATGAACTTAAGTCATTAGTTTTGAATTTTTACCAAGAGACATACAATTTGTGTACAAGTGTAAATAAAACATTCATTCAAACCAGGTGTATAGTGAGGTGGAAAATAGTAGAACATGACATTTACAACTGAAATCACTCAAAAAGAGGGAAGAAAGAGGATATGGCGGGATTTTTTGTGAGTTGGGGAAAACTAGTTTAAAAACTAAGAAATTGTCATTTTTCAAATAAATTTCAAGAAATTGACACAAAATTGAGGAATGTGAAAGATTTTTTTTCATAAATTCATATTTATTTAGCCCCATATGCTTATTTCCATTTAATGAAATATGTACAATCATAGATGATCATTTTTCTAAGCCTAGTTTTGTACATTTGTACGTTGTTCTTGACTTAACAACTCAAGAACTTAAGTCATTAATTTAAATTTTTACGAAGATAATTACAAATTGTGAATGTGTAAATAAATCATTCATTCAAACTAGGTGTATGGTGAGGTGTAAGATAGTAGAAGAAACTATTTTCAACTGAAATATTCTCTCCTCTATCCAAGTCTGCTAATGTAGCAATTCATCATATCTACCAATGTTCAAGTTGGAACAAATATGCACTTATGGGACAAACCAATACACTCTTAGTAATGAAATTTGAAATGGGACATGATTGGAAAATACCTAACCTTAAGATATAACCTTTCATCATGTATGAAAAATATCCTACTATTATAGTGGCTACAACCACCCTCCAAATTTTTCCTTTGCTTAGATTTTGGAGCCTAACCTTCTTTTCACGAGAGAATATTTTGCACTTCTATCGGGTATTCATGCTTTGATTGATATTTATCCTTTATCTATGCTTGTGTTCACTTTATTTTCACTTCATTAATTTTTCTAAGTCGCAAGCTAACCGCCTGACTTAGC
Source organism: Pinus albicaulis (assembly GCA_034641835.2). Lineage (NCBI taxonomy): Eukaryota > Viridiplantae > Streptophyta > Pinopsida > Pinales > Pinaceae > Pinus > Pinus albicaulis. Next base: position 164,244,858 of record CM076573.1, read on the forward strand.
CTTGTATACCAGTTCTAGGCTTGCCTACAGAAACTGTGCAATCCATGAGGGTAGATAGCCTTGATGATTGGCGCAGTCATGACTGGAAGTCATCCTTGAGATCAGAAACAAAATATTCATGGAAGGCAACCCATCACTAGGCCTAAAAAGTGTGCAATCCCTCACTGAGCTCATAAACTGCATAGTGCACTAAAACGAAAAGTTGCATAGTTCCTAAAATCGTGCAATCTTTCCCAGTGATGTGCATGGAAATTTTTCCCAAGAAAAAGGGGAAAAGCTGAAAAATAAAAAAATCATCCCTAAAATATAGGGATCTATTTTTAGTAATTCGAATGAGGCACACTTTCTACTTTTGGAAACTTTCGCCATGTATCGCTTTGTTCTCGATTTTTACCACACGCGTCATAAACCCTAATTTTCTAAAATCTATTTAATCGACACACCTAAAGCTCATTTTCACACTCAATATTGGAGCTCTGGCATTAATGAGGGGACCAAGGTACCTTCGCTGTCATAGTCGTCGATTTTTTGGCTAAGTTTCACATTTATCGCTTTTCTCTCGCTTTTTGTCGTTTGACTTGTGTGAATCTTGTTTTTCTTGTTTCTTTACATGCATGTTTCTGTTTCAAATTTATTTAGCTTGTAGAATTGTTGTTTCAAGTTATCATTTTCCTTTCACAAGTGTCGTATCAGTTTGTTCGTTTTTCACCGATGGTCACCATTGTGGAAACTCTCCTCACCGATTTGGTTTTATTCCCATTTATTCAATTTGTTTGCTCGATTTTTCTTGTTTAATTCACACTTAGCAATATGTGCACTCAAGCCAACACTATCTCTCAAATCTGCTAGCTTTTCACACTTCCCTTAGGAATATCTACCTATCCCTTGGCCATTTTTCACTTTGCCCAGTCGGGCACTGTGCAATCTTAAGGCTCAAACTAATAGATTGGCCTCTGGAAATGTGGAGTGTGTAGTAATGTCTGGCCCAACTGTTCATTGTGCAGTTACATGGCTCATTCTACATCCCTGGCCACTGAGAGTGTGTGATGCGCAATCTCTCTTAGACCACTACCCAGGCTTAACTGCACATTGCACAGTCTGAGACCTCAAGATTCGACCCTGACTACTGGGACTGCGTGGTACACAGTTCCCTCAAGCAGCCAACCCCTCTTGCCAGTGAAAATTGCTGAATCATTCCCATCACATTCTAGGCTTTTTTCTTGAACATGCCTTAAAACTTTTTTTTCTTAAGACTAATGTTTGCTTGTCATGAGTGTCTTTTCTGTCCCACAGGTATAGTAGTTGTTGAGCACCTCTCCAACAGTCACTATTACCATGGCACCAAAGATAGATTCTTTAAAATAAAACATTGAATGAAGTACTGGGGAAGCAATTGAGAAAACATCAGTTAACTTTCCAGTATATGTGGACACTTAGTTGTTTTTTAAAAAGTAATAAAAACTGACATGGCAGTAGATTAAATATGCTTTTGCAAAGGAATTTGGCAGACTTAGACTACTGGAAGGTTTATCTCAACATCCATTAGTCAGGACTATATAGGCTTGCATGCAGGTATCCAGCCTTCCCCTATGCAGATGTGATCAGCTGGGTTGTCTCACACATTGACAACACCACTTTAGCTGCGCATAAAAAACAACCCTAACAACAAAGATGGCTGATAATATCCTCATATCTGCAGTTAGGTGATCAAGATAAATGCTGAAAAATTCTAGATCTATGCATTAGAAGACATTAAGCAGTAGAAAAAACAAGATTTACTCCATGCATCCAATAAAAAATACAAGAATATTTTGAATGAATTTTTTATTAATGACACCTGGGAGGAAAACACAAGAGGGTGTTCCCTGTTCTCCTCAATGGGATGGGTTCTTGTAAGTCCTCAGCACTTCAGATCTAAAATTCCTCTCTCTTGATGGTGTAGAAAACCTAGACAAAAAATGATAGCAAAATATGACTATGATGATGGATCAGTAGTCAGACCAAAAGTATAGATCCAAAGTGATCTTTAGGCAAAAAAAGGTGGTAAATGAATGGGAAAACCCTTCTATTTATAACAAAATATTGAGTAAGTCTAGATATTGGTGCATAATTAAAATATTATTAACCAAATCAAGATCCAACTTTTATGGAATATTTTATTATATTTGTTGGAGGGAAAAGGAATTTGTCTTGGGTCAAATCCCTTTATTTGTAAATAATATATAAATAAATGATTTATTTATCATTTTAAGGATGTGGTTGAGTAATAATAAAATAAATAATGATTTATTTAATTATTTAAGGGTGAGTTAGTCATATTTAACAAAGAATATTATTTAAATAAGGTTTAAATAATCATTCTTATAAAATAATAAGATAAATAATGATTTATCTAATTAATTTCCTTGTTTTGGGTTAAATATAACCAGGAATATTAATTAAACTTATGTTTAACTAATTATTCCTTGAGGAAAATCAAACAAATGTATATTTATTTAATATTTCCTCATGGGGTTTCATGTTTAGACATAAACAACTTAATAAAGGTGGTTTAATAAGTTATTTTCATAATGAAAGAAATTTTACTTAGGGTAAAATTGGTCTTACATGGTTTACTTGGGTCCATCTAATGATTATAGGTTATATGACCAAAAAATGGTGTAACAGATTTCCCCCCATCATGCAAGCGTTAAGAGCTAATCGTATGACTGAAGTACGTTGTAAGAACTTAATCACTAAACATCGAAGGGGAAGTCAAAGAGAGAGAAGTATAAGGTAAACCACAGTGCTGAAAGAACTAGACCCTAAGGAGGTGAGACTTACAGGTGCGACAAGTATATTTGATGAGTAAGTACCTATGCTATAGGTGGCGAGGGAGGCATGACTATGCCTGTCGAGGCAAAGTACAAACAATAAGGCGTCTGGTAAACCACAGAACTGGCCAATATAGTACATGTTGGCATAAACATGAGCCAGATAAACAACACGATAATGAATCCCACATACATATTGTGTATGCGATAACAGCCAAGACTTGTACAATAATATCTTAGTACAAGAGATATAAATACAACCCAGATTCCCCTGAAAACAAGAAAGGGCTCTGAAAATCTGACTGATACATACAAACAAAAAGGCGCTGCAAGCGGCTAAGGCCAACATCATCAAATGTATGGAGCTGCATCAAAGGCTGTGATGAAGAGGTCATCCGGGTATCTGGGGGGCTACCTGTAGGGCCACCCCCTCATGAGGGCTGAGACATCTCACACACACCCGGGAATCACCGATATCAACTGCTGCATCACTGAACCATCAAGTATACGGATCTTAAACGTGCTGAAAGGAGCTGGAGCTGAGAAACAATAAATTCAAAGGGAAATAAGGAGTCCCTTTGCCTGATTCGAGGCACCGAACAAGAGTGGAATATGGAACCAAGGTACACTGCCCTCTAGACCTGTCTTCTGGAATTATTGAGTTGATGTTGACAGAAGGAGGTCCGCCATAGGTGAGGTAATAAGGGATCCTCAACTAAGGCATGAGAGAAAATATTAGAGCGACTGACAGACTGACACCAATGATGATGATGAAATGGGGGGTATTGAGTAGTGAACGGACGACTTCCCTTGTTAGAGCATAAAGGGCACGGATGACTTGGCAGCGACTGACACAATATCATGAGGGATAGGGGACAGTGGGACTGAAATCCATAATGTGTAACACGAGAGAGGGTCCAAGCACTGAAGGATGGATGACTATAACGGGATTCAAAGGGACTCGGGATAGACCCCATGAATGTAATGCTGACTCAACTCAGATGCTCTAAAAAAGGGTGACTCGATGTTGCTGCCACATGGAAAAGGTCCAATGGGGACCACAAAAACATGAGTACAAGATGGTAACTCACGACGAAAGTCGACACGAGCGTGGACAAGTATGGGGGGAAAAGTGGTGCCCCTTGTACGAGTGTTGCAAGTGAAGAGATTCGATTTTGAGGAGGGGTGAAGTATCAAATCACTAAAAACTAATAGATACCCATTTTAGGGCTCGGTGAGAGCTTTCCAACGGTACATACAGTTTTGTAAACGAAGCTACGGTTTGGTCGCAACAGACGAAAGAAAAAATGGGGGTTTCTCTTTTAATAAGGCGTTTTCCCTCCAAATTCACTCATTTGCATGTGGAGCTGTGGTGAATGTAGAGAGGAGAGAAGGCCCTAAATCTTGCAGTGATCGTAGCGGACAAACCAACCATTGGATTCAAGATTTGTCAGTTGCAGGAAAGAGGCCTAAAACTAATCTTTCTTTTTAAGGAATTAAAAGTTTAGATTAGGTTCCCAGGGCTCAGGAATAGACCCCTGCTCCTCCTCATGACCGAGTCGCACTTTTTGAGGAAAAAAGTTCGACCTGGGTAGCAGGTTTTGAGCAAAAAACTGCAACCTGTCCCAGGTTTGGGCCTGAAAAGTGCGACCTGTCAGGGAGGGGTTTGCTGGTACTGTTTTTTGGCTGAGTATTGGATTTTTATGATGAGATACAGTCTTTCCTATCTATATTCTGACAAATGTGATGGTTTTGTGCATATATGGCAGAATTACGGATCAACTGGAGAGAAAGAGAGTCGGGTGCATTACGGTCGGAGATCTGGGAGGATCAAGGTGTCTGCAGTGCACTGGCCAGATTTGGGGTTCTAAAGTTTGTGGAGAACCCTTTGATGAGAGATGGAGAGCCCTTATTGGCTCGAATTTTCAGCAATTGGGACTCGGACCATGAGGTCTTTAAAATGTAGGGGCACCGGATCGAGTTGAAGGTCCAGGATATATATTTCCTGACTGGTCTCCCACCACTTTGGATGGTAGGGAATACTCAGCCAGTATTACCGCGGGGGCGGAATATCATAAATTTTGTAGAGCGCCATTTTCGACCAGGTCTCCAAGTCAAGGGGACTCGAATACCCATCGGGGACTTGCAGAGGTTAGAGACCCGTGCTATGGTCACAGCAGTGCTGCGGATCCTGGGCAACCAGGCACTCCATCACATCACTAGAGGGCAGATGATGCTTGTAGAGAGTGTTTTGAGTGGGACCTACTATGAGTGGGCTCAGATGATGTTGTCTTCGTTGAAACGACAGTTGTCGCTATGCAAGCGGCAAGTGAACCATGTCTGTACATATGGTACATTTTTGTGCTCGTTCTTCTTTGAGAAGATCCCGACACTTCGACCTCACATACAGCTCCAAGATGGGGGCCCGAGAGAGCCAAGGATGAGTTGGTGGGGGCGACTACTGTGCAAAGGAGGAGGTGGGACGGTTGGACAGGTGTTCCGACCCAAGTTCTTTGCTCATTAGGATCAGATGCCATTGTATATAGACGAATATCCCTATAGTGGGATGAGTTATTGTGGGGACTTGGATTTGCCACTGTCGCTTGGTCGAATATGGGGGCCTGATGGTAAGTGACAAATTTCTAATATTTTATGTGCATGTAAAGGTCTATAATATTGTATGTGGTACTGATTCTTTCACTTTTGGTATGTAGATATAGCACCAGTAAAACCGGCCGAATATATGGGACAACCTACAATATCAGGAGCCGCGAGACCTAGTGGAGAGAGGGTGCAGCAAAATGAGGATGCAATAGCCCTCCTAGAGGATATCCATCATAGATGTGAGAGACTTCTTACCAATGTTTGAGAGCGCGGCTGTCAGGACTTAGATGACCAGTACATAGAGCCATGTATTGGTCTACCCTTGGAGTGGCGAGGGGTCATGCAGCGCATGGAGATGGCCGGACAGGGTATGCATGATCTACGAGCTGTGGGAGTAGAGCCATTGGCTCGAGATCCTCCAGATAGTGATTAGTGTGTAGGGGTAGGTGGTGCCCTCAGTTTTGAGTTTTGTAACATGCTATGGGCGTGTCATATGTATCAGAGTGGATGGGCTCTAAAAAATTTTATACGACACATATTATGGATATGCATCGTTTTGATATTTTTATGTTATTGTCTTATGTTAAATGTGTGTGCTAAATGCCAATCTAGAATGTTGTTTGCAATTCTATCTACATAGTGATTTTGTGCTCTAGGTACATGACTAAATGTATTGATTTCAAATTCACGCATCAAAAGCTTCACTCGTAAATATCTTCTATAAAGGATAGGATTATGCACGCGATAGACACCATTCAATTGCATGACAAGAAGCAGGGAATCTAAACGAACATGAAGGTGAAGGATGCGATGTGAAAGGGCATCGACTAATAAACCTCATACTGCATCATATTCGGCCTGGTTATTGGTAGTAGTATCAATGCATACCCCATTTGAGAGAACAAGGGAGTGCAAGGAGGTAAAAATGGCCCAACCTGCCGAGGCCAGATTCTTGGAGTAGCGACTTGCACCATCAGCAAAACCGATATAAGGTGTGGACGAAAGGTCCATATGAAAGGTGCCACAAGACAATAAATGGAAGGATGATGAACAATGCTAGAAACCTTAGCGCAAAGTAGAAATCGAACGCACTCCACAGGAGGGAGTGATCTAGGTAAGATTTCTACTACTCACATGCCGACGGTGAGGTGGAGTGTGGGAGCTACCGGAGGTGTAGCTTGTCTTGAGATCACGGAAGTCACCATAGGCACGGGTGGTGCTATCCCATTGATGAGCGGTAAAGATGAAGTCAAGGGTGGACATGGATTCCATGATGTCATCATCGCAATATAATATGGAGTGATTGGAGGAAGGGAGACCACATGACGTGGCAAAGCTACCTGACTCATCATCATGAGAAGAAAGGTTCACATGCACATCGTCACACGAGATGATGGAAGAAAAAGCAGATAAGGGATCTACTGATGTTGAGCCCAGGGTGATCGCTGAAGGGAGGTCAAGCGAAACAATAGGGGAAGATTCAAAGGGAGCTTCCATCCAAGGTCTCATAGATGATGAAAGGTAGAGGATGGTGGCCGCAGGCTCCTTCATCTCAACATCAAGTGGAGGAATGTCAATGGGAGTGGGTAAATCCTCAGTCTAGCCTGCAGCATACTACGCAATTACGGGAGAGGCAGATTGGTTTTGTTCAATCTCGTACTCCCACACTACCTCTAACGAGGCGCGGTAATGCGTAAGGAAGGAAAAATGGTGAGAATAATGGCCATGGAGATCACACAACGCACAAGGTTGGTTAGTGTGAATAGTTTTAGGATTCTTGGCTGCGGTCGAGGAAGAAACAGGGGCTTCAGGGACCGTAGACTCAGGGAACGCAACTTTAACCATGGGCTTGATACGGGGCAATTTAGGATAGTTATAGGTGGTATGGCCGATGAAATCTCACAAAGCATAGGGCTTTGTGGGTGAGGGAGGTGCAGGGTCTGTGGAGACAGCCTTGTCTTTGGAAGCCCTCTTACGAGCTTTGCCCTTCTTACCCGAAGCGGTCGCAACAGGAGGGGGTTCTTGTTGAGGTGGTTGAGGCATTGTTGTAGCGGGAGAAGTCATTGGGACTGGTTGAACCAGGGTCAAAGCAAGGTAAGGTTTGGGTTGACCTGGTGGGGTAGTGGCTAAAGGATCAAAGTACCAGACCAGAATCCCAAGGGTCAAGTTAGGAAGAGAGAGGGTGGCCATGACAGGTGTCGTATAGTCTCCTGGTGGGGGAGCTAGGAACGGTATCTGACGGGAGGGGTAATGGATAGTTGGAATGACTCCTAAATGGTTAAGGCCTATAGGAACCATTCCAGGAGGGTAAAGAGGCTCATGAGTACTAGATAAAGGGCCAAGAGGAGGAGGTCCAAAAGGTTGAATCAAAGGGCTAGGAGAAGGCTGCGGAGGGCAAGGAGGCTACTGACCAGCCGAGGCGGGCCGCTTGAGGGTAGTCCAAGACGATTGCATCATGCAAACATTCGATGAGTTGGGATCAAAGACTGGAGGAGGAAGACCAAGGAATGTACCAAGCAGTGAGGAATATTTGTAGACTCTGGGTGAAACACTAGTCAAAGGATCGATGGTTTGCTTGTTAGCCACCGAAGAGATAGTGGACTCATGGGAGGTCTCAGACTTCGGTTCGTAATATTTCAACTGGTCAATGGTGACTATCTTTCCATTATGAGGGAAGGACATCTTGCGGTGGAGTGTGGAAAGGACAACAGATCTCGCATAAGTGTAGCTACAACCCAATAGAATGTTGTAATCTAAGGGGTCATCTATGACTTCTATGTCAACGCAAACATTCTTGCCCGCAAGAGTAATGGAACAATTGCACAATAAGCCAATGGGCTTGGAGGCATGGCCATCCCACGCTCGGAGAGTGATCGTGGAAGGAGCCAACTCAGGTGATCCGAGTTGCTTTAAACCGAAGCAGACATCACGCAGGTGGATGCCCCCTCATCAATAATGCACCGGTAAACGTTAGCGTTCCGGATCTTGACTGGGATTTGGAAGGTGACGGAAGCAGGGAGAGGAGGATGTTCTAAGCGGTCAACATCAAAGACAATCAATCGATCGTCAGAAGGATCTACAGTGCCCATGACAGATAGTAGATCTTTTCATTGTGAAGGGCACGACTAGAGGAGTTCTAGTGTTGAAATGGAAGCAGGGGATTGTGCCAAATCATCGACTATGTTGTGCGAATGGGAAGCTTTGCTAGAAGCAGCATTTCACATAGTGGTCCCTTAGGGATCTTGATATGAATCATCACCCTGGGCTAAGGGATCTGCAAGGGACTCTTAGGTGTCGGAAGAGGCTCTATAGAGACCGAAGGAGGCATCTCGAGGACAGACGTAGTGGGAGGCTTGTTGTACTGACGTGATCGAGTCTGAAGATTGATGTCTACGGTTAAAGGTTGACCAGCGTTCATCATGAGAATCTAGTAATCAGGGGTACTAGACGGAAGAGTTTGAGTGGCCACTTGACCTTCAGGTGGTTTGGTAGCCACAAATCCTTGCTGAGGGAAAGGATTAGTAAGCACAGCCGGTTGGCTAGGTGCAGCAATAGGAGGGACGGAAGGGGAGGCTTGCTATCCTCGCAATGTTGCTTGAGACTCCCATAGTTATCGCATTTGTGGCAAAAGAGGACAATCATGTGTGTAATGGCCATGAACACTACAACAAGAACAAGGCTTGTTCGTGTGAACAAGCCTTTCCTGCTTGGGCTGAGTGCCTTGTTGCTGGTTCATAGTGTTAGGAGCATTACCTTGATTAGGTCAAATATTACCAGGGACAGCTTGATTTTGAGTGCCTTAACTCTTCGTTTTTTAGGGAAGAGGATAAGTCATGCCCTACTGCACATGCACCTGCCCCCGAGGGGGCAGTGGTTGTTGTTGTGGGGGTTGAGAAAGCAAGGGAGGAGGAGGTGCTAATGCTGGGGGAGCTAGAGCACCAGACTGTGGATACGGATAACAAGGAGGTTGGGTAACAGTGTGGTAAACAGGAGGTTGCGCAAAAAGAGGAGGCATGCCGTATCCTGGATACGTGCTACCGGGAGGGGAAAAAATGCAGGATCGTTTGGCCCCCCCGTGAGGAAAACTAGAGCCCATGGGAGGTTGAGCAATGATAACAACACAAACACGACACTTGCATTTTTTGGGCCAAAATTTGTGACCTGCACTTCTAGCACTCTCGGTGGTAGGTTTCAGAAAAATTTGTCGTCTCAACTGCGGCTGATGTGTGTCACCTGCGCAATAGGTCTGAAAACACACGGAAGTCAGAATTTTTATCATTTTAGGGTTTTATAGGTTAAAAACAACATCAAGAAAAGAAAAAACAAGGGGCTGAAGAGAAATCCTAGGGTTTGAAGCAGCTGGATATGCAAGGATCAGAAAAAAGACAGCAGTCATAATCATAAACCCGTTTGGAGTCGCCAGTTGTTATTATGAATCTTAATTCCAAGTGTACGAAAAAAGACCACTTTAGTTGCGCATAACAAACAACCCTAACAGTAAAGATGGCTGCTAATATCCTCAGATCTATAGTTAGGTGATCAAGATAAATGCTGCAAAATTCTAGATCTCTACATTAGAAGACATTAAGCAGTAGAAAAAACAAGATTTACTCCATGCATCCAATAGACAAGACAAGAATATGTTGAATGAATTTTGTATTAATGGCACCTGGGAGGAAAACACAAGAGGGTGTTCCCTGTTCTTTTCAATGGGATGGGTTCTTTTAAGTCCTCATCACTTCAGATCTAAAATTCCTCTCTCTTGATGGTGTAGAAAACCAAAACAAAAAATGATAGCAAAATATGACTATGATGGTGGATCAATAGTCAGAACAAAAGTATAGATCCAGAGTGATCTTTAGGCAACAAAAGGAGGTAAATGAATGGGAAAACCCTTCTATTTATAACAAAATATTGAGTTAGTCTAGATATTGGTGCATAATTAAAATATTATTAACCAAATCAAGATCCAACTTTTATGTAATATTTTATTATATTTGTTGGAGGGAAAAGGAATTTGACTTGGGTCAAATCCCTTTATTTGTAAATAATAAATAAATAAATTATTTATTTATCATTTTAAGGATGTGGTTGAGTAATAATCAAATAAATAATGATTTATTTAATTATTTAAGGGTGAATTAGTCATATTTAACAAAGAATATTATTTAAATAAGGTTTAAATAATCATTCTTAGAAAATAATAAGATAAATAATTATTTATCTAATTAATTTCCTTGTTTTGGGTTAAATATAACCAGGAATATTAATTAAACTATTGTTTAACTAATTATTCCTTGAGGAAAATCAAACAAATGTATATTTATTTAATATTTCTTCATGGGGTTTCCTGTTTAGACCATAAACAACTTAATAAAGGTGGTTTACTAAGTTATTTTCATAGTGAAAGCAATTTTACTTAGGGTAAAATTGGTCTTACATGGTGTACTTGGGTCCATCTAATGATAATAGGTTAGATGACCAAAAAATGGTGTAATAATGAGAAAAATATGACACTAAGAAACACTAGCGGACATAAGCTTGCTACGTTTCTGGAAGCCTATTTTCAGTGGATGTACCATATTTTTGAGTGTGTAAGGATTATGGATTCATTATTCTATGCCACTCACAACTATGCAAAAACGGAGGATATTTTCATAATTTGGGTGAAGGTTCCATTGAAGCTTAGACAGACACCCACCCACACATACAATACAAAGTCACTCAAGAAGAATTATCAATTATTGGTCATCTTAGTTTGTAGAATATATGGCCAATCAAGCAAAAAGACCTTTATTGAGGGGTGAGCTATCCTATTGATCCATCTAGTGAACGAGGGGAATTCGTTCAACTGGTCAGACCATTTGGCTCATCAGCTGAGATCCCATATAGCACAAGCTTGAGATCCTCCCAAGGTCGAGAAAGAAAGGTTTTATATGTATGCATAAGTACTGGATGAAATTTTGTGCACAGAATCAGTTTCCTGGCATGACCTGGATGTGGACACCGAGATAAATTGTCATGCATATTTATTGCAAGCTACTTTCGGATTTCATCCATAGAAGATTTATGGAGAAGCTAATTAATCACTTCATCATCCCGCTTTACAGGCTTATCTTTCAGGAGGACCCACCTTGCATGTCACGAAGAGAAATGGAGGAGATATTCGAGATTGCAGGTTGGTTCGCCTTATCGAATGGAAAATTGATCAGAGTGTTCGGTGGGCAGAAGTTGCCACATATCTAGCCAAAATATTCCACCGACAAACTTTTCATGCAAGAGGCATCTTACCATCTCGTCACGGGGTTGTGAGTAGCACTGAACATGAAGAATAAAGATCCATGGCCCACGCTTCCTTTTCATATCAGATGGTATGATTTTAAGAATCTCAAAGTTGTAAATATAGAGCCTAAAGCCATAGTGAAGTTTTATTTCCGTACAAAAATATTCAATCCATATTATCCAAGGCAAATTTTCAAGGACCAATGTGCGAGAATCTACTAAAATTGGGTCAGAGGGGAATTTCATTGGTCAGAGGTGGAAGCTTGGAAGAATTTCTACAACTCCTCCAAACCGCAAGAGCTAATTAGTATAGTTGGGACTTCACAGGCTACTCCACTGATGGAAGCATATTCAAAAGAGACAACAACAGTTCCAGAAGAGATAGTAGCAGAAGACAACAACCCGGTATAGGATAAGGGAAAGAGGAAGGTTGTTGACAGTATATAGGATGAGAAAAGTTGGAAGATGAAAGTAGATATTATTATTGAACAAGCATCATGGCAATAGAAGCAAAGAGGAGGCAGATGATATAGAGATCAGAGCAATGGAATATAGAGAAGAAAAGCTTGGAGGAATAAGAGCTCAGAGTGTAGAAATAAGAACAAGAGATAAGGGAAGAATGGTAGATAAGGAGAAGAGAACAATAGGAGAAGTAGAAGCAGGAAGAAGAAGGAAGGAAAGGTGCCATATCAAAAGGAACAACACCCATACAAGTTGAAGAACATTTACAAGATCAGCCAGCGACAGAGGGAGTGAGCGAACAGATGCACGGTCGGGAACTTGCTCAGCAAATTAAGGAGTTGATCAAGGTTTCATATATGGAGTTGGCTGAAATATGAAGATGTGGACCTGATTCCCGATGCACCACATGCCACCATTTAGACTCCAACACCTCCAGCCGTAGAGCCAACCCTGAGCGAGGAAGGGGATGATCCAGTGATGGATGTGTAAAATTTGTCTATTGATGAACTCCAAAGGAACATTGTATAAGCATGGAGAAAGCACTTCCGAGATGATCATGCATCACCTACATTTATGAGAGAAAGGGTGATAGTGGCAGACACCAGCAAGAATCCAAGCACCATTTCCGAAGCCAATGTGACCTTTGTAGGTGCGAAGAAAACTAACAGTCAGTATTTGTTGGATAAGAATAAATAGCTGGCAAAGAATATACATGTTTTCTGATAAGAGAATAAACATCTTCACGCAATAGCGCATATTGCATCTTCCGTGTAGGTATACCTAGAGGAGATGAGAGCAACGATACTTGTTGAAGTATCCACAATTGGAGAAACTATGCAAGATATCTATGAGGAGCTTATGACTGTACATAAAGTAGTTTTCCACTTACATGAATTGCAATGGAAGAGCAAAGATTTTGTCAAAATCATCAAGAATGTACAAGATGCTATCACCACCATGCATGATTGGACAACGCGATACAAAGGGAAACCACTTACCTTGATCAAGAAGATGAACCCGCAGGAAGAGCTAGAGAAAGAATGACTTTGGATGTTGATCCAGAACAATAAGAAAATTTCATTTTTCTTTGGAAACATTCATACCTCATATGTACAGATATATAAAAATTTGGATTTCATGGGGAGAAACCACGAGATCCCATCAATTGGCACACTCACCAAGACTAAACGCAAACGAAAAGTCGTGCAAGAGATCGATCAATACTTGAAGTAGCCAAAGAAGATGACCACCCAAGACGACTTAGAGCTTAATAGATAGAACATGCATACCTACATCGATGGTCTTCTTCATATCAGAACAATGTTGCTCCCGATTGAGAAAGAGATTCAAAGCGGTTGTAAGAAATTGTAGTTAAATTCTATGGGGGCAAGAGTTCACTTCCATCCTGACACTATAACGTAGTTTGCAAAGACCATCGAACAATACCGAGATTGGCATCAATATGTGATCGAGAAACATCAAGTTGAAGTTTCCCATCTTGAGTTCACCCAAACTCTGGCATCATAGTATTTTGTCTTGTTAGGTTGTCAAGTTGTCTCTACCCTATTTTCCCATATAAGGGTACGAGTGGAGAATGTAATATTATTTCTAATTATTGTTAAAGTGAAATTCCAAGTGTCTTTGTTGGAATGTGAAGATGTAATATAATGAGTTATTTTGTAAGAATTTGAAGAGTCGTGATGGGATTCCAATAGTCACAAAGGGGCACGCCAAGATTCACCCCCCTTTATTATAAATATATCCTCATAACTCATGTTAGAGGCTTTTGGGAGCCAATTTTTTGGCTAGGCTTAGGCTTAGGAAGAGCTTGGGTTTTTTTTGTGAGCCTTAGCTTCTCTGTAGCATAGAGGGAGTGTACTTCTATAGAGGATTAGGTCTTGTAGACTTCACGTTCCACTATTAGGGCAAGTGGCTTGTCAAATTTTGTATGTATGATTGGAACTATCACTTTTAATAAAACTCAGAGACATCACGCTTTCATGCATATGTTGTGGATATAGTAGGACTATTCTTGTTGTATTTGAAATATATGTTATTTAACTTACACATATGCTTATGAACTATTTAATTTGTAATTGTATGAATCTTGTTGGATGTGTGTTCTTGTGTTAATATGTCACCTTAATTTGTTGACTATTCTACTTGTTAGTTTGTGTGATGTCATTTTGAACACATCTTCCTTCTAAGATACGTACTATTAGAGGCTTCCAAGGGGCACACTTTATTTTCACTTCGTCTGTTGGAACTGTCATATGTTGCACTTGAATCTCCACAGGGTCACACACTTATTCTAACCAAATACATCGTGCACCACTCTATGCATTTTACAAACAAAGGCAGATCATTAACACCCCATTGTTTGGAATCCTACTCAAAACAGTGTGATGTCTAGTTGGGACTTCATATTGGGGAGAAGTCTAGTTGGGACTAAACACAAATGGAAATTCAAGCAGAAGATTGATCAATACATAGATCAGTCGAAGCAGATGGCCACCCAGGAGGACTTAGAGCTTAATAGAAAGAACATGTAGACCTACATCGATGGTCTTGTTCATATTAGAACAATGTTTCTCATGATTGAGAAAGTGGTTCAAAGAGGTTCTAAGACATTGTACCCGGATTCTATGGAAGAAAGAGTTCACTTCCAACCTAACACTATCATGCAGTTTAGGGAGACCATCGAACAATACCGAGCTTCGCATCAATATGTGACTAAGAAACATCAAGTCGAAATTTCCCAACTTGAGTTCAACCAAATTCCAGCATCATAGTTTTTTTTCTTGTTAGGATTTAAATTTGTATCTACCCTATTTTGTCTTATATGGGTACGAGTGGAAAATATAATATTATTTCTAATTATTGTAAAAGTAAAATTCCAAGTGTCCTTGTTGGAATGTGAAGAGTCATATGTAATGTAATGAGTTATTTTTCAAGAAGTTGAAGAGTCATGAGGGGAGTCCAAGAGTCACAAAGGGATCATGCCAAGATTCACCCCCCTTTTTTATAAATATATCCTCATAACCCATGTAAGAGGCTTTGGGGAGCGAAGATTTTGGCTGGGCTTAGGCTTAGGAAGATCTTGGGAGTTTGTGTGAGCCTTGTATTCTCTATAGCATAGAGGGAGTGTAATTCTTTGGAGGATAAAATGTTGTAGACCTCACGTTCAACTATTGGGGCAAGTGGCTTGTCAAATATTGTATGTATGATTGGAACTATCACTTTTAACAAAACTGAGAGTCGAAACGCTTTCATGCATATTTTTTGGATATAGTAGGACTATTCTTGTTATTTTTGTAATATATGTTAATTAACTTACACATATTATTATGAACTATTTAATTTTAATTTGTATGAATCTTTTTGGATGCATGTTGATGTGTTAATGCGTCACCTTAACTTGTGGACTATTCCACTTTTTATTTCGTGTGATGTCATTCTTCTTGTGTGTTCCTTTTAAGCTACATACTATTACAGGCTTCTAAGGGGCACACTTTCTTTTCCATTTGTGTGTTGGAACCATCATATGTTTCACTTGACTCTCCTCAGGGTCACACACTTGTTATTACCAAAGACACCCTGCACCACTCTATACATTTTGTAAACCAAGGAAGATCATTAACACCCCAATGTTGGGACTCCTACTCCAAACGGTGTGAGGTCTAGTTGGAACTTCATATCGGGGATATCCCCTGAATGTTGGCGGGTCTAGCACCATTAGCATTTATGTCACTAGAAGGAGGGTCAGATGACAAGCTTATCCCTTGAAGTTTGTTTTGAAATTCTGCACGTATCTAATGACTTCTTCCCAAAACATACTCCCGACATGTTTTTCCAAAAACCTAAAATTATAAGTGCCTGTGAATATCATTGATGACTTGTCACCTTTTAAATTTTATGGCAAGGGCGAAACAACCATATTTGAGCATACTGATCATTTTCTTCAATTTTTCATAGCGAAAAGAATCCCCATTGAGGATGTTGGATGTTGGTTGTTCATTCTCACTTTCAAAGGGCATTTAAGGCAATGATGTCACACATTGACCAATGCCTCCATTCACTCTTTCGAACATCTTGTTACAGAATTGTTTCATGATTTTGACAAGTATGATCATAAATGTTTGTGCAAGAAAATTTTAGAATTGTGAAAATCACCTGATGTATCACTATATCATTTTCACAATCATTTTATAAATTTATGTTTTGGATTTCTAGAAGATAAAGTTGATTGGGATTTCTTGTCCGAAATATTTCGATATCTTGTTCGTATTTCACTAAGTCTGCACGAGTTAGAGCTTCTAAATATGCGGCGAACAAGATTGTTGTCCCAAGTGAAATTATGTCCCCTTCTCATAAAAAAACTCTAGTTCCAAAGGTTGAGGTGGGAGAAATTTAGATTTTATCTGTTGATCTACCACCGTCTTCTCCCACCCGAGATACTCATAATTTCAGTGCAGGTTTGGACTGTGAGTGTGATGGTTATGAGGAAGTGTTATCTCCTCGTCCTCCATCCTTTGGTCCCTGTGATCCTTCGGATTGAGAGTTTTTGCATTCACCTATTTCAAATATTTATTTTGAAGTTCACGAGTATCAATTTTTGGATGGAGTTGGTGTTGTGTAGCCAACTTGCAATATCATTTACGACGAATATGTGTGGGATTCCATTGTTGAACAAGAATATGTGATGGAAGATCACTTTCTTCCTTCTGCACCTCTCTCACATCATCCTGACATTGTCCATGATTCTTCCACTATTGTTAAGTCTTGTGAAAATTTGGTTTCTAATGATGTTACTACTTCCAATCATTCACAGAACATGTGGGATGTCAGTTTTTCATCTATATGCGGAGAGGATAAATATTCTACTCATCATCTTATCAATATCTCATCTTACCTTTTTGAAAACACAGAAGGTGAAATTTTGTGTCTTTCATCTCCCCCTCTTTACGATTAATCAGACTATGAGGATGCCCCCGCTAGTAATCTTGAACTTTCTCATCATGGTTTTTGTGACCTTTTCTTTGATTCAGTTGGTCACGATTTTGATTATTTCGTTGTTGATTTTTCGAAGCCACTAAAATTTGATGATCTACCTTCTAATGAGTTGGAACCTCCCAAAGTTTTTGAGGCACTTCAGCCCGAGCTGATGGTTATGTTAGGTTCTCATAGTCTTGAGTTCAGTTCCAATTTTGATCATAAGAGTGTTGAATATTTCGAGTCTCCTCATCACTCTATTGCACATATTGAAGATCAAATTGTTTTACGATTTTCGCATCCTCCATCTATATTACATGATCCTATCACTCAATAATTGGAGGAGTCATACATACCGAGCACTGTGCAAAAATGAAAATTTTATTCATTCTTTATGTTTTCTCGCCTTCGTTGTTGGAAAGTTTATGTTTGTAAGTATTTGACTAGCAGTGTGTCACAACACCATGATATAACCGCATCATGATTTCATGCGCTTTTTATCTTTAATTTTCTGCGCATTCATTCAAAATTCGAACGCTATGGTTTTCATTGTCCTGTATTTCTTGTTTATTTTTATTCTTTTATATCTTTCTTGACTTTCATTCCCAAACCTTCATAGGCCAACCAATGCGTCAGTGGCTGAATTAGAAGTATCACTTCACGTGAGTTTGGCCTATTCTCTACTTAGGTTAGGAGTAGTAGTGTTTTGATTTTCTTTCTTTTTTTCTTTGATTTGCTTTACATTCATTTTTTTTCATTATGCTTATTTCCTTTTCTTTATTTTCAGATGCAGATTTGTTACCGCATGAGACCGTGTTTGGCTTCTGAAGCAAGCATGGTGAAATCCAAGAGAAATTTGTTCTGCTATCAATGCTTGGTTTGTTGTGTATTCCCATTCTTTGCACAAATACTGCATTATTTTAAGCTAATGATACTATGATGGAAAATATGTTCCTTGTCAAAGAAAACCGCAGGGAAGTCACGATGTTTGGATTTTAACTGGTACTGCCTACTCTAATCAGTTTTATATTTTAGGTAAATCCTTGTCAACTTAGTCAAGTAGAGTAAGGAGGGGAGGAAAACCTTAAAAACTATGTCAAATATGTATATAAACATCCCTCTCTAAAGGGACAACCTATTATGCTCTCAATAAGTCGAGATCCCTCTTTCGCCCCATGAAATGAATAAGTGTCTATGCACATTCTTTGAAAAACAAAATTGAAAAAAATGAAAACTAATAAAGGGCGAAAGAAGAGAAATGCTTCCTGCGCAAAGAGGTGAAGCAAGCAACTCCTCTGGGGTACTGTCTAGGCTCGCTAGCAGCAAAGAAATGTTTGTGTTCCTAATGTGACTTCGTCATGGTACTATCCAAGCCTGTTGATAGCAGACCAACACAAAAGATGAAAATAAGACTCTGGAAATTTTATTTTACCTGTGCTCTTATATACTCCTCATCCCCAATCGAAACAACTTACTTTGAGTTGGCTTGGTTAGTGTGTCACCTATTAGTGTCAGTCTAGTCATACTGTCATCGGTGATCAAAGCTGCTCTTTTTCAATTGCATATTAGGATTCCCATACCAATAAAATTTCACCATTCCGCTAGGTCAAGGATTCATTGATGGTAGTGATTTCTTATCAGTTTTCCCTCATGTGAAACTTGATGATTCTCCTCTCTATGGTCTTTAGTCATGAAGTTACTCCCACTTTGTGAGTCATGTCAGTAGGTCATAATATGGGTCTCATTAGGTTCTAGGGTCTCACCATGGTCAAATTAATGAGTCAGGTTTCAATAAATATCAACAAGGTCATGAGGAAATCAATAAACTCAAAGTCATAGCACCTGCGGAGATCAAAGAAATGTTTTATTTAGTTTGATGTAATTTTCACCTCAAAACCATTTTTTGAGGTGAAAACATGATACTTTGCCTTTATTATCATTTTTTATGTAATTTTATGTCATCATATGTAATAAGTCACATTTCAAAAGCTGTTATCTCCACAAAGTCATCACCCTGCCATTCAGAGAAGTTTTCCATAACATTTTCAATGCCAAATCATGTTCTAAGTATGTCCATCAGAAGGAGCCCGGAAAGAGCTTTCCAACGGTATATTGCACTCTCAAAACTGACTTCTGGATTGAAATTTATACCTAAGTGAATAAAGTCCTCTATACCCTAAACCTTCCCCTCCATCCCTTTTAAAACCTTATGATTAAATTTAAAGGTTTTATATTATAAAACCCCTTTCTTCCCCTTCCAATGGAAAAATCGCATTATTAAAAATATTATAAAACATATGCGATTAAACCATTTCCCCTCCATACCTTTTAACTTTATAATAAAGTTAAAGTCTTATATAATAAATTCCCTCCGGTTGCAATCGAAAATAATCAAACCACTTCCCCCGCATGACCCTTTAAAACTTTATAACAAAGTTTAAAAGTATTGCATTAAATCCCCACCGATCCATAATCCAATTCCCTTCCCTTTTCATTGCAATCGCAACATTTGAAATGTGCGCTCCGATTGGCCCATGGAAAAAAACTTCGATGTGATTATGTTAAGTCTCTTCCGATTGAACCCCGCCCGGTGAAATCTTGGCCTTCAATCTGCCCATCCGATCGGACGACCCATACTTCATCGGCACTTTTGATTGACTTCCCTCGATTGAAATCCTCTGATTACACTCCCACCATCGATCTACTCATCAGATCCGATGGCCCATACTTCATCGGCGTTTTTTATTGACTCCTCCCAATTGTGAACTCCCAATTACCCCTCTGTCGTCGATCTTCCCATTCGATCGGACGGCCCATAGTCAATTGCACCATCGCAATCGGTGAAATCCCGTTGCGCCATATATTTTGTCTCCGGTCTCTCTCGATTCCGATTGACCTTTGGGCCCACCACATAATACTTCCGCCCCATTCATACTAAAATGGCCTTTCCCTTTGTAAAACATAAATTTTATTTTTAATTCGTTTTACAAAGTCGTGCCCCCATCGCTTATCCCCATCACATCGGAGGAATTGTATTATGTTATACTCCGCCCCAAGCTTCCGATTCCGATTCCGATTGATTACCCGGTCCCACCAAAAGACCCTTCACTCTTTCACTGTAAAATCCTTCCTCCCTTTGTAAAAAAGCGAAAACCATTTTTTTTTGCTTCAAAGGGATTTTCCCACTCTCTCATTGCATCACCCATCGGACCTATGCCAATCGCATCGGAGGTTTTTCCTCATCCCAATACATCTACTCCTTTTCCCACTCCGATCCCGATTGCGATGATGCCATCGCAATGCGTATTTTCAATATTTTATTATGTATCCCCTCTTCCCCATTGATTCCGATTGCAATTGTGACCCGGTCCCACCTCCTCTCCCTTTGATCCCTCCATCCAAAATGGTTTTTCCCTTCACTTAAGGCATAATTTCATTTTATGTTATGTCAAAGGTATTTTATTAAAAGTCAGTTTTCTTCAAATAAAATGGAAAGAAACAGTCAAAGGCCGAGAGCTACAATGAGGCCAAGATTTTTACAACAGCAGGAAAATAGGATCATCTCTTCAAATTGCCTATTTTTTGATTCAGTAGCGTCACAGTGAATCTGCCAAAATGGTCAAATGTAATGCTGCTCCTTTTAGGGAAATTGTTGGTTCTCTTTTCTATCTTCAGATTTCAGTTCTTGAGCTGTTAAAACAACTCCCTTTTTCTCTGGATCTATGTTCCCACATTTCAGTCTATTTAATGTAATTGTAAATCATTTGTAAAGCAATCTGAAAATCAGTAAGTAGGGGAATAGTGTGGAAATCAAGAAAAATGCTCTGCGCTCCATTGTAACAGTTTTGGACAGGGAATTAATAAAATATGTAGCTCTGATTTGTGGGATCCATGTGGTATGAAATTTAGCATTCGTTCTCTCCTTTGTGTTCATATGTAAATTGTTATGTTCATCATTCATTCATAAACATCTCTGGTTGAATGCTTTCAAGATAGAAAGGTAGAATCCATTTTTATGCTCTGGCTTGGGAAACCATTCAATACCCTGTGTTTTTCTTCTGTTTGAAAAGGATCCATCTTCTATGCCCTTTTCAGCTCCTCACCAGTCTTTCCATTCCATCCTTATTTAAACTTTATTGCTAAAATTTCCTGCCTACCTTGCACCATAGAATACCTTGTATCCTGATTTAATTCCCTAGTTTCAAACTATCCCATTTTGTCCCACACATCCCTGAAAAAATCATTCATTTTATTAAACATTTTTCCCATTATTATACCTAGCCTAAAATTAGTTCATAATTATAATTTTTTGAATATCCTTTCACGGAGAGAGCCCTCTCCTGACCTTGTAGGGCTAGCTACAAGGCTGAGCATGGTTTAGATGTTACCCTGATTTCCCTTTTTCAGCCTGATGTCCAAATCAGGAGCTAACATCACCGATGAAGAGGATAGATGGGACCATGTATTTAACTCAAACTAAATGAGGAAGTTGTGGTGATAAATGAATTAAACAATAATTCCAAAAGGGTGACACCGTTTTTTCATGTGACAATATTCATTCAGCAATTTGGAGTTCTACCAGTGTTGTCGCTAGTGTTGTAGCAGCTACAACACCCTCCAAAATTTTTCCTTTACTTAGATTTTGGAGCCTAACCTTCTTTTCACAACATCTTATCTTGCATTGCTATCAGGTATTCATGCTTTGATTGATGTTTATCCTTTATATATGCTTCTGTTCACATTCTTTTCACTTAGTTAATCTTTCTAATTCACAAGCTAACCTCCTAACTTAGCCTTGCACAACAATTATGGGATTTCTTACAGAATTTGCACAATCCATGAGGGCAGGAAAAATTCATGACTAGAATTGTGCAAAAATTAGTGGCAGTCATCATTGAGGTCAAAAACTAGGAATTCATGGAAGGTGGCCCAACACTAAGCCCAGAAACTGCACAATCCCTCACTGAGCTCATAAATTGCGTAGTGCATTGAGTCAGAAAGTTGCCCAATTCCTAAAATTGTGCAATCTTTCGAGGTGATGTGCACGGAAAGTTTTCCCCATAAAAAGAAAAAAATTATCCCTAAAAAATAGGGATCTATTTTTAGTAATCCGAAGGAGACACACTTGTTATTTTTGGAAACTTTCGCCATGTGTCACTTTTTCCTTAAATTTTGGCACGCACGTCATTAACCCTAATTTTCTTAAATATATTTAATCGCCACCCATAGAGCTCATTTTCACACCCTATGTTGGAGCTCTAGAATTCTCGAGGAGGTCATGGAACCTTCGGTGCGATCATTGTCGCTTTTCTGGGTGAGTTTCGCATTTATCGCTTGTTGTAGCTTTTACGTTTATTTTTTCTGTTTAGCTTGTCTGCATCTTGATTTTCTTGTTTCTTTACATGCATGGTGGAGTTTCAAATTTATTTATATTTTAGAATTATTGTTTCAAGTTATCATTTTCCTCTAACAAGTGTCGCATCAGCTTCTTCATTTTTTCACCAATGGTCGTTGTTGTAGCGACTCTCCTCATCGATTTGGTTTTCTTCCCGTTCATTCAATTTTTACACTCAATTTTTCTTGTTTAATTCACACTTAGTCATATTTCCACTCAGTCCAGCATTATCTCTCATATCTGCTCATTTTCACAGTTCCCTCGGGAAGATATTCCTTTCCCTTGGTCAATTTTCACTTTTCCCAGCTGGGAACTGCACAATATTAAGGCTCAAGCCAAGAAATTGGCCTCTGGAACCATACAGTGCGCAGTACATGCTAGCCCAACTGTGCATTACGTATTTCCAAAGCTTAGTTTACATCTTTGGCCATTGAGACTGTGCAATGTGCAGCCTCTCCCAAACCACTACCCAGGTTGAACTACACATTGCAGAATCTCAAACCTCAAGTTTCGACCCTTACTACTGGGATGTCCTAATGCATATTTCCCTTAGGTAGCCAACCCATTTTTCCAGTGAAAATTGTGCAATCCTTCCCATCATATGCCTGGTTTTTTTCTTGAACATGGCTTGAAAGTGTTTTTGCGTAAGACTGATGTTTTCTTACCATGAGTGTACTTTCTATTCCACAGGTACAATAGTTGTTGTGCACCTCTCCAATAGTCACTATTACCATGGCACCAAAGAGAGATGCTTCAAAAGAAACCATTGAAATCAAGATTAGGGAAGTAGTTGAGAGAACGTCGGTTAACTTGCCAATATATGCATACAATCAGTTGTTTGTAGAAAAGGAATCAAAACTAACATGGAAGTAGATTAAAGATTCTTTTGCAAAGGAATTTGGGGCATACTTAGAGGACCAACAAGTTTATCTCAACATCCATCAGTCAGGACTAGACATGATTGCACGCAGGTATCCAGCCTTCCCATGTGCAGATGTGATCAGCTGGGTTGTCTCACACATTGATGAGAAAGTGATGATACTTAGCAACACCAGTGGACAGAAGCTTGCTACTTTTCTAGAAACAGGTTTTCAGCGGATTTAGCATCTTCCCAAGCGAGTAAATATCATGGATTCATTATTCTATTACACCCACAGTTATGCGAGCATGAAGGATATTGTGAGAATTTGGGTGAAGGATCTATCAAATTTTAGACAGACGCCCAGCCACACATGAAAGAAAAAGTCACTTAGGAAGGCCTATCAGTTCTTGGTCATATTATCTTGCATAATATATGGCCAACTGAGCATAGAGACCTTTCCTAAGGGGTGGACTATCTTATTAAACCAGCTAGTGAACAAGGGGAAGTCCTTCAACTGGTCAGACCTCTTGGCTCATCAAGTGAGAGCCCATGTAGCGCAAGCCTGGGATCCTCCCAAGGGTCAGCAAGAAAGGTTCTATATGTCTGAATACTTACTAGGTGTATGCACAAAATCATTTTCTTGGTATGAACTGGATTTGGACACTGATAGAAACTGCCATGCATATTTATTGCAATTTTATTTTAGATTGCAGTCATAGAGGAGTTATGGAGCAGCTAAATGATCACTTCATCATCCCACTTTACAGGCTTATATTTCAGGAGTACCCACATTTCATGTCACAAGGTGCGATGGAGGTGATATTCGAGATTGTAGATTAGTTTTCCTTACTGGATGGAACATTGATCAGAGTGTTCAGCAAGTAGAAGACACCACATATTTTTCTGAGATATGCCATCGAAAAGCTTGTCATGCAAGAAGTATCTTACAATTTCACCATAGGGTTGTCAGAAGCACTACACAGGAAGAAGTTCCATGTCCCACGCTCCCTTTGCAGATCAGATTGTACAATATTAATAATCTCAAAGTTTCAGATACTGAAGCTAAAGCAATAGTGAAGTTTGAGTTTGATACAAAAATACTTCAATTCCTATGATCTTAGGGGAATTTGCAAGGACCACTATGTGAGAATATACTAAAATTGGTTCAGCGGGGAATTTAAATGGTCGAAGGAGGAAACTTGGAAGAATTTCTACAACTCCTCCATAACATGAAAACCGATCACTATAGCTAGGACTTCACAGGCTACTCCACAAATGACAATAGTTCCATAAGAGACAATAGCAGAAGAAAATAACCCGGTATAGGAAGGTAGCTGACAGTGTAGGGGAGGTGAAAATCTAGAAGATGCAAGAATATCCTATTGCTGAACAAGTATCTTTGGCAATAGAATCAAAGAGGAGGAAGAGGCTACAGAGAGTAGAGTGGAGGAAGAGAGAGAAGAAAAGCTTGGAGGAAGTAGAGCTGAGAGTGAATAAAGCAGAATAAGATATAGGGGAAGAATGAGAGATACGGAGAAGAGAAAAGGAGGAGAAGCAGAATAAGGAAGAATAAGGAAGGAAAGGTGCCATAGCATAAGGAACGACACCCATACAGGTTAAAGAGTAGGTACAGGATCAACCAGCAACAGAGGGAGTGAGCGAACAGATGCAGGACAGGAGCTTGCTCAAAAAATTGAGAATTTGATTGAATTTGCAGATATGGATTTCGGACCGGAGCTACAAGATGAAGATGTGGACGTGATTCCCAATGCACCACAGGCCATTGTTCAAACTCTACCACCTCCAACCATAGAGCCAGCCCCGAGCGAGGAAGGGGAGATAGTTCCCCTAAATTATGATATGGTAATGGATGTGTATAGTATTTCATTTGATGAACTCTAGAAGAATATTATACAAGCACAGAGAAGTCTCTTCTGGATGAGCATGCATCACATGAATTTATGAGAGAAAGGGTGATAGTTGCGAACACCGACAAGAATCCAAGCATTATTTCCGAAGCCAACTTGGCCTTCACAGGTGCAGAGAAATCTAACACTTAGTGTTTATTGGACGAGAATAAATAGTTTCCACAAAATCTACAGGTTGTTCAGCAATAGAATTAACATCTTCATGCAGTAGCGCAGAATGCACCTTCTGCATAGGTCTACCTAGAGGAGATGAAAGTAGCGATACTTTCTTAAGTATCCACAATTGCAGACACTATGTGGGATCTATATGAGGAGCTTGTCACTATACATAAAGTAGTTTTTTTCTTACATGATTTGCATTGACAAAGCAAAGAGTTTTTCAAGTCCTCAGGAATGTAAAATTTTCTATCACCATCGTGCATGATTGGACAATGTGATACAAGGGGTTAGCACTTAGCTTGTTCAAGAAGATAAATTCATAGGAAGAGCTAGAGAAAGTGAAAATTTGGATGTTGATCCAAAACAACAAGCAACTCTCCTCTTTCATTGGAAACATTCAGACCTCATATGTACGGATATATAAAAAAATTTAATTCATGGTGACAACCGACGTGATCCCATCACTTGGCACACTCACTGAGACTAAAATCAATTGGCAAGTCAGGCAGGAGATCGATCAGTACTTAGAGCAGCTGAAGGTGATGGCCACCAAGGAGGACTTAGATTTGAATAGAAAGAGCATGCATACCTACATTGATTTTCCTATTGAGATCAGAACAATGTTGCTCCTAATTAAGAAAGAGTTTCAGACCAGTTCCAAGACATTGTACTCGAATGATATGGAGGCAAGAGTTCGCTTCCAGCCTAACACTATCATGCAGTTTGGGGAGACCATCAAACAGTACCGAGGTTGGAATCAGTATGTAACCTAGAAACATCAAGTCGAATTTTCCCATATTGAGTTCAACTAAACTCTAGCATCATAATGTTTTTTCTTGTTAGGTTGTCAAGTTGTCTCTACCTTTTTGTATATGGGTACAAATGGAAAAGGTAATATTATTTCTAATTATTGTAAAAGTGAAATTCCAAGTGTCTTCGTTGGAATGTGAAGAGTCGTATGTATTATAATGAATTATTTTGTAATAAGTTTAAGAGTCATGATGGGAGTCCAAGAGTCAAAAAGGCGGCATTCCAAGATTCACCACCCTTTATTATAAATATATCCTCATAACTCATGTAAGAGGCTTTTTTGAGCCAAGATTTTGGCTAGGCTTAGGCTTAGGAAGAGCTTGGGAGTTTTGTGTGAGCCTTAGCTTATCCTTAGCATAGAGGTAGTATACTTATTTGGAGGAGCATGTGTTGTAAACTTCACATTCCACTATTGGGGCAATTGGCTTGTCAAATGTTGTATGTATGATCGGAACGATCACTTTTAATAAAATTTAGAGCAAGCACGCTTTCATGCATATGTTGTGGATATAGTAGGACTATTCTTGTTGTATTTGCAATATATGTTATGTAACTTACGCATATTCTTATGAACTATTTCGTTTGCATTTGTATGAATCTTGTTCTATGCATGTTCTTGTGTTAATATGTCACCTTAATTTGTGGACTATTTTTCTTGTTAGTCCATGTGATGTCATTTTCATCATGTGTTCCTTCTAAGCTACGTACTATTATAGGCTTCCAAGGGGAACACTTTATTTTCACTTCGTGTGTTGGAACTGTCATATGTTGCACTTGACTCTCTGGAGGGTCACACACTTGTTCTCACCAAAGACACCGTGCACCACTCTATTCGTTTTGCAAACCAAGGCAGATCATTAACACCCCACTATTGAGACTAATACTCGAAACGGTGTGATGTCTAATTGGGACTTCATATCGGATATATCCCCTGATTTTGGCGAGTCCAGCACCGTCAACAACTACATTACTATATTTCCCACTTTTACACAACTTTCACAGAAGGCAAGTCGCACAAAAACTTAGAATATTGTATGAAATATAAAGTATAAATATTTAAGCTCAAAATAAATATATAACAATGTAAAATTGTAAAAAATATTAAAATAAAAGATCTTCAATTAGAATTAATCATATTCACCAAGAAATGAAGCTTAGGCATGCATTTTAGTGAAGCAAGGAAATGTTGGCCCGCTTCAAAAAAATGCACGCCCAACCTTAATTTCAAGGCCAAATTGAATGAATCAACTTGGAGAGTATTTTTTTATTGATAATAAACATTAATACAATTAAATATTTTTATTTTTTTCACATATATATTTATGTTGTTCAAGAATACTCCAAATTGCATGGATTTCATAGGGTAAAAGTTCGGGTTAGTGTGCCTCAAATAAATGCACACCATGACATGTAATTAATTGGAAGTGATATAATGATCATTCCATCCATGGGTCTACGAAATTGTACCTCATAATTTTTGTGTAACAACGCCTTAATGGGCCTCAGTCTTGTGGTGTAACAACACCCTAATGGACCTTAGTGTTTTTGTTTAACAATGCCCTAATGGGCCTCATTCTTGTGGTGTAACAACACCCTAATGGGCCTCAGTTCTTGGGTATGACAACAACCTCTTTGGGCCTTTTTATCTGTGATATGA
Source organism: Pinus albicaulis (assembly GCA_034641835.2). Classification (NCBI taxonomy): domain Eukaryota; kingdom Viridiplantae; phylum Streptophyta; class Pinopsida; order Pinales; family Pinaceae; genus Pinus; species Pinus albicaulis. The sequence goes on from CM076573.1 coordinate 164,272,822, forward strand.
GAAAATATTATGATAGAGATATGAAGGAGATATGTTGAGCCCTGTGACAAAGATATAATAACAGACCTATGATTGCTCTGTTGCGTTGTTATTGCTAATGTTCTCTCTACATAATTTCTTATGATGATATGGGGTGAATGAAATGTGGAAATGTTTTAAAATTAATTTATCTATATCAAATATTTCTAGCCCTAATAAAATTAACAATGTTACTACTCTACTAGTTATTAAATATATAACAATGTAAACGTGTGTAAAATAATAACATAAACAATCTACAATTTGATTCTATCAAACTAAAATGTAAACAATAAGTGTAGGGGTATAATTATTGGAGACTATATTTTGAATAGAGTATAATTTTTCCTTACAACATAAATATTAATTGAGATTAGCATTTTACCCATGTAACACACTTTACCACTAGTGTGTATATCGATTTTGCTTCATTCCTCATCTATAACCTAGTTTATGCAATCATTTTAGAGCTAATTAAATTACTCTATAGTGAATGTAGTGGATTATTAAAATTATGGTTATTCTACTTAATGTATTCTATTAATCTTTCATTTTATTTGAGAATAATGTTATATACTTATAACATTTCTATGTCTATTTTTTTATGGAAAAAAATTACTTGATGGTGCTAGACTAGGCGCCATTTTTGCGGACTTTTACACCTCAACATGATCATATTATTTTACTTGAGTCGACGCTAAAGACAGTGATTTGTGAATCAAATTTTTGGCCATGGGCGACTCAAAATTTTAAAATTCCTACAAGCCAAAACTTTGAAATTAAACACCCACCAACTATTGAACTAGAAGAAAAAAATTCAGACTCTTTCACCTCTAAGATTTTTTTCAGTGTTGAAAACCCATAAAGAAAAGAATAGGCTCCTCTGCCACCGCCTGTGTGTCAATCCGGGAGCTTCGAAGTCCACCCATTATGTTTATTTTAAAGGATGTTGACGATTCAGATGTAGCTTACACGATATTTTTATTTTTCTCCCCTTTTGGACTAGAAATTGTATCTGTAGAGTATGGCATTGTCAGTTCCATGAACAAAGGGTGGATTTGGGGTTAAATTTTGGGATATTTATTCATGTGTTGGTGTAGAATGGTTTGATTATTGTAGAGTTTTGCTGAAAATTTAGGCAGATTGCATGTATGTGATGGGTAGATGTGTATTTTATATATCTAGGGACATGAGATTGAAGAGGAGAAAGAGGCATTGGCATCGATATTGGGGATGGAGACAGTTAACAAAATTGATGGAGTGGACTTGAAAATTCTTTCTATATACATAGAAAAATGATCAACTGAAACCCTAAAACATTGCAAGCACATCAACTGGCTCAAAGGGAATGAATTGATTCCCAAACCACTCCTGGATCGAGCAAATTATCAAGGAGGAAATATTTAAGCATAACCACTAAGAATTTGGAACATGAAATAGAGACTTCTAATGCCCAATCCACTCCTGGGACACAAATCTCTTCTTCCACCACACCACATTCCTATTATTGCATTGGTATTTATGATACAAGGATAGAATACAACATAGTTTGAAGTGAAATTTGTAGATTATATGCCCGCAAAGTTTTTATGAATAGAATGAAGGAATAATGCCTTCAACGATTCAAATACCATCTCCATTTTTCATTCTCAAAGATACCATTGCACTTATAGAGAGCGGTAATTCATGACATGGAGATTGAATTTGGCGTAGGCTGGTTCGTAAAAGAGGTTAAAGTACAAATGTCTCAGAACTACAAGAGATTTAGGTGCAATCAAACAAAGAAAAAAAAAAAAAAAAAAAACTCTCTCCTGAGCAAAGGCTCAAAATAAGGCTAGTTGTTGTAAGTATAAAAGTATTGAAAGAGCTTGTAAAAATGTATGAGAGGTTGGATGAATGGAGAAAGTCTGATGACAAGAGTATCCAAGTATTTGAATTTTCTCATAATATTATATCGAATTTCTTAAACAATTTTTATATTTTATTTGTGTACGGTTAAATTCAATTACTATATGTTCCAGGTTAAGGCCTCCAAGGCTAGGCTTGCAAAATGAAGTTTCACGCGTCAGAGTGGCTAGAAAGTTCTACAAGCCTTAATTTGTACTTTTGTAAGTATATTTAATATGTGAAATGATATTTATTTATTTTTTCCTGGAAAAAAGTATATGATTGCATATTAATTAGTTTAACTAGTCCATGTGTCATGTTCTGACAGGCCCGAGAAAATATAGTCATCAGCTAACGAAATTTGAAAAGGACATATTACAAAATAAAAAGTGGAATGAATATGTTATCTAGATGGAGAACGAGGTATCAATAGTTTACTTTCAATAAGATAGTTATATCTTGTTCTGCTTATATGTCAATTTGCATTTTTTGCAACATAGAGTAGAGGAAACATACCCTTGTTTTCCATATTTATACAATGAAAATAGTTGTACATTCTAATTAAAAAATTGGTTGGAATATGGTTGGAACATGATAGGATAGATGGCATCCTCTTAGGGTAAATAGTGGAATGTTTCTTGTTACGACACAATCTAACAGTTCCCTAAGGAAGGGGAAACCTAAGGGACAACTTCTACAGTAAGTGACAACAATGGGAAATTGACCCATGGTTTCTTTAGTAAAGCTCCCGTACTATTTACGGAGTTTCACTAATGGGAGGTGTCTTGGGACCGTAGTACCAAAATCAAGGTTTCCAAAATACTGCCCTTCCTGAAGCTATAATCCATTAGGGGATATCCCATGAGACAAGGGTTGAGGATTAACCCTGAATTTAAGGTGAGGGAACAAGACTGCAGTGAAAACCATTCTTTCTTCCAAGTCACCCAATAATCCATGCGCAAAGTGGCCAAGGAGAAACAAGCTTAAGCATATGATTGCACAATGAAAAACATACCTTTAGGATTGGATTTCCCACCTTCAAACACATGCTCTCAACAATGGGTGAGGGGACATATTATTAGCTTAGGAAGCGGAGATCAAATGGCACAATACAAATAAATCTGCTACAATCATACATGTGCTTCAAAGAAGGAAAATAAATATGGAAAACACAGCATAGAAGCAACACATACTGCAATGTACCAACATATATTGGAATTGACCTGGTGACTTTATTTTTCTCTCCAAGGAAGCCAAAATGATTACACAAGTAGCCAAAATGTCAAAACTCTGAACCCTTTTCCACTAATTCTCATGTCTTTTAAATTCCATGTAAGGATTTTTATCTCTTATCAATTGTTGTTTTTTTTGGTCAATTTTAATAAATTGTATAAAAAAAATTGACGTGCACTCATACAAATGAAGAGGTATAAATGTGTCACGTGCAACATTTATAATAACGGTTTATATTATGGAAATTGATGTGTAATTCTTAGTATAATTTTATTTTTATATACACCCAAAAAAATCATAAACATAAAAATTAGGTTAAAAAAATAAAAACAAAATAAAATTAGCATATTATTACTTTAACATTTATTTTTTGTATCTCTTATATCAGCAAATATTTTCTTATAAAGGAACATGGAAATATAGTGGAAAACTAATTCTCAAATATTTTTCTGTGATGATTCTTTAAAAAAAAACATAACAAGAGGTTGAACTACATTTTATAATATTTTAAAATCCTAAGATGAAAAGAACTTAAGATGTAAGAAACCTAATCTTAATATGAAGTTACAATTAAGTGTGATGTTTCTTTAGACAATTTTAAGTTGTATAAAATAAATATAATATTTGTTGGGATGATAACTTTTATCAATCATCACTGAATTTTAAGCCTTCTTTAACTTATCGAAAAAATAATTTGTACAACAATCCAAAAAATATTCGTTAGATATCCAAATCTCAAAAACCACATAGGAAAAAGCCAAAATTATGTCGAAAGTTCAAGCCCCAACACTTCAATGAAATGACTATTTATGAGATGATATTGGAAGACCATTTGGATCACATTAAATGTTAACAAAAAAAAATTAGTTCATTGATAGTGTGACTATTATAAGATGACCTTGAATGACTATAATTTTATGACTATTTATGAAATGATATTGGAAGACCATTTGGATAACAAAAGATGTTAACAAAAAAAAAGTTAATATTACTCAGAGGGTCACGAGAATTATTGTTGGTCATCATTGCTATGTCAAAATGATTTATAAAAAAATTAATGTTGCAATCATATACACATGAGTGCCACAAAGTTAACATTCCATAATTCAATGATATAATGTATAAAGTCAACCATGTTAGTAAAGCATTGTTATACACGTTTTGTGTAGTGATTTGTACATCACGAACATATAATACACACAAAATTTTTTCTTAATTTATTTTTTATAAAAAATATCATAACATCCTCTCTTTTTCCATACACTTAATATTGAAGCATTCTAAATCATAACATGTTATATATCTACATTGTTTTATGTTGTTCAACTTTGTTTTATACGTTTCCTTTTGGTTAAATATTCTTATTATCAAAATAATTCATGCACTTTTTTACGATGAATAATTTAGAATCTTTTTCACATTATCTAGAATTTAATTGTACTCATACTTCGAAATATAGATTTAATATTCAATATTGTTTCTAAAGAGTTATCTATAAATTTTGCTGACTAAATGTCAAATATTTTTGCTACTTCAAATCTTTCTAATGAAGCTCCATATTTCTAATTTTCATACTCAATCTCATGCACATTAGTGGGTTGTGTTTCTTTTCAATTTTTTCATTTCAATCCATCCTATGCATATCCATCTTATGCATTAAGTTATAGAAAGTTCCTAATACAAATTTTCTTTCGCTAATTAATATTTTAACAATGTTAATTATTTTAATTTATGTAATAATTTAAAGTAATTACAAGCAGGTTGAAAATGGCACTAAGAATATTTTAATTTAATTCTCTTTTGAATTAAATTATAATAAAATTATAATTTCATATGTCATGACAATCTGTACGAGTTAACCAAGTTAGTTTGACTTAGTTGGTTTAGTTAATTTGAGTTGAGGGTCTAAGTTAAGTCCGTAGAGTGATTTCTACTTTTTAGGAGCCCTGGTTGAGTTTATTTTGAGTTGTAATTAGTTAATTCAGTTTATCTAAGTTAAAGTTAGTTTAACTAATTCCAACTATTGGAGGAACTAGTGAGAGGTCAAAGTGTGGAACTTGAACTTGAACCACATGCAGTGATCAATCAAATAGTTGATAAATCAACCATAAATAAGTCATGCATGTCACATAAGAGAAAGAGCCAGTTGAGATTAGGGTTCAAGGGCAGTGTACTATGAGTTGTATAATCATCCAAATTGTACAGGTGGTGCATGCAGTCAGAGGAAGGCCTTAGATGAATTACGTATTTTTGGATGGGAATTTCCCTAATTAATAGGGGATAATTACCCAAGGAAACATCGCAAGGAAATAAGGATCCTGGTAGGAAAAAAATTGGTTAAGTGTTGGGCTAAGAATGTCTAGGAAGCAGTGAGACAAATAGAGATAATGCAGAGGTTTCTCTAATTTGAGAAAAGCATTGTAATCTTTTCATATTTTCCGATTAATGCAATATATATATAGTGGGGTTTTTAGCTCAGGCTTTCCCTAGGAAATCATTGTGTAATGTGTGATTGAAATTCTTTCTATTGTATGCTTTGTGATTTCGCGATCATTTATTGGTTTCTGCAATTGGTAGAGTAGATTCAAGTCTACTGTTTTTCATATTAAAATTTGCAGTTTGAATCTACGTGGATTTTCTACATGGTATCAGAGTAGAAATCACTATATTATAGAAGAATACAAGTGTGTACTTGCAGGAGGAACAAGTGTTGCAATTTTCTTCTCCAGAGCTAGCAATTGGATCAAGCTAGCATTATATGGTCTAAGGCTCGAGTATGCCCTTGAGGGTAGCTCGAATTACATTTCCTGGAGAGACCAGATGGAAGAATTATTGTATGACAACGGATTGAAGGAGTTCATTGACAAGAACATCCTAAAACCAACTCCAGTTGATGCATGATACCTAACAGAGTGGAATAAATGTGTAGCAAAGGCCAGAAGGATTCTACTGGAAGGAGTTCGAGATCATATTGTCTCAAAGCTCCATGGAAAGAAAACTCCATATGCAATGTTGAAGGCCTTAACACATTTTCTTCAGAACAACAGTGACCACAAGAAGTTGGCACTGAAGGGAAAGCTCTAGAAAATCAAGATGCAGAAAGGCGACATAATACCAAAGTACTTGACCAAGTTTACCTAATAACAGGATGAGCTTGGAAATGTTGGTGTTACAATTGTCAAAGATTTTATGGTGAGCCTATCACTTCTAGGCCTTCTCAAGAGCTGGCACATCTACCAAGATTCGGTAAATAGGAGGGAGAAACTACCAGAGTGGGAGCGTTTGTAGTCTGACTTGGTGCAAAAAGAGATTCAGTGGAACACCATAGATGGATCCTCATCAAAGCATGATGATGAGGAGAATTGTACCTTGGATGTAAAGGAAAATAAAGGAAAAGGGAATTCATCCCATTCCAAATCAGATTCTGGTCAGGAAGGAAAGAATAAGGACTTGTCGAAGATTTGAGTTGGATTTTACCCTCATCACATCCATGGTGTCATTAGTGATGGATAGTGTGTGGTACCTGGATACTGGAGCCTCATTCCATATGACTAGCAACAAAGAGTTCTTCGGCAACCTGAAAGAGAAGGACCTCCAAATGCACATCAAGATGGGAGATGATGGAAGGTATACTGCAACTGACATCGATACTGCTACCTTTTAGAGGGAGTCTGGTTCTCCTCACACATTAAAAGATGTCATGTATGTTCCTCGTTTGAAGAAGAATTTAGTTTCAATTGCTATGTTGGAATACCATGGCTACGATGTGGTTTTTAACAAAGTAAAGATGTTCCTTTTTTCCATAGCCACGGGAAAAGCGAAGAAGATCGAAATTTGGGTAGATAAACTCTACAAATTGGATGTATAAGATTGTGCTTCCTTGAGCATAAAAGCAAAGAAGGTGCAGAGCCGAGACATCAGTGAGTTATGGCATAAAATATTTGGCCATCTACACCACATAGCTTTGAATATCATGCAACATATTTCTACAGGACTTCCCAAGGGTGCACTTAAACAACGTGATACATGAAAAGGGTGTACATTTGGGAAGTACACCAATGAAACCTTTCATGATAAGTACAATTGAGCACAAGCAGTCCTTGAAAGAGTTCACTCAGATGTGTGGACCGTTCTTGACAGCCTCCATGTCCAAGCACGGGTATTATGTGATTTTTGTAGATGGTTTTTCATGCAAGTGTTGGATATTCTTCATGCATAAGAAAGACCAGAAGTTCTCAAAATTTTGTGATTTCAAAGCACTTGTTCAAAAAGACACACACAGGAAAGTGAAGGCTCTCAAGAGAAATAACAATGGAGAATATGTGTCGAATGAATTCAAGAACTTTTTTGCATCAGAAGGCATTCAATGGGATTTAATAGGACCTGATAACCCACAACAAAATGGGGTTGCAAAAAGGAAGAACAGAAGCATTGTGGGAGCTGCACGGGCGATGTTACATGATCAGGGCTGACCGTTGCACTTTTGGGAAGAAGCATGCAACAAAGTTATATATGTGTAGAACAGGAGTCCTCATCAGATCCTCAGGATAATTACACTAGAGGAAGCATTTTCAGGTAAGAAACCAGATGTGGCACACTTTAGAATCTTTGGTTCATAAGTTTATTGCCATGTTTCCAAGGATGCATGGAAAAATTTAGAACCAACAACTAAGTTGGGCATATTTTGGGGGTACAATGATACACCTCACAAGTATCGGGTGTACATGCCATCTCAAAGGATGACATTGGATCATAGAGATGTGAAATTTGATCAAGGGAAGGCCATGCGAAACTTTTTATTTATGGTAGCATCAGATGTGCTCTAGCCTTTTAATTTTGTATATAGGCTAAGACACATGTATTCCATAATACCCAAAAAGGATTTTGGAAAATTCCACTTAGAGATGGTTTAATTAAATTAATTAATATTTTTTTTATGTTTTCCTAAGTCTAAACTTAGGGAAAATGATTAATTAAAGGGTATTAATTAAACTGAGTGTGAATCTTCTATATAAAGTCATGGATCAACTCCCAGTTAATCTTAGCCCTTGATTATGTTTTAATCTTGGTCATTGAAGGGTCAATGAAAGATTATAAGAAGGAGGGTGAGGGGTCTATGGAAAACACATTGAGCATTTTGCATTTTAGATCTTGTTAGAGAGACACAGATTTTGATCAAATATCGAATCACTAGGGCAAGGTTAGCTAAGTGATTTCAATCTAGTGATCAGTTCCAGAGAGGGGAAAATGCAGTAACTGGTCGGGAGGACCAAGAGTACATTTCAAAGGGATAGATAACAGTGGCACAATAGAGGCAGTGCAGTCATCTGAAGGAGTGACGTAGTCCCTAAGGGGGATCACGCATAAGTGACGCGTTTCCTTCTACATTCAGACCGGAGATAGCTGGAATTTGGGGTTTCTAAGCCAGGAGGGCCAAAACTTAGCTCCAAATCAGCTTGATCGTTGCAGAGGAGGAGGTGACGCAGTTCCATAGCTTGCCCAAGTAGGCTTACATAGTAGCAGCATAGGCATCATGCAGAGGTAGAGAGGGGCTTCACCAGCGTTGTTCTAGATCAGTCGAGGACTTGCAGAGTGAGGTATATCTCACATTTATTCTATTGCTGAGATTTTATCTAAAGGGTGAGTCATATATTGGCACCCTGGTTTTACTCAAGATTCGGTTGCTTAATAATACAAAACCCTTAGATCTGTTGCACTGATTTTCCCAAGTTGGATTTTTCCGGGGACTTAGTCCAAAAATAATTGTGTCAAATGTGTATGTTTTTCATTGTATTTTGTTCAGTTTGTTTCATCACTTAGATCTATTCAGCAACATTATTTTTGTAGACTGCTTCAGTAATTACTTCGATATTTCACTGTAACGAAATAATTATGGAAAATGATATCATAAGTAATTCAGTTTTGTTGCAATAGGAATCCAAAATTTGGATTTTTCACATGGTATCAGAGCTTATTCAAGCTAAAGTGCAGGAGAAACAAGAGAGAGCCAGCAGATCAATGCTGAAGGGACTGGGAACTGCGTAAGCAGCAATAGACTACCCCAGTAGTTATGCAGTCCAAGCCAAGAGGGAAATCCAGTGCAGAGAAAGCTCCCTCTGAGAGATTTGACAGGGGCATTATTTTTTAGTTGCAGAAGAGGTAGCGTAGCTGAAGGACGCAGTAGCTGCACAACAATGAGTGTTGGTGCATAAGCGTCAGAAAATTTCTGAAAAACACAGTTGGGGATTTCTTGACCTCAGAGAGTTCTCTTACTGAAAGAGACTCGGTTCTTTCCCATGCAACAACAGAAGCATTTACTTACTCCTCAAGGAGTGTGTAAGTCTAGTTGAACAGAGGGTTAGAGGGAGAAGTCGACAGTTGAGGAGATGGTCGAAAATGGATTGCGTGACCAAGATAGATTGGAGGATGCCTCCAACTATGTTATTTGGAAGTCAAGGATTCAATTTCTCCTTGATGAGCATGATCTAAAGAGCCTCTTTGACAGCACAGTTGAAGAGCCACTGGATGTAGCACAACTGAGAGCCTTCAAGAATAACACGGCAAGAGCCAAACGATTGATCCTAGATGGCGTAAAGGATCACATCGTACCCCACATAGCAGCAAAGAACACTGCTAGAGAAATGTGGATAGGGATAGAAAATCTATATCAAGGATCTTCGAAGTAGCGGAAGATGTATCTAGAGAAGAATATGCATAACACCAGGGTGAAGAAGGGAGAGTGTTTTGACTCCTTCCTGTCTTGAATTTAGGAAAATCGAGACCAACTGTCAGCAGTGGGGTCAACACTTGGATACTTAGAGCTGGTAAGGCTCACTCTGAACTCTATTTCAGAAGATTATTAGGTCTTTGCCCAGAGCATTCTGGGCAGAGAAAAACTCCCAGGGTGGGAAGCGATGTGGGTAGCCTTGAAGCAAGAAGAGATGAGGAGAGATCTCCTCAAAGTCCATATTGAGGATGGAAGTAGCGGTTTGAAATTCAAGAAGGAGTAGGAAGAAAACAATGCGGTAGAAGAAGAAATATTTGTCCAAGATCAAGTACTTCAGGTGTGGGGAAATGGGAAATTATGCCACACAATGTCCTCTTAAGAAAAATGACAAGGAGGAGAAGCAAGATCCTCAAGATGGAGTTGCCAAGATTGAGTCAGAAGCTAATTATGTTATGTTAGCTCATATTTCAAAAGGAGGGAAGTGGACTAACTTGGAGTTGTAGATCCAGAATCTACTAGAGGCAGGATCCTTGAGTATTTATAAACTCTTGAATCAGAGACGAGCTATGGGAGCCTTAAGACAGTATCAGGATGGACAGTTGCAGTGGAAGATGAAGAGACAATGTAGTGGTTAGCAGTACTAGAGCCTGATCAGCGCAGAAGAGGATCTATAGCAGCAGTAGTTGAGCAGCATCAGCGCAGTGTAGAGCAGAAGCAGCACAACATATTCAGAGAGCTAGTGGAGAAGTTAGCAACATACAGTCTTATTATCCAAGATGCAGTTTTACTTGTCCAATTTCGGATGATTTTTTGTTGCAATTAGCAACAGTGCAATAGTGCAGCAGCAACAGTAGTTGAGCAGAAACAACAGCAATGGAGCAGCAGCAACGCAGTGCATAGTGGTGCAGCACAGTGCAGAGTAGTGCAGAGAAGATCTCACTCAATGCAACAACATGGTTGCAGATTTCAGAGGGAGTTGCAGTACAGTAGCAGTTGGCAACAACATGCATCATCAACAACAATACATTTGCAACAATTGTGCAGTGTTGGTGAGCAACATCAAAAACACAGTAGTAGATGTTACAGAAGTCAAAGCAACACATAGATTTGTATTGCTAGAGCACTTTCCTCGCTAAGAGGGAACGTTAATTTATGGTAGCTTCGAATGTGCTCTAGCCTTGTAATTTTGTATATAGGCTAAGACACATGTATTCCATAATACCCAGAAAGGATTTTGGAAAAATCCACTTAGAGATGGTTTAATTAAATTAATTAATCATTTTTTAATGTTTTCCTAAGTCTAAACTTAGGGAAACTGATTAATTAAAGGGTATTAATTAAACTAAGTGTGAATATTCTAGATAAATTCATGGACCAACTCCCAGTTAATATTAGCCCTTGATTATGTTTTAATATTGGCTGTTGAAGGGTCAAAAAAAGATTATAAGGAGGGTGAGGGGCCTATGGAAAAAACATTGAGCATTTTCTAGCTTGTGAGAGAGACACAGCTTTTGATCAAATATCGAATCACTAAGGCAGGGATGGCTAATTGATTTTGATCTAGTGATCAGTTCCAGAGAGGGGCAGATGCAGTAACTGGTCAAGAGGACCAGGAGTACATTTCAGAGAGAGAGGCAACAGTGACACAGTAGAGGAAGCACATTCATCTGGAGGGGTGAGGCAGTCCCTGAAGGGGATCACGCATAAGTGACGCAGTTCCTTCTAGATTCAGTCTGGAGATAGCTGGAAGCTGGTGTTTCTGAGCTAGGAGGGCCAAAACTCAGTTTCAGATCAGCTTGATCATTGCAGAGGAGGAGGTGACGCAGTTCCATAGCTTTCCCATGCAGGCTTATGTAGTAGAAGTGTAGGGATCACACAGAGGCAGAGAGGGGGTTTAATAGTGTTGTTCCGGATCAGTCGAGGACTTGCAAAGTGAGGTATATCTCACATTTCTTTTGTTTCCGAGATTTTCTCTAAAGGGTGAGCTAGATATTGGCACCCTAGTTGTACTCAAGGTTATGTTGCTTTATAATACAAAACCCTCATATCTGTTGCACCAATTTTCCTGAGTTGGGATTTTCCAGGGACTTAGTCCAAAAATAAATGTGTCAAATGTGGATGTTTTTCATTGTATTTTGTTCAGTTTTTTCAGCACTTAGATCTATTCCGCAACATTATTTGTGTAGACCGCTTCAATAATTACCTCGATATTTAACTGTAATGAAATAATTATGGAAAATAATAGGAGATTAATTCATATTTGTTATAGTAGGAATGAAAATTTAGGATTTTCCACAAATTTCCCTCGAGGGAGATTTAGTTGCATGTAGATGAGGAGCTTTTAGCTCCAAAAGAAGAACCTCAAGATGTGGAGTAGCCACAAGTAGAGAAGTAGAGAGTGGAAGAAACAACTCATGCAAAGACATCCAGAGATGAAAGGAAGCACACCAGAGAGGTTGACATATTGATGCATGATGCTAGAGAGAATGCGGGAGCACCCACATCATAGTACAGGCAGAGAAGGTCCCCAGATTGGTACACTAGCTACATGGATCTTATGAGTGAGAGTGTAGATACTAAGCCATCCTCATTAGGGGAAGAATTAAAACAACCAGTATGGGTTGATGCCATGGTAGATGAGTATGATTCCATTATTAGGAACCGTGCATGGGAAGTTGTCCCAAGACCAGACGACAAGTTAGTTGTAGGATCCAGGTGGGTCTACAAGGTGAAGCAATTAGAAGATGAGAGTGTCAAGAAACACAAGGCCATATTTGTGGCCAAGGGGTTCTGTCGGGTGGAGGAATAGATTACGAGGATACCCTTTCTCCAGTAGCAAGGTACTCTTCAATCATATCTATTCTAACACTTCCAACGTAGATGGGATGGAAAATTCATCATATGGATGTAAATACAACTTTCCTCAACAAAGTGATTGAGGAAGAGGTGTACATACAGAAGCCAGAAGGATTTGATACCTTTGATAGAGAGTTGCATGTGTGTAGACTCAAGTGAGGATTGTATGGATTGAAACAAGCACCCTATACTTGGTACACCAGGATCGACAATTATTTCACAAGGTTGGGCTTCACCAAAAGTGAAGAAAATTTGAACCTTTACCATATTATGGTTGAATGTAAATTCTTGATTATAATATTATATGTTGATGATTTAATTCTAACAGGTGATGAGAAGATGATAAAATATTGCAAAGAATATTTGGAAAGAGAATTCAAGATGAAATACATGGGGCTCTTGCATTATTTAATTGGTTTGGAAATTTGGAAAAGAGATGGGGAATTGTTTGTCTCTCCGGGAAAGTATTCACATGAGATACTGAAGAAGTTTCACATGGAGAGTAGCAAACCCATGGAGACTCCTCTAGCAGGGAATTGAAAGAAGGAAGATGCTACTTCAGACGAAGTGGTAGAAGCTACCATTTACAGGTAGCTTGTGGCTTCACTTATTTACTTGTTGAACACACGATTGGACATATGTTATGTTATTAACCACCTTAGTCAAAAAATGGTTAAGGCAACCAAGCTCTATTGGAAGGCAACCAAAAATGTGTTGAGATACCTCAGAGGCACCACTCAAGTTGCTCTTAGGTACAAACGGATAGAGGGGGTGAAGTTGCAAGGCTTCACAGATGCAAATTGGGCAAGGATTCCATCTGACATGAAGAGAACATTAGGAAAAATCTTTAGTATTGGATTAGTAGTAGTTTCTTGGTACATTAGGAAGAAGATATCAGTTGCACTCATTTCAGCAGAAGCATAGTACATGGCTACTAGTCAAGAAAGTTGTGAGGCTATCTGGATGAGGAAGATCCTTGTTTGGTTTTTTGGTCAAGAAATGAATTTTACAGTGATTTATTATGACAACTAGAGTTGCATCAAACTCTCGGTTAATCCAATTTTTCATGATAGGTCCAAGAATATCGACATCTGGTATCACCATCTCAGAGATTGTGTGCAGAGGCGGATCATGATGCTAGAGCACATTCCTACATAAGAAAAAGATGCAGACATCTTGACGAAGGCACTGTCAAGAGGCAAGTTAGAGTTTCAAGAGGAAGGATCGGGGTATCAGATAATCCCTTTCTTGCTAAGAGGGAGTATTGAAAATGGCACCAAGAAAGATTCTAATTTAATTTTCCCTTTAATTAAATTAGAATTAAATTGTAATTCAACATCTCATGACAACTTGTACAAATTAACAAAGTTATTTTTACTTATTTGGTTTGGCTAATTTGAGTTGAGGGTCTAACTTGAGTCATGTAGAGTGGTTCCTACTGTTTAGGAGCCCTGGTTGAGTTTATTTTGAGTTGTAATAAATTAACTCAGTTTATCTAAGTTAAATTCAGTTTAACTAGTTCCAACTGTTGAAGGAACTAGTGAGAGGTCAAGGTGTGGAACTTAAACTTGAACCACATGTAGTGATCAATCAGATAACTGATAAATCAACCATAAATAACTCATGCATTTCATATTAGATAAAGACGCAGCTGAGATTGGAATTGAAGAGAAATTTACTATCAGTCATCCAAGTTCTATAAGTGGTGCATGTAATTAGAGGAAGGCCTTAATTGAATTTCATATTTATGGATGGGAATTTCCCTAATTAATAGAAGTTAATTACCCAAGGAAACAGTGAAATGAAATAGGGATCCTGACAGGAAGAAACCTTGTTAAGTATTTTCCTAGGCTTGTCTAGGAAGCAGTGACAGATAGAGATAGTGGAGAGGTTTCTTTGGTTTGAGAAAAGCATCGTAATCTTCTCATATTTTATGACTAATGCAATATACAAATAGCGGGGTTTTTAAATGAGGCTTTTCCTAGGAAATCATTGTGTATTATATGATTGAAATGATTTCTCTTGTTTGCTTTGTGATTTCATGATTGTTTATTGGTTTCTGCAATTGATAGAGTAGATTCAAATCTATTGTTTTAGCACATTACAATTTGTAATTTGAATCTACGTGTATTTTCTACAAAACATTTCTTTATTTAAAAGTTTAATTCACATCCTTTTTTCATTGTTTAAAAAAAACTAATGAAAAAAAAACTTTTAAATTATAATAGATTGTAATTTTACATTTATATATATTAAATTAACAAATTCTTAATCAAAATTACCTTTAATATTTAATATCTTTAAAATTTGTTCTGAAATCAACCTTTTCATTATTATTTTCTAAAATCTTTCGAGTTTGATATTATTTCACCTAATAATTTAATAATACTTAGATTTGTAGAAAATTTGTATAGTTGTGCTAGAATCAACCTTTTCATTATTCTTTTTTTCAAATCTTTACAATTTGATATTCGTTCACCTAATAATTCAATAACGGTTGATTTACCAAAAATAAATCATCATATTCCAATTTCAAAGAAGAACTTACAACGAAAGTCCCATTATCCTCCATTACCATGGTAAAATATCCTCTATTTTACAATTTTTATATTTATCCATGCTACCCATTGTAATAAATTAGTCCAAAGTCATGCTCTAAAGTTAACTTTTACCTGATATTTCTACTCGTCATTGTAATAATTTGGTCCAAAGTTTTCTTTCCTGAGAAAAAAGTTGTAATTTCATCTATATAATATGATTGAAAGTTACATTTTTCATATCCACATCAAGTGTTTATTCATTAACCCCCAATAAGTAACAACAATTTTGAAATTTTTAAAATTGTTTAGAAGATGGTTGGAACATGATAGGATAAATGAAATCTTCCTAGGGTAAATGGTGGAATGTTTCCTGCCATATTGATGGAATGTTTCATGTTATGACATAATCTAACAGTTCCCTAAGGAAGGGAAAACCTAAGGGACAACTTCTAGAGTAAGTGACAACAATGGGACAATGACCGACTGTTTATTTAGTAAATTTCCCATACTCTTTACGAAGTTTGACTGATGGGAGGAGTCCCAGGACCGCACTACCAAAATCTAGGTTTCCCAAGTACTGCCCTTCTTGAAGCTATAATCCATTAGGTGAGATCCCATGAGACAAAGGGTTTAGAAAATAACCCCCAATTTAAGGTGAGGGAAATTAGCTGCAATGAACACCCTTATTTCTTCCAATTCACCCAATAATCCATGCGCAAAGAGGCCAAGGAGAAACAAGCTTAAGCACCTGATTTCACAATGAAAAACATACCTTTAGGATTGAAGTTCCCATATTCAAACATATGCTCTCAACAATGTGTGAGGGGACATACTATTAGTTCAAGGAACAAAGATCAAATGGCACAATACAAATAAATCTGGTACAATAATACACGTGCTTCAAAGAAGGAAAATAAATATGGAAAACACATCATAGAAGAAACACATACTGCAATGTACCAACATATACTGGAATCAACCTGGTGACTTTATTTTTCTCTCCAAGGAAGCCAGAATGATTACACAAGTAGCCAAAATGCCAAAACTCTGAACCCTTTTCCACTAGTTCTCATGTCTTTTAAATATTACATCAAATCCGTTACAAAGGTAATTGTCAAAAAATTTATAAATACTTAACTATATGTAACTAAAAAGTCTTTTACAATGTTACAAAATGAAATTCTCTCGTTTTTTAGGAGTCAGATGACTAGTGGAACATTGAACTTGAGGATTGGTGCTTGGTTCGGTCATTTGAACTTCTCCTTTGATAGGAGTAATCAAGATTTCACACTTCTTCCAAAGTACTTCATCTGGGAGCTGACACTGGATCATTTTCTGGAATGCAATTTTCAAATTTGAAAGCTTTGTAATATCAGGTTTAACAACAAATGGTGTCTTCATCACCCAAAGAAGTTTTAATTCCCTCTCCAAATAATTCACTAGAGTTCTTTCCTTTAGAATTGTATTCTTTTCATGTGTTGTGTCCACTTTTCTTTTAACATAAACTATTTCCTTTTCATATAGTTCCCAAGAAAGCAGATTTCCTTGTTCATCCCAACAACTAGGTAGAACAATTCTAGTCCTCTATTCAAATTTGGAATAAAACAAATGTATTGACTTCTGAACTTCATTTAATCAGTTCTCAACATGTATATGAACTAGGTTTTTCTCATTCATTTTACTGATTTCCATAATTAGTCCATATTTCTCTATGATATCTAATGCCCTTAGTTCAATTGAATATTTTCCATTTAAATATTTGATCTTCTTTTTATCCTTCACTGCTTATTTCTGTACATTTTGCTTGCATGCATAAATCATTAAATCACACACATTTATCATAGTATTTTGATGAGAAATTATATTAATATACTCCATATAGAACAGACCTACTAATTGATATCATCCTAAACAGTTTTTCTAGCTTCAATTAGTGACATATTTCCCTTCAATTTGGTTTTTCACTCCTTGATCTCATCTTATACTACCTTTTTCTTGGTGTTCAACTCATCATTATTTTCTTTTTCTATATTTAGTTCTCTTCTTGATATCAAGTTGTTCCTTTAACTGAGTTAGGTTGTCCAGAATTTTCTTTAGTTCAACCTATGAAATGTTGAGTTCATCCATAAATTTTGTAAGCTTCTCAGAGGGGTCATTTGACTCACTTGGGACCACAATAGAGAAAACATGGCTTTTGATTGATTTTTCTAAGCTTTTCAGTTGTTCCTAGAAAATGAATTTTTTTTTGTTTATGTACACTAACTCTCTTATCAACACTTCCTTCTCTTTCTCAACTTGAGTTAGTTCAATTGTTTTGAGCATGCTGAGTCCAAAGAATTTTAAACTTCTTCCTTAGTGACTTCACCTTATATTATTTGTTTTGAAATAAGGTTTTGATAGCTTTCATGTTTTATATATCTATTCCTGATTTAAGAATTAGCTTCTTAAACTCCTAATTTTGAATATGCAGTGCTCTATAATTTTCATTTTCTTTCTTGAGATAATTTGAAACCTTCTCCAAAATATTTTTTACTTTACTTAATATCAAATAACTTTTTATTAGGTCACTATAGAGCATTTACCTTGCTTTTCTATGCAAATTAATCTTGTCATACAATGGGATATCAACTACATTTATGGATAGATCTAATGTTTTAAAATTAGGTCCTAAACGAAGATATTGAACAAATGGATGCATGAGGGACAATTTTAATTAGTTCCTTTATAAATCCATAGCAGAGAGTAGTCTTCTTTGATAAGTGGTAGTTACTTGTGTTGCTAGCTAAGTTTCCATGTCGCTTCTCACCTTATGGATTCTTTATTCAATCTGTTGATAATTCCTCTGTAACAATTTTGTGGTGGAGGGAGTTTCTTCAATTGAGAATACTTCCAAATCAATGGAAACAAAGGAGGAGATAGAGCACTATGGGTTTCCCAACTACATTTGAAAACCTGGTTGATTTGAGGGTTGCTTTGTTAATTTAACTTGTACCTCTAATTATTCTTCTCTTTGAACCTTTTCTCTCTTTTGAAATTGTGAGTCTTTTATCTCAACATCAATTTTTTTAGGTATATTTCTCTTCGAGCTCTTCTCCCTCGCTACAGTGGTTTGAAAATCTATTATTTGTTTCATTTTGTGACTTAATTATGTTTCTTAATTTTCCATTTTCTCAAGTTCTAGATTGTTTTCATGAATAAGGTGCATAACTGATATCCCCTCCTTTATTTGAAATTATATGATGAGGGTTGTATTTCCACTTCTCTCCTTGATCAAATACAAACTCCTTCATCATTTCTTCAACTTTCAGGAGGGCTTACTTTCTATTCACGATGAATGTCCCAATATTTATTTCGAACTTAAAAATATATCCTTTGCGTGCAAGAACAAAATGAACTTTGTCAACATTTAGACTCTGTATTATAAATTCAAGAGAAAATATCCTCATGGGAAAAAATATTGGAAAATGATATGGTGGTACTTCAGCCCCATATAATCTTATCTCAGTGTAATCTTCAAAAATATACCGATACCCCACTCTGGTGTCCTTGTTGAGTTGCAACAACTCTTTTGCTTCAGGAAAACTCCTTATAAGTTGTTGATTATTCAAAATAGTATATACAGTGGCCATGAATGATAACAGGTAATAAGAAAATCCCTCATTATTTTCCTTCTTCCTAACAAAAAAAATCCATTCAATCAGATATTTCATTTGATTCTTTGAATCCCACATATTCAAACCCATATGGCCAAACTTATCAGCATGAGAGATATCTAAAAAAACTATAAATATGATTGTTTTGAAATTGAAAAATGGTATACTTTTCTTGGTCAGAAGGGATATCCAAAACAATATATGGTTGCATCATCAAACTCCAAAACCCTAGGGCTTGTTCACTTACTATCCCAGTATAATATTCTCCTAAAAGAGACAAAATTATAGCTAAGACATGTTGTGTAGCTTCTGAAAACAAGGTTTTTGGCTAATTCATTACAGGTGGAGGAATTTTGAAATTTGGTGGCAGAATGAGTCTAAATAGACCTTCCTTATTCATGGAAACTTTTAGGGGTTAATATTCGCAGGTGGGCTAATTTTCCATGGTTTTTCCAAAAAAAAGATTCGCCAATTTCCATTTTTTTATAAAAATGATTCGCCAAAATTTTACAATATAAAATTATTTTATGTTAAAAATTGCCAACCATGGAAACTTTTAGGGGCTAATATTCACAGGTGGGCTAATTTTCCATGGTTTTTCCAAAAAAAAGATTTGCCAATTTCCATTTTTTTATAAAAATGATTCGCCAAAATTTTACAATATCAAATTATTTTATGTTAAAAATTGCCAACATTATATAGACAATATATATAATATCATTATAAATTTGAATAATTTTACAAATACATCAATAAACATTTTATAGTTTTCATATTAGGGACTAGTGAGATTCGCCAATTTTTTAAACTTCAAGATAATTTTCCATCCTTAAAATTATCCCTATTGCCAACATTATATAGACAATATATATAATATCATTATAAATTTGAATAATTTTACAAATACATCAATAAACATTTTATAGCTTTCATATTAGGGACTAGTGAGATTCGCCAATTTTTAAACTTCAAGATAATTTTCCATCCTTAAAATTATCCCTATCCTTATTCTCCCTAGAAAGATATCTAGAAGTGACGATTAAGGAATCATCTGGAAATATCTTGGGATTCTTGACTGTAGGAAAATTAAAATATTTGTGTATTAGCTCTGAAGTGACCTCAAAAATATTCTCCCATAAAGAGTACTTAACCAAATTCCCCTGTGGGACAAGGAAAAGCATTAAGAATCTAAGAAATTTGGGGATATTATAGGTATGTGGGAAAATTACTTGACAAAGGTCAGACTGGACGACTCAAAAAAATTTATCTGAGTCACTGGAATGGTAAAGAATGTCTTGTCGAATCTCCGAAAGGTTAAAGGAGAAACGAGAATCGTATACTTCGGGTTATTTTTCTATAGGTCGAGGTGTATGAACAAAAGACATAGAGATTACAGGTTTTTAGTTGATTTCAAGGTTTTCTCCATGTATACAATTTTAAAGACAAGAAAAGGAAGAAATTTAGAATTATGATTTACCCAGTAACCGGAGACAATGAACATGCGAATGCTAATGTGGAATCGACAATGTACACTCGGGATTCTATTCACTGTAAATTTGCAAATGGAGGACAAATAAAATAACAGGAGGGATGACCTTTTATCTTTTTTGTTCTAAGCACGAAAAATGAAAAATATTGATGGCGTTAGGGGCACATAAGGGCGACATGGATGTATAGGAGATGATGTGTAGGGGTGAAGGGAATTGATGACGTCTAAGGGCCCACTCACTTTCCTCTCTCACTTAACGGGTACATGAGCTATCACCAAATTCCAATGTGTGGTTTTCATAAAAACCATTAACCACTTCCTAGGGTTCCCCATAGTGGTTTGTGAAAAGCGAGGGGACCTGTTAAAATGAATCATGGTCATTGATTTAGAGATGGGTTGTTTAGCCATTCAACTTTTTGATGGGTCCTCATCCCATAAATTTCAATTTATTTAACCTATCGAAAAGAATGTGATTCCTCAGGTTGATTCCAATGAGAAATGACCTGACCCCAAACTTTGACGCAGTTTAATGTCCAATTTATAAATTTTTCGGACCCACTTTTATATAGTTTAAGGTTGTGATTTTAAGTCTGAAAGGTTAGGCTTGTATATAAAATATAAATAAAACATTTGAAAAGGGAGTGTTATATAAAAATTACATTGTTACACCACAATATTGATGCCAATTAGGGCATTGTTACACCACAATACTGAGGCACATTAAGGTGTTTTTACACCAGAAGACTGGGGCCCATTAGGGCGTTGTTACACCACAATACTAAGGTAAATTTTCATAGACCCATAGGATGTAATGATCAGTATATTAATTCCAATTAATTACACGTCTCAGAGTGCATTTACTTGAGGCACACAAACCCTGCCTTTTACCCTATGAAATCCATACCATTTGGAGTATTCTTGAAAAACATAAATATATATGTGAAAAATGAAAAATACTTAGTTGTATTAATGTTACTTATGAGTAAAAAATTACTCTTCAAATTGAATAATTCAATTTCTTGGCCAATTTGATTGATTCAGGTTGTAGATTGTTTATTTCACTAGTTTACACACTTTTACATTGTTATATATTTACTAACCTGTAAATTAGTAACAATGTTAATTTTCTTAGGGCTAAAAGTCTCTGTTGTAGATACTTGCATTTTAAAACATTTTCACATTGTATTCACCCCATATCATCATAAGTGCTTATGTAGAGAGATATTAACAATAGCGATGCATTGGAACAATCATAGATCTGTCATGATATCTCTATCATAGGTTTGTCATGATATCTCTTTCATAGGTTTGTCATGATATCTTTGTCAAAGGTCTGTCATGGTATCTCCGTCATAGGGCTTATCATATCTCCTTCATATCTCTGTCATATTATTTTCTCATATCACAGATAAGAATGCCCAAAGAGGCCACTATCATACCCAAAAATTGAGTCCCATTACATATTTGTTACAATAAAGGATTGAGGCCCATTATGAAGTTTTTACACCACAATTTGTACAATTTTGCATACCTATAGGATGGAATGATCATTATATCATTACCAATTAATTACAAGTCTTGTTGTACATTTATTTGAGGCACACAAACCCTACCATCTTTTACCCCATCAAATCCATTCCATTTGGAGTATTCTTGAATAATAGAAATACAGATGTTAAAAAGTAAAAATATTTATTTGTATTAATGTTACTTATGAGTGAAAAAATGATCGTCAACAAGAATCATTCAATTTGGGATTGAAATCAAGGTTAGGCGTGCATTTTTGTGGACTAGGCCAAAATAGCCTTACTTCACTAAAATACATGCCCAAGCTTCATTTCTTGGCCAATCTGATGTTTTTTTTTGTCTGTAAAGTTGTCTATGATCCTCCAATAGGCTTGACCTATGGCTTTAGAAGCCACAACCCAGTGGCATCTAATCCATCAAAGTCACCCGAGGATCACACCAGCCCTTTTACTGAGTGGATTTTATAGCATGTCTCCTCCCCCTAGCATAGGGCACAACCACCCCCCGGCGAGGCTTGATCCTGGGCCGCCTTGTTGACGAGGCCCATCCTCAACTGGTTGTGCTATCGAGACTTGACTTCTTGGCTAATCTCAGTGATTTAAATTATAGATTCTTTATTTTACTATTTTACACACTTTTACATTGTTATATCTTTACTAACCAGTAGAGTAGTAATAATGTTAATTATCTTAGGGCTAGAAAATTATGTTGTAGATAATTTCATTTAAAATCATTTTCAACATATTCACATTGCATTCACCCCATATCATCATAATAAATTATGTAGAGAGAACATTAGCAATAAAAATGAAGTGAAACATTCATAGGTTTATCATGATATCTTTGTCACAGGGCTTAGCATATCTCCTTCATATATTTATCATAATCGTTTCTCATATCATAGATAAGAAGGCCTAAAAAGGTTGTTTTCATACCCAAGAACTAGGGCCCATTAGGGCATTGGTAAACCACAAAGACTCAGGTAAAATTTCGCAGACCCATAATATGGAATGATCACGATATCACTACCAATTAATTACAAGTCCCGATGTGCATTTATTTGAGGCACGCAAACCCTACCTTTTACACTATGGAATCCATGCATTTTTGAGTATTCTTGAACATAAATATATATGTGAAAAAATAAAACTATTTAATTATAATAATTTTACTTATGAGTAAAAAGATACTCTCCAAGTTGAATCATTCAATTTGGCCTTAACATGAAGGATAGTCGTGCATTGTTGTGAAGCAGGCCAAAATTGTCTTGCTTCACTAAAATGCACACCTGGGCTTCATTTCTTGTCCAATCTAATTGATTCAAATTGTAGTTTGCTTATTTTAATATTTTACACACTTTTACATTGTTATATATTTACTAACCAATAGAGTAGTAATAGTGTTAATTTTCTTAGGGCTAGAAGTGTAACCACCCTCCTCCAACATTTACCCAAGCTAATTGGTCCATTGGGGTAAAATGTGATGAGAGGCTACTATGATGTGATCCAAATTACCAAGAACAATTAAGGAAGTGGAATCGATGTGACAAGACCAATCTGGCCTTCCACGGACGCTACAGAACCTTCAGGAGGTAACCAACCCTTCCAGGGGACCAACCCCTGAAACAACTTGTCATTTTACTGATTTGGACCCTTAGTCTCTCCCATAACACGCCATGCATGCAAATGAGGCCTTCCAGTTGCTCTCACAACAAGGCATGCCAACGAATGTGGACTTTTTCAGGTAGTTCTGAGCTAGTGACCCTAGATTTTGAGCCACTTTTCCAGGGCTATATCTCAGGCCAATACCCAAAAATTCATGAAAATTTTAGAAATGATAAAAAGCATTGGAATAAGGATACTAACTCAATAATTGGTACAAGTAATTTATCTTAACCCTACTAGTCATGACAAGAATTTACTCAAACTTATCACGAATATGTAATCTATAGGTCATAAAAATAGATCTGAGCATAAGAGTCTCATACTTATCTGAGATTCATAATGAAGCATTGATGCCCTATCACAATAGTTGCATTAACATCTATTAGGTCATATATTTATTATTCATTCATTTGTTAATCAAAACATGATAAGACCCATACATCAAGTTTGTCATAAAACATACTCATAACCAGCATATAATTAACATAAATATTAAGGACATAACATCCATAAAAAGCACACAATAATAAGTACATTTACCCATAAAGTGTAAGAGGAAAATAGATATTATTAATATATGAAAAATGCAACCAAGTCTAGGACTTCCACATACCACCCAACCATAGATTAGGCTAAACCAAATATTTCTTTCAACCAATCACCCCCGTGTGATATTCCAAGCATGAATGTGGGATAAAATGAAACAAATAAAAAAAAACCAAACTAGGGCTTCTAGAGGCCAAACCACCTCAACCCTCAACCAATGGTTCCACCTCATAGTCAGACATCACTAGCCATCACCAAATTGGTCTCTACCCAATTTTTCCAGGGCACCAGAGCGTTTGTTCCAACCAGGGCTTCCAGAACCAGTAACTCAAACCATAGTTGATACCAGGCTTCCAGAGATTTTTTCCAACCAGTGATTATGATACTAGTAACTCAACCCACCAAGGGCTTCCATAGCATTTTTCCAACCAAGACTTCTAGGACTAGTAACTCAACCCAAGTTATTATAGGGCTTCTAGAGTTTTTCCAGCCAAGGCTTCCAGGAGCTAGTAAGTAAACCCACAACCATAAGGAACAAGAGAACCAACTAGAAAGAAAAAGGAAAGAAACCCACAACACCATGGCTATCCAAGAAATGGAAATTATATGAAAAACCACTGTCAATCTAGGAAATCCTCCATGCCAATGACAGATCATAACCAAGAAACTACATGCATTTTTTATGCATGCCAAAAATAGCAAGGAAATCATACATGAAACTCGATACATGCAAGAAAAACCTGTTGTAGTTGTTTATCTCAATGTCCTCTTGCGATTTCCCACTTTTCCTTTTCCTTCTTTCTCCAAATCCAAAATATGCCACAAACCTCCAAGAGTTCTCCAATAAAACTCTAAGTGTCCAAGAGTATTAGAGAGAGATAATAGAATGAGAGCTCCAAAAATGAACTGAAAAAATGCCATGAATTGATCCTCAAAATCCTTTTTATTAATGAGGCCTCTATTTTCCTCAATTTTCCATTATTTTCTTCGATTTTCCTCCTCACATGCAAAATGTGACCTTTCACCTTCCTTTTCTCCTATTTTCCATTATTTTCACAAATGAAATGCTAATAAATGCCTCATGCATTTCCAATACTTTGTCATTTCCTTTGCCAATTTACATAGCCATTAATTAATCACAAGCGATCCCCATCACTATGTTTTTTTCCCAACATTCAACTTGGAATGTGTGTCCCATTACCATGGTGACTATTTTTCCTTTACTAACTTTATTACATGGATTTTTGACTAGGGTTATTACAGAACCCTCCCCCTTGATGGAACATCGTCCTCGATGTTCAATGAAACCTACAACCAACAAGATTATTGAAAGAAAAACATACTACCATGCAAGTTTATAATTTAGCTCGTTGTAGAATTTACAATGATCATCCTGCTGAGAAGAAAACCCTCATGAGAAACATAATAGCATGAAAACCATAATGAAATGACACCCATATAATTTATTGGATATTTATCACATGGATCATGGTGGTATTACATCCATATACATTTGTACACATGTACCAAAAAATCACACCAAAAAATATGACAAAGCCATTTTCTCAACCAGCGAATAGAGAAGGTTACATAACTTGCATCTGATCATCCATCTCCCATGTAGCTTCATTGGACCCAAAATTCTTCCATTGCACTTTAACTTTCTCGATTGCTCGATTCCATAGCATGATCATCTTTCACTGCAAAAAGCGTTGAGGTTCCAGCTGGAATTCTCCTTCTAGCTCCACCTGTAATACAAGCCATTCAATCACATGATCAACATAATTAACATACTTCTTAAGCAATGAAACATGGAAATCATCATGGACTTTCACTATTGGAAGAATTGTAAGTCGATAAGCTATTGGTCCAATCCCTTCAATAATATTGAAAGGTCCACAATTCCAAGGTGCCAACTTGGAACATGATCCAATCCTCAAGGAGCTCTTCTTGGGCTTGATGAGCAAGTAAACTTGTTCCCTCACCTGAAACTCCTTAAACATCATGTCTTGACCTGTATAAATTTTTTGTATGTCCTATTTTGGCTTTAGATTATTCTTGATTACCTACATTTCTTGTTCCATCTCTGCCAACATTTCTGGTCCTATCAACACCTCGTTAATTGGATCACTCCAACTAATGGAAGTATTACAACTCCACCCATATAGTGCCTCAAATGAACTAGAACTTAGTGACTCCTTATTACCATTTTTGTAAGAAAACTCTACTAGTGGAAGATACTCTTCCCACCTTCGTTGTTGATGCATCATATACATCCTCAACATGTCCTCCAATATCTCATTGGCCCTCTTTGTTTTTCCATCTAACTACCGATGATAAGTTGTGTTGAAGGCCAACTCTATACCCAAACCTACAAATAACTCTTTTCAAAAAATAGAAGTGAACTTAGCATCCCTGTATGACACAATATTCTTTGGAACACCATGTAACCTCACCACATCTCTGATGAATACCTGTGCTACATCACTAGCTGAATATATGGACTTCACTAGAATGAAATGTGCTAATTTTTTCAACATGTGCACCACAACCATGATAGAATCATGTGCTTTATATGTATTCAAAAAACCTTGAATCAAATCCATAGAAATGACCTCCCATTTCCACTTTGGAATCGGAGTCAATTCTAGTAAATCCACCTAAATGGTTACACTCTAATTTCACCTTTTGACAATCCAAACATCTAGCCAATAATAAAACATCTTCACCGTTTTCAACATCTTCTAATATCTTGGGTGATTTGAATATGACTTAGCATGAAATTCCCTCAAGATAAGCTTCGTGAGATCATTGTTGTCCAGAAAATAGATCTTGTCCCTAAATCTGACCAAACCATTTGTTGTGAGACAATATTCCACATCCTGGTCACTTGTACCATGCTATAACCTATGCATAAGCTCCATATTTGTCATCCTACTGACCTGCCTATAAGATCTGATCCTATATATCTGTCCCATAGAACTCATAGTTGTTATGCGATTTACCTTTATCCACCTGCTAAGAGCATCTGCAACCTTGTTCTCTTTACGTTTAATGTACCTGATCTGAAAATCGAACTCACTGATCATGGCTAACCATATAGCTTATCTGGCATTCAAATTTTGGTTGTCAAATAGATAGCTCAATCCATTGTGATCACTCATCAATACAAATATCCTTCCAAGAAGATAGTGTCTCCACATCTTCAATGCAAGTATCATCATTTCCAACTCAAGATCATGTGTGGCATAATATTGCTCGTGCTCATTCATTTTCCTTGATTCATAACACACTACATGTCCTTCCTACATAAATACTCCACCAATTCCTCTCTTGCAAACATCTTTACATACCACAAACTCTTTGTCCATATCTGCAATATTTAAAACTCAATCATTTATCAAGAACTACTTCAACTACTCAAAATTGATTGCGCATTCCTCTATATATTTAAATTTCTTTCCTTTCCTATGCAATGATGTAATAGGTTAAGTGATCTGTGAGACGTTCCTGGTAACCCTCCTATAACAATATGCTAACCCCATAAATGACCTTACCTCATGCACATTCCTAGGAGTTTCCCATTCCATGATAGATCTAATATTTTCCAAGTCCACTTCTATGTCTTCCTTGGAGACAAAATGCCCCAAGTAATTTATATTTTTCTTAAAGAAACTACATTTACTAAGCTTGGCATACAACTAATGCTCTCTTATAAATCTCAATACTGCTGCTAAATTTTTGGCATGCTCATACTTATTCTTACAATATATAAACATATCATCAACAAGGACACAATACACTATTCATCAAGAACATAAAAGTAGTTGGATAATTATTCAAACCAAAAGAAACTACAACAAACTCATAATGCCCATACCTGGTCCTAAAATTTGTCTTGTAAATATCCTCCTCTTTGATGTTTACTTAATGGTATCCTGATCTCAAATCAATCTTCGAGAACACTACTGCTCCCTTCAACTCATCAAACAAGTCATCAATCCTCAGCAATGGATACCTATTATTGATTGTCACCTTGTTAAACTTCCTGTAATCAATGCATTTCCTAAGAGTACCATCCTTTTTCTTCACAAAAATACTGGTGCACCCCACAATGACACACTTGGCCTAATGTACCCCTTTTCAAGCATTTCCTTCAACTACAACTTCAATTCCACTAACTCTAGAGAGCTAATCTTGTATGATTCCTTTGACACTGGTGCTTTCCCTGGTACCAACTAAATAGAAAATTCCAATTCCTTGTGAGGCGACAACTTTGAAATATCTGGGGAAACCATATCCTAAAACTGCAATAGAACTGGGTACTTTTTCAATACCTCCACATCCTCAACATCCTTACATCCATTACTAGAAATATGTACTGAAAATATCACACACCCTTTCCCGCAACTTTTCTTTTCCTCCATAACTGTAACCATTATGACTGATGTAGTTTTCTTCTCACCCTGCAATATTCGGTGTTCACCATTGTCATCCAATCACTCAATAACCTTATCATAGTAGTCTACCTTAGTGTTGTGAAGATACAACCAGTCCATACTCAATAGCATACTATATGATCCCAATGGCAGTATATTCAAATGTGTTGATGTAGGAATACCATTCAATTCAAATGCACAAGCTCTTACCCAGTGATGAATTCTCTTCTTTGTACTTGTAGCCAACTGCACTAACCAAGACTCTACATGCACTTCTTTATTTAAACCACACTTACCTACCAAGTTATGATTAACATAAATATAATTAGATTCAGGTTCAATCAAAATATAAACAACTTGATAACAAATCTTACCATCCATCTCTATAATAGATGTCTAATGATCTTCCTGTCTGTCATCCAACACTGCATAAATCCAAGGAATCCTTTTTCCAACATCCCCCACTATCTGTGCCTCCTGAGAATTGTAGATCTACGGTCTACCACCCTGATACAGCAAAAAATATCTCCTGCGATGATATTTTCCACATATCCAACACTGTAAAGAATTCTCTCCTGCACCCTTGTTCTGCACCTCATATTGAAACCCCTATCCGTTGTCAGATGCATCAAACTTCTTAGGCGGTGCGAAATCCTATTTTTTACTCGTGTCTTGATGCAATGATCGCTTCTTGTCCCATTTTCCTTTATTATTTATATTACCATTCCAGTCCTGCTTAGTCAGATTTGTGCCTTGATTTTTCATAACAATGCTTTAGCTTCATGATGGCTTCCTCCAATGATCTCGACTTATCAAACTCAATCCTATCTTTAAATGCTACCGAAAACCCACTGATGAATCTATGAATCTTCAATTTCTCCTCCTTTAGATAAGGCACATACCTCAATAACTCCAAGAATATACTAGTGTAATCTTCATCAATCATAGATCCCATCTTTAGAATATAGAAATAATTATCCCTATCGTCATAGTATCTTTCTGATAGATACTTCTTCCTGAATAGTCTCTCGAAATCACTCCAACTCAACTCCTCTTCATGAATACGTCTTACATTCTTTACATATTCCCACCAAATATATGCTTTACCTTTAAGACTGAATGTAGCTATTTTGGACTTCATTTTCTCTGAGTAAGCATGCAATCTTAAGAACTTATTCATCCCAAGAAACCATGCTTCGACATCCTGTGACTTCTTCATTTCTTTATCAAATGTAGGTGGCTTTTATTTCTTGATCTCATTCGGAAAATGTCCCCTACCACTCCTCCTATAAGGATGATAAATATGATGACCATGATACCTGCCTGAACCAAAACTATAGTAAATCCCATGTACATTTCCTCGTCTATAAGGTGTATCCAATAATCTTCCATCTTTGGTCGTGTCATCTCTATCCAACCTTTTTCCACCATGTGAGCTGCTACCATATGCCCCATTATTCATATCCTCTTGCCCATGATTGATTCTAAGCAGTCCTTCTCTCTGCAAGTCTGATAAGATCTAAAGGATAATTGCATTGACTTCTGCTTGTTTCTCCTGGTCCCTAGCAAGTCTCTCTTCAGATTGAATGATTCGATCATTATATTCTTTGCAACTCCTTATTTCTTCCTTCAAACTTCTCAAAGTGTCTACTATGTGAGGGGAGTACTCATCACCATGATGCTCACTTAACCTATAGGTAGAATATCATGAACTGTAATCTTTAACTCTACAATTCATCTTTGTTATTCTCTTCCTGCAAGGTATATTATGTCAGCTAAACCAAATCATAAACAAACCAAACTACCTCAATATAGTTTGAGGAGGATATCTCATCTGAAAGATCGACCATATTAGCACAATACACGTATAATCATAATCATAACATTATATACATCATCTCAATCACGATCCTGATACCATGCATGATGCCAAAACTACAACACCAACTAGACATGATGCATGCATAAAAACATATGTATGACACACATGCATACACTATAAATACAAACACTCACATGCACTCATGAGGAACACATTCTGACAACAACACCATCAAATTAGTCATGACATCAAAATGACAACCATGACCACCACCATGGATACACAACAAGTGCATAGACCACAAGCATAAGGACACATATGCAACTGACATGTACATATGACAACATGTTCATCCAAGGATAACGGAAACCATAAATCACCCAAGCATAACAAAACCATGCTCTGAGACCACTATGTAACCACCCTCCTCAAAAATTTACCCAAAATAACCATTCCATTGGGGTAAACATGTGACGAGGGGCTAATATGACATTATTCAACTTACCAAGTACAATTAAGGAAGTGGAACCAACATAACAAGACCAATATTACCTTCCACAGATGCTACAGAACCTTCAGGAGGTAACCAACACTTCCAGGTGACCAAACCCTGAAAAAACTTGTCATTTTACATATATGGACCCTCAATCACTCCCATGACAAGCCATGCATGTGACTGAAGCCTTCCAGTTTCTCCCACAACAACGCATGCCAACAAATGTGGATTTTTATAGGAAGTTTTGAGCCAACAACCCCATATTTTGAGCCACTTTTTCAGGGCTATGTCTAAGGCCACTGCCCATAACTTCATGAAACTTTCCAAAATTATAAAAAACACTGGAATAAGGCTACTAATGCAATCATTGGTACAAGTACTTGATCTGATCCCTACTAGCCACTGTAGGTATTTCATCAAACATATCACGAATATGTAATCTACAAGTCATAACAACAGATATGATCATAAGGGTCTCATACTTATACGAGATTCGTAAAGAAGCATTGATGCCTTATCATAATAGCTTCATTATCATCTATTAGGTCATATATTCATTATTCATTCATTTCCTAATCAAAACATGATAAGGTTCATACATCAAGTATGTAATAAAACATACTCATAACTAGCATATAATCAACAGAAATATTAAGGATATAACAACCATAAAAAACACATAATAAAAAGTACATTTACCCATCAAATACAAGAGGAAAATAGCTCTTATCGATATATGCAAAATGCAACTAGGTTTGGGACTTCCACACACCACCTAACCATAGATTGGGCTGAACCAAAGATTTCTTTCAGCCAAACACCCCTTCGGCATATTTCAGGCATGAATGTGGGATCTCATGAAGAAAATCAAACAAAACCAAGCCAGGTATTCCAGAGACCAAACCACCTCAACACTTAACTAGTGATTCCACCTCATGGTCATAAATCACTAACCATCACCAGATCGGTCTCTACTCAAACTTTCCAGGGCTCCAGAGTGTTTTTCCAACTAGGGATTCTAGGACTAGTAACTCAACCCACAATTTTTTTCGGGTTTCCAAATAATTTTTCCAACTAGGGCTTCTAGGACTAGTAACTCAACCCACCAAGGGCTTCCAGAGCGTTTTTCCAACCCTGGCTTCCAGGACTAGTAACTCAACCCAAGCTATTACAGGGCTTCCAGAGATTTTTTCCAACCAAGGCTTCCAGGAACTAGTAACTCAACCTACAACCATAAGGAACATGAGAACCAACCAAAAAACAAAAGGAAAGAAACTCACAACACCATGGCTATCCAAGAAATTACAATGCTAGGAAAAAACATTGTCAATCTAAGCAATCCTCCATGCCAATCACATAGCATAACTAATAAAATACATGCATGTGCCATGCATGCCAAAACTAGAAAGGAAATCATACATATATCTTGGTGCCTAGAAGAAAAACATATTGTAGTTGTTGATCCCAATTTCCTCTTGTGCTTTCCTGCTTTTCCTTTGTATTCTTAATCCAAATCCCAAGTATGAAACACTCCTGCAATAGTGCTCCAATAAAACTCTAAGTGTCCAAGAGTATGAGAGGGGGAGAATAGAATGAAAGCTCCAAAAGTGAACTCACCAAAATCCATCAAGTAATCCTCAGAAGCCTTTTTATTAATGAGGCCTCTATTTTCTTCAATTTTCCATTATTTTCCTTCATTTTCCTCCTCACATGCAACTTGTGACCTTTCAACTTCATTTTCTCCTATTTTCCATTATTTTCATAAATAAAATTCCAATAAAATCCTCATGCCTTTCCAAAGCCTTTATCATTGCCTTTGCCAATTTCCATAGCCATTAATTAATCACAAGTTATCCCCATCACTATATTTTTTCCCATCAGCTTGGAATACATATCCCATGACCATAGTTATTATTTTTCCTTTATTAACTTTATTGCATGGATTTTTTACTACGGTTGTTACAGAACCCTCCCCCTTGGGGGAACACCATCCTCAGTCTTCAATGACACATAGAACTAACAAAACTGCTAAAATAAAAACATTACTTCCATGGAGCTTTATAACTTAGCTCGTTGTAGTATTTACAATGATCATCTTGCTGAGAATAAAACCATCATGAAAAACATAAAAACATGACAATCATAAAGACCTGACACCCATATCGCTTAATGAAGCTTTATAATGTAGCTCATGGTGGTATTTACATCTATATACATATATAAGCATCTACCAAACCCTATGCCAAATACATTCACCTAACCAGAGAATAGAGAAGGATACATACCCCACATCTGATCATTCATCTCCCATGTAGCTTCATCGGGCCCAAAGTGCTTCCATTTCACTTGAACTTGATCGATTGCTTGATTCCAAAGCATGAAAATATTTCGCTACAAAATGCAATGAGGTTCCAATTGGAATTCTCCTTTTGGCTCCACCTGCAATACATACATTCAATCACATTATCGACATCTTTAACATACTTCTTAAGCAATGACACATGGAAAACATCATGGAATTTCATTGTTGGAGGTTGTGCAAGTCGATAGGCTTCTGGTAAAATCCTTTCAAGAATATTGAAAGGTACAAATATTGAGGTGCCAACTTGGCACATGATCTAATCCTCAAGGAGATATGCACAAGTACACCTATTCCCTAACCTGAAACTCCTTAAACATCATGTCCTAATCTGTATAACTTTTCTTTTTATCTTGTTTTGCCTTCAGGTTCTTCTTAATTACCTACATTTCATGTTCCATCTCTTCCAACATGTTTGGTCCTATCAACATCGTTTTAACTCAATCACTCCAACTAATGGGAGTATTACAACTCCACCCTTAGAGTGCCTCAAACAAACTCATCCTCAATGACTCCTGATACCCATT
Organism: Pinus albicaulis; assembly: GCA_034641835.2. Classification (NCBI taxonomy): domain Eukaryota; kingdom Viridiplantae; phylum Streptophyta; class Pinopsida; order Pinales; family Pinaceae; genus Pinus; species Pinus albicaulis. Next base: position 164,306,605 of record CM076573.1, read on the forward strand.
GTTGTAAGAAAAATCTACCAGTGTAATATACTCTTCCCACCTCCGTTGCTAATGCATCACATACATCCTCAACATTTCCTCCAATATCCTATTTTCCCTCTCCATCTTTCCATCTTTCTGCAGATGATAAGCTGTGTTGAAGGCCAACTCTATACCCAAACCTACAAATAACTCTTTCCAAAATCTAGAAGAGAACTTAACATCCATGTATGACACAATGTTCTTCGAATCACCATGTAAATTCACCACATCTCTGATGAATACATGTGCCACATCACTAGCTGAATACGTGGACTTCACTGGAATGAATTTTTCTACACTTGTCAACATGTCCACCACAACTGTGATAGAATCATGATGTATATATTTCTTTTGCAAACCTGTAATTAAATCCATATAAATGACCACCCATTTCCACTCTGGAATCGGAATCAACTATAGTAATCCAACTAGATGCTTACACCTTTCTTTCACCTACTGACAATCCAAACATCTAGCCAAAAACTCTGCCACTTCCCTCTTTAGATTCGGCCAATAATAAAACTTCTTCACTACTATCAACATCTTCTGATATCTTGGGTGACATGAATAGAGATTATCATTAAATTCCCCCAAGATAAGCTTCTTGGGCTCACTCTTGTCAAGCACATAGATCCAGTCCCTAAATTTGACCAAACCTTCTACTGTGAGATGATAGTCCACATCCTGATCACATGTAACCTACTTTAACCTATGCATAAGCTCCTTATACCTATCATCCTACTAACCTTCATGTAAGATATGATCATGTAGATTCTTCCCATAAGAACTCATAGTTGCTATGTGATTTATTTGTATCTGACTGCTAATAGCATCTGCAACCTTGTTCTCTTTACCTTTAATGTACTTGGTCTCAAAGTCGAACTCACTGATCTTGGCCAACCATCTAGCTTGTTTGGAATTCAGATTCGATTGGTATAATAGATACCTCAATCCACTTTGATTACTCATCAATAAAAACATCCTGCCAAGAAGATAGTGTCTTGGCATATTCAATGCATGTATGATCACTGCCAACTCAATATCATGTGTGAAATAATTTTTCTCATGTTCATTCAATTTCCTTGATTCGTAGCAAACTACTTATCATATTTGCATCAACATTCCACCAAGTCCTCTCTTTCAAGCATCTATACATACCACGAACTCTTTTTCCAGATATGAAATCTTTAAAACTTGACCATATGTCAACAACTTCTTCAACTGCTCAAAACTGACTACACATTCCTCCATCCATTCAAATTTCTTACCTTTCCTTTGCAACAATGTAATAGGATAAGTGATCTATGAGAAGTTCTTGATAGAACTCCTATAATAACCTGCTAACCCAAAAAATGACCTTACCTCATCCACCTTCCTAGGAGTTTCCCATTCCATGATATATTTGATATTTTCTGAGTCCACTATTATGCCCTCCTTGGAGACAACATGCCCCAAGTAATGTACCTCTGTCTGAAATAAAATGCATTTACTAAGCTTGGAATACAAATGATTCTCTCTAAAAATTATCAATATTGTTGCTAAATGTGATTCATGCTCTACCTTATTCTGACAATATATCAATATATCATCAATGAATACAATAACAAACATATCCAGATAAGGATGCAATACAATATTTCACAAGCACACAAAAGTAGCTAGATTAATAGTCTAACCGAAAGGAACTACAAAACACTCGTAATTCCCGTACCTTTTCTTGAAAGTTGTATTGTAAATATCCTCTTATTTGATGCGTACTTGATGGTATCCTGATATAATATCAGTATTTTCGAAAATTATTTATCTCTGCAACTGATCATACAAGTCATCAATCCTCGACAATGGAAACATGTTCTTGATTGTCACCTTGTTCAACTGCCTATAATCAATGCATAGCCTGAGAGTACCATCATTTTTCTTCACAAACAATAATGATGCACCCCATGGCGACACACGTGGCCTAATGTACCCCTTTTCAAGAATTTCCTTCAACTGTAACTTAAATTCCACTAAATATAGAGTTTTCATCCTGTATGGCGTCTTTTATGTTGGTATTGGTCCTGGTACCAACTCAATAGAAAATTCCACTTTCCTATGAAGCAGAAACTCTAAAATATTTGGGGAAGACACATCCTGAAACTATAGTAGAACCAGGTACATGTTAAATACCTCCACATCCTAAACATCCTTACCTTTATCAATAGAAATATGTAGTGTAAATAGCACACACCCTTTCTTGCAACTATGTGTTGCCTGCATAATTGTAACCATTATAACTGGCATAGCTTTATTCTTACCCTGCAAGATTTTTTGTTCCCCATTCTCATCCAATCACTCAATAGCCTTATCATAGCAGTCTACCTTTGTCCTATGATGATACAACTATTCCATACCAAATAGCATGATATATGATCCCATTGGAAGCATATTCAAACGTGCTGATGTAGGCATACCATTCAGTTCAAATGCACAAACTCTTACGCAGTGATGAAATCTCTTCTTTGTACCTATAGCCAACTACACTAACCAAGACTCTGCATGCACTTGTTTATTTAAACCACACTTATCTACCAAGTTAGGATTAACATAAATATAATTAGATCTAGTTTCAATCAAAGTAGAAACAACTTGTTCACAAAGCTTACCATCCATCTCGATAATATATGCCCAATGATCTGCCTTCTTGTTATCCAACAGTACATAAATATGAGGAATGCTCTATCCAACATCCCCCAATTTTTATGCCTCCTTAGCACTGTAGATCTGTGGTCTACCACCCTAATACCGTGGACAATATCTCCTGCAATGATCTTTTCCACATATCTAACACTATAAAGGCTTCTAGCTTGTACCCTTGTTCTGCTTCTTAGAATGAAACATGTGTTCTCCGTTAGATGCATCGAAACTCTTAGGAAGTGCAAAATTCTCCTTTTTACATGTGTCCTGATGCCTTGCTCGCTTCTTGTCCCATTTTCTTTTATTATTTTCATTACCTTTTCAGTCCTTATTAGTCTAATATCTACACTTTGATTGTTCATAACAATGATTTAGCTTCCTGATGGCTTCCTCAAATGACATTGACTCATTGAACTCAATCATGTCTTTAAATGCTACTGACAACTGACTGATAAATCACTGAATCTTCTCTTTATCCTCCTTCAGATAAGGCACATACCTCAATAAATCCAAGAATCTACTAGTGTACTCCTCATCATTTATAGATTTCACCTTTTAGCTCATAGAGTTTTTTTTCTCTATCGTCATAATATCTCTCTGATAAATACGTCTTTTTGAATATTCTCTCAAACTCACTCCAAGTCAACTCATCTTCGTGAATACCTTTGACATTATTTAAATCTTCCCACCAAATACTTTATTTAACTTTAGGACTGAATGTAGTTATTTTGGCCTTCATGTTCTCTGAGTAAGCATGCAACCTGAAGAACTTATTCATCTCAAGAAACCATGCTTTGACATCCTGTGACATAATGAGAAGATTTTATTTCTTGAACTCATCTGGAAAATATCCCATGTCACTCCTCATTTAAGGATGATAAGGATGATTACCACGATACCTGTCTAAACCATAACTAGAGTAAATCCCATGCCCACTGCCTCGTCTATCAGGTGTATCCAAGAATATTCCATCTCTGACCGTGTCATCTGTATCCAACCTATGTCCACCATGTAACCTGCTACCATATGCCCCATTAGTCCTATCTTCCTGCCCATGACTAATTCTAAGTGATCCTTACTTATGCAAGTATGACGAGTTCTAAAGGATAACTACATTGAATTATGCTTGTTTCTCTTGTGCCCTAGCAAGTCTCTCTTGAGATTGAGTGATTCAGTCATTATCTTCTTTGCAACTCTTTATTTCTCCCTTCAAACTTTTCAAAGTGTCTGATATGTGAGGGGAGTGCTCATCTGATCTATAGGGATAATCACGTGAACTATAATCTACCATTCTTCTTGTCAACTTTTCTCTTCTCTTACTGCAAGGTATCTTATGTCAGCTAAACAAAATCATAAACAAATCAACGTACCTCAATATAGTTTGGGGAGGATATATCATTTGAAATATCAATCAGATTATAAAAATACATGTATAATCATAATTATAATAGTATAGACATCATCTCAATCACCATCCAATTACCATGTGTGATGCCAGAACTACAACAACAACTAGACACAATTCATGCATAAAAACATATGTACGACACACATGCATACACAATACATACAAACACTGAAATGTATTCATGACGAACACATTATGAAAATAACACCATCAAATTTTGCATGACATCACAATGACAACCATGACCACCACCATGGAGACACAATAAGCACATATAGCACAAAAACAAGGACACATATGAAAATGACACATAGATATGACAACACATTCATCCATGGAGAACAGAAACTAGAAATCACCTAAGGAGAACGAAACCATGCTCTGAGACCACTCTGTAACCACCCTTCTCCCAAATTTACCCAAACTAATTGTACCATTTGGGTAAACATGTGATGAGGGGATAATATGACATGATTCAACTTCCCAATTACAATTAAGAAAGTGGAACCAACATGACAAGACCAATCTAACCTTCCACAGATGCTACCGAACTTTTAGAAGGTAACCAACCCTTCCAAGTGACCAACCCATAAACAAAATTGTAATTTTATTGATTTGGACCCTTAGGCGCTCCCATGACAAGCCATGCATGCGACTGAGGACTTCCAGTCGCTCCCATGGCAAGGCATGCCAATGATTATGGACTTTTTAAAGTATTTCTAAGCAAGCGACCCTAGATCCTGAGCCACGTTTTTAGGGCTATGTCTCACGCCACTGCCTAGTACTTCATGAAACTTTCATAAATGATAAACAACATTGGAATAAGGCTACTAATGTGATCATTGGTACAAGTGCTTGATCTAAACCCTACTAGCCATGACAGGAATTTCGTCAAACATATCATGAATGTGTAATATACAAGTCATAATAACAGATCTGAGAATAAGGGACCCATACTTATATGAGATTCATAAAGACGCATTGATGCCATATCACAATAGTTGTATTATCATATATTAGGTCATATATTCATTATTCATTCATTTTCATAAAACTTACTCATAACAAACATATAATCAACACAAATATTCAGGACATAACAACCATAAAAACCACATAATAAAAAGTACATTTACCCATCAAATAAAAGAGGAAAATAGATCTTATTGATATATGAAAAATGAAAATAGGTTTGGGACTTCCATGTACCACCCGACCATTGATTGGGTGGAACCAAATATTTCTTTCATCCAATCACCCACCCCCCCCCCCCCCGCGGCCATATTCCTAGGGTGAATGTGGGATCTCATGAAACAAATAAAAGAAAACCAAACCAGGGCTTCTAGAGGCCAAACCACCTCAACCTTCAACTGGTTATTCAACCTCATGATCAAACATCACTAACCATCACCAGATTGGTCTCTACCCAAGCTATCCAAGGCTCCATAGAATTTGTTCCAACCATGTTTTCCAAGATATTAATTCAACCCAAAGCTGTTGTTGGGTTTTCGGAGCATTTATCCAACCAGGGCTTCCAGGACTAGTAATTCAACCCACCAAGGGCTTCCAAAGTGTTTTTATAACCAAGGATTCTAGGAGTAGTAACTCAACCCAAGTTGTTATAGGGCTTCCATATCGTTTGTCCAACCAAGGCTTCCAAGAACTAGTAACTCAACCCACAACCATAAGGAACATGAGAACCAACCAGAAAATAAAAGGAAAGAAATTCACAACACTGTGGCTATCCAGGAAGTGGAGAATGTAGGAAAAACCATTGTCAATCTAGGAAATCCTCCATGCCAGTGAGAGATAATAACCAAGAAATTGCATTCATGTATCATGCATGCCAAAACTAGCAAGGAAATCATACATGCAACTTGGCACATGCAAGAAACATGTTATATTTGTTGACTCCGATGTTATCTTTCACTTTCCTACTTTTCCTTTGCCTTCTTGCTCCAAATCCCAATTATGCCACACTCCTCCAAGAGTGCTCCAAGAAAACTAGTGTCCAAGAGTATGAGAGAGAGGGAATAGAATGAGAGCTCCAAAACAGAACTGAAAAAAAGCCATGAGCTGATCCTTAGAAGCATTTTTATTAATGAGGCCTTTATTTTCTTCAATTTCTCATTATTTTCCTTTATTTACCTCACATGCAACATGTGACCTTTCACCTTCCTTTTCTCCTATTTTCCATTATTTTCATCAATAAAATTCCAATAAATGCCTCATGTCTTTCCAAAGCCTTTGCCATTGCCTTTGCCAATTTCCATAACCATTAATTAATCACAAGTGCTCCCCATCACTATGATTTTGCCTAATATTTAGCTTGGAATACGTGTCCCATGATCATGGTTATTATTTTTTCTTTATTAAATTTATTACATGGATTTTTGACCAAGGTTGTTACAAGAAGTCTTTGATGTAGATAATTGAATTTTAAAACAATTTCAACATTTTCACATTTCTTTCATCCCATATCAACATAAGTAATTATGTAGAGAATTACCAATAACAATGCAGCAGAACAGTCATAGGTCTGTCATGATATGTCTATCATAGTGTTCATCATACCTCCTTCATATCTCTATCATAATATTTTTCGCATATCATAGATAAGAAGGACCAAAGAGGTCGATGTCATACCTAAGAATTGAGATCCATTAGGGCATTGTTACACCACAAGACTGAGGCCCATTGGGGCATTGCTACACCACAATATTGATTTAAAATTTCGCATACCCATAGGATGGAATGATCATTATATCATTTTCAATTAATTACAGACCCTAGTGTGTATTTATTTGAGGCACAAAACCATGCCTTTTACCCTATGAAATCCATGCAAGTTGGAGTATTCTTGAACAACAACAAAATATATGTGAAAAATTAAAAATATTTAACTGTATTAATGTTACTTATCAGTAAAAAAATATTCTCCAAGTTAAACCATTCAATTTGTCCTTGTAATGAAGGTTGGGCATGAATTTTTGTGAAGCAGACCAAAATTTCCTTGCTTCACTAAATTGCACACATAGGCTTCATTTATTGGCCATTCTGATTGATGCCAATTACAAATTTTGTGTTTTACTATTTTACACACTTTAACATTGTTATTCATCAGTATTTTTCACTTGTTGGTGATGAATAGTTGTTACAGCCAAGTTTTCTAGCAACTGATCTAAAAAATTGTCAAATTTTCCAACTGGAAAACACCCATAAACATTTTTTCCCTCCTACCTTTTCAATCAGCCCATGACGAGATAAAACTTCATTATCAAGCTCTATCTAGCCTCAGCCATACTAGCTTGTCCATCAAATCCAAAGAAAACAATCCAAATCTATCCAAGAAGTCTCCCCTAAGTTAGGTAGTGACGCTTTAGGCATTTTCTCCCTTGGCAAACTATCCTAAAAGCCAAAGAACCTCTATCTACTATAGGCCAGTCCTAACAGACCTTCCTATTCTGCAAATAAATTTGGTTACACCCTTAAGTCGCGCCACTAACAAGCCCTGAAGTCTCAGCAATGCATGTGCCATAGGTCAAACTTATATTAGGTAATTGTACAGTGTTTCAAAGGATCTTTCAAGAGCAGAAGTGTACCAGCATCCTAGAAGACAATATTTAGCTCAACATGAGAAGACAACTGCTTCTCATGTGATTTTGAGCCTGGGATGCAGCCACAGGGTAGAGAGTTGTTTCATTAAGCTCCTGCAATCACAATCAAAGGTTAGTAAATTATGAATGACAAGAAGTGCTTTACAAATACTAGCCAAACTGCTTGTGATATCTAAAAGAGACACAAAATTATTTGAAAAGCAGGATTAATTGTCTCAGAAAAGTGCCCATCATGACTTATTATCAATTTTTCATCTTCATTTGCTCAAGCATGAAAAGGCAGTGGAAGGAAAAATAACACTGTTAAAAGCTAGTGAAATGGCATCACTGAGAAAACCTCCTCCATACATGAGAAGAGGGTTGAAGGCACTGAGATAAAGGCCTCCTTCATCTATAAGCAGAGGGCCAGGGATAAAGTTTGATTTTAAGACTTTCACTGACTGTAAAGGCAAATTTTAGGTACAGTGGGAAAGCAACTGAGGGTTTCTGAATAAAAATGGTGTTAAAAGCAAAGGCAAAGCAGTGGTGTTTTTAAAAGTTGTTTACATAATTTTCACTGTTCTTAAAATACAATGTGAAGCTACTAGGGTGATTATCAATGAAGAAACATTGTTAAGAAAATGGCCAAAGAAGTCAGTCAGTCTTGGTCTCAAACTAACCTCTGCCATCAAGTACAAAGAAAACCACTAACAGTGTATTCATAAACCTCTTTCACTTGGTTAAAACAGGAGTTGAAAATAACCCAGGTATTTGTCGAAAATAGGCCACCTTCATTACAAGTAGAAGGCTCACCATTATGTAAAGATGAAGAGCATTCATTTTTAGTATGGCTCAGATTTCAAAGGGACTGCTGTCCAAATGGTAAAATGAATGAGAAATTCATTATCCTTGCAGACTTCCTTCACAGAGGAACAAAGGGACAGTTTTCAAATTTTACATCTTAAACTTCAGCCCATCATCCCCTGCTATATCTCCATAAAGTTGAAGCCTGGACTGTTTTGTCTTTCGAAGGTTAGTTAATTCCTTGATGATGGAGACCTTTTGTAACAGGATTTTTCACTTACAGTTTCAAATAAGTTTTTCGCCCACAGTCAAAAGAAAGGCTCAAAGCTACGCCTGCCAGTTCAATCAGCTTCACAGTGGGCATGATCATCTTCAAACATCAGGAGCAGAAACTGTCAGTTTAAGTTTTAAAAAGATGAGTTATCTCCTTGCAAGAATGGAAAAATATGCTTCACAAATCATTGGTATATTTTTTGAGCAGAGTTTTCCTTTGAAAAGGTCATTAAAAAGGTCAGCAGTAGCAGAGACTGTCAAATTAAGTTTAAAAAGGGTGAGCTACCTCCTTACAATAATGTCAAAGAAAACCTCACATATCATAATATTTCTTTCAAACAGGGTTTCTTTTTCAATGAAAACACTGAGAGATGTTGGCCTTCAAAATGGTTTTCTCCCTGTGAAAAGGGGTCACATGTGTAAGGATCTCCAAAAGCAATCATCCACAGCAATTTTAATGATCCTGGTCAAATATCGACTTTACGATGGTTTAAAGGTTATAAATGACAAACAGTAGGGATTCATGTTTTGTTTAAAGCAAAGGCCTTTTCAAAACATTTTCAAACCCTCACGAAGCAAAATCTCAAAAGATTCATTGGCTTTTCAAACATAAAAGGTAGAAGGACCGTTGCAAGCTCTATTTGCATTTCAAAACACAGGCAACGCTCCCCTAGGCTTCTCTCTGACCAAAACAGCGAGATTTCAAGAAAAATTTGCAGAGGTTCAGGCTTTTTAGCCCACGCGGTGCGCCTGGAAAAATGCGTGGCACGTTCAGGAGTGAATTTACACAGCGCTATAAAGTCTTCGCGGCACGCCTGTAGGCGCCGGTCACGACCGCCCAATCATCAACCCGACACCCTGTCTATTGCGCGGCGCCTTTCCATTTCAACGTGTCGCGCATGTTTTAACATTCAAAACACCTCCAAAAGGGCCTTGAAGTTGCTCAACCCTTCAAGCAAAGGCTACCATCCATCTTCAAGGTATTTTCATTTACCTCCTTGGTATATTCGAGTTGCTAAATGGTGATTAAAAAAAAAAGATGGTCTTGGTATAACTCCAAGTGTTTTAGTAAATATTTTGAAAAATATTGTTACAGTGGGAGGCTAGTGGAGTTTTCATTTTTGTATCAAAAGGCCTAAAATGCCCTCAAAATAGTGCTAAACCATAACACTACCTGCAAGTCAAAATAAACACAGTATTAGATGTTTTTAAAAGTGTTGAAGGTGTCCTAACTGTGATAGGACAAAGCTAACCTTTGTCAGCAAAGTGTAATGGTGAAAACAGTGTTAGAAGGTGAAGCAGTGTTTGTAAGGAAAGCACAGTGATTATAAGGTGACAAACAATAAGCCTATTTTAAAAGCAGTGGTCTTAATCCGAATGCCTTGTCACCTTCAAAAAATGTCTCCTTTTGAATAAGTGAAACAGTGAAACTATTGCTGCCTCCTTTGTCCCATAAAACAAAGTGTGGTGAGAGATTCTGCAAAGTCATTTGAGGTTGTTTTTGTTACCTGGGCATAAGAGACAAGTGATCCTAAGGTGAAACAGTTTTCTAAAAAGATAGCAGTGATCAAGTCTGAAATACTTTATCATTTCAAAAGTCCTCTCTGTGTGGAAGAACAATGAAACTAGGGTTGCCTCCTTTGTCCCATGAAGTAGATTGTGGTTAAATATCTCTTAACTCAATTTGAAGGTGTTTTGTCTACCTGTGTATGTGAAACAGTGAAATACAAGAGGAGTGTTTTTGATTGGGAGTGGTGTTTTGTTTTCAACAAGGCTGTCTTGCTTATACCAAAACACAAAGATCTTTGCAACTCTTACCCAAACACAGTAATCATCTGACTGTATGTACCTTTTTTATTTGATAACTATTTGTTGATTGACATACAAAGAGACAAAACAGTGATTTGTAAGGGGCAGAAGGTTGGTATTAAAGAACCATTTCACACAACATTTAAAGCAATCTACCTTGGTCAAATAGTGACCAACAAAGAGGACAGAGTTGTGTGTTTGAGAAAAACATTTCAAAAACCATTTGAGGCAGCTTGGTGTTGCAGAGAGCATTCAAAACAAGATGCCTCCCAGGGAAGACAGCAGGAGTGGCTTGCATAAGAGATTTGAGCCTGTTTCCACTGAAGAGGTGAATGCCCACCCATCAGTCTTGTTCAATTTCCATGAGGTTGGGTGTTTATATTTTTTTCAAAGAGTGCAAGAGCTGAAGAGCTTTTCCCCTTTGACACATCTTTGGACTTTGAGGTTTCAAGAGAAGCATTTCCAGCTGGCAGGCCTAGATTTCAAATTCTCTCCAAGGTCTATCTCCAAGGCCACTAAAATCCCTTATGTCGGGGAGAAGTGGTTTAAACAAAGCCACTTGGACTCAGAAGATTACAAGCCCTTTCTAAAGCCTGAGCATAGAGATTCATGTCCTTCCATTTTCCCCTTCTCATATCTTTTGACTAGCTACGCCCCCCTCATGAAGATCATCATGAAATACTTCACTTGTGAAAGAAGATTCTCTCGAGTATATGCCTATCACATTTGATTGCTCATGCATTTCACGAGGGCCAAATTTCTAAATATTCCTTTCTTCTTACATAGAAGCATTGAGAAAATGGCCTCCACTGTTTAGAAAAATCCTCCTTCACAGAAAACAGCCTGCCTCTTCCATCACTCCCTCATCAAAGTCATCATTCTTCATCAGCTTGAGAAGAGGGAGGTCTCTTGGGATACTTTCATCACCCATCTGGATTTCTCCACTGTCCCTCCAGTTCATACATCCCCTACACCTCCTACTCACCATCCTTCGCCTTCTTCTAGCAGACCTATTCCCAAGAAGCTCAAGTTTACCATAGAACAAACAAAAGAGTAGGAAGAGGGAGAAGAGCATGAGCAGGAAGAGGGAGAAGAGAATGAACATGATGAGCAAGAAGAAGAAGGTGATGATGAGCAGCAGCATGGTGAGGCCAAACAGCAAGTGAAAGAAAGGCATGATGATGAACAGCATACTCCTGAATATGTTGAAGGGCAGCAGCATGAAGATGTGCAACAAAGTGATGATGAGTAGCAATAGGATGAAACAGGGCAGCAAGGTAATGATGAGGAAGATGATGAAGGGCAGCAACATGAAGATGTGCAACACAGTGAGGGTGAGCAAACTCATGAAGTTGCTGAACAAGGGCAGCCACAGCATGATACACAGCAGCCTCATAATGATGAACAAAGGTAGCTACAGGATGAGGGACAGTAGCCTCATAAAGAGGGACAGCAACCTCATAAAAAGGGACAGCATCCCTATAAAAAGGAACAGCAACCTCAAGAGGAAGAGGGGCAGCATGATAAACAGATGCAAAACAGTGAGGAGGACAGCCCTCAAAAGGAAATGCAAAAGGACAGCCTAGGCATCCATGAAGAGATCCAAGACAGTGGCAAAAATGAGGAGCAAAGTGACAAGGGTAAAGAGCCCATGGAGCATGTGCTAACTGCCTCTCCTAGGCAAGGGGCCATGCTCTCTTCTCCGAAAGTGGCCAAGCCCCAGACATCAAAGAAAAGGGTGCCTAGAGTTGTAACTCCAAATGTGACTAGGGCCCTCCGAAGCAAGGGAAAATTGCCAAGAAGCCCATGGTCGAATTTCCCAAGAGGAAGAAGACTAAAAGAGCCACCCAAAGCAAAGGGAAGGACAAGGAAGAAAGCACTCATGAACAGGAAAGGGAATTCGACATCATTCAAATCCAAAGTGATGATAGTGATAATGAAGCCCGGATTCTAGAAAATCTCTTGATCCATAGAGAAATCCAAATTGATGCTTTGAGGACTGATCTTGATAGGGCTAGGAACTTCAATCACTTTTTGCAAGTTCAAAACAAGCAGATGAGTGTCCATATGGTTGTTTATGAGACACGGGAAATCAAATACAAAAAGGAGGCCTCCAAAGCACAAGTGAGGTTAGAAGAACTCATGGGTGAGTTCGATGAAAGTGAAGGCGAAGATCAGCCTGGGCGAAAGAGGCCAAGAACCATGGGGCTCAAAAAGGCTCTTGAGAAACAAAAAGAAGAAGAAGATGCCCTTCTCCAATCCACCCCTCTCACTACATTGTTCGAACAAGAGATAGAGAACAATCAGGAAGCTTGGCTTGAGAGAGTTAATGATCACTTGGAGAAGAAATTGGAGAAGGAAAATAGGGACTTGGACCTTCAACGGAGGATGACTGGGCATTATAAAAAGCTCAATCAGTTTGCCCGGCGGAAGTTGAAGGCTTTTCAGGAAAAACTCAAGGAGGCTAAAGGGAAGCGCCCGGCACCAAAATTGGGGAAATACACCTCAAGGCTCCAAATTTTGGCCTCTTCTTCACAAAATGTTGCTAAAAACCCTTGAGGGTCATGTTCGCCAAGTTTGGGCGAAATTCAACATGTTTTGGTTTTTTATCATTTTTGGGTTTTTGGCCAAAAATCATGGGCATCGCCATTTCAGTTTGGGGCATCATCAAAGGATGAAAATGGTATCATTGGATGCCATAATTTCAAGGGCACATACTCAGTGATTTTCAGAACAATTGAAGATCATTTTCTCCCCCAAAATGGCGAAAAACACTCGCTTTTTCTACACTCTGCCCCGTTTATCAGCAAGGCCTATTTTCTGGTTTTTTACACACAAGGTCTATTTTTGGAGGACCTCTAGTGGTCATTTGGGAGAAAAATAAACATTTTCAAAAAGAAGACACTCAGATATTTCCAACGAGCCATCATGAGCCTAGTTTCGACATTGGGAAGGCCTCCAAAAGTTTCCGGCAAGTGAGGAGACCTTTTGCTGATGTATTTTTTGAGTATTTTTGTAAAAATCGAACCTTTCAAAACTGACTTTTCCTCGTGTGTTTAGCTATTTGTGTACATGATAAGTTATGAAAAGTCAATTTATTTCCCTTTTTTAGCATTTTTGAGATATTTTATGAGATATTTTGTGCCTTGGGCTTTGCAAAGCCTCAAAGACAAAATAAGATATTTTGGATAGGCCAATGAGATTGCAAGTTGAACTAAGAGGTTTTCCTCACTTTGGCCTATATATTCCAAAGGCTTTCATTGTAAACAAGGCTGAACTTGATGAATAGATGCAATATATGGTCATATAAGCTTTGGAAGAAATACTTGTCTCATGCTTTTGGATAGTTTCTTGGATGTTCTTGGATGATGAAAGAGGATTGTTGTTGGATTCCATGACTTGGTAGAATGGTATAGTGTCTCTATCTCAGATATTAAACTATTTGTGCTTTAAATCCTTTGTTATTCACAAACTTGATGTCCATCTTATTCCATTTTTCCTAAATATCCATTTTTACCTCGAATCAAATCGGCCCTTCAACAACCTTGTATCACCATCTGAAAGCTTTCTTGACCTTTTAGACCCCATAGCCCAGTTGATCTGACATCTTTTTACCTATCTTATATCTTTGATCAGTTTCATCCCTCACAACCTAAAAAACAAAACCAAAAACATACTTCATAACTAGCCTAAAATCAGAACACAATAAGCAAACACATAGATATCCCTTACACAAATAGAGAGAGCCCTCTCTGATTCCAGGAAGGCTAGGTCCTTGGGCTTCAAAGATTGGTTTGATGTTACACTATCATTTGGCTTGCCAATCAGCCAAATCACGGGACCCTAACAAACATTATTATATCTTTATTAACTAGTAGAGTAGTAATAGTGTTAATTTTATTAGGGATAGAAGTCTTTGTTGTAGATAATTGTACTTCAACACAATTTCAACATTTTTCATATTGCATTCACCCCATATCATCAAAAGGGATTCTGTAGAGGGAAAATTAGCAATAAAAATGAAGTAAAAAAAACATAGGTTTTTCATGATATATCTATAACAGGGCTCAACATATCTCCTTCATATCTCTGTCATAATATTTTCTCATATCACATATAAGAAGGCCCAAAGAGGTTATTGTCAAACCCAAGAAATGAGGCCCATTAGGGTGTTGTTACACCATAAGACTGAGGCCCCATTGGGGAAATGTTTTTTTTTTGGAAAATATTCACATTATATTAACTGGAAATATACATAGAGTACATGAAAAAAATCTTTGGGGTTCTTCACCCATCACCCATCGAGGTTCTCTACCATTGGAGAGAGAAACGAAAGAACCTTTCTAGAATTTACAAATCAAGTCTTGTGTAATGCATCATTGGAAAAATGTTAAGCTAAATATTACAAATTCAAAGTCCTCATTCTATGGCAAGGTCGAGCCACCAAGAGGCATACCTTGAAGAGAAGAAAAATTTTTTTTAAAAATTGTTGCAGGAGGATTCACATTATATTAACATGGAAATATACATAGAGGACATCTAAAAAATATTGGGGGGGGTCTTCACACATCACCCATAGAGGTTCTCTTCCCTTGGAGAGGGAAACCAGAGAACCTTTCCATAAATTTCAAATCAATTCTTGTGCAATGCATCATCAAAATAGTATTTAAGCTAAAAATTACAAAATTCTAAACCTTGTTTTTTTGGTGGGACAGAGCCACCGAGAGACATACCTTGAAGAGAAGACAAAAAAAAACACACACACACACACATTGCAGGAGGAAAATTGAGAGTGCTTAGTTGGCTTCATGATGGACTGAGGATGCATTTACTTGTTGCAATTGTTTACGACCATCGCTAAGAGGGTAGGATGTATCCGCTTCAATAGGAGTCTCCTCTATAATGTAACAGCCATATGTGCTTGAATGAGGAGGATAGAGTGGTGGAGCTTTCACCCAAGTTTGCTTCAGAGGCACCACATTTACCTGATGCCCATGAACTAGGGAATGGAGGCTGCAAGTATCCAAACTGGTTGGGGGAGGTGCGGCTTTGATGGACACACAGATGGAAGTGGATGGTCTAGGAGGAGGAGGAGGGGGGGTTGAGAGGAATTTCGATGTGAAGGTAATGGGATAGATGTCACAGGAGATGGTGGCATGGGAATTGATAGCAGAAATATTAGTTATCCAACAGGTAGCCCGATATTTCTCCTTTTCCTGATTCATGATAAAACGAGCCAAAATATTGTGGAGCGACGATCATAAACTTGATGGAAATTGTGGGCAAGGATAGCATGGTCATACATTATCAAGTATTCCTTTTCTAAAGGGGAGGTGGTCAAGCGACCTATGTAGCAACAGGAGTCGTTGGGATAAATGAAGGGCACAAAGGTATCAATTGTAGAAGGAAAGGAGAAATAGGTTGAAAGAGACCAGACTGTGAGAGGGGTGGTCATCGGGAGAAAGAAGAGAGGCATGCCCATAATTCCTTGGGTTAATATGTGGGGAGGAGGAGAGGGGGAGGGAATTGAAGACATTTATGTGAGAAATCTACAGATATAGACACGGGAAGGCCTGAAAATACATGGCAGAGGTGACAGATGTCAAGTGGAGGGCAACGTCATTCTATCCTTAGTTAGGTGGTGACGTTGGGAGGGACACCTAGATTTGTGGACCATTAGGGCGTTGTTGCACAAAAAAAATGAGGTACAATTTCGTAAACCCATAGGATGGAATGATTATTATATCACTGCAAATTGATTACAAGTCATGGTGTGCATCTATTTGAGGCAAACAAACCTTTCCTTTTACCTTATGAAATCCATGCAATTTGGAGTATTCTTTAACAACATAAATATATATGTGAAAAATTAAAAATATTTAATTGTATTAATGTTTCTTATCAGTAAATAAATACTCTCCAAGTTGAATCATTCAATTTGACCTTGAAATGAAGGTTGGGCATGCATTTTTGTGAAGCAGGCCAAAATTTCCTTGCTTCACTAAAATGCATGACCAAGCTTCATTTATTGGCCAATCTGATTGATTCGAATTGTATAATATTCAATTAGTGATTACTCGTCCTCATGTGCATTTATTTGAGGCACACAGTCCTTACCTTTTACGCTATAAAATCAATCTAATTTGGAGAATTTAAGCACTACAGAAATTTAATGAGGATGATTTACTGCCCACCCAAATTTAATGAGGATGAGTTACTGCCCACCCAAATTTAATGAGGATGTACTTCATGCTGTGTGAGAAGGCATGTTCGCCACACATTTCAAAGGTCACTTATGTCATGTATAAATAGGAAGAGACTTCTAATTTGTAAGTCGTAACACATTGGTGATGTTTTCATATTTTTTATACATATTTTTTTATTTTTCAACATAGGGTAGACGCAACGCACCCTTGTTTTCCATATTTAGCCAATGAAAATTGTTGTACATTCTAATTGTAAAATTGGTTGGAAGATGATAGGATAAATGGAATCCTCCTACGGTAATATATGGGTGGAATGTTTCCCACCATACCTTGCATCAAATAACTAGGGTCCTTGAATACCATAGCCAAATCATCTTGGGTTTTCTTTAATTCAACTTCTGAAATTTTTAGCTTTTCCATGACCTTTGTCAATTCATATGAGGTGTCATCTGATTCATCTGGAACCACAATGGTGCAAACATGATTTTTAATTGGATATTATAGCCTCTGCTCTTGTTCCTACAAAATAACAATATATTTATTTCTATCACTTAATTCTCCTATTAATAGCTATATTGATGGTGTTGGACTCACCAACATTCAGGCGATCTCCCCGATATGAATTCCTAATTAGACTTCACACCATTTGGTGTAGGAGTCCCATCTGGAATACGTCTTGGTAGCCGATGCAGCGGGTTTTAATGATGTGTCTTGGATGCAATAACACACAGAGTAATGTATGGTGACTTTGGTGGGAACTGTTGAGAAATAATGTGTTTCACAACATGGACTAACCACCTCTCATGGATCCTTATCTAGGGTGATGTGATCGTTTACTAACACCTACAGGTTTTGGTATAAGGACAATCATGATTCCCAACTAGTGGTATCAGAGCGTAGTTCACAAGTTCGACACACACTCGGCTCGCGTTAGGGGGGAGATTATTGGACATTGGATAAACCAACACTCCTTGTGTGTTTTGCGACATGGAATAACCGCCTCTCGTGGATCCTTATCTCTGGCGATGCAATCATTGACAAACAACTATGGGTTTTGGTCTAACAGCAATTGTGATTCCCAACATCAAGGTTAAGTGATTTATCTTCTATTAGTAACTCTTTTGAGTGCTTTTTACTTCTTTAGATTAGGATCTTCTTTTACTTAGGTTATTAGTGTTCTTATTCATCAAAAAACCACCAATTCATAAACCATAAAGAGACAAGAGATGCAGAATATAGGCTATTAGCTAGGGCCAAAACCTCTCACTCTTTGAGAGGAAAACCCAAAAAAATTATTCTTCTTATAGATATTCCAGTTGATGAATACAAAGACCAAGAACCTTGACCTATTTTTTTCTCCAAGACCAAGCCATAAGGCCTCTTAGTTTAACTCCTTTATTCAAAGGTCAAAATATTTTCTTCTCCTTCCTTCTCTGTTATCTTTCAAATCTTAGATTCTTAGATTAGACCTGCTACCTTAAACAGTCGTTATCTTCCTTTCTCATGAATCTTCCCTTGAACTGGTTTCCCAAGTGACCCTAATAGCCTCATCTCTTCTATAAATCTTCTCATATTATTCTACAACTAATTCTTCCTTTATTCCTTACACGAGTGATAGGAGAAAACCCCAAAACATATTTAGATATCTTCCCTTCTTCTTCACTAGTGAGGAGGATTCCTTCTTGAGCTTCTCATTGATTATAGTGTTGTTTTCCTTAGCTCTTCGCACTACTTCTAACCGCAGATCACTATCGAAAATAATTCTCTGAAATTCTATGTCTAAATGAAATTAAAACGACCCTATTTATAGTTGTTGGAGCCTGTAATAAGCCGACATGACTTGGAGATGAACTGATGTGTCTTCTGGAGAGATAATATTATTTCTTTTTCAACCGACTTGAAGGGAGATACTTGTTCTTGTCTCGGAGGGTTATTTATACTTATCTAATGACTCATACAAGAAGTAACATGCCCAAGAAGGGTCCTTCATATATAACATAGACTCAATTTTACTTTTATGACTAGATGATAAATCCTAAAGGCTCACAATGGGAGCCATCACTAAAAACTAAAATTCATTGCTCATGAAACCCATGAATCAAGCATTACAATAATAATTTTATTTTTCTTCTTCTCATAAATTATATAAAATCATAATTACACACATCATTATGATGACCAAACCTAGTTACACTTTTCAACACTCCCTTTTAACTAGGGGGGTATTCATAATCGTACTTGGTCATTCTCAATCTGAAGAATCTATCATACGAAGAGTCATATTGGTAACCCATCTGTATAAGATCATAACAACCAAAATTTTCACATATCAAGGCCTTGACTAACATATCTATATCTCCACGATATCTTAGTGCAATGCTGGCAAGACCAATGATGTATAGACACACTCATCATTGTCTCTCTCGAAACATACCCCACTCAGGTTCTCAAGGTTTGTTCCTCCAGGACTATTCTTATCTTGGATTCCCAGTCCTCAAAGAATATAATTCCTCAACAACTACTCTTATCTTGGATGCCCTGATACATCCTCAAATAGAATCGAATTCCATATGTTTACCGAATCCTCCATTTTGTATTCCCAAGTGAAGACTGTTGGAAATACTGAGAGGGGGGGTGAATCAGTATTTCTTTCAATTAGTATTATTATTCAACTTTCAGAGCATTAGTTAATCTTCAATTATTATCGGTGTTTGTACAATGATAGCAGTAAACAAAAGGAGCACAAATGCACATGGTTTTTAAGGTGGAAACCCCCTCCAGGACAAAAACCACCTAAATTATTTTCTAATAATTCTTTAATATTCAACTCCAATTGAAAATAAAGCTTCAACTTCCTAAAATCTAGAAAATAATTCTTCTCCAGTTCCCACTGGATGAATGCTCCAATGCCCTATTTTCTTCAGTAGTCAACTGAACGGATGCCCAAAAACCTAATGAGCTACAACTCACCCTAGCACTACCCTAGAAACCTAAATTTTTCACAAGCTTGAACTTGTTGGTGACTTCATGCACCAGCCTAGCACCGCCCTACCACCATATAGAAGAATAAAATAAGAATAGACTCCTATACCAGGGAAAATTTTCCACTTTACAATGATATAGAATGATGTAGAAGAAGAAGACACACTAGACCATAACCCCAACTATGACACAAATACATAATGATGATCCTAGACCTCTCAACACTGCCTCTTCAATTATTGGTAGATAAACACTTGTAGAAATTTTACAATGATGCTTTTACAATGACTCAGTACAAGGATACATTTACAATGTCTGTATGCAGTGTTGCCCACGTGAAGACTTCATGTGGTGAACTTCTTGTTGTTGTTCTGCACCTTGATTGTTGCTCTTGTCATGCTACCCTTTCTCACTCTTCAGAACATTATATCATGCATTGAGTCTTATCTTAATGAATATATAATACCTGAAAAAATTCTCAAGGAAATACCCATGACATGATGATAACAAAACTTACCTCATCCTACAAAGCATATACTAGTGCTAAACAAAAAAACAAATTAGAATACAAAGAACCTAGTGCAATTAAGAGATGAACATGCATATACATAATATAATTACCTAGAGCTTACCTCTGTTGCACCTTGTTTTACTTTTCTGCCCTAGAAACTCTGTTCCTCTGTAGCCCTTAACAACACATGATCTAGATTTTTCTTGCCTTCTAGGAGCTCAATATTGAATCTGGTGTATCTCTGTTATTTCAGATCCCCAATATGTGATTTTCGGTCCTCTAGTATTCCTCTGAGTCTTCTTTCCAATTCCACAGGTCTGACCCAATTTGGACTCTTCAACACAAAGTCATGCCCAATCTCTCATGATGACCTAATTATGGATTGGTTCAGTAGAGAAAACTTGTACGGCGAGCCACGTGTCACTGTTTCCTCACTCGGCTTTGAAATTGACATAACAAAACCAAAATCCGTGAAATATCTACCACTTTTTACAGAATTCCAAGCCGATACTCAGAGAGAGAGTTATGAAAATTTTCCCAAGGTCACCTCTTTGAGATTAATTTCAAGAGCCTGCAAAAACCCTAACTTCCACAAATCATATCTTTGAAAATATTTCAAACCATGATCTGAAATTTTTACATGCGCTTCCTAAGGATTTTGGATTCGCCTAATAAAAATTTCAGCTTTTGAACCTTCGTAGAAAAAAATTTATAGTGAAAATTCCACGATTACCTGTTTCAAGTAGCGAAATCCCTTCATGAGGAGGATATGAGGATCACAATTTATATAAATGTGTAGGTTGAGAGGGTCTTCAACAAGTGAACGTGGGAGGGATTTTAGGAGCTTAAAAATTATTAATTATTGAATTTTAAATGACCACAACCAATTATTAGTGTCATGCCACAACCCCATGGGGTTTTAGTCCACTAACTAGGGTTACTAACTTCAAATATGAATATCTCTCAAACCGTGAAGAATTACGTGGCATGCCATATATCAACGGAAACATCTCGACAAGTAGAAACCCTTAAAAAATATCCTTGACTCGGAATATATTAATTTGGTAGGTCAAAATTCCCATGTAAGATCGAGGTATCCCCTGGTGCTGCTTGGGTTGACATCAATGACAACTACCGATCAACAAAGACAAGAATGATGTGTCTATCTCTCCCTCTTAATTAGGGAGGAAATATCTATTCCAATAAAGGAATGTACCTAAGCTCCCTATTGGCTTAGTAATTTTGCTTCCGAGTTTCTACCAAGTAATAAACTTGTTTCCAGGCTCCCTCTTAATTAGGGACCTGCAACAACTCCTCGGGTGGAGATGGTGGGACAACAAGCTGCTTTAAGAACTCATCCTTACAATGTCGTGAAATTATTTTCGTCATTCGGGAGTCTGCATATTTTAGTAATTCTTCTTAAGGCACATAACATACATCACTTTCATCCATGATTCAGTCATGTCATCATCAGAAAGTGATCCATGAGTCCATATCTGGCCTTTCTTCATGTCATGTTGCATTTTTCATGCCATAGTTACTTAAGTATCTTTCATCCTACTATATGTGAATCAGTTGTGGAAGAAATACATAGATATTCCCTCGACAACCCTGCATAAACCCATTTATATATTTTTTCAAAAATAAAGGAATGAACATTAAAATCAACATTACCTTTGTGATGGTATTTCATCATCATCATCTTCTAGTTTGCATCAGCATCCTGTATACATATCAACACATCTCCCAAAGATATATAATGTTAAGGGTCTCTTTCTTTTTCATACTCCATCAAAGTCTTCATATCTTCCATGGAGATATCCTAGTCAAATATTCTTGGTCTTTCGGATGTTGATTTCCTTTACCATGGTTTCAGATTCCATGATCTCTTCCTTTCTTCACACATTTCATTCTCAGGAATTTGCAATCAGAATTCCTCAATTATAGTCAACCACTGATATTACATATGAGGACATATTATGTTGATTTTAGTGAATGTGTGACCCATGCATTTTTGCATTCCTTTTAAGGAGGATATCCTTCCTTTGATTATGCTCTCAAGATAGAGCATTGATCCATGTTACTTGAAACCATATGACATGACTCTTCAATATATATTGTAAGCATTCATACCTCATTTTCCTTTGGGTCATCCAGACTTCCTGTAGCAGCTTCCTTGATTGCAAGAGCTTCAATCCCTTGATCTTCTTTTCCTTTTATGTCATCATACCATCATCCATGAATTCCACAAGTTTGGAATTATTTATGAAACACTTGCTTCATGTCATGATCAATGAACCTTTAAATGAATATCGTATCCGAGAATATTGAGGATATAAAGTATCCTTATGATGAACCTTGTACTAGATGACCTTGCCACTTATGTTTTCAGTGAGACTCCTAAAAGTTATATCCTTGACTCCCATAGATTCTAACCATCTTTCATGCTTCTCTATGATGTCCCGAGCTCTTTCTGGGCCAAATATTCCATGATGCCTTGATGCATCCCATTATTTTACTTAGTGAATCATGATAGCCATATCTTACAACAAAAGACTTAGGAACTTGAAACGAACTTATGTGAGGAATATTATCTCAATAGTGGCGATCTATTACTTTCTCCTTTTGGAATTCTTCCTTTCAGCTTCATCCACTTCCTCGATGATGTCGGTTTCTTCTCTTCCTCTTTTTTTATTTTCCTTCTTTATCTTAGGATAATCTCTTATATAGTTCCCATTTTCTTAACACCCATAGAATTGTATTTTAGCTACGTCCTTCTTCTTTTTTGAGGAACAAACTTTTCAAAATTTCCCTTTCTTTTTGTCATTGCAACATATGCTTGATTTTTCTCAC
Source organism: Pinus albicaulis (assembly GCA_034641835.2). NCBI lineage: Eukaryota > Viridiplantae > Streptophyta > Pinopsida > Pinales > Pinaceae > Pinus > Pinus albicaulis. The sequence continues at coordinate 164,329,744 of CM076573.1, forward strand.
CTGCTCCCACATCAAGTTTGGCCTTATGTCTAGATTATTCAATCTTTCATAGTGAACATGGATCCTGGAATGGAGTATCTTCTTTCTTCCCATAAATACTTGAATTAAAGTTACCCCACTCTTCTGGTAGTGAATTTAATATTATTGTAGTCATTTCCCCGTCAAACATTACTTCTCCTAGATCTTGAAATTGATCCTTGGTCTCAAATATCCTCATAAATTATGAGGTTGTTCCTTCTTCCTTTTACATATTCAACTTGTAGAGTTCTTTCATTAAATAGATAACTCTCCCTGTAATGCTTACGGAATACAACTCTACCATTTTGTCATAGTTTTCTTTTTAAGTTTCAAATTTTGATACATGTGGGATGAGGGGATCCTTGATAGATTATATGAGAATACTTTGAGCCCTAAATTCCCCTTTCATATATTTGGCAAGGGCTTGAGCATATTATTCTCCTATTTTGGTGACATATCCTTTGACATGATCCATGACCTTATTTTCAATGAATCTGTTCTTTTCTTCCATGCAAGATAGTTTGAAGCCACAACCAATTTGTTGATTTCCTTGCAAAAATACATTTTGAAATATTTATATAAGGTCATATACTTACTTGATAGGATTATCATTTCTCCTTGTTGCTTCCTTCATGTTGATGATGATATAGAGAATAGAAAACTTCTCTTTATTGAAGATATGTTTCTTCAATAAGGATCCTTCATCTCACAAAGAGGGAGATCCCTTTTAATGGTGTAGTCTTTTTTATGAGTATCAATTATATCTTCGTAATGATGTCTTCAATCGGAGGAATCTATGGTTTTGATTCTTTATTTTATATATTGACTTCACTTCGATATCCTTCAATTTTTTCTCGATATTTGATCCTTGAGTGTCCCTTTATAAGATGCCCTTACTTTACTTTGTCACCTTAGCTTTGATACCATGTTGATAAATATAGGGCATTAAGGTTAAGTGGTTTCTCTTCTATTAGTAACTTCTTGTGAGTGATTTTTACTTCTTTATATTAGGATCTTCTCTTACTTAGTTTATTAGTGTTCTTCTTCATCAAACAACCACCAATTCATTAAACATAAAGAGACAAGAGACATAGAATATAGGCTATCAACCAGGGCTAAAACCTCTCACTCTTTAAGAGAAAAACCCGAAAAAATTCTTCCTCTTATAGAGATTATAGTTGATGAATACCAAGACAAAGACCCTTGACCTATTTTCCTCTCCAATACCAAGCCACAAGACCTCTTAGTTTAATTCCTTTATTCAATGGTAAAACTTTTTTTTTTCCTTCCTTCTCTGCTATCTTTCAGATCTCGGATTATTATATTATACATGTTACCATTAGCAGTTTCTATCTTCCTTTCTCATGAATCTTCCCTTGATTCAGTTTCCCAAGGGACCCTACTAGCCTCGACCCTTCTAGAACTCTTCTCGTCTTCTTCTGCAACTAATTATGCCTTTATTCCTTGCATGAGCAACATGAGACAATGCCAAAACAAATTCAAATATCTTCCCTTCTTATTCACTGGCGAGGAGGATTCCTTCTTGATATTTTCGTTGATTATAGCATTTTTATCCTTGGATCTTTGCACTAATTCTAACCGCACAACTGAAAATACTTCTCTAAAATTTTGTGTCTAAATGAAATTCGAATGACCCTATTTATGGTTGTTTGAGCCTATAATAAGAAAACATGCCTTGGAGATGAATCAATGTGTCTTCTATAGAGATAATATTATTTCTGTTTCAACTAACTTGAAGGGAGATACTTGTGATTGTCTTGAAGGGCTATCTATACTTATCTAATGATTCATACAAGATGTAACATTCCCAAGAAGGGTCCTTCATATATGACATAGACTCAAATTGACTTTTTTGACTAGATGAAAAATCCTTAAGGCTCATAATGGGAGCCATCACTAGAAATAAAATTCCTTTCTCATGAAACCCATGAGTCAAGCATTACAATAATAATTTTATATTTCTCCGTCTCATCAATTACATAAAATCACAATTACACATGTCATTATGAAGACTGAACCTAGTTACACTTTTCAATAGGAACAAGTGTGTGTCTCTACAGAAAGTAAAGTGTAATTCATGAAGGTTCTAACATATAAATAGAATGTGAGTGAGCCCCTTAGAATCCTGTAATAGTACACATATTGAAAGGAACACATGAGCATAAAGACATCACAAGATAGACTACGAAATAGTTCACAAGTTAAAAATGGTGTAAATATACCACAACACGCATTCAACAAGATTCATACCAATGAAAATGAAACAGTTCATATGCATAAGCGTAAGTGGCATAACATGCGATACAAATACAACAAGAATAATCCTACTATATTCACAACATATGCATGAAAATATGTCAGTTTGAGATTTTATTAAAGTGAAAGTTCCAATCATACATATATCATTTACAACCCACTAGCCCCAATAGTGGAACATGAATTCAACACCAAATCCTCCAAAGAGAGATACTCCCTCTATGCTACGAAGAAGTCAAGGATCTCAAAAAACTCCCAAGCTCCTAATTCTAAGCCCAAGCCTAGCCAAAAGCTTGGCTCCCAAAATCCTTTTACATGAGTTATGTGGATGTATTTATTAAAAAAGGGTGACTCTTCACCTTCCCCTTTGTGACTCTTGGACTTCCCTCATGACTCTTTAACTTCTTTACAAATTACTCTTCAACTTCATTACACCATTACTCTTCACATTCCACAATTGACACTTGGAATTTCACTTACAAATGATTTACAAAACAATATTAAAATATACTCATACCCATATAGAAAAAGTTTAGGTAGAGCCAAATAGACAACCTAATAGGACAAAACATGTCATGCTTGATTTTGGGGAAACTCTAGCTCAACAACCTCCACTTCTTGTTTCTTGGTCATGTAACAGTGCTAAGCTATGTGCTACACAATGAGTCCCTCAAACTGGGTGATGGTGTCAGGATGGAAGCAAACTCTACCCTCCATAGAATTCGAGTACACTAAATTGGAACCGGTCTATACTTCCTTCTTTAGCATGAGAAACATTGTGTTGATTTGGACAGGGCCAACAATGTACTTCTCCATATTTTTCTTGTTCAGTTCCAGATCTTCCCTGGTGGCGATGTGTCTACATTTTTTGAAATATTATTTAATCTCCTGCTTGACCTGGTTCCTGCGTTTGGATTTATTGAGTGAGCCAACTGATGGGATCCTATGTGATTTTACCAATAAATGAACTATCTTATACAATGGTGCATACGAGGCTTCAATGTTGGAAATGAACGAATCGATTTGTTTGTTATTCTGGATGAGCATCTAAACCTCTGATTTCTCCAACTCTACCTCTTGCTTTGTTTTCTTTCCCAATTCAAGCAGTGCCCATTTGTTTCGCATTGACCATTCATGCAAGAAAACAATGGCTACTTGTATAGCCTTAAGATTTTTTACATAATATTTACACTTCTGCTACAATTTGTGCAAGTGGAAAACTGCCTTATGTTCGGTAACAGGCTCCTCATAAATATTTTGCATGGTCTCTCCCAGTGTCGATATTTCGTCTAGTATCATTGCCTTCAGTTATTCTAGATATACCTATGCGGGGGCTATTTTCTGAGCTTATGCTTGAATTTTTTCACCCTCTTTCCTAACATCTTGCAAGTTCTTTGCCAATTGTTTGTTCTCGGCCATCAAATATTCAATGTTCAACTTTTCTCCACCTATGAAGGAAAAGTTGGCTGCGAAAATGGGATTGGGATTCCTTATGATGTCTGCCATAATCACCCTTTCTCTAATAAATGCAAGAGATGTGAGGTCGTCTGGAAAATTTTTCTTCCATGCTTGTATAATTTTATCTAAATCTCATCATAAGTCAGATTGTATGTGTCCATAACCATATGTTCATAGAGAGAAATTATTTACTTTGCCTTGCTTGGAGCATGCTTTTTTGGAGGAGGGGGAGATTGAATGGTGACTTGTTGTGTGCTTGGAATCAAGTTGACATCTTGGTTTTGTGGCTCTGGTTCCACCTCCGTGTCTTAGATGAAAATCAACTCTTCAATCTCTTAAGCAAGCTTCTTGTCCTACAACTATTTTCTCTTCTCTTCTAATTTTCGGTTCTACTCTTGCTCCTCGGCTTGTTTCCATGTGGATTCTTATTCTTATACCCTTCACCTCTCTTCTTCTTCCTTATTCTTCTTGCTTATATTTTTCTTCCTGAAATATCCTATGCTCTTGTTCTTCCCTCTTCTTCCATTTTTCTACCTGCATCCTCTATTTCCTCTTTTCCTTTTCTGCTAAATCCACTCTCATAATGATTGGATCCTCTTTCATCTTGTGATTTTGTTCTGCCCCTGGGATACCTGCAATATTTCTCTTACCCTTTTCACGCACTAGGTTGCGATCTTCCGATGGTACTGCTTTTGGAGTTCCCTCTTTTTGCAGAGTAACCTGCAAATTTCCTTCAAAATAAACTGACTTGTGGGACTTGGAGGCATTATCATAATTCTTCCATGGTTCCTCCTCTAACCAATAGAATGTTTCGCTTAGCCACTAAAAATGAATTCTTGCACAGTCATATCTACAAAAATTCTAGGGATCATATAGATTGAATTCCATAATACCTAATGCAAAATTTTCTAGTCTTTCCTTTGGTGTCCGCGACTTTCAGGTTCTTAATCTCGTACAATCTTATTTACATAGGAAGAGTTGGCCATGGTGTTTTCTTCTTCATATGCAAAGCTGCTAACAACCCTATGGAGAGATGATATGCAACTTATTTCATGACTAACTTATTGGTGGCGTACCTCGGTAAAAGATGTGGCGACTTATTTCCGTTGAACACTTTGAGGAAATTTCCATCTTCTGAGGCAAACCAATCTATTATCTTTGATATTGCTTCCATTTCCCCATGTGACATGCAAGGTGGCTCTTACTCAAAATTCAACTTTTATAATAGAATGAGGAAGTCGTTAGTTAAATTTTCCATCACTCCTCTATGGCTGCACTCCGAGATCAATCTGCAGTAGATGTGCACGACAGGGTCTCTTGATGTCCAAGTCCAATTCATGCCAGGGAATGAATTGTGAGCACAGATTGCATTCAATAGATATGTATACATGTAAAATATATCTTTACCAGCCTTGGGAGGATTTAGGGCATTGGCTACATGGAAACTTAATTGTCGAGCCAACAACTCTGACCAGTTGAATGGTTTCCCTTCGTTAAAAACCTAGTTCAATAAGAATTTCCACCCTTTGGAGAAGGTCTCAGTGCTTTTCTAACCATAGATTCTACAACATAAAAATATAAAGAGTTGATATTCCCTCTTGAGAGATTTTTTCTTCTAAGTGTTGGTGGGTGTCTGAAGAAACTTTGATGGATCTTTCACCCAGCTTTTAACAATATCCTTTGTACTCAAGTAGCTATTGGTAGCATAAAATTAAGAATCCATACGCGATTCTGGCTCCAACAAATGATACATGAGATGGTAATATGCTGCTAGAAAAGAAGAAAACTTTTTTTTTTGGCATTGTTCAGAGTCATAGTCTTGAAATCTATATGCCAAAATATCCAGCTGACAATGTCTACACATGCAAAATCCAGATATATGTAGGCAACCTTGTGTAGTCCTGACCATTGAACACTGATATATACACGTTGGTCCTCTAGATCTGCCTTGAATATTATTGTTGAGAATGCTTCATTCACTTGTTTCCAACTGATATCTGGTTCCTTTTCTACAAACAATTGAGTATCTAAATAAAATGGAAATTTTACTGGTGTACTCTCACCTTCCTCCCCGGTACTGCTCTCTGTGGTATCCTTTGAAGCAGATTTCTTGGGTGCCATGATATCAGTGACTAATGAAGAGAAGTGCTCAACAATTTTGATACCTATAGGAGGAAAAGGAACTCATGGAAAGAATAAATTATCTTCAACAAATCAACTTACAAATCAAGATCACAATAGAAACTAGAGAACTAAAGGGGAAAATTGTGCAATTCCTAAGGTCAAGGGAGAGCGACTGGTTTCAGTGACTGCACATTTTTCAGTATCGATAGCCAGTGATGTAGCCTGATGCTTGAGTCTATGCAATGATTAGTTTAGCCTCGGTAGACTGAGGGAGAGATTTTGCATTGCACAGTCTTAGTGGCCAAGGGATCGGGCTTAAGCCCTGGAACTGTGTAATGCATAGTTGGGTCAACTCGTATTGTGCATTGCATAGTCTCAGAGGCCAAGTAGAGAGCCTGAGTCTTGGACTTACGTAATTCCCACATAGACAAGTAAAGTGTTGGCCATGTGAAGTGAAAATATGCCCGGAAAGAGTGTGGGAAACTTGCATATATGAGTCATGGTGAAATTTTAAAGTGAAAATATAACTAATTATAGATATACCAATGAAAATTAAGAGTGGAAGTTCAACACGTAGAAGGAAAAACAAAAATTCATGGAGATTCGTGAAAACAACGATCACCGATGTGCAAAAACAAGAAAACTAATGAGACACTTATAAAATGTGAATGAAAAATTGGACCAAAACTTCTACAAGATAATACAAGTTAAAAAACCATCAACCATGAAGTGTAACAATCAAAACATCACTCACAGAAGAGAAATGACAAAAAGTGACAGAAAAAGCAGCAAAAGACAACAAAATAAAAACTCACCCGGAAAAGTGTTGCAAAGTCCAATGAAGCCTCCTTCATCTACTTGGGAATGCTAGAGCTCCAAGATCAAATGTAAAAATGAGCTCTAGAGTCATCTATTAAATATATTTCGGTAGATTATGGTTTATGACATGCATGCCTAAAATCAAGTAAAAAGCAATTGTTGGCGGAAAGTTCCAAAAATAGTAAATGTGCCACCTTTGGGAAACTAATGATGACTCCCAATTTTCTAGAGATGCTTTTTGTTGTTTTTATTTTTTAATCTTTTATTTTTTGGGAAAATTTCCATGCACACTGCCAAGAAGGATTACACAATTTCCAAGGACTGGGAAACTTCCTCACTTAGTCCATTTAACAGTTTCTGATTTGATGACATGTTTTGCATAGTTTTTGGGCTCAAGGTTGGGCTGAAATCCAGAACTATGCAGTTTCCAAGCTCAAGGATGGTCTTCCTGTCTCAATTCGATAATTTTGATCCTTAGGCTGGCCTACCTTCCAAGATTGCGCGGTTTCTGGAGGCAATCCCAACAATGTTTCAAGGTAAATTCAAGAGTTAGCTTGTGTTTGAAATATATCGAACCAGGATCGACTTCATCACAAGCACAACATATAAAAAAAAAAAAAAAAAAAAAAAAAAAATCTTGATCAAAACATGAATACTTGATGAAAGTAAAATATAATCTTTTGTGGACAAAAGGGAAGGCTCTAAAATCAAATCAAGAGAAAAAATTTGGTGGTTGTAGTAACTACAAAAAGCTATTTTTCTTTTTCAACTTGAGCCAACTCATTTGTTTGAGTGTGCTCAGTCCCAAGAATTTTTAACTTCTTCCTTAATGATTGTGCCTCAGATTATGTGTTGTGAAACAGGGTCTTGATGTTGTGCTGTCATACTATTTCTCATTTTATAACTCCTCTCTTTAATTTTTTTATAATTCTTCTTCAAAGTTTCAAATGAATAAGGAGTCTCTTCTATTGTGAATGCTGCCAAATTGGTGGAGATAGAAGAGTAAGTATTGTGCCTTGGATTTCCCAACTACATATGAAAACCAGGTTCATTTGAAGGTCCTTATGTTAATTTGATTTTTGTTTCTTATTCATCCTTTGTTTGAATTTTATTCCTCTTCTGTGATTGAGAATCCTCAATCTCAACATCTATCTTTTTAAAAAATAAAAAACATCTTCCATTGATTAAATCAAAATACAGTTACATATGCCAGTTTTTGTATACATCTACCTGTCCAAAATTTCCTCAAAGACTGAGAAAAATAGAAGTTATATGGAATTGAAAAGAGAAAATCTCTTGAGTTAAGGGTCAAACCTTCATATAATGAAGCATATACCATATCAAAATGTAGCCAATACAGAGAAAAAACCATACAAAAAAAATTAAATGACACCTTGGTAAAAACAAAATTGAATGATGAGCAGTAGACCCAAACAAGGCATGTGCCAAAAAGAAACAAAAATAGATCCATTTTTTTAATAATATATCCCCCGAAATGGAGATATATCTAATGACAATAGCCCCTCTCTCGGAGAGTAAATATTCCATAGAATTTCGCTCAAGAAAAATGTGGCAGAAGGATATTGAATTGAAAGTTACCATCATGGATTTAATTTTATCCAACCAGTTTAATAAAGATGGCACATATAATGTGGAATGGCCCTTTTCCCAATCAATAATTGTCTTCGAGTCCCTACCGATCAATATCTCTTCAACAACAAGCCAAGTTACACAACGTATCACACCCATAAATCCAACACCTCTTCTCTAACATTGGTGCTAGATCCCCCTAACCAGAAGAAATGGAATGAAAGGGATGGTCGAAAGATGATAATAGATCCACACCCACACTCTCCATTCATAGAGGCTTCGTAAAAAAATCCAACAAGGGAAAAATTGTCTAAGTTCTTGAAAGTCCATCAACGCTTACAAATGGGTCTCCATGGACCTATTTCCAAATAGTAGGCCAAAAATTTTAGGGATATGGATATCGAATATGGTGATTTATTCTCGAAAATGAAACCATTCCTATTTTTATCACTCCGTCATATTTCTAAGGTTGAAGAGGAAATCCCAACAGAGGTAACCACATACCAATCTTTTGGCTTGGTATCTAGCCCTACCAAGTCGAAGAGGGCTCTCTCCACAAAAGTCGCAGCCAGGAGGGCTGGATGAAAATTTTTTAGGCTAGCTATGAAATGCAGAAAGGTTTGTTTTGTTTTGTTTTGTTTGGGTTGCTGGATGAGGATTAGGTCAAGGTGACTAGGTTAGGGAAAATGAGATGGAATTGAATTCCATTCGATGGGTCAAGGTACGTAGAAGGCTCAGCACTTAAAGGTGATTTGGTGAGATGGTTTAAGACTGATGAGGAGCGAGGAAGAGCATAGGAGATGTATTCTTCCTAAATTGAATAAAATGGACAAATTATGACAAATTTCCCAAAACAAAGCATCAAAGAACATGTATTCTGCCTATCAACTTGAAGTTTATCATATAATAGACATCAAATTTTTATGAGCTTACAAAACATTCATACAAATAATCACAAAGAAAAAACTATGCCAAATATTCATACCACATGAATCCCAAGGAAATAGTTGCAATTCTTCATTAATTTCCAGGCCAAACTGGTTCTTGATCAATACATTAGCATCCAAAATGATTCCAACCCTTGCGAAGAGTGAAGAAAGGGAATATATAGACATAAAAGCTACATTCTCTCATCCCCAGGGGTCGAATTCCTGAGTTGAGGATGAGATCCACAAAATTTTGAACTGAAAGCTGGAGTGTAGGGAGCTATAAGTGACTCCTCCCTAATTATATTGAAATTGATTCATTTGACTTTGATGAGTACATTTACCTCATGAATCTACCCCTAGGTAAATTATCGATATCATATTTACATTTACCATGCTCAATTACATAACTGAAATCATGATTTTCAAGACAGAAGTCAAATTTACAGTGAATTTTGAAAAATATTAGCAAACTGTCAAACACAGCCTCTCTTTGGTAAATGCTCCCTCCATCTTTCAGCCTAATTTTGACTGGGTTAAAAGTGTCTAAATTGACTCCAATATAGCTTGTTGGAAATCCCTTCAATTCTAGTTTCCAAATCTGCCTTCAGTTTTCAAAATGAAGTCATTTTCCCTATCAAAATGAAATTATCCCAAGACTGTTCAACACGCAGTGTCATGGCCAAAAATGAGGCAGAAACATGATTTTTTAGTGGTTTTTTGACATTTTCACCTACTTGTTTTACAAAACAAGTCTTGCAAAGTGGTTTTCTGAGATGTATTGACCATTTTTCATCTAATGGTGGTGACCTTTTGCTCAAAATATGGCTAAAAAAAGAGCGCATCGCCAAGGGCATTAAGCGTTTATCACTTATGTGACCTATCTGTCCAAAAACACACTAAAAACACAGAATTTGCAAAAATGACCCAAAAATATTCAAAATTGGTGAAATGATGGCTGATGATGTGGCTAGGCTTTGAGTGAAGCCTCTGCAAGTATATATAACTTTCTTTCCTCCTTAAGTATGGTCAAAGCCTCAAATTTTTCTTTGGCTCTTTTGAGCTTGGCCATTGCAATTTTCTCTTTTTGGGCATAATGCTTGACCTTACTCCTCATTAGGTCATTGCCTCTATTTTCTTTCTCAAAAGCTTTTCCAAGTGCTAGTTTTCTCTATCAAGCCATGGGTCTCGGTTTTCATTGATCACCATTGCAAGTTGTTCATTTAGGGTTAACTGATCAGCAAGCTCAGCCTCTTTTTGTCTTTCTAGAGCTAGATCTCTTTTCAACCCTCTGGTTCTAGGTTTTCCTCTTGGTGATTATTCTTTGTTCATAAAGAAAACTATACTTTTCAAGTGTCTCATCTAGCAAAACTTTCGCTTTTTCTGCCTCCCTTTGATCTGTGATGTATTTCACCTCATCAATGACTTGTTTTGTCTTCAATTGCTGGTTCTCCTGCTTAAGGAAGTTTATGACAAATTTGGACCTGTCAAGATTAGTTTGGAGCTCTCTAATCTTTACATCCTTCTCCTTGATGACTACACTAGTGATCTCATCATAGTCATCCTCATCTAGGTCAACAAGGTCAAAATCCTGCTATGTTTCATGGAGGTCATCCTCATCATGAATGGCTGCCTCATTTTCATCCTCCTCTACCATATTTTATTTCCCCTTCTATACCTACTTTGTTGGTGAAGAATGCAGGGCCCCTTTCACAATCTATGGAGAAAACAACTGCCTATGACCTCTCTGGTATGTTTTTTCTAATGGCTCTATCTCAGCCACATTTTCCTTCTTAAGCTCATTGATCACAACTCTGCTAGGTGACCCAGTCTTAATGATGGATGGAGATGATGGTGGTGAAGTACATGAAGAAGACTGCTCTAATGATGATGAATGTAATGTGGGCTGAGATGGAGGAATGGAAGTGGAAGGATGAGATGATGAAGGCACATTTTGGGCATTTTGAATAGGTTGAGCAATGAATATTTCATTAGCTATGAATGAAATCCATGGAATGTCCAATTGCCTAAGGTGATGGAGGACTATGATTTTGATGAGGTAGTGGTGAAAAATATTGTTCATTTTTTGTGCATACTCTCTCTTCTTATACAATGAATTCCATCTTATCAATGCTCCTGAAAAGGTAGTAGGGTATGTTGAGCATCTTTACCCTAGTGAAGTGAATAAGTAGTCGAATGTGATAGGCATACAATCTTGAAAATCTACCTTCAAATGAAAATTATTTCATGATAATCTTCATCATGGGAGCATATTTCTCCAGGAGGTAAGATAAAGGAAATATCCTCTTTTTCTCATTCTTGTACCTAGGTTTGATGAAAGGGTCATATTAATGCTCCTCTAATTCTCTCAGTTTGAACCATTTCTCCCCAACATTTTGGATCTCGGTGGTAGCTGATATGATGGAAGTTGACACAGTGAAAGTGACACCAACTAAAGTAACTTAGTTGTCATGGAGATTAGTAATGAAAATTCTGGTCAACATAGCATGGTTTTGGACCCTTTGAATATCCTCATAGAACTCAAAACATCCAACATGTTTGAAACATTTCACAGCCATAGGATATTCCAAAAGTTCCCTGGTATTTTTTGGCTCTAATCTGAGTATTCTTCCCCCTTTGTGTGGCCTCCTCCCCTATGTTTCTTCTCCCTCACTGTATGATATGTTTCCTTCTTCTGCCATGATGTCTTATTGTCAAAACCCTAGGGAGGTGTGATGAGGTGGAATGCGATTTTTTACGACTAGGGAATGGGATAGGGTAATTGAGGGAGATGGGGGTAGGTATTTATAAGTCAGGGAATGTGTCAGGGAGTAGCGATATATAGGAGTTTAGAATATGGAATTTTTCACAAGTGTAGGGAATTGGGAGCCTAGGTAAATAGTATACCTAGGGCTTAGGGTTTTAACGAAATGAAGGCTTAGGGAAAGGGGATTTTAATGTAGGTATTTGGGAAAGGGAATATGGCAATGTGGGAAGGATATGAATGTGTAGGGACTAAAATTGAAATGTAATTAGGTTTTTTAGGAATACTAGGGTTTTGAATTAACAAAGACACCAATTTTTCTTAAAAAAACTTCACACATCCAAAATGACTTTGATGAAGAGGAGAAATACGCAAAGGTCACTTACTTTCTTGTTGAAGGTGTAAAGAATCATTATTGAAATCGCAAGGTTGTTTTTTGAAGTTTTGAGGCTTTGCAGGCAATTGTTGAGGGAGATAGGCAAGCGAGAAACGCCCTTGATAGGCGCACCGTCTCTTTGGCAGCAGCACAACGCAATACACAGGCACACAACACCAAGAGGAAACGCACAGCTCCAGAAGGAAACGCGCCCTCCCTTTAGCAAACGCGCAGCGCCTTCCCCTTTTTTGCTGATTTGGCCTAAAAAACTTGAAAACCCTGCTTTGCTGAGTTTTATTGATGGTAGTAAGAGAAAAATAAGGTCTCCCTTGATGTCATGAGGGATTTTATACTTGTGTGAAATTTTATCTTTCATTAAAAACCCACTTTCTAATGTTTAAATTTCACCTTTGAAAACTTTTTAAAATACCCTTTACACTTTGACTTTGTCTTTTGCAGGTTGATGATGTTAGAGTTTGGCACTCTTTACACTTTGAAATTTGATGTGTTCAGTTTGGCATATGAAGTTGAATTGGAAACTTGGGAATAGTACTTATTACATATAGTGAACATAAAATTACATTAAAATAAAAATAAATTACATCTCTGTTTTTTAATAAAATTACATTGCAGAATAAAATCATAACTTGAAAGAAAAATTAGAACTTTGGAAATATTCCTTGGAGATCATCTTTACATGTTGACACATATTTTTCAGATGATAAAGGAATGTTATTCAATCACTCTCATACTTGTTTCTGACCTTGGGCAAATAAAATGGTGTGTTATTGAACCTTGGAAAATGAAACCTAATGACCTAATGGGACCTTGAATGACCAGACTCCACGGTGACTTTTACTGACATAATGACATGGTGAAATACACTCTCATGACTGAAATATGCTCATCAAGACATGAAGGTGGGCTAGAAAGTATAACTTTTTGAGGGAGAGTGATTTTTTATGACTAAGGCTACCATTAGTGAGTGAATTTTTTACATAGCCTAATGGAATGATTAAAAATTTCTGAGTGGGACTCCTAAAATGATATGACAAGAGTATTTTTTATCAATGATGGCAGTATGCAAGTACTGACACTAACACCTACAACACCAGATTCCCTTAAATATATATATTAGTATTTTCCTGAATTCGAAGTGGCAATTCGACTAGTTGAGGAGGAAATATGCAATAGAAGACATGTTCAATTGTGAAAATAAATTAAGAGAATTGGAGATCTCCTCCTAAATGGATATAATGAAAGATAAGTTTAAGAAAAGGTGAAAATCCTCCTCATATTTCAATCTACACATAGGACAGAAACCTCGACCTTGAAATCCTCCCTTGGAAAGATTTTCCTAGGTGAGTATTTGATTATGTAGTGACTACCTAGGTGAATAATTTCAATTTTGTTGGAACCTCCCGTATCCACATGCGAGCTAGCCAATATTTGTGATGATCGAGCCGATATTTTTTGGTGATATATGTGTATACCTCGTTGGCAATGATGTTACCACCATGGGAGAGACGACCCCATATGAGCATGTTAGTGTTACCAAATAGAGAAATCCCAGTATGGCATAATCTAGTTCGGTAGTTTTCCCAATTGATGACATGCACTGGAGGGAGAGCCAATTTGTTTTCATTTGACCATTTAGTAGAGGGAAAGAATACACTCTTTGGGAAGACAATTTCTACTAAGGTGAACATCCCATGCCCATTAAGAATCTGAATAATGGGGAGAGAGAGGATATGATCCCCCACCACTCCAATCATAGCACCTAAAGTTTAAACAAATGAATATTTTTTTACCACTACCGACCACCCAACTAATATTTCCACACATACAAGGTTTTGATTTCATCAAGTTGTGCCATATGAATGAGGCATTTTTCTTTAAACTATTAGCTAATGCCTGATAAAATAAAATGGATTCCACTACAAAATTTGACCCCCTGGGCCAATTAGCGCTCCAGATCCAATACAAGAGTCTCGACTGCTTCAAGGCCAACCTACCAGGAAACCAATCATGTTTATGATAGCACTACTAATATGAAAACGTAGTAATACTTATTGATCATTGGTTGGAACAATAACTAGGAAGCATTGTACAATGATCCTAAAATATATCCTCTAGTCAATGTATAACAGGGGAAATATTTAGTTGTCCTGAATGGATCCTGACTTTCAAATGCTCCAATGGAATATTTTTTATACCAGCATGTATTATCTTCCACATTCGAGAATATTGACGACGCTTCAAACACTAGGACAGTTCCCAAAAACTATCAGAATCAATATAGGATAATATTCCACATACATGTCTTACCTATACACAGCCTAGTATCCATAAATGGAAAAAAATCAAATTCCTAGTTGGTGACCAACCATAACAATTGCATTAACTTCTTTTATATTACCAACTTACTTCCCTCACCAATGGTCCCCATTCCAAACCAATAAACCATACGAATTGGGAGACCAAGGATTGACTCTAGACACCCCTCTGATTAGAATTAGAAAAGAATAAATGTTACCCTAACAAATTCATATGAGACATTATATTCTTCTATGTTCCAACAATATATAGCTAATATCCTAATAAAAATAATAGCATGGAAATATCAATCTTAAGTGTAATTGTTAACAAGCCCCACTTGTAGCGACCTTTAGCATATCCTGAATAAAATTAGGAACAACTTGAACAACTTAACCAACAACATCTACACCAGGATAGACTGCAATCTATCTATAAAAAATCAAAATTCCATCCTATTTTACCTCCCTGATACCTCTTGTCCTCTAGGCCAACTACTTCCAACTTATTTCCACCCTCCTTCTCATTGAGCCACCTTATAAGTGAACTTTTATTAATATTGTCATATATATTCTTCACTTATGCTACGATGTATCTATGACAGTAACTTGCATCTAGTCCAATGACATCACCATTATATACTACACCATGTCCATTTACAACAACAAAACCATTTGAAATTCTCCAATAGCAGCTTAAGCTTTGGGGATTATGAAATTACTATTATGCTCGTTCTGTGGCATGGGAATGCATATTAGAAATTGATATGGATGCCTTCTACAATTTTTTTATAAATCTAAAATATTATGTAACAAAAAACTTGTAGAAAACTCTGGCTCACTAGCACTTTTAAATTGCTTCTCTTCACATATTTTTATAATATGTAGTAACTTTGGCTTGAGAACTAAAAACTTGTGCATTTTGAGTAAAATTAACACTATTTCTTAGCTCTAATCATAGACATATACAAAAATGTACCTTGAGGCTTCTCAGTCAACTCATATGCCAACCTACTCCCTTTCTCTCACCTTCTGCATGAGTTATGACTTGCAAGATTCCAACACCACTATACTACCATGATGTTTTAGCATCAAACTTACACTGCAAAACTTCATTGAGGTTTTAGCATCAAACTTACATGCAGAAACCACCATTTACAAGTAGCATTTCACACAGTAGAAATAACACCAGAGCCTATGCACTGACATTTTCAGCACAGAGTTTCTCTGACTATAATGTGGATTCTTAGTAATTTCTCTTCTTTACTGCTTTGAGAATTTCCACAATGATGAGGACAATGAGTAGAAGTTCTCCTGCTAATATGCCTATCAACTGGAAGAGTTTATTCACCAATATAATATCAAAATATATCTATTTAGAAGCATTCCTCTTCAAACTCTTCTCTTTTACCATAGGAGTTTCAACAGCCATTCATTGTTGGACCTTGCCACATAGCCAAGTATCTTGATTTTTCCATTTTCTCAATTTATGGTTTGCTTTCATGAATATAAGGTGTAGAAATAATTTCCACCCTTTTATTAGAAATCATATGGTGGGTCATATTGCCACTTTTCTCGTTTCTCAAAACCAAACTCCTTCATCAACACTTCCACCTGTGTAACAGTTTATGTATCATTTACAATAAATGGCCCTACAATCCTCTCTAGCTTAAAAATATCCCTTTTCATGTCGGAAAAAAATGTAATTGGTCAACACTAAGACTCTGCTTTATAAATTCAAGAGGAAATATCCTCATAAGAAAAAATATTGACCTTTAAATGAAGGTTGGGCGTGCATTTTTGTGAAGTAGGCCAAAATTCCCTTGCACTAAAGTGCATTTCCATGCTTCATTTATTGGCTAATCTGATTGACTAAAAGTGTAGATTAATTTACTTAATAATTTTACATACTTTTACATTGTTATATCTTTACTTTGAGCTTAAATATTTAAACTTCATATTTCATATAACATTCTAAGTTTTTCTTAGACTTTTGTTATGTGAAATTTGTACCAAGGAGGCCTATCTCTAGGTGATATCTCTTTATATATCCCTTGGAAACATTTAAACCTAATTACTACTAAAATAAGGTCATCCAACCTTACTTATAGGGTTTTAACCAAGAAACTACAATTTTCAACTATTGAAATTCAAGTTTGATTTTTCTTAGTTTGTCACCTTGTTCCCAAAAATTCCTGGTGTGCATTTATTTGAGGCACAAAAACCCTACATTTTACCCTTTGAACTCCATGCAATTTGGAATATTTTTTAACAACAAAAACATATATTTGAAAAGAAAAAAAATCTTTAATTGTATTAATGTTACCTGCAACTAAAAAAATACTCTTCAAGTTGAATCATTCAATTTGGCCTTGAAATAAAGGTTGGGCATCAATTTTTGTGAATCACGCCAAAATTACCTTTCTTTACTAAAATGGACACTCAAGCTTCATTTATTGGCCAATATGATTGATTCAAATTGTAGATTGTTTATTTAATGATGTTACACACCTTTGCATTGTAATACCTTTACTTAGACTTCATTTCCAAACAAGAAATAAGAATTTGTCCTATTTTCCTTCATTCTCTTTGCTTATTTATCTTCAAACCCTAACTAGGTCACTTTACCTAATCGTAAACTTAAAACCCTAAAATAGACCCTACAAACCCTAGGTGTTGTCTCTTTATCTATCGCTTGGAAACATTTAAACCTAATGACTACTAAAATAAGGTCATCCAGCCTTATAGTGTTTTAACCAAGAAATTACAAGTTTCAACTATTAAAATTCAAGTTTGATTTTTCTTACTCCATCACCTTATTCCCAAACATTCCTGGTGTACATTTATTTGAGGTATAGAAACCCTACCTTTTACCCTTTGAAGTCCATGCAATTTGGTGTATTCTTTAAAAACACAAACATATATGTGAAAAATTAAAAATATTTGATTGTATTAATGTTACCTATGACTAAAAAATTACTCTCCAAGTTGAATCATTCAATTTGTACTTGAAATGAAGGTTGGGTGTGCATTTTTGTGAAGCGGGCCAAAATTGCATTGCTTCAATAAAATGCACGCCCAAGCTTCATTTATTGGCCAATCTAATTGATTCAAATTGTAGATTGTTTATGTAATGATTTTACACACTTTTGCATTATATATTTACTTAGACTTCATTTCCAAACAAGAAATAAGAACTAGTCATGTTTGTCTCCATTCTCCTTAAATATTTATCT
This sequence comes from Pinus albicaulis, assembly GCA_034641835.2. NCBI lineage: Eukaryota > Viridiplantae > Streptophyta > Pinopsida > Pinales > Pinaceae > Pinus > Pinus albicaulis. The sequence goes on from CM076573.1 coordinate 164,347,647, forward strand.
TCAAACCCTAACTAGGCCACTTGACCTAATATTAAACTTAAAACCCTAAAAAATATGTACAATATAGAAAAACCTGAAAATAGACCCTACAAACCCTAGGTTCTATCTCTTTATTTATCCCTCAGAAACATTTAAACCTAATTACTCCTAAAATAAGGTCATCCAACATTTACTTAAAGCATTTCAACCAACAAACTACAAGTTTCAACTATTAAAATTCAATTTTAATTTTTCTTAGTCCATCACCTTGTTCCCAAACATTCTTGGTGTGCATTTATTTGAGGCACAGAAACCTTTCCTTTTACCCTTTGAAATCCATGAAATTTGGAGTATTTTTGAAAAACATAAACGTATATGTGAAACATTAAAAAGAGGTAATTTTGTTAATGTTAACTATGAGTAAAAAAATACTCTCCAAGTTCAAGCATTCAATTTGGCCTTGAAACAAAGGCTGGGTGTGCATTTTTTTCAATCATGCAAAAATTTCATTGCTTCACTAAAATGCATTCCCAAGCTTATTTATTTATCCAATATTATTGATTCAAATTGTAAATTGTTTATTTAATGATTTTAAACACTTTTGCATTGTTACAACATTTTAAGTTTTTCTTCGACTTGCCTTATGTGAAAGATGTGTATAAGTGGGAAACATAGCTATGTAGGATGTTTTTCAAACATGATGCAAGGTTATATCCTAAGGTTAGGTTCAAATTCCATTACCAAAAGTGTAATTGGTTTGGCCTAATAGTGCATATTTGTTCCAACTGTGATCATTGCCAGATATGAGCAATTGTTATTCCAAAAGATTTGGATTTCAGTGTATAACATTTCCTTAATGAAAATGACTATGCTATGTTGCATAAAATGATTTTATATTTAGGTTGGAATTATCATTATCTCACAATCAATTAAGTACAAGTATTGGTGTGCATTTATTTTAGGCACACAAACCTTGACTTTAACCACGCAAAATCAATCCAATTTGGCATATTCTTACACAACATAAATCTCTATGTGAAAATTTTATGTTAATTATGAGTAAAAAAGTACTCTCAAAGTTCAATCATTCAATTTGGCCTTGAGATGAAGGTTTGGCATGCATTTTTGTGAAACGAGCCAAAATTTCCTTGCTTCACTAAAATGCACACCCAAACTTCATTTATTGCCCAATATGATTGATTCAAATTGTAGACTGTTTATTTAATTATTTTACACACTTTCGAATTATTATATGTTTACTTTTACCCTTAAATAAGTATGCTTCAAATTTAGTACAACATTCTAAGTTTTTCTTCAACTTGCATTATGTGAAAGTTGTGCACAGGTTTTTCTTCAACTTGTTGTTGGGAAGAACAATTGTCCTTTTAGTTCAGAGAAATAGTTACAACTCTTCACATTAATTGTCAATATGGGTAGGTTTTGTTATTGCAAGGCTATTACACAAATTATATCCAAGGGAAGATGATGACTAATGCTAATGAATCTCAAACACAATCGTTTTAATCACACTCTCAAAAATTCAACACTTTGGTTGTTACACTCTCAAACTTTGTTCACACTCTCAAGAAATAAACACACAATGTAGAATAAAACCACTTTTTCACATTGTCACTCTTATTTAGAAAGAAAAAAAAAAAACACTCCTAGAATGAATTCTCTCAACAAATTTTGAAACGCACATTCAAATGAAATGAACACACCATCAAATTGTAACATGAATTAAATAACTTTCACACTAACAAAGGGACCGTTCTAGGACCTATGTTGTTACACAATACATATGTTAGGATTATGCAATCATTAAAGCATCAACAAGACTAATAATAGCATTAACAACGATCACACATGAATTATAATTGAGAGTAAATAAATCAAATAGTTACAATACCTTCTTAAACAATGATCCCTACCAAGAAGGAGGGAACTTCCTTCCTAGAAGGGGCTAGTACACTACACAACACACAAGCTAGTCAACAAAAAGGTATGACACCATTCCATAATTTACTAATTTTTATTAAAACTGTTGCATGTTATACATCATTGGAATGGCATCGTAGCTGTAACTTAATTTAAATTGTATTATGGTATATATTTTCACTTTTATATGATGTACTATGATTATGGTTCCATTTCATATGTTATAATATTAGAAATATAACCAAAATATTCAATATTGCATGAAATAAATAATAACTTTTCATTTTTTATTTTTTTTTGCAGAACACGAGTCTTCCAGAAGATCCAGTAAATCCTGAAATCGATCCACATTATGTTGGGTTTGGTTTAGACATTCGAGACAATGACGATGACGTAGATGGAGAGGATACCTAGGTAGACGACGAAGATGATGACAATGATGATGATCATGATGTTGATGAAAATAATAGACATGATGATGACGATGAGCAATATGTTGGTAGTAGCCAATGACATTGATCATATAGACTCCATTATGGATCATTGTTGATAAATTTTTATGATGTCTCCTTTCATGTTTATTATCATATGTATCATTTTCATCTGCATTATCATATTGAGTTGTTTAACTTATATAATTTGGAAATTTATTATTTGGGCCTGCATTATGTGTAACTAGTCACGTACCAACAACATTGTTTATTAATAATATAAAAAATACAGGTTATAGTTAAAAAAAAAAAATATCTTGTTATTTTATTCCAATGTTGTGGTGTGGTTTGTAAATATAATAAGCTTGAAAGAGCTCTACTACGGAAATATCTATGATGTTATATGGGCTTTCATTATGTGTATCTAGTCATGACCAGCAATTTTGTTTATTAATAATATAAAAATACAAGTTATAGTTGAAAAAAATGTTGTTAGTTAGTATGGTTGTCCATTTCCCTAAAAAATATTTGTAATTGGTATGTTATAAAATATTTCAAATGCAATGTGACTTACTCTATAATCATATAAGTTATTTAAGAGGTATGATATACTTAACTAATTTAATTGAAATAAAAAATATTAAATTAATAAATGGAAGTTATAAAGAAAGAATTACGAGTTGTTAAAATGGAAGCAGAATGTGGCTTTAAAAAGGAAGTAAAATTCAACATTACATTAGAAGCCATAATTGGAGTCATTACTGGCTATAAATAGGAAGCTAAATTGGTTGCTTAAAAGGAAGAAAAATTGGAGGCCAATTTAGAAGCAAATCCCAACATTAAACGGAAGAAAACCTTGGACCTAAAAAAGAATCAAACTCAAACATTAAACAAGAAGCAAACCTTCCAACTAAAAGGAAGCAAACCATGAGGCTAATAGGGAAGCAATTGTGGAATAAAAAAGGAAGCAACAATGGAAGCCAAACTAGAAGCACACCAGAAGAAATATTGGAAGAAAAACTTGGTGTTACCTAGAAGAAAAAAAATAATCAATTTAGGTACGAAACCAAGAAGTAATAATGGAAGCAATACTAGCAACCAAACTTGGCATTACTTGAGAAGAAAAAACAAAAGAAATTCAGGTAGCCAACAAAGAAGTAATTATGGAAGAAAAACTTGGCGTTACCTGAGAATAAAAAACATAAGCAATTTAGGTAGCGAACAAAGAAGTAATAATGGAAGAAATATTAGAAGCCAAAATTGGCATTCTCAAAGAAGCAAACAAATAATCCATTTAGTTAGCAAACCAAGAAGTAATAACGGAAGCAATACTAGAAGCAAAAAAAGACACTATAATGGAATCAATACTAGAAGACAAAGAAGATTCCATAATGGAAGCAAAGCTATATGCAACAAGCGGCGCCATATTGGAAGAAAAACTTGATGTTATATGGGAAGCATAACTTGGTGTTAATTAGGAAGCCAAAAAAGAAGTTATTTTCGATGTCATACTGGAAGCAAAATAGGAAGCACAATTGTGAGACATAATAGAATTACAAATGGACGCAACAATGGAAGCAAGAATGGAAGAAATAGTTTTTGGTGCCATTCCCAATGCTATTTCGAGTTCCAATCAAGGCACCAATGTGTACATGCCATTTTTCTTCAAATTTTTCGACGTCGCATTAAGCCAATTCGCGTTCTCGGAAACACTAGATTCTAGCGCTAATGACTTGTTTGTTTGTAATGGTTACTCAGTATCCTAAGTTTTCAAGTTGAGGAGATAAAGATGTCAAACAACATTAGTACTTGTGTGAATCCATTTGGATGGATAGGCAGACTCAAGATGATTCCAAAATTTATTGAATTCCAAACCACTTTGTGGGATAGGGCTCTCAGATGGTTTGTTAAGTGGTCAATGGTAACTTCAAATCCGACCCTGGATTTAGTTAATAGGAGTTCATTAAGGAGAAAAAAATTCCTCAAACAGATCAGTAGGGTTTAGTTGAATTATGGTATATTAAATAGTGCAAGGGATAAACTGCATAAGAATTTATGCAAAATTTCAAGGATACAGTTGGAAAGTTAACTTATCATGTTCATCCACATCATCAAAAGGATTGTGTTATTAAGGCATTATTAACCTAACTAGAATTCCTCTAACACAAAAAAATATTGACACCATACAATATGCATTGGAACATGCCATGAAGATAAAGGCGCTGACAGGATATCCTCGTGATTTTAAAGTAGGATCTACTTCAAGTGACCCTACTATCATTGGGTTACAACATAAAATTGATTATCTAACTGAAATACTGAAGGATATGAACACAAGGCCTTCTCATCTGAAATTTTGGTGTACTATTTGTCATGTTAAAGGGAATCATGCTATTGAGTGCTCAATTTCGTGTAGTACAAGACTTGTTACCATACCAATGGGACCACCACCGCCACATTCGGGACATTCTGGAGGAGTTTTTCGACAAGTGTTCATTATCAAGGGCATACCTAGTACCACACATTTTCTAACCAACAAAGTATGTCTACTAATGAATATTGTGAGATATGTCATACTTATGTTCATGCTCCTCAACTGTGTCCATTGCTACAGAAATATTCTAATGTTCCCAATAACATGTTTTGTGAGTTTTGTGGGCCTCCCACCCACCATATAGTTCAGTGTATATATTTGGATGTTCTTGTTGACTGCTTAGACCGTATTGCATTTCAAGTAAATAAATCTCCTTGAGGACAATGAAAGGGTAGATTAATGGGGGGAGGATTGGAGGTAGAGGTATGGTTCAGTGCTATAAATATGATCAAGAGGGCCATGTTTCTCAAGACTATCCATTACTAAGGATGCCCTGGTGTTCTCATTGTTGATTAAATACTCATGCTACCGAGGATTGTCTAAAGCTAATTTCTCTATGGAAAGAGCACAATATACTAAGGCATGATAACTTGATTAATGCAGAACTAGGGCGACCTAAAGCAATGCAACAAACCAACATTAATATTGTTACTAGAGGAGGAAATTACACTGGAGCTAACAAGGAGCCACCTGAGAAAAGTGTCATTATAAAAGAAGCATCTCCAAAGGAATCATATGATCCTCTTCAAGAAAAGTAATATTATAAGGATGCTAGTGATATATTTAAGAAACGGATTTCCTATTATACTTCTCGGGCAGAACAAGAGGAAAAGGTCCAAATGAGGATTCCTAGACCTATGCGAGAGGCATCTCAACCCATTATGGAATTTTTCAAGTTATTTATACATATTATGAATGGTGAGCACATATCTAGACAATTGAGAAGTGTTGTAAAGGATGAAGAGTTCTCAGAATGACCCATTTTTTACAACTTTCCAGAATGGCATTCTAGACGTGTTTGCCACAACAAGCATAGGATAGGAAGGGAGTTATGTATTGATGCATAGGTCATTGGTTATCATATCAGAGATACTATGTTAGGCTTGGGATATGATGTAAATATCTTGCCATGGAAAACTTGGGAAGCATTGGGGAGGCCCAAACTAGTATTCTCTCCTATTCAATTGTGTATGGCCAACCAACATTACAATCTCCCCTTTGGTCATTTGGAGGATGTAGAAGTTGATATTGTCAAAGTGAAGACATATGCAGACTTTTAAGTCATCGATATTATGGGTGACAAGGATCCTTATCTAGCCTTATTGGAAATAAACTAGGAATTTGAAAACTATGCCATTATTGACTCAAGTGGGAAACTATGATTTTCGAAGTCGATGGATTCTAAGTTATACATCCCTTGGATCCTTACAAGGGTCCTAGGTTTATAGATCATTTCGATGATGTTGAGGGGACTAATATTTTGGACCAGTTGTATCAGTTAACTGCAAGGAAGAGGGAAAATTATATTAATCCTACAACAGATGGTTCTCTCATTTGGAGGAGTGTCCAACATACTAAAGCCAAATCAAAAGCCACACTGGAAGAATGGTATCAGGGCGACCATGAACTGTACTCTATATGTTGTGCAAGTATTCATTGTGCGTGATGTATTGGTACATAGGTAAGGAACTTTCCTACTTTTAATGGTATTTGTTTATTTGTGGATTTTATTAAATAAGTTGAGCTGCATATTGAAGAAAATCAAAGAATTCCCTTAATGGATGTTGCATTGCAAGAAACATCTAAGAGATGGTGGGGAGCTCATCACATCCAATTCCATAATTGGGAATCTATTAAGTCTATTATGCTATGCCAATTCACTTTTCCTGGAAATATCTCAGATGCAATCCCTATATATGAGGGTTATACTAGCCCTCAAAAAAATTTCTAAATTTGCAGCGTTGTTTGGAAAAAGGTTGGGTTTCCTATTGAGTTGTGGGTGCATCAATTTATTCATACATTGGGCACATTTCAGCAAGCTTGGTATTTAAAATAAAAAATGAAGAGACATACGACTAGTTGGGATGCAATGATAATTTAAATTTGAAGCGATTTTTCCTTCTCAGATGAGGATGGTAGATAACTAAAGCCCTGGAATAAATTAATATAGTATTATTCCCTATTGGAAATCTAATTTTCGAATTCAGAAACAATGTAGATTGTGGAAATCTATATGAATCAGGATTCCAAGAATCTATCGCTTACAGTGAAATCAATAAAGAACCCGAAGAGGATGATTTGGAGGAACTACGGCATTTGTCCTTGAAGGAATTTGAAGGTGAGAGGAGTATTAAGGAAAATTATGTCAGAGATGCTCCACATTTGAAACCCTTAAAGTTGCACAAGCATAATATTGGAACCAAGGAAAAACCAAAGTTGGCTTCTATTGGTGATTATTGGGACGAACAAACTACAAAGGAAATATTTTATTTGTTGCGGGAGTATGAGGATATATTCCCTGCGTCAATTTTAGAACTCAAAGGTATAAATGGAGATTTGGGGCATATGAATATTATCTTAAAACCTGACGCAATACTATTAAAGTATCGACCATATCTTCTGAATCCGTGAATAAAATAAAATGTTAAAAGAGAAATTGATAAAATGTTGGTTGCAAGACTTATATTTCCAGTCGATGAAGTTTAATGGATTAGTCCCATTGTCATTCAAGGTAAGAAGGATTCATATGATATCAGAGTCTGCGTAGACTATCGAAATCTCAACAATTTTTGTGTTCATGATCTATTTCCTATTCCTTTCAACGATGAAATGTTAGATAATGTTGTGGGTTAGGAAGACTATTCCTTCACAGATGGGTTTTCTATATATCATCAAATTCCACATTACAGAGGATAAAAGGAGAAACAATTTTATCACTAAATGTGGTTCATATTCTTACCATGTTATTCCATTTAGTATTAAGAATGCCCCAACTATATTTTCTAGAATAGTTATTGATGAATTTAGGGAGTATATTCATAAATTTATTGAAGTTTATATGGATTATTGGACATTCTATAGTCTTTTGAAAAACATTATATTCTTTTGCGGGTTATGTTCGATAGATGCAGGCAGTTGCAAATATCTTTGAATTTGAAGAAGTGTATTTTTGTTGTGTCATTCGGTACCTTGTTGGGACATATTGTATTCAAAGATGGTGTATATGTAGATATTGTAAAATTTGCAGTAATCATGAATATGATACCACCTACAAGTGTTAAATAGTTGTGGTCTACATTGGGAAATATAGGTTATTATCAAAGATTTATCCAAAATTATGCTCTAATTACTGCACCATTTGAGAAGTTGTTGAAGAAGGTTGAATACTTTGTATATATATGCATCCTTTGATACTTTGAAAGAGAAACCCGCAAGTGCTTAGATTTTATTATATCCAAACTAGAACAAAGAATTTCATGTACCAGTTGATGCATATATTATTGCTCTTCGTTCCATTTTGGCACAACCTGGCGAAGTAATCTTGATCATCCTATTTATTTTTCTAGTCGAAAGCTTTCCAATGCAGAGAGAAATTATACAACAACTGAGTGGGAGGCTCTTGTTATAGTTGTATATTCGCTTCAAAATTTTAGACATTATTTACTTGGAGGTCCTTTCAAGTTCTTCATTAATCACTCTCTTGGTTTTTCCTATATGTGTAAGGTCTTAGCTTCAGTAAGGATGTTTAGGAAAATGTAACATAAGGATATGTTGGTTTTGCATGTGCTCGCTCACTCAACACTGAAATATATTGTCAAAAAACCTATTCTGGAAGGAATAATTTGTACATGGTTGTTATTTTTTCAGGAATTCTATTTCGAATTTATTTTCAAGCTAGGTCATACTAATGTTTTTCTAGATCACCTTTCTTACTTGGAGTCTGGGGAAGTAGAAGGATCAGTTGATGATGAATTACAGGATGTTGAATTTTTTAGAATTGAAGTTGTGCTAGACTATCTTGAATACATTGCATTATTCTTAGCAACTGGTAAGTGTATAGATGATTATTCTACTATGCAAAAGAAGCATTAGGTGGTGTGATGATCCATATATTTTACTTCATGGATGCATGTAAAAGAGCATGTAACCATGTAACTTAAACACATGAAAATAAGTATAAATAAAAATCAAACATGATATCAAAGACATAAGACTATTCGATTACGAATTTCACGCAGTGTGGGCTACATCTTTGGGCCCTGCTCAATGTGGGGAGGCCTCTTTCATTAAATGGAATCATAAATAAATTACAAGCAATTAAAAAATGACACCTTATACCTCCACTTCTGGGGATGGCCTGAAAATGTAGACCTATGTTGGAGAAATGGACTGCACAGTTGGATTCCTGGTAAACAATCATGAAAATGACTATAAAGTTGACCCCTTTCTGACACTGGCACTTTTGGATCCAAAAGGAATCTTCTTAGCATAAAAAAATATGCCCCCCTCAGGGTTCCACTCTCCTGGCCTGCTCCTAGTTCCGTTGCACGACCCTTCGCAAAATTGTTGCCTCGTTAGTGTATGTCATTGGGCCTAGTTTGACCAAAACTTTGACTGTCCATAACTTTCACATATGAACTTGTATTGAGGTGATGTTAGAGTCGTTGGAAAGCTTGCAACGAGATATTTGATATGATCCTAATTCCAATTCGATCTAATAATTTTGATTTTTGATTTTTTTCAAAGCCACTACTATTTCTGGAGCCACCTAGAATCATTCATCCCTACTAATGATATTTTGGACCACAAAAAGCTTCATCATTCAATTGGAAAGTGAGGGAATTTCTCCCTCAATTTCTCCTTTTCAATCCATTAGGCCTTACTTGGATGCATTCCCTTGAAACCAATACGAAGGTACTCTACGTGTCCTCGTCGTGAAGTCCTAATCCTCCTTTTGATAATGATATCCATAGGTAGCTTGTCCAAGTATTCAGGTGAAAATTTGTCCACTGTGGGATCCTGTCCAACCTCTTCGGTATCCACGATCAAAGAAGGCTCATAAAGCTTCAAATTTTCAACGTTCACCATTGAGTACATTTGCATGTATGCTAGAAAATCGAGACGAAAAGCATTGTCTCCAATAGTTTCTAATATCGTGAATGGGCCATACCAGATTGGTCTCAACTTATTTCCTTCCCATTTCATCCTGTATTTTCTAATGTGGAGCCACACGTTGTCTCCAACCTGGAATTGGTGATCAACCCCGTGATTTTCATGTCAATCTTTGTATCGAGCTTGACTTTTCTCGAACTTCTCTTGCACTACCTGGTGAATCATATGAATATGTTGAATGAAATTTTGTGCCTTGTCCTTTTCATCTTTCCCAATGGAATCTTCATTTATCCCAAATAACATGTCTAAGGGATATTTTCGCAAATATCCAAAACATGTCTCAAACGGTGTACTTTGAGTGGAAGAATGCACTGCCCGGTTGTATGCATGTTGTACATAAGGAAGTTGTTGGTCCCACAACTTTGGATGCTTGCTACAATATCCTCAGAGTAAATGTATCACTGTGTGGTTGACAACCTCTATTTGTTCGATGGTCTGTAGATGAAATGTTGTGCTCCTCTTCATCTTGGAGTCCATCATTCTCCACAAAATCATCCAAAACTCTCCAAGAAAATGAGAGTCTCGATCAGACACAATGGATGTGGGAAGCCCAAAGTGGACCCATACAAATTGAAAGAAGAGATGAGCAGTATTCTTTGTAGTGACCTGATTTTTACAAGACATTAAGGCACATATTTTTCTAAATTTATCCACAATGACATAAAAATAGTCATGACCTCTACTAGACAAAGTCAAACCACCAATAAAATCTATTGACACAGTTTTCCATGGACTACTCATAACAATCAGTGGTATGTAGAGCCCCAATTTTCTATTAGAGGGATTTCAAACTGAACACATCACACATCCCTTTACATATCGAGTTACAATTTTTTCGTGTTAGGCCAATAACAAAACCTATGTAAATGACACAAAGTTTTTCCTACACCAAAATAAGTCGACACAAGAGAGGTATGTGCCTGTTTGATTACATGTATCCTTTCATTGGTGGGAATGAAAAGTTTTACAAGATGGTACAACAATTTTCCTTTCAAATGGTAATTTTCTACCTTAGAACCATGAGTCAGCTTTGCGCTCTTTAAAATCTCCATCATCAGCATATTGTTCAGCATAACTTTCAAAAGACAAATAAGCATTTTGAAAAACTATAGATGCAAAAATAGGAGGGCGAAAAAGAATATATTCCACTTTGTTGTTGGTGCCCTTCTTGTATTTTATTACCAAGAGAAACTGCAGGAGGAATCCCATCCATCTGAAATGAAATGATTTTTTTAGCTTGGTTTGCGATTGGAGGTACTACAAGGGCTAGTGATATGTGTGAATGATGGCCTCCTTTCCAATTAAATAGTGCTTCCACTTCTTCACACTTTGAACTAAGGCATACATCTCCTTGTCATATGTGGGATGGTTCAAAAAAACTTGGGAGAATGTATCTGAATGGTAACATACATGTTTCCTCTGCTGCATCAAAACTTCTCCATGGCGTACCCACAAGAATCTGTCTTGATCTCAAAAGGCTGTTGGAGGTTAGGTAGGGCCAGCGCCAGGTATTGATTTTATCTTTCAGTGTATCAAAGGCTTTTTGTTGCTTTTCTCCCCACTAAAGGGTTTGCCTCACACTTTTCGATACATGTAAGGGGTGTGCAATAATGGAGAATTCGGTAATGAACCTTCTCCAATATTTTACTGCACCCAAAAAGCTACAAACCTTTGTAACATTGGTGGGTTTAGGGCACTTTACAATCACATCAATTTCAGAGGATCTATCTTTAACTGTCGACCTCCAACAATGTCACCTAAGTAAACCAAAGAGGTCTTACCAAATTCACACTTAGACATTTTGACATAAAAATTTTCCTTTTGAAAAACATCAAGTACCTTTTTAACATGACTCACATGATCTTCCCATGTCCTAGTGAAAACAAGGATGTCATCAAGATACACAAGTAAAAAATAATCAAGAAACTGCCTGAAAATAACATTCATCACCCTCATGAATGTGGCTGGAGCATTGCATAGTCTGAAAGGCATCACCATCCATTCAAAAAACCCATGTTTTATCTTGAATGCAGTATTCCATACATCTTGTTCTACAATATTAACCTGATGATAGCCAATGCACACATCTAGTTTTGTGAAATATATAACATTTTTCAATTGATCTAACAAATCATCAATGTGATAGAGAGGGTATTGATTCTTCACCATTATTTTGTTGAGTGCTCTATAGTCCACGCACATCCTCCATCTGCCATCCTTCTTTGGAACCAAAACAATAGTTCAACCTCATGGAGAAGAACTTGGCCTTATGACTCCTTGGTTGAGCATTTCCTGCACCTGCTTCTTTATCTCCTCCATCTTAATGGACGACAACCTGTACATACCAATGTTGGGTAAAGGATCACCCTATTGCAAGTGAATCTCATGTTGAATCTCACGTCTTAGAGGCAAACCATTTGGTTCCTGAAAAATACCATCATAGTTAGAAACAATTTCATACAATTCCTTTTTATGAGTGGATCACAAACTTGGAAAGCTTCATTGTTTCTGCATCTTTTTCTCTCACAACCATGAGCATACACCCTTTGATAGAATTTACCAACCTCTTCATCTAACCTGCACTTACAAAATTGACACTATATTTGGCATCATGAGCTCTAACAATGTATTCCACCTCATCTTTCGTGAGATGATACTTGCTTTTATGGCGAAAGAAAACAACTTTTCTGTCATGCAAATATGGACCCCCGAATACAATGCCACATATATCCAAAGGTACAACATCAAGGTAAACCTCATCTACTAGTTTGGATGCAATCACAAATCTAGCTCTACATTGCTTGGTCACATGTAATTTGGCTTTATCACACACCCAACCAAGAGGGTAGGGTTTCAAATGAGGCACTTTAGTATGTTTCATCACAACTCAAATGTGGAACAATTCAGTCCTCTTTCGTTCATTAACAAGAGACTCATTTGAAGTAATTTTACTTGCATTAAATTCAAAATTTTCATTAAGATGAAGAGAAAGGTTACCTTGTATGCCCACTGCTTTGATCTGTGTCTCGTCACCAGAATCGAATCCAAGGTCCCGTTGCATGGTGGCTACCGTATTTTTCTTATTCTTTCCACCAAATCTCATTGGTTTCAACTTCGAATGAAACTTCCAAGAATTTTTATCATCATGGCCTTCCTTCTTTCAATGTGTGCAAGATGGATTTGTTCCTTCCTCCTTCTTGTTTGTATTTTTCTTATTTTCCTTTCCCTTTCCTTTTCCTTTGAACTTTCCATTATGAGGTTTGAAATATGATTTATTTGGTTTCTCTTCTTTTTCATTTTCGCCCCTAATTTCAAGGTGAATGGCCTTTACACTGGCCGCATCAATAGTAGTAGGCTCAAATAAAAACAAAGAATGCTTGATGTAACTATGTAAAGCACCAAGATGCTTTGTTACGATTTCTGGTGAATCAAGTGAAATACCCAAATTCAAAGCTTTTTTTCTAAACTCTTATGGGAAGCTTTGTATATTTTCACCCTTTCCTTGCCTCAAATATTTCCATTCCATTAAATCCTTTTGTCGATAAACCAAAGGATAAAACTAATCTTTTAATGCAGAAACAAAATTGGACCAAGAAGAAATGAGATTGACCAATTTTTTGTTGTCTTTTTGTAACTTTCTCTCCCACCAAACGAGATGGGTGCCACTCAACCGAAGAGATGGTAATTGGATCTTCACCTCATCCTCCTCACTATGTTGAATTTATAAATAAACCTCGATCTCTCTAATCCAATTGTTTAGTTTCTCTACATTACATTCTCCATTATATGTGGGAAAATAAAACTTTACATCTAGCTTAAAAAATGACTTTATAGATGTATTTTTATGGTGCATGTTAGAATGATGAGAAGAGGAAGAAGAAGAAATATCATTGGTGGATGGAGAGGAAGGAGGATCTTATCCTCCACCTCCATGGTGTACCAAGGCATGACCAACGGGTTGTTTCTTCTCATGCTTGATTGTCTTCTAATATTCTACAAACAACTTGTAAACTTTCTCGCCATTATGAAGATGATATTGCGATAATTTCACTTTTCTTCCACTTGTGCATCCTCGTCTTCCAGGTTCCATCTTCGTGGTGCATTCCCCACTTTAGGATCAAAGGATTTTAGTTTTCCTTCTCCTCTTTGGAGCTTGTTCCTGGTTAGCATTCACTCATGCAACTCACATCAGGAAGACCTACTCTGATACCAAACTTGATCTAGATCTTTTACTTCATGGATGCATACATAATTTCATATAAAATATCATGTAACCAAGTAGCTTAAACATATGAAAAGAAGTGAAAATAAAAAACAAACATGATATAAAAGACACATGACGATTTGATTACGGATTTCACCCAGTATGGGCTATGTCTCCGGGCCCTGCTCAATGTGGGGAGACTTCCTTCATTAAATGGCAGCAAAAATAAATTACAATCTATTACAAAAGGACACCTTATACCTCCACTTTCGAGGATGGCCTAAAAATGTAGACATCTGCCGGAGAAACGGACTACACGGTTGGATTCTTAGTGAAAAATCATGAAAAATGAATACATATTTGACCCCTTTCTAACACTGGCACTTTTGGACCCTAAAGGAATCTTCCGAACATCAAAAAATATACCCCTCTTAGGGTTCCTCCCTCTTGGACCGCTCTTGGTTCCGCTGCACAGACCTTCTCCTTTGTTGCCCTGGTCGAATGGCAAAGTCGAGAGTTAAAAAAAATCTGAGCAGAATTATAAAGGTTGGTTCGTTGGCCTGTTGGTGGCGGTATCTGAGTTAAGTATTATGGTTGGGGGAGGTCCCAGGATCAAACCTCACAGGACTCCCATTATGGCACCTCCATGTTACAATTTTGGAGTGGGTTTGTTTTGTTTCGACGACATTTGTTTGAAATTGGAACCGTCTATTGGCAGGCCAGCCCACCTGGGATGGGCGGGTTTGACCCCCGTCGGCTCCCTCCATGTGGCGTCGTTATATTTTTTGGTGGTTTGGGCGGGGCCCAGGTCTCTGATGGCCCGTCCCATACATATGTATTATATATCTGTGTTGACTGGTGGGTCGAGCATGTCCACCAGTGGGTAGCCCGCCCACCACGTTAATATAATTAACCGTACGTTGTTGGGGATTGGTGGCGGTGTCAGCCCACCACCCAATTTTTTTATATTATTTTTATTTTTATTACAATAATGGTTAAAATTTAATTGGAGGCAAGAAAATTTAAAAACCATAGCGGAGCTCTGCACTAGGCCGACCTCATGACCTAGGGTTTGCTGGTTCTAGCGTTTGTTGCCCTCAGCAGTCCTCCTCCCCCAGCTTGATCTACTGCAACCACTTACTTGGATAGCTACAGGCTCACTGATGACCGACTCCAGTGGCGAGGCAGCTGCTCCCCCCCTCACAAGCCAGCTTCCAACAGGGGCGGCGGTAGGGGCTGATACCGTCAGTCAACACAACTCTGGCCCGTCCCAAGAAAATGGAGGGGAAACACCCACATCGCAGACGAATAATATACAAGAAACAGCATCCATGAACACACAATCAACCACATGCATTCATAAGGACTCCAATAAAACAGTGATCGAATTCTTTGCGCATCACATCAATGGCAGAATTCAATTCATGAAAGATCATGCATTGATAGGAAAATTCATGGGTTTCTAGCCCACGGAAAAAACGTTGAGAGGATGGATCGCCTCGAAATGGAAACCCAAAGGCCACATAGACCTGCAGTTGTGCACTAAAGGCTTATTCAATATACTCTTCACCTGCTCTGAAGATAAGGATCGAATAATGGATGGAGGGTCCTATTTCTTCAACATGGCAGGCCTATACCTCAGACCCTGGACTGAGCGCTTCAACCCAGACAAACAGGATCTAACTTGGGTGTTGGTTTGGATTCGGCTATACTCTCTCCCCCAAGACTATTGGGATGAGCTCACCCTTATAGATATTGGCAACACCTTAGGAGAGTTCCTCAAGATTGCAGAAGAGACCAAAATCAATCACTACGCAGCCTCCGCTCGCATCTATGTCTACTTGAACCTAGTCGAACCGCTACCGGGAGAGGTAAGTCTGATGCATGAAGATTTTAAAAGGAAACAAATTTTTTATTATGAGAATATACCTTTTATATGTAGGAAATTTAACTAACATGGGCATATCTTTAGAGACTGTCCCTTGACCATGAAAGCTACAACTACAAAGGAACCCAGCGAACAGGAGGCAGAAGGATTCATGAAGGCAGCAAGTTAAAAAAGACATAACATGAGAGCTACCCCTCAGAAGAATAAAAAAGGACCTACCACCAACAATAGCTTCGTTGCCCTTAATCAGTTAAAAGACAACGAAACTGAACCAGTCAATGAAGTTGGGAGTACTTCAACTGCACAGGCCCAATCCTCTAAGGCTCAGCAGCATAAGCTTCCACTTGAAACCATCCAGCAAAAATGCTACAGAGGATAACAGTCTAACAAAGGGCAAAGAACCAATCATGGAACCTATTAGTCATTAGTATTTTTCAGTTGTTGGTGATGACTAGTTGTAACGGCCAAGTTTTCTAGCAGCAGATCTAAAAATTTGTTAAATTTTCCAGCTAGAAAACACCCATAAAATTTTTTTGCCCTCTTACCTTTCAGTCTGCCCATGACGAGATGAAACCTCATTATCAAATCCTACCTAGCCTTAGCCATACTAGTCTGCACATCAGCTCTAGAGAAACAATCCAAATCTATCCAAAAAGTCTCCCCTAAGTTAGGAAGTGGCACTTTTAGGCATTTTTACCTTGGCGAACTATCCCAAAGCCAAAGAACCTCCATCTGCTATAGACCAGTCATAACAGACCTTCCCATTCTGTAAATAAAGTTGGTTACAGCCCTAGGTCACACCACTAATACACCCTCAAGTCTCAGCAATACATAGACCATAAGTGAAATTGATTCTAAGTGTTTTTACAGAGTTTTAATGGATCTTTCAAGGAAAGAGGCATACCAGCATCCCAGAAGACAATATTTGGCTCCACATGAGAAGACAGCTGCTTCTCAATATGATCTTGAGCCTAGGATGTAGCTACAAAGCAAAGAGTTTTTCATCAAGCTCTTGCAACCACATTCAAAGCCTAAAAGGACAGTAAAAGGAAAAATAACACTATCACAGGGCTGATGATATGACATGACTAATAACCTCCTTAATCTATAAGCAGAGGGTTTGAAGGCTGAAGAACCTCCTTCATTTCATAAGTAGAGGGTTAAGAGCGCCTCCTTCATCTACAAGCAGAGGGCCAAAGGTAAAGTCTGTTTTTGAGTTTTTCACTAACTATGAAGACAAAATTTGAAGTACAGTGAGACAGCAAATGAAGGTCTCTGCATGAAAATGATGATTAAAGGTAGAGGTAAAGCAGTAGGATTTAAAGTTGGTTCGCTTGAGTTTCATTATTATTTGAGTTACAATCAGAAGGCAATTTGAGCTCAGTTTTCCCAAAGAGGCAGCACAATTGAACACATAGGTTCATAAATGTGCAAGAAAGATCATAACATGTGTTTCAGGTCCTGGAACCCAATAAAAGCAATATATGCATGCCACTGTTACAAAGGAAGGCAGTTTCCTTATGAAAGAAGGTCTAAGGCACCTCACTATTGCATTCCAAGTGAAAGGAGAGTTTTAAAAGAAATCCCCTTTTAATGGACAGAGGATGGGAAAGCATGAGTAAATGCAACTGATTTTTTGCGCCCACAGTCAGAAGATGAGCTTAAAGGACACCTAACAGTTAAATCAGTTTCACAGTGAGCATTGTCACCTTTTAAGCATCCAGAGCAGACACTATTAGTTTAAAGTTAAAAGGGGGTAAATCCACCTCCTTGCAAAATGGCAAAGGTGCTTCATAACTCATTGATGTATTGTTGAGTAAATGTTACATGTTGAAAATAACATTAAAGGGTCCACAATGGCAGAGTTTCTCGTTTAAGTAAAGCATAGTAAAAATGCAGTATAGGAGGTTTGAAACTCCTAAAACAAAGCCTTTTTCACCTAAAGAAAAGTTCTCACTATGCCACCTTTTCGAAAATCAAACTTCACTTTTTCTCGAAGAATTGGTGCAAAAAGTCATTAAAGAATTTTCAAAAGTTTTCAAAACCTCCACCAAGTGAACGTGAAAAGGGCTCATATTTTTTCGCTTTCAAAGGGGTTAAATACCGTTGACATCCATTTTACATTTCAAAAAACACAAGGGAATACTCCTCTTGCTGTCCTCAAGATCGGAGAAAGGAGTTTTGAGCAAATTTCACAGATTTTTTGGGCTTATTGACCGCGCGGCGCGCCTGTACACTTGCGCAGCGCGTTCAGGCGCAATTTTTCAACGAGAATACACTACCGCGCGGCGTGCCTGTAGCCACTGGTCAGGTCGGCCCAACAGTGACCCGACACCTCTCCATTCGCGCGGCGCCTTTCCTATAAAATGTATCGCGCATGTTCAAGCGGTCAAAACGCCTTCCAAACAAATCCTGAAGTGGATCAAACTCTTCAAGAAACACCATCATCGTTTTTCAAAGGTATTCCAAGTGCCTCCTTGCTTTTTTCGAAACTATTAAGTGATGGACAAGGGATGAAACTCATGTTATGAATCACAGTTTTGGGTTGTTTAAAGAGAGATGTGTTTTTGTTTAAAAATCGAGAATTTTTGTGGTTGTGTTCGCCGGAGGTGAAATAGTAAGAATGTTGAGATTTTTATTGATATCAAAATACCATATAAATTACCCTCAAGACAAGTTAAAGGGTGAAGGCACTATTTGAAAAGAGAAACACAGGGTTTAAAAATAAAAACAGTGGGCCTGGCTCCAACAGCAGTAATCATTATATGAGTGCTCTTTTATTTCAGAAGTTCTCCTTGTGGTGAAGAGCAGAGTCAAGGCTGCCATTTTATCCATAAACAAACTTTAGTGTGTAAGGCTGCAAATTGTCATTTAAAGGTGTTGTTATCTGACTGTGGGTGAAGAATAAGTGAATGCCCGAGCAGTTTTTGATTAGGAGAGGTGTTTGCCTACTACAAGTTGTTTTGTTGACCTCAAAACACCTAGAGCCATGTGACCTTACACTATCATAGTGACCCTTTGACTATGTATCTTTTATTGACTGTGATGGTTATTGAATTTACTTGTTGATTGGCATACAAAGGAAGAAGAGCAGTGTTTTGAATTGGGAAGATTTTTGTTTTGCCCTTGTCTAAAATACAAGGCTATCCTGTTGTCCTCAAAACACCAAAAGTTGGGTGACCTTACCACAAACACAGAAAAATCACTTTGACTGTGTGTATCTTTTATTGACTGTGTTTTTGTTCTTGAGTTTACTTGTTGAGTGGCATACAAAGGGAAAACAATGTTTTCGAAGGAGCAAGGACTTGATATCACAGAAGCATCTCACACAGCATTTGAATCAGTTTGCCTTGGTAAGAAAGTAAAGAGTATCAGAAGCACAATTCCTCTAATGAAGAGAAAAGTAATGGGTAGTGAGGTAGTGATGAAAAGGAACATTTTGGCAGCCAACACAGGGAAAGAGCATGACAGTCATGAAGAAGGCAGTGACAGAGACAAAAAAGGCAGCCCTCAAGCAAGCAATGATGAGGGAAAGCAAATACAAAACATGGATCATGAAGGGCACTCTCCAAAGCATGTGCTAGTTGCCTCTCCTAATCAAGGGGCCATGACTTCTTCACCAAAGCTAGAATGCCAAACAACAAAGAAGAAAACCAAGAAAAGCTCAAAACTGCCCAAAGCGGATGCCCGGTGAGAAAAAAAGGAGAAATACACCTCTAGGCTTGGAATTTTGGCCCGAGCTTCTAGACATGTTTCTAAAAATCCTTGAGGGACTTGCTCGCCAAAATTGAGCGAATTTTGACACGATCTTGTTTTTCGACATTTTTGGGCCTAATTGCATAAAATCATGGGCGCCGCCATTTTGTTTTGGAGCATCCTAAACTCTTGAGAGTGGTACCATTGGATGCATTAAATTCAAGATCATCTACTCAGAAATTTTCAGAGCATTTGAAGTTGTTTTGGTCCCCCAAAGATACAAAAAACACTCACTTTTTTCAACATTCTGCCCCGTTTATCAGCAAGGTTTATTTTCTGGGTTTTTACACACAGGCCTGTTTTTGGAGGACTTCCATTCATCCGATTGGTAAAATTCAAGTTTTTCTAGAAATTAGACACTCAGAGATTTCCAACGAGCTATCATGAGCCTCGTTTCGACATCGGGAAGGCTGCCAAAAGTTTCCAGCAAGACAGGGGACCTTTTGCTGATGTATTTTTTGAGTATTTTTGTAAAAATTGAACCTTTAAAAAACTGATCTTTCCTCATGTGCGTTTAGCTATTTTTGCACATGAGAAGTTATGAAAATTCAATATTTTTCCCTCTTTTAGCATTTTTTAGATATTTTATGAGATATTTTGTGCCTTGGGCTTTGCAAAGCCTCAAGGACAAGTTTAGATATTTATTTTGAACCAATGGCTAGCTAGTTGCCTTGGTTGGTTTTCCTCCTCTTTGGCCTATATATTCCAAGAGGATTCATTGTAATAGAAGGCTAAAATTGATGATAGAAGCAATATATGGTCATATAAGCTTTGGAAGAAATACTTCTCTCATGCTCTTGGATAGTCTCTTGGATGTTCTTGGATGATGAAAGAGGATTGTTGTTGGATTCCATGACTTGGTAGAATGGTATAGTGTCTCTTTCTTTGTTTTGTTTTCTAGTTTTCATTCATGAATCCATGTTTCTTGCTTGCTATAGATCATTAGAGAACAAATTTGATACATGCCCTTGGAGGCACCTCAAATTTCCTGTTTCTTCATAGCTTCCATGTTTTCTTCTTCCTTAGTCACATTAAAGAATTCTTGATTGCTCTTTAATAACTTAAGGATATTGTTGCTTATTTCATTCATGGTTCTATGCATGTTAAGTATGATTTACGGTATGCCCTGCTTACCAATGGCTAGCCATAGCTCCATCCATGAAATTTCTCTTTGACTGATTAGATTGTCATTTGTCAAACCAAGGAGGTCTTGTTTCGATCTTGCCCTTTGCCTAAGACTATGCAATCTTGTTTTCAAAGTGCCCAATAACTTGAAGTACTGTGTTTAGGCATTCCGGCATAGTGTTTTGAGTTGTTTGTCTCTCTTAAGTGTATTTCCCTAAAGTCTGATAGTCATTTCTCAAAGTTAGAGAGTTATATACCTCTATTCATGGCTTGAATGTTTATTTCTATGTATTGATTAGCTTATAGTTACATTTCTCATGATTAATGGTTTTCCCTACCATGTTTATGTCAGCTATTAAACTAGTTATGCTTGAAATCCTTTGTTTTTCCCAAACTTGATGTCCATTTTGTTCCATTTTGCCCAAAGATCCTTTTTACCTCGAATCAAATCGGCCCTTCAACAGCCTTGTATCACCGTCTGATAGCTTTCTAGACTTTTTGACCGCACGCCTCTATCCGACATCTTTTTACCTATCTTATATCTTTGATCGCCTTCTATCCCCAACTAAAAACCAAACCAAAAAACCTACTTCATAACTAGCCTAAAATCATAAATAATAACAAGTGAACACACAGACATCCTCACATATAGAGAGAGGCCCTCTCTGAGTCCATGAAGGCTAGGTCCTTGGGCTCCAAAGATTGGTTCGATGTTACACTGTCATTTGGCTTGCCAATCAGCCAAATCACGGGACCCTAACATAATGGCGATCACGGTGGGACTCTGAGTGATAAACAAACTTAGATTCCCTATACATTCCAGCAGCCTTAAGAATACTATTTGATTGACTTATCCCACCGCTCACTAACATAATGGTGATCACGGTGGGACACTGAGTACATGACAGTCTAGCGAACTCTTATAGACTCTTTAGTCCTTCAAACATTAAATTCAGACCATCAACCTATAGAATCATTTAGAGTAAACTCTTCGTTTCACCATCTTAGCAAAGTGATGAATCAAGTTTATAACACTCTTACAAATTAGGCTGCACATAAAAAACTTAGAAAACCCAAAAAACTTCCTTAGATTGGTTTTTGACAGTATTGGTGGTGGACCATACACATATACCTCAAAACAACTAAAAATCCACCTTGCGACTCCACTAGCCTCCAGTAGGCCTTACTACTTTACTAAACTCTAGGCTACTATCCGATTGAGCCACCTCATCGCCACACTAACATAATGGCGATCACGATGGGACTCTGAGTGATAAACAAACTTAGATTCCCTATACATTCCAGCAGCCTTAAGAATACTATCTGATTGACTTATCCCACCGCTCACTAACATAATGGCGATCATGGTGGGACCTTCCAAGTTAGTGACAATCTAAGTACTCCTTAGTAACTCTCGAAGTCTCAATCAAATTTAGAAAACTTAAGTGTTGTTTGAAGAGTCGAAGCTAGCTTTTTCACCATCTTAGCAAAATGATGATTCAGTTATAGGAAACTCTTCCAAACCTCATAGGCACATAAAATTCAAAAAACCCCAAAACATTCCCAGATTGGCTTTTTCCCTAGTTACTGGTGGTGGACCATAGCTACAACTTTACAAAAACAACCAAATTCCACCTGGCGACTCCACAACTCTCAATAGACCTAAAGACTCCACTGGAGGAAGAACCTAAAACATGACCGGTCATCCTAGAAAGAAAAAGCACTCAGGCCTTAGTTGGATTCAAGAAATTATTGTCTTTATCTATAACTATGTTCTATCCTACTTTGAGCCTGATCAAGAATACACCGATGAGATCTACATTGATCATTGGATGGATCTCAAACCTTGAAAAGCGAAGCCTCAAATTTCAGGCCATGAGCAGGCTTATGCACCTG
This sequence comes from Pinus albicaulis, assembly GCA_034641835.2. NCBI lineage: Eukaryota > Viridiplantae > Streptophyta > Pinopsida > Pinales > Pinaceae > Pinus > Pinus albicaulis. The sequence continues at coordinate 164,370,410 of CM076573.1, forward strand.
TGCTTACCTGAGATTCACCTATGGAAAACCTAGAAAAACATGAGCCTCATGCTACCTTTCCCACTCTGGCTGAAACCTCAAACAGTCAAGAATCTCTTTTTACACTACCTATATCCACAAAGGTCCCAGAAAGATACAAGCCTCTGGTTTTACCTCCCATCTTCCGAGCCCTCCCTGCAAATCTTCAAAATAAATTACCCAGATTTGATGGAGAAAGCTCCAAAGTTACCGCTGAAGAGCACGTCCAAAATCTTGAGGATTTACTTGAACTTTATTAAATAGAAGAAGATGATGTGCATATTATAATGCTTGGCTTATCATTACAAGGAAAAATTAAGATTTGGTTTAAAGACCTTCCAGCTGCAAGCATTACCAATTTTCATCAGTTCACTCAAATCTTCCTAGATAGGTGGGTGATCATGGGTAATAAAGTTCTCATCATAAAGGAATAAAATCAGTTAAAAAGACAACCAGGGGATACAATACAAAACTTTTCAGCCAGGTTCAATAAAGTATAGCATGCAATGCCTACCAACTTAAAGCCACCCCTCGGATGTGCTCTCTTGCACTACCCAGATTCTTTTGACCCAGAGATGGTTTTCCGGATAAGAAATACAGATCCTCTTACCCTAGAAGAAATGCAAAGGATAGCAGTTGATGTAGAATTCAACATACTAAATAGGGAGGCACAACTAAGAATAATAGAGAAAGACAAAGCAAATCAAGAGAGACTAATATCTTCAGAGGAAAAGTTGGAAAAATTGGTATGTATGTTCGGAAAACTAGAGCATCTACTTGATAGGAAAAGAGAAAAACACAAAGTTAACACTGCTTATTCAAACCAACCTACACTTCTTCCTCAGGATGAACACACTCAACTATTACAAGACAAGAGTTATAAACAAAATGTGCCTAATGGGAAAGTTGCAAATAAAAACATAGAGGAATGCTCTAAAGAGACTATCAGCCATTTTGAAATCACAGATTTTGAAATGGAAGAAGAATCAAAACCTTTAGGTTCTCTACCCTTATGCTTTAAATCATTCCAGACTTTGAAAGAAAATTTTCATCCTAAAGATCTCTCAGCAGTTATTCAGGAAAACCCTGCTCAAGTTAACTCTCACCTAAATCAAGAAGAGTTGATTGAAGAGGAATTCAAATCTGAGATAGAAGATAAATCAAAACTTGTAGGATCTCTACCTTTATGCTGGGAGTCATTTGAGTTCATAAAAGCAAATTTGCCTCCTGAAAATCTATTAGAAAAAACTCATGAATTACATGCTAATTATACTCGACATCACAAATAATTGGTTCAAGATGAAAACAAGCAAGAAATGAAAGAGAACCCACAAGATCTCTCTAAGGGCATAAGTGATGATTCATCATCTCTCATAGGTGAAGCCCAAAAAGACATTCATCTTTCAAATCAGATTTCCCAAGAGAAAGAGGATTATTGTAGAGAAATGAAAATGCCTCCCTTTTTAACTGAAGAGGAAATAGATCAACTTATAAACATGCAAATAGCCTCTGAAACTTCATATAACCAAAACTTCCTGAAAATCTATCAGAAAAAACTCATGAATTACATGCTAACTATCCTCAACATCACAAAGAATTGGTTGAAGATGAAAACAAGCAAGAAATGAAAGAGAACCCACAGGATCTCTCTAAGGACATGAGTGATGATTCATCATCTCTCATAGGTGAAGCCCAAAAAGACATTCATCTTTCAAATCATATTTCCCAAGAGAAAGAGGATTATTGTAGAGAAATGAAAATGCCTCCCTTTTTAACTGAAGAGGAAATAGATCAACTTATAAACATGCAGACAGCCTCTGAAACTTCACATAACCACAACTTTTCTAATCTTTCTCCTGTTAATCTTGCATATCATAAGTCAAAAAATAGATTTGTAAATCAATTTGAAGAAAATAAATTTGATAGTCCAATATGCATGGTTGATGACATTAATTATAATGATGATTTTCCAAGGTTTGATCAATATTTTGATAATGATGATGATTTCCAAACAGAATCTAACTTTGCAGAAAACTCAGTTTTTGATTTTTGGGAGGAAGCTCGGTTTCATAAACTTGAGAAAAGTGAGCAGCCATTACAGGTCATCTATGACACTGATGAGGAGAGCCTTGAGAGTTTAGAAGTAAGTGAAGAGTCTCAGACTCTTTGCTCTACTTCACTTCAGTCCATCAGAGATAACATTCACATAATTGGAAATCAACAGTTTTTCAGCTTTGATGATGAGGTTGAGGAGGATGATGAAATTCTCGAGCATGTTGTAAATGAGAAGCCTTTTCCTGAAATGGTTGAGGAAATCATTTTGGACATGGAATCTTCCTTAACTCCAGATTTACAGCCACCAAGTTCCATTGAGTTACAAATTGCAGATGAAGAAAAAGAGGTTGATAAACACATGAGAGTTGTCACACTATCCTTTCAAGATAATTTACTGTCAAAGTGTATCCCTGCTCATCAACTTGCTGACCTTCACATAGTTTTCAGTCCACTTAATCAGAACACATTATCTTGGAAAGAAAACTACACTGCGATATATGATCAGCCTAACAGTTCAAGTGATCATGAGCAAGAGGAAGAGTTGCTTTACCAGGAGAGTCCCAAATATAGCCAAGTGGAAGAAAGATTAGTCTCGAATGAAGCCTATATATCAAATCCTCTATATCAGGTATTATTCCAAGATCCATTTATTTTTTTCCTTGACAAATATGAAGGATTAGTGGGTTCTATCATAAACAAGTTGCTACCAAGAATGAGAAAAAACTTAAGCACTACTGTCCAAAAACAAGCCAAATGGAGGTGGCCTTTTCAGTACTTCAGCATCATGAAAGAACTAAACCAGAGTCAACCATGCAATCATCTACTTGACTGGCTATACTGGAAAGAATATTTCACCAAATGAATGTATGTTGTGTATATTTTAGACTAGGATAGATAAATAGCTGTGAAAAATAAGCTCAGCCTTGTGAGCTTCTTTTCAGTTTTAGTTTGTTTGAAGCAAAAGTAAAAAGCAGAAGATACAAAAACAGTAAAAATTAGAAAAAGAGGGTAGTTTCTAAACAGCAATGGTATAGCTCCATACCCAAAAAATTGTCATTCAGAAAGTGAGCAAGTCTAAATGCCGCTACTAGTACTCAAATGTCTTGTTCAGTTATCTAGCCTAATCATAGCTGAACATGTTTAAATTTATTTGTTGATAAGTTAGTGAGTGAAAAAGATGGTCAACATTGTGTAAGCTTGACTTATCAAAGAGAGTAGATTAGGAAAAGATATTGGTTCCACACGCCCAAAACAGAACCAAAGACGGAAGCGGGGATGAAAACCAAATTGTGCATTTTAGCCCTGTTTTTCCTAGTTTCCATTTTTGTGCAAAATAATATTTGTGTGCAGCTTGTCTTTCATGCCGCAAATACATGACAAATCAGACTGTCTAATCCTGATTTGATCATCTTTTAAATTTCATGTTTTAGATTAGAGAATAAAATCCTGTCAAACATCTTAATCTTGACAGTTGATCTAGCGTAGGTAGAGTAATGAAGGAGTTCATCCGTTCAATATGAACTCCCGGAAGATATAAGTGTAGAATTAGATAGGTTCATTTTGAAAAATATATATATATTGTCAAAAGGCTGCTAGTCCAAATGCACCAAAAAGAAGAAAAAATGTTAGGAAAGATAGTGGGGTAGGTAGAAATATCATTGATGCTAATCATGCTGTCACCTTTCAGAAGTAGCATCAAGGAAGATTGAATTTTGCACCAATGGGTAAGGCACTGGTCTTCATAAGCCAAAGATATGAAATTCTGGACACCTCCTTAAAAGGAGCTGCCCTCCCCAAATGGAGCCACTGTTAGTCATCAGTATTTTTCACTTGTTGGTGATGACTAGTTCTGACAACCAAGTTTTCTAGCAGCTGATCCAAAAATTTGTCATATTTTCCAGCTGGAAAAACACCCATAAAACTTTTTTTGCCTTCCTACCTTTTCATTCCACCCATGACGAGATGAAACCTCATTGTCAAGGTCCTGCCTAGCCTCAGCCACACTAGTCTGCCCATCAGCTCTAAAGAGACAATCCAAATCTATTCAAACAGTATCCCCTAAGTTAGGAAGTGGCGCTTTAAAGCATTTCTCCCTTGGAAAACTATCCAAGAGCCAAAAACCTCCATCTGCTATAGACCAGTCATAACATACCTTCCTACTCTGCTAATAAAGTTGGTTACAGCCATAGATCGCGCCACTAATACACCCTCAAGTCTCAGCAATACATAGACCATAATCCAAGCTGATTTTAAGTGTTTTTACAGTGTTTTGATGGATCTTTCAAGAACAAAGACATACCAGCATCTCAGAAGACAATATTTAGTTCCACATGAGAAGACAGCTGCTTCTCAATGTTATCTTGAGCCTGGGATGCAGCTACAGAGCAAAGAGTTTTTCATCAAACTTTTACGATCACATTCAAAGCCTGAAAGGACAGTAAAAGGAAAAATAACATTGTCACAGGGCTGATGATACAACATGACTGAAAAAACATCCTTCATCTATAAGTAGAGGGTTTGAAGACTGAAGAACCTCCTTCATTTCATAAGTAGAGGGTTAAGAGCACCTCCTTCATCTATAAGCAGAGGGCCAATGCAGTGACTGATTTCAGGTTTTGACTAATCAAGAGACAAATGGTAAAAGCATCAAAAGGCAGTTTGAAGTTTCCGAACAGAGCAAGCATGCAAGAAACAAAGAAGGAAAACAGGGGTACCACTGTGATCCAAGAGGATAAACTTGTCTCTTATCAACATTTCTTTCAAAAAGGCAGTCTGGAGCCCAATTAAAACAACTTTCCTGATGATTAAGGCCCAGGTCATGACATAGGCCACAGATGATGATTATGTCTCAAAAGGTACTGACCTTCCTACTCATAGGGGAATGTCTTTCAAATTATACATCATAGTGGACAGAAGGAAATTTGAATATGCATGCCACTGTTACAAAGGAGGGCAGTTTCCTTATGAAAAGGGGTCAAAAACACCTCATTGTTGCATTCCAAGAAGTCTGAAAGAGTTCCTTTTAAATAAACAGAGAAAGGTAAGCATGAATGAATGCAACTAAATTATGGCACCTACAATCATAGGAGGAGCTTATGAAACACCTGGAAGCAGAAGCTATCAACCAAGTTGAAAGAGACAGGTCATCTCCTTGCAAAATGGCAAAGAAGGTTTCACTACTCTTTGATGTGTTTTGAGTAGATTTTCTATGTTGAATGTCGCCAAAGGGTCAGCAGTGGCAAAGGTGATTTATAACTCAGTGATGTATTGTTGAATAAAGGTTACATGTTTAAAATAATGTTAAAGGTTCCGCAGTGGCAGAAGTTACCTTTCAAACATTGGTTGTGATTTCAAATAAACAAAGGCATTGTTTCAAAGAGCAAAACTTTCAAAAACCCTCACAATTCAAAGTCAAGGGGTTTCGATTTGTTTGCATTCAAAAGGACAAAGGGACCGTTGCCAAGCTCCTTCAAATCTCTCAAACCATGAGCAAAACTCCCATTTGCTGATTCACTAGACTAGAGAAAGATTTTTTTAGCAATTCCACAGAGTTTTTTGGGCCTGGAAACTGCGCGGCGCGCCTATACAACCGCTTGGCGCGTTTTACCGCATTTTTTGCAAAGAAATACACAAGCGCGCGGCGCCCCTGTAGGTTTGGGTCATGTCGGCCCGACAAATGACCCGACAGCCCTTTTCTGCGTGGCGCTTTCCACAGCAAACACGTCGCGCATGGTTTGAGCCTCCAAAACACCTCCAAAAGTCTTTCAAAGCTGCTCCAACCCTCTGCCAAAGATTGCCATCGTGTTTCAAGGTTTATCAAACATCAAGGACATCCTAACTGCTGTAGCACAAATTTTAAACTCTATCAGCTGTGTGCATTATTGAAGACAGTGTTAAGGAGGGTTGTTGTTTTGTTTAAAGATCTGGATTTGAAATAACTGTGATTGACCAGTAGTGAGCATAACAAAATGATAGGTTCCTATTGATGATTCAAAAACCTCACAAATTTCCCTCAAACAGTATTGAAAGGTGAAGGCACTATCTAAAAGGAGAAACACAGGGTTTTGAAAGGTGAAACAGTGGGTCTATTTTCGAATAGCAGTGATCATTGTATGAGCATTTTTGTCCTTTCAAAAGTCTCCTATATGTGTTAAAAAGGGCAAAAACAGTGTTACCTTTTCCATTCCATGAAGCAGAATCAGTGAGTAAAGCTACCATTACATTTCGAGGTATTTTCAAACTTTGTATGAAGAACAGTGAACACAAGGGCAGTGTTTTGGCTAAGAGGAGTTTGGTTTTTTAAACTGCTACAGGTCTTTTGTGCCCACATCAAAAACACTTAGTGCCATGTGACCTTACACTAACACAATGACTCTTTGACTGTGTGTATCTTTTGATGACTGTGTGCATGTTATTAAAATTACTGTTGAGTGGCATACAAAGAGAAAGGGCAGTGTTTTGAAAGGGAGCACAGTGAGGCAGGGCAGCAAGGTGAAGAAGAACACATTGATGATATGCAGCACAGTGATGAAGAGCAGCGCCATGAAGAAACTCAAAATAGTGATAGATGATGAGGGCAAGCAAATACAAAACATGGATCATCAAGGGCATTCTCCAAAGCATGTGTTAGCTGCCTCTCCTAGGCAAGGGGCCATGACTTCTTCACCAAAGCTAGAATGCCAAGCAACAAAGAAGAAAACCAAGAAAGGCTCAAAACTGCCCAAAGAGGGCGCCCGGCGAGAAAAAAGGAAAAAGACACCTCTAGGCTTGGAATTTTGGCCTGAGCTTCTAGACATGTTTCTAAAAATCCTTGAGGGACTTGCTCACCAAAATTGAGCGAATTTTGACACGATCTTGTTTTTTGACATTTTTGGGTTTTTGGCCAAAACTCATGGGCTTCGCCATTTCAGTTTGGGAGATCGTCATGGGATGAGAATGGTATCATTGGATGCCATAATTTCAGGAGCACACACTTAGAGATTTTCAGGACATTTGAAGATCATTTGCTCCCCCGAAATGGTGAAAAACCCTCACTTTTTCAACATTCTGCCCCGTTTATCAGCAAGGTTTATTTTTTGGGTTTTATACACAGGCCTGTTTTTGAAGGACTTCCAGGAATCAAATTGGGAAATTTCAAGTTGTTCCGGAAAGTATACACTCAGAGCTTTCCAACGAGCTATCACGAGCCTAATTTCGACATCGGGAAGGCTGCCAAAAGTTGCCGGCAAGTCAGGGGACCGTTTGCTGATGTAATTTTTGAGTATTTTTGTAAAAATTGAACCTTTACAAAATGTTTTTTCCTTATGTGCGTTTAGCTATTTTTGCACATGAGAAGTTATGAAAAGTCAATTTAATTCCCTCTTTTATCATTTTTTAGATATTTTATGAGATATTTTGTGCCTTGGGCTTTGCAAAGCCTCAAGGACAAGTTTAGATATTTTGAATAGGCCAATGAGAGTGCAAATTGAACTAAGAGGTTTTCCTCACTTGAGCCTATATATTCCAAAGGCTTTCAATGTAAACAAGGTTGAACTTGATGATAGAAGCAATATATGGTCATATAAGCTTTGGAAGAAATACTTGTCTCATGCTTTTGGATTGCCTCTTGGATGTTCTTGGATGATGAAAGAGGATTGTTGTTGGATTCCATGACTTGGTAGAATGGTATAGTGTCTCTCTCTTTGTTTTGTTTCCTAGTTTTCATTCATAAATCCATGTTTCTTGCTTGCTATAGGACATTAGAGAACAAATTTGAGACATGCCCTTGGAGGCACCTCAAATTTCTTGTTTCTTCATAGCTTCCATGTTTTCTTCATTCTTAGTCACATTAAAGAATTCTTGATTGCTCTTTAATAACTTAAGGATATTGTTGCTTGTTTTCATTCATGGTTTTATGCATGCTAAGTATGATTTACGGTATGCCCTGCTTACTCATGGCTAGCCATAGCTCCATCCATGAAATTTCTCTTTGACTGATTAGATTGTCATTTGTTGAACCAAGGAGGTCTTGTTCTGATCTTGCCCTTTGTCTAAGACTATGAAATCTTGTTTTCAAAGTGCCCAATAACTTGAAGTACTGTGTTTAGGCATTCTGGCATAGTGATTTGAGTTGTTTGTCTGTCTTAAGTGTATTTCCCCAAAGTCTGATAGCCATTTCCCGAAGTTAGAGAGTTATATATCTCTATGCATGGCTTGAATGTTTATTTCTATGTATTGATTAGCTTATAGTTACATTTCTCATGATTAATGGTTTTCCCTACCATGTTGATGTCTGCTATTAAACTAGTTATGCTTGAAATCCTTTGTTGTTCACAAACTTGATGTCCATTTTGTTCCATTTTGCCCAAAGATCCTTTCTACCTCGAATCAAATCGGCCCTTCAATAGCCTTGTATCACCGTCTGATAGCTTTCTTGACCTTTTCGACCCCATAGCCCAGTTGATCTGACATCTTTTTACCTATCTCGTATCTTTGATCAGTTTCATCCCTCACAACCTAAAAAACCAAAACCAAAAACATACTTCATAACTAGCCTAAAATCAGAACATAATAAGCAAACACACAGATATCCCTTACACATATAGAGAGAGCCCTCTCTGAGTCCAGGAAGGCTAGGTCCTTGGGCTCCAAAGCTTGGTTTGATGTTACACTATCATTTGGCTTGCCAATCAGCCAAATCACGGGAACCTAACATGTTGGACTTTGGGTTTGTTAAAAATGAAGGGTATGGAGGGTAAATGAAATGAATGAAGGCATAAATGAAATTTTCTCACCATTACACTTTGACATCAACACTTTATTCTTTCAACTGAACTAAAAATGTAGGTTGATTCCTTGGAGCTTTGACAGTCATGGATAAAATGATGAAACAGAAAATAAGACCTAGAATCTTTTAGTGACCAAAATTTATTTTGAGAACTTGTTCGAAAAGAACAAATTTTGACCTAAGACTCAATGAAAAATTCCTAAAAGAGATATTTTTTATCACTAATACATTGACACTAACATTGGCTCCAGCTGGGGATGGCAGTTCCTTCAAGAGGTGTCAAGAACACTGTAGATCAAGTAGCCTTACCATCGGGAAATGGAGTCAAAACTGGAATATGAATGACTCAAAATCTAACTTGACTAAAATAAAACTAATAAGCTTAACTGTAGACTAACTACAAACTTTTCTGGAAGATACTACTAAAAAAAGTGCTCAAAATTGAGCTTATTTACTACACCTATTCTAACCTATGTATGCATCACTTTTTCAAGTGAAATGGAACAGCTAAGGCAACCATGTAAAAATTTTGGCTATTATTTGAATTCTCTGCAAGTTCTTGCTTATGAGAAAGAAAGGAGAACTACCGAAAGGAAACTCCCAAGATTATTTGTAATCAGATTGAATCTTAATGAAATGACAAAGCACGGCCCACCATCTGACCTCAAGAATGCTACAAAAGTATCTTCATAGGAACACATTTTGATTTCCATCCCATCTAATGCATTACTGCTCTGCTCTAGGTGGTCTAAATATGAACTTTCATTTTTATCCTTACTTTGTTGATATGACTGTAATTTTTTGGATGAACTTTGGAATGCAACTCTTGCTAAACAAGACAATGATGTTAGCTTCCCAATCAGATTTTTATCATCTCTATTTTGAAGCTCATTGCTAATTAATAGAGAAGAACTGTGATTGCATAGATCATATAAAACATCAGCTATCGGATCATGGAGAACTTGAGAAGACTGTTGCAACTTATTATTCATTGATTCCAATGAGACTACATGACTTTCTGGTTTTTGAATGTTGGTTGTCAATTATTCAAGCATGAGAAACTCTGATTCTATCTCTGGCATACTATTTTTCTTGGATTCATACTCCAATTCATATTCTAAATATTCCTTGAACAGAAAACATTCTTCAAGATTATTAAACATGACAACCCTATCCTCTTTATTAAAGAAAACAATGTTTTTTGGTTGATTTTCTTGCATGAAATCATCTTCACAAATTGGTTTACTCATAATAGCTTCATGTACATTTTCATCAATCTCATGATTGTCATCATTTAAATTGATATTTTCATTTTCAATAATGGAAGAAGATTGACTCACACATTCTTGCTTGTGTGAACACTGCAAATCTACATTTTCTTGGGCTGTAACATGGTTGTTCAAGAGTTGATCTATCACATCTTCAAATATAGGGGAAGACTGATTTTTATAGCAATTAACTTTGGCTTGCTGATTTTCATTTTCAGGATCTAAAATTTTCATTTCTTTTTCTTGATTGTAGTATTTCTCATCCAAAGAAGAAAATTCTGATTCCTGTTATGAATAAAAATCATTAAGGGCTTCTATGATCTCATAATCCATAAATTCTATATCTTCATCAATACTTTCAAGATGTTGAATGAAAGCCTCAAAATAATCACAACAATTTTTTACCAGCACCAAAGACGGATAATGCTCTTTATAATTCTCAAAAAATACCGAATGAAAATCCTTTACAGAACATATTCTAGCTGGTTTCAACCATTCATACCAAGTTCTTGATTTGTCTTCTAAAGTAGCCATAAATATGTTCATTAAGAAATCCTCAGGAAACTTAACTTTGAGTCTATGTATATGCATATGAAACTTGATCAAATGCAAGGCAACATCATATTTATTTTCATCTTTGCACATGGGAAGATAATTTAACCAATCAACATGAGGCATAGTATTTGGAAAGCTAGGGATATGAGACCGATCCATAGGAGCATACTTGGCATTTCTTCTTGCAGTTGAACCCATTTTGAAAAAAATGAAGTCACCAAGAATTTTTTCAATTTATTGATCTTTGAGAAGTGGATTCACCATGAACACTTTGAATTTTTGGGTTCTTTACCACTGGAGTCACCAAGTGAATGATTCAACCTTCTTATGTCTAACCACTATTCAACATTAGCAATCAAAGCTAGTCTTTGTCATTCTTTCCTAGGGAATGTTTAGCAATCACTCCCCGGCACTGGCGCCAGAAATGTTAGCACTCTCCCCAACTTCCCAAGGCTGAGAAAGGAGTGGAGAAAGGTAACCAAAAACCAATATTTTGGCTAGGCAGCTAGCCCTACCTAGATCATAGAGGTCTCTCTCTATGCCACTTTTTAAATAATCAATTAATGGCTGAGTACCATAGGATTTTGCTAGATATATATAAGCTATAAACGAGTAATTTGTTTGGTAATTTGGATGCTGGATAGAAATAAGAATCAAGGAAACTAAATCTGATTTCAAAGATTGAATTGCAGAGAACAGAGTGAGGCCAGGTAGGTAAACTATTTTAGAATACTTAAATTGTCATTGTGTATAGTGATAGAAAAAGGCAGGGGTCTGAATGAGCATTTTATTGAATTCATTCATCAGAAGAAAGACACACTTATGAAATATTAATAAAAAAGCATGGAAATAATGATTTCTATTTATAAACTAGTAAGATTAACATACAAAAGTTATAATGGAAATGGAATAACAGAGAGGAAAACATTGCTCAAAAGAAATACAATTGGAATCTCACAATAGCTATTGCAACATATTTGATTTCATTAAAATATGTTTACAATATATCCACAGTAATAATCAAAGTCTAAAAGTCAACTATCTAACCAACTACCAATAGCCAACCACTAACTCACCCTACATCTATATTCTGCTTATTTATAATTTTACAATAGATCTACCGGCAAGGCCAGACCTTTGGATTCCTCTTATGAATAATAGAAAACATAATAAGAAGGATAAAAAGTATACTTTTTTCTATTTTAGCAAAAAAAACTTCTGATATAATTAATTACAATAACAGACTGTTTTTGAGATTTTTGAGGAGGCACTGTTATTTTTTGATAGGTGTCGAATCTTTTAAAACATGTGCTTCCTGAAAAACCTGTAATTTCCCCTTTAAATCCTGCATGTGCTACTTTTGGAAACGTGCTGATATATTGAGGAGTAATAGTAGCATGGGTTCTTTGGAAATATGAACTGTTGTTCCAGAGAAAACTCTGTCACTGTTCCATTCCTTGGCTTCTGGACTTGACGGGTTTCTTTGCGCTTATACCTAAGCTTTTGGATAAAAACCTGTATAAATGAGTTTAATGGAAGGATTCAACACGTGAAGGCCCTTTTTTAATGATTTAATGGAGAAATGGAGAAATGGAGTGAAAGGCAGGAAGAACAGTGAAGGATACACGTTAGATGTGGGCCAACAAGGAGGAAAAACTTTATACTGCACTATAACAATGTAGATGGGTGATCCTTTGACTTATAAGACACAGAGGAAAACATGAATCATGATTTGGTGAATGGTGTGTCAGCGGTGGTGGGGTCTATTTCATCTTGTAGAAATTGATGGGATAACAGTGTTGAGTATAATTGCATTTTACTGGGTTTAGTGCTGCAAATCAAAGTGGGGTTATATGCTCAGTCAAACTTTATTGCATTTCACATTTTGGGGACTGGGAGGATTTATCAAAAATCACAATCAGGCTGGAAAATTTTATTGCAATCGGGACGAAAGGCCTATCACTTATTGGATATCGAGGTTTTGGGTAGGTAACATAAATGTTTGGCAATGGAAAATTGCGATATGCAATTAGAGATGATGACATGGCAGGGAAGGTGGGTCCCTTTAAAGGTTTAAATCGAAAAATGGAAATGCTTTGATTTAAATGAAATATGATAAAATGCCCGAAGCATAAGAGAAGGGGTTTATAAAATGATTTGAATGTGATAAGGCGTATCAAAAGGAAAGATGGTAGGTACCACCGATATCACATATCAGGAAGTTTGTAGGATTCAACAATTTTGAAACCAATGAAGTTAGGGATTTGCGATAAGAGATTTGCGAAAAGGTAAGGAGTAAAGGTTAATGGAAAGGCAGAAAGGGGTATATCATATAAAATATATATAATATATTATATATGATATATGTAAAGGGCTTGCTTGTTGGGTGTGGAGCCTGATTATCTTGTTTATTTTGTATCACAGCGTTGGACCCTTGTACCTTAATGGGGCGGTAACGCCACCCGTAATTAAACGCTGCCTGGGGGGTCCAAGGGGGCCGACTGTGACTTTATGGAGCCCCCCCCCCCTAGCGGGGGGTTTCGGGGGCAGTGCCCTCGAAGCTAAAAATAGATGTAAAATTTCCTTGTAAAAGTATAGTAATTTCTAGTCAATCTGGGCCATTCATTATGCGGATGATCTGATAGTAGAAGTTATGTTTAGTTTAGGGTTTTTTTCCCTAGAAGGAAACCCCTTGCTTGTATGAGGGTTGTATTGCGGCTTTGTATTTTATGTGTATTCTCAGAGCGAGAAACAGATAGGGAGACTATGAGAGAGAACAAATGATATTACAACGGATCTGTTGTAGGTTGTGTCTCTTCATTTTGCTGGATAATAGAAAGGAAGGACTGGTTGTTCGAGGTGGACGTAGCCCAAACTAGGTGAACCATGTATAAATGTGTCTCTCTAGTTTTATGTGTTTTGTGTGCTTTTGTTTTTCCTCATATTTTATGTGTTGCATTGCTCTGTAATATATAATTTTCTAACATTACTCTAGGAGGCAGAGCTGCGGTAAAGGATATTGTTAAAGTTAAAAAGGAATATGATATGGCTATTGTTGGGTGGGAGAAGCTACTATAAAAGTCCTGAAAACATGAAATAAAGTGTATTTAAGTGGTTTTAAAAGGAATTTGAAAGGGAAATTAGCGCTGGACTTTGGGTTTTGGAAAAAATGAAGCATATGGAGGGTAAATGAAATTAATGAAGTCATAAAAGAAATTTTCTCACCATTACAATTTAACAACAACACTTTCTTCTTTCAACATAACTAAAAAGGAATATTGATTCCTTGGATCTTTGACAGTCATGGATAAAATGATGAAACAACAAATTAGACCTAGACTATTTTAGTGACCAAAATTTATTTTGAGAACTTGTTCAAAAAGAACAAATTTTGACCTAAGACTCAATGAAAAATTCCTAAAAGAGATATTTTTGATCACTGATACACTAACACTAATAGTATGAATAAAGAGGTACATGCAGAATCTTGGTTAGTGCAGTTGGATACAAGTATATAGAAAAGAGTTCATCATTGGGTAAAATATTGTGCATTTGAACTAAATGGTATGCCTACATCAGTGCATTTGAATGTACTTTTGTTGGGTTCGTACAATATTCTCTTGGGTATGGACTAGTTGTATCTTCCTAGGACCAATATGCATTACTATGAAAATTCTATTGAGTGTTTGGATGATAATGGAGAAAAAAGGATCTTGCAGGGTAAGAAGAAGGCAACATCAGATAGAATGGTGACAACTATGTAGGAAAAGCGCAGTCACAAGAAAGGGTGTGTATTATTTGCAGTACATATTTCTAGTAATAAAGGTATGATGTTGAGGATGTAGAAATTTTGAAGATGTACCTAGTTATACAAAAAATTTAGAATGTATTTCCCAAAAATACTCCAGAGTTAACGCTTCACAGGGAGGAGGAATTTTCTATTGAGTTTTTACCAAGGGAAAGATGAGCATCAAAGGCACCTTATAGGATGAGAACTCCAGAGTTAGTGGAATTAAAGTTACAGTTGAAATAAATTCTTGATAACGGATAAATTATTCCAAGTGTGTCGACTTGGGGTGCACCAGTGTTGTTTATGAAGAAGAAATATGCTACTCTCAGGATATGCATTGATTACAGGCAGTTGAAAAAGGTAACTATCAAGAACAAGTATTTGATGTTGAAGATCGATGATTTTTTTGATCAGTTGAAGGGAGAAACAATGTTCTTGAAGATTGATCTGAGTTTGGGATACCATCAGGTATGCATTAAAAAAGAGGACATCTACAAGACCGCTTTCTAGAATAGGTATGGAAATTATCTATTTGTTTTAGTTCCATTTGGTTTGACTAATGCTCTAGTTACTTTTATGTGCTTAATGAATAGTGTATTACATACTTATATGGACAAGTTTGTTATTCTATTCATTGATGATAAATTTATATATTCTAAGAATGAGAAAGAGCATGCCAAACACTTAGCAGTAGTGTTGAGATTTCTAAGAGAGCATCAATTGTATGCTAAAATGAGTAAATGAATTTTCTTTTAGACAGATGTGCATTACTTGAGGCATGTGGTTACCAAGGAAGGAATAGTAGTAGACCCAGAAAAGATGAGAGCTATCATGGAATGGGAAAATCCTAGAAATGTGTATGAGATAAGATCATTCATGGGACTGACACGATATTATAGGAGGTTCATCAAGAACTTCTCTTGGATTTCCTATCCCATTACATAATTGTAGAGGAAAGGTAAGAAATTTGAATGGTTAAAGGAATGTGTAGCCAGTTTTGAGAAGTTGAAGTAGTTATTGAAAAATGCTCCAATTTTAAATATTGTAGATCCGGACAAAGAGTTTGGTATGTATAGACACTTTCAAGAGAGTACTTGGTGGAGTCCTAATGCAAGAAGGACATGTAGTATGCTATGAATCAAGGAAACTAAACGAGCACAAGAAAAACTATGTGACACATGATCTTGAGTTAGCAACGATCGTCCATGCGTTGAATATGTAGAGAAAATATCTTTTTGGTAATAGGTTTTTATTGATGAGCGATCATCATGGATTAAGATATCTATTTGAACAACCAAACCTAAATGCAAGACAAGCTAGATGGTTATCCATGATCAGTGAGTTTGACATTGAGATAAGGTACATTAAAGGTAGAGAGAATAGGGTTGAAGATGCTCTTAGCAGAAGGGTACAGGTGAATCACATAACAACTATGAGCTCCTAGGGACAAATTTCTAGGATCATATATTACAGGCAGTACAATATGATGATAGGTATAGGGAGCTTATGTACATGTTACAATAGGGTACAGGTGATAAGGATGTGGACTATCATCTCACAGTAGATGGTTTGGTTAGATTTTGTTAGAAAATTATATATTACAGAGAAATGGAACACATAAAATATGAAGAAAAAAAAACACAATAAACATATAAAATAAGAGAGACACAGATATACGTGGTTCACCCAATCTAGGCTACATCCACCCCGAACAACCAATCATTCCTTTATATTATCCAACAAGATGAAGTGACACAACCTACAGCAAAACCGTTGTAATATCCTCTACTCTCTCTCACAATCCCCCTTTCTGTTTCTCGCTCATAATGCACATACCATACATAGCCATAATAAAATACCCTCATACAAAATGAGGGTTTCCTTCTAGGGAAAAAACCGCTAAATTAAACATAAATTCTACCGTCATATCATCTGCTAATAAATGGCCCAGATTTTCTACGAAATTACAATATTTTACAAGGAAATTTTACATATATTTTTAGCTTCGGGGGTGTTGCCCCTGAACCCCCCCACCAGGGGGTGCTCCAAAAGGTTTCCCCTGCCCCCCTATACCCCCTCGCAATGATTAAATGATGGGAAGTGTTGCTGCTCCATTAAGAGTAGGGGTCCAACACGTTGATACATCTAAATAAAGAAGATAATTAGGCTCCACACCCAACAGATTTAGGGACGGGATCTATATGAAAGACAACAGTGAGATTAAGAATTTTATCTTTAGGGAATTTCATGTTAAACCATATTCAGGCCACCTGGGATATGAAAAGACATTGACAACGGTTAATAAGTTCTATTATTAGCTGAATTCGAAGAAGGAAGTGGCAGAGCTTGTGGTTAGGTGCTTGGATTGTCAACAGGTAAAAGTAGAGTGTAAGAATCCATATGGATTACTACAGCCTATAACAATTCTAGATTGTAAATGGGAGTTTATTTCCATGGATTTCATTACAGGTTTTCTGAGGAAATCTAGACAACAAGATTCTATCATGGTTTTGGTGGACATGTTGAAAAAGGTAGCACACCTCATTCCAATGAAGTCTACTTATTCAACTAATGATGTAGCATAGGTCTTCATCAGAGATGTAGTGAGGTTGCATCGTGTTCCAAAGAATATTATGTCAGACATGGATGCCAAGTTCACTTCTAGGTTCTAGAAAGATTTATTTGCAAGTTTGGGTACAAATGTTTCCTTCAACACAACTTATCGTCCGCAAATAGATGGACAAACAAAGAGGGTCAATAATATTTTGGAGGAAATTTTGAGAATGTACGTCATGCATCAACAACAAAAGTGGGAAGAGTATCTTCCACTGGTTGAGTTCCTTTACAACAATGGGTATGAGGAGTATCTATGGATGAGTCTATTTGAGGCACTTTATGGGTGAATTTGTAATACTCCCATCAGTTGGAGTGATCCAATGAATAGGGTGTTGATAGGATCAGACATGTTGGTAGAAATGAAACAATAAATGCAGGTTATTAAGAAGAATCTAAAGGCAACATAGGATAGACAGAAGATTAATGCTAATCATAAAATGATGTTTAAGGAGTTTCAGGTGGGATAATAAGTGTAATTGTAAATCAAGTCTAAGAAGAGTTCCTTAAGGATTGGATCATGTGCTAAGTTGGCACCTAGGTATTTTGGACTTTTCAATATTCTTGAGAGTATTGGACCAATAGCCTACTGACATGCACTACCTATGACAATGAAAGTACATGATGTTTTCCATGTGTCATTGCTTAAGAAGTATGTTAAATATGTTGATCAAATGATTGACCAGTTTCTATTGGAGGTGGAGCCAGAAGGAGAATTATAGCCAGAACGTCAGTGCCTTTTGCAGAGAAATATGCTCATGCTCTGGAATTGAGAAATTGAGAAGGTTAAATTGCAGTGGAAGCACTTTGGGCTCGGTAAAGCTACATGGGAGATGGTTTACTAGATGCATGCTATGTATCCTTCATTGTTTACCAGTTAAGTAAAACAATATTGGCACATCTATATATGTATATGGATGTAAATACCGCCATGAGCTGTTATAAAGCTCCAATAAGCAATATGGTTTTCATATTGCTATTTTTTCATGTTGGTTATGTTGGTTTTCTTTCAACATGTTGATCATTGTAAATACTGTGTCGAGCTAACTTATAATGCTCCATGGGAAATATGTTTTTCTTTTCAGCGGTCTTGCTGGTTGTAGGTGTCATTGAGCACTGAGGATGGTGTTCCCCCAAGGGGGAGGGTTATGTAACAACCTTGGTCAAAAATCCATGTAATAAAGTTAATAAAGGAGAATAATAACCAAGGTCATGGGACATGTATTCCAAGTTGAATGTTGGGAAAAATCATAATTATGGGGACCACTTGTGATTAATTAATGGCTATGGAAATTGGAAAAGAAAATGGAAAAGGTTTTGGAAAGGAATGAGGAATTAATTTGAATTTTGTGTACAAAAATAAAGTAAAATAGGAGAAAAGGAAGGTGAAAGGTCACAAGTTACATGTGAGAAGGAAATTGAAGGAAAATAAGGAAAATTAATAAACTGGAGGCCCCTTTAATAAAAAGGCTTATGAAGATTAGTTCATGGATTTTTTATTTATTTATTTTTAGTTCAAATTTTGTTAGGTTTAGCTTGGAGCTCTCTCTTATATTCTCTCTTTCTTACTATTGCACACTTAGATTTTTCTTGGAGCACTCTTGGAGCATTGTGGCATACTTGGGATTCAGAGCAAGAAGGAAAAGGAAAAATAGGAAAGCGCAAGGGGTTGAACGATATTAGCAACTACAATGGGTTTTATTTGTAGGTATCAAGTTTTATATATGATTTCCTTGCTAGGTTTGGCATGCATGCACTACAAGAAAAAAAAGACATTGGTGAGGGTCATGCTTGTGACAAACCTTTAAGGTCCATCACCAATGCCACATATGGTGACGGTCCTTAAAAAGGTGTTAACGTAAGTGCATATAGTGATGGTCCTTTAAGTTTTGTAACCAAAGTCATTTTCAATGACACTTTTGGTGAGGGTCGTTAAAGGCCCATCACTAATTATCTCTTTGGTGAAACTTCTAGTGACGAACTTTTAATGACCCTCACTAATGCTCTTTTTGTTACTTTTGGTGATGGTCAAAAAATGTTCGTCATCATTGATCATTCCAATGAGTTTTTGATGACGCTATATGTCTGTTAATATATTTTTGTCAAAAGATAATGATTTAAGACAATTATTGTGGAGTATTTTTTATAATATGTCCAAGGCCTTAGTGGTTAGAGTCAGTCAATTTTTTAAGAAGTAATTAGTGTGTATCATTTCCCTCAACTAATGACTAGTCAAATAAAGTTTTCCTATGAGTCAACACATTATTCATATATACTAAGTTTATTATCTAGCAAATTCCCTTTAGATAAAGTTCCACTAGTGTGAGTAGGAAATATATTATTTAATACATAATCAAGCTTTGTCAATCCTATAATGAGAAAGACCTAACACTCCTCAACAATCTGGGCACACCTTAAATTAATGCTTCGGCACACACTAACATTTCTTAGCACCTCACATGTCTTGGAACATATTTGTACCTAGAACATCTTGTCATGAAACTAACGCCCAAGCACATGGTGGCATGTGCTAGCACAACATAGAACTCTCCTAGCATGTGTTGGCATGCATGTAGTCCCTAGCATGCCCTGAAACACCTTGGTTGAATGCATTGACATAAATTAGAACTTAGCACACAATGCCACTTGGCATGTTTTGCGACCTATTATTAGTGTGCCTAGCATGCCCCTTTTGAAAAAGATAAAGTGCTGACTTATTAAACCTATTATTGGTTCTTCTTTTTGTTGCCTTGAAAATTCTTGACACATATTGACATACCCTGGCACCTTTCACATCCTTAGCACCGGACATGTATTGGCATACATTGGCACTATTTGGCACATATAATTAGCACACTCTGGAACTCCCAAGCACAATTTATGACTTATTGACATGCCTTGATATTCCCTAGGATACCTTACCAATGATTTGCATACCTTGTCACTCCCTCCTTGGCATGACAACTAGCACTCATTAACACTATTCCCTGGCACACGTTCCTCATATTCATTAAATTCCATGAATTTTTACCTAGTGCTCCCTTAATGTTTTGTGCAGCTAATACTCCTTAACACTCCTCAACATGAATTAACACTCTCTAGCACACCTTAGCACTCTTCACATACCCTTCCACTTCATATCATGCATAACACTCCCTCACACATATTGTCACTTGGCACGTGTTGGCGCTTGGAAAGTATTTGCATGTATGGAATACATTGAGATGCCTTGGTATGATTTGGCATGGTTTAATATTAAATTTATTTGAGATCAACTGTTGGAAAGTAGATGAGAAGCAACAAAGGAAGACTTGGCACTTATAATGCACTAAGACTTTGCACTTGGCACCTATTGGCACCTAGTGTTGGTGTGCCTACCATTTCCCTCTTGGAAAAGGTAAATTGATGACTTATTAATCCTCTTATGTGTTCATTTCCTTGTAGTTTAATTTTTTTCTCCCTTTTGTTTCCTTGACAGTCCCTAGCATGCATTGACACACCCTTGAACATCTTGGCAGGCCTTATCACTTGGCACATATTAGCATGTTTTACATGCCTTCACACTATTTGTCACACCTTAGAATTCCCTAGCACACCTTGGCACTCATGTCCTTACAACTAGTCCCTGCATTTTTTCACGACTTGGGAGCCCAATCAAGTCCTTGGCTACTGCAATTCATGTGACAATATTGGCTTGATTCAACCGCAACAACTTGACCAATTGCACCTAATACAAGTAGATTGTGCCTTGTTCACCTAATAAATGCTTATAACTCATATTATTTCACTCATTTCCAAGCTCAACTTGTCCCACTTAACTAGTTACCAAGACAAGGATCACATGATCTAGCCTGCATGGCCATAAAATAACTAAGCAACATATGTTAAATAGGAAATATTTCACATGTATGTTCAATTCATATAAACATTAGAACATTAACTGAGAGTTTGCAAGAACCACAAGATGTACAAGGCACACAAGATATAAGCAAACATAAGCTGAATGCCCCAAAACTTATACACAACAATGTAAAATACACAATTATCTAGAATAGTTTAAAACATGAGCATGTAGCCAACGTGTGCCACATTTTATATAAAAAAAAGCTAAAGGAAAACAATGTTGTGCATAGCACAAAGTGATCTCCCTTTGTCTAAAAATGTTATGCCGATCCCCTTATAACAACCATAGGCTTGTCTCCTATAAATCCTATTTTGAACTTCTCTTAACACACTTTGTCCTTAGCACACTTTAATTCACTGACACTCCCTTACACAAACTCTTATTCGTTCCTTTCCATGCATTTTGACTTAGTTATCCCTCGATATTCCCTAACACTCCCTAACACTCTTCAACATGCATTGACATTGTCTGACATGTGTTAGCATGCCTTTTCATTCCTAAATTACATGCCTTGACCCTCCCTAAATATCATCTCCTCATAACTACCCTTACTTAATTTTCAACTTGGGAACCCAACCAAGCCCTCTCTTGAATACATGAGCTTGACCAAGTTATGGTTACTACAACTAGACTATGTTATTGAATTGTGTAGCTTGGGAGGTACTCCACAAGCCTAGTGAGATGGGTTTGCGTGAATTTGGTCACAAAAGGCTTTGTAGGAAAAGAAGACAAGAAAAGGGATTTTGGACCTAAGATGGGGTTCAAAATCTAAAACAAAATTAAAAGGGAAAATTAATATTTCCTAAGTTCTAAGTGCATAAATTTTGTAAGTTCTAGAGGGTTCCTAAGAGGTCTAGGAAAAACTGTTTAAGGAGGCCTTAGGATGAAGGAAAGAACATCAAGTGAGAAGGATCTCATTTGATCAAGGGGGAGAAGAGAGATGTAGTCCTAAAGTAGGTCAAGTAAGAGGGTCGAGTAAGGGTTGCTAAAGGGAGGCCATGATCATCCTCCAAGAGTAAGATCATCATGTGAGGGTTCACAAGAATTTTGCATACCTTGATGGCCGGTTTGAGCTAGGAATTAGGATGCATATTATTGTTTCCCTTCTAGTAGATTGAGCTTAAGAGAGGTTGCTCATGATAATCTGGGCATGTGATTTCATTGGTGTCTTTGTGTGAAAGCTGCATCAAATTATGAAATGTTGAAATTTGCAACAAGAAACAATGAAATTAGAAACCAAAAAGGACAAAAAAAAATGCACCCACGCCGGTGAGGAATTTTGATGCACCAGGAGCGAGGAATGTGGGGCATCTAATTTATTTTTCCTTTAAATAAATTGGACAATAAATTTTAATTTGATCTCATAACAACTTGTGTTAGTTAACTAAGTCATGATGATTGAGTTAGCTCAAGAAATTCAAGTTGAGGGTCTAAGATGAGGCATGTAGAGGGATTCTAATATTTTTGGGGTCTAGTTGCATTTGATGCATTAGTGGGGTGTAGGTGTGAATTAGTTAACTAATTTAAATGAGTTAAAATTAGTTTAACTACTTTTAACTCAGTGATGAGATAGTGAGAGGTCGTCCAGTGAATTAAATTATATTTAATTCACAATGAGTGATCAATCAGATAACTGATAATTTGATATTAATAGTTGCATGTATGCCAGTTCCGAGGAAGACCCAGTTGAGACAGAGGTTAAAGGGAACATAACTATCAATTCTATTTATACGAAATTGCACATGTGCAATTATAAAGTCATTGGGATGCCATGATGGATTGCACAATCAAGGAAGACTGATTTTCCTAATTAATAGGGAGCTAATTCCCTAGGAATTGCATGATCAAGGTAGGTTGAAGGAAGGATGAGAATTGGGTAAATACTAGACTAAGTTTTCCTAGATTAGCGTGAGACAATGGGCAGAGTGCTGGAGAATCTAATGAGATATTAAGCATTGTATTGTTTCATGATTCCTTGACTTAATAAAAAATAGAGATAGAGGGGTTTTGAGCGGTTTCTTTCCCCAGATACATCTTGTGTTGTGTGATTCATAATTTATTTCTCTTACTTATATGTGATTGTGCGATCGTGTTTTGTTTCCGCAAATCATAGGAAGGATTCAATATCCTTTTTTAATAAATTACAATATCAGATTGAATCTCGTTGGTTAGATTTTCTACATGGTATCAAAGCAAGGTTTTTTTGGGTGACGAGTTTGCAAAGAGTATATGAATATTTTGGTGTAAAATTTTCCAAAAAAAAATAGCATATTTGGATTCCTTGTGAAAAACTTCCCAAAATGGAAAAAACATTAGTTGAATTAGAGCTCAGATGAGGGACATATCGTCAATTTAAAATCGACTCTTTTTTAGAAACTTTTGTAACGACAGGATAATTACAATGTATGCGAGTCAAGAACCTATTTGCACTTGATGTACCAAATGCATGCAAATATTTGAGGAGAAAAACAGAGGTTAGAGACTTGGTGGTTGAGAGGGAGCACAAATTACTTCTCAACATGCAGCCTCAGAAACAATTTCAAAAGGTTGTGGAGTAGCCAAAATTGGATAAGTAGAGAGGAGACCGAGTGGAATTGTGCACTCAAGTAGAGACTTCCATGAGGGGGGAATTTTGAGCTAGATGGGAAGAGGGAGCACATGAAGCCGTACCTTTAGGTGAAAGGTGGGGTGATGTATAGACATAATCCCAAGATAAGAAATTTGGGCAGGATCCATTGAGATGGCGTGTCTCATGGATGGAACCTGGCTACGAGGTGTCCGCAATACAATAGGAGCAGGAAGGATCAGTTATATTGATGCAGTCAGATGTCAGGAAGATAAAAATTAGAGTGGCATATGTCAAATATTGGAGTACAGATTAGAGTTGGCAATAGTGTAAAGGGAATGGATGCAGATGTCGGCAGCAGCGTAGAGAGTCCATTAGACAGGCGCAGTAGCTAGCAGTAGTCAGAAGACTCTGATGAAAGATGCATTATACTGATTCAATTCTTCGAAGGATATTAATTTTCAGGATTTGTAGGTACAAACAACACTAGAGAAGTGTTGCATGCAGAATTAAAAAGGTACCAGATCGGAATAGTTTGAATTCCTTTATTTTTGAGAGGGAGTGTTGAAATTTACAACAAGAAACAATGAAATTGGCAACTAGAAAGGACAAAAAAATGGTACCCACACTGGTGATGAATATTGATGTACCAGGAGTGAGGAGTGTGAGGCATCTAATTTATTTTTTTCTTAAATAAATTGGACAATAAATTACAATTTCATCTCATAACAAATTGTGTCAGTTAACTAAGTCATGATGACGGAGTTAGCTCAAGAAATTCGAGTTAAGGTGATCGAGGTGGATATTGGTGGCTACCTACCTATTCCACTTGGGCCCTCACCATTGTCTCTTTTAGTTTTTCAGTTTCCTTAATTATATCACAGTTTCCTATTTTTGTCAGTTTTTTCGGGTTGTGAACTTATAGAGCCATTTTGAGGCCGCAAACGATGTTTTTTGGGCATGAAAAGTTTGGAGATTTCATAGAAATTGTATTATTATTTTTAGTCCCCGGAGAGATATTTCTAACGAGGTATCATGTGCATCAAACGAAGATCGTATGACCAAGTTACGACCCTGAGAAGTTGGTTGCCCAACTAACCACAACGGGGCCAATAAACTCTTGGTGCTACATCTCCTTAGGTTAGGGTTTTCTCTTATTTTTCAATAATAAAAAGGCCCTTGAGCCATATTGTAACATAGTTCAGAGGCATGTAGCTACCACATCTCTTCTCCGAGATAAGCTACCATTTTTCGAGCTAGTTTGTTTTCCATTATGTCTGTAAGCATTTTTCAGTGTTTGATATTAATGAAATGAAGTGTTATTCCTGTTGCATCTCAGTGTTTATGTTTATTTATGTATTTTATTGAGTTCCTTCATATGTCCGGATCATGAGGGTATAATATGAGGCATGTAGAGGGATTTAAATATTTTGGGGGTCCAGTTGCAGTTGATGCATTGGTGGGGTGTAGGTGTGAATTAGTTAACTCAATTTATTGAGTTAAAATCTGTTTAACTAGTTCTAACTGAGTGATGAGCTAGTGAGAATTCCATTGAATTAAATTAGATTTAATTCACAATGAGTGATCAATAAGATAACTGATAATTCTCTATTAATAGCTACATGCATGTCTGTTTCGAGGAAGACCCAGTTGAGACAAAGGTTAAAGGGAACATAACTATCAATTATATTTATACAAAATTTCCCATGTGCAATTATAAAGTCATTTGGATGTCGTGATGTATTATGAAATAAATGAAGGATGATTTTCCTAATTAATAGGGAGCTAATTCCCTAGGAATTTTGTGAGAAAGGTAGGTTGAAGGAAGGTTGAGAATTGGCTAAGTGCTAGACTAATTTTGCCTAGATCAGCAGGAGACAATTGGCAGAGTGTTGGAGAATCTCATGAGACATTAAGCATTGTATTTTTTCATGATTCCTTGACTTAATAAACAATAGATATAGAGGGGTTTTGATTTGTTGTTTTCCCTAGATACATCTTGCGTTGTGTGATTGATAATTTCGTTCTCTTGCTTATATGTGTTTGTGCGATCGTGTTTTGTTTCCAAAAATTGTAGGAAGGATTCAATATCTTGTTTTAGTACATTACAAGATCATATTGAATCCCTTTGGTTAGATTTTCTGCATGAGATAGAAGAGAGGATTGATACCATACTGTCTTGTGGTGGTTATTAGGCCGCAAGGTCTGCGATAAAGACCAACACAAATGGAGGAGGGCTTGCACTATAATTTAGAGTCAGAACAGAAGTAGACACAGGCGTAATATTGACTAAGGTAACCCTAGTTTGAGGGTTGGAATTGAGATCTGAAGTTCATGTCAAGATTTGGTCAAAGAAATTCTTAGAATCTATGGATACATATGAGCTAAGTCGAGTCTCTTATGGAGGCAAGAGTCGTGGTTTTTTGTATGGGTGGATAGGGTTTGTTCTACAAAAATTAGAAGTACATAAGTATAATTCCCTAGTTAGGACAATTTCCTAGCATGTTTAGTTCATAAGGTATGCCCTTAACACTGTGAAAAATTTTCATAGAATAAGAGTGGTTGTGACCCTTAAAGAGAGGTTTATTTATGCAATATAGACTGCAAGTATGGAATATGGTTTGCAGATTTAGTATGTGTGGAGATAATAGATCCAAAGGAGGGTGGAACCTAAGCAGAAGATTGAGTATGCAGAATAAATGTGCCATATGAAGAATGGATTGACATGCATAAGAGTTGATTTTGGTGGAATGTCCGTAGATTTTTAGACATAGATCTGAAGAAACCTATAAAAAACTAGTCAATGGACTGTTAGTGGCTAATTTGTGACCGTAGTTCATTCATCTACAGATTGTTAGAAGGATGATAAGAGGAGTAGTTTATATTTTTTCATAGATTGGACAACAAAGATCAAATTGTCGATACACAAGAACAATGATTTTGAGAAGACTCAAACCATTTTTAGGTGGAAGATTTGAAGAGCCCTAGATGAAGACAATATTGTGGTCCCTATATCAGTAAAAATAATTAACTGTGGTTGGGAATATTGATGGTAGTCCAAGTATAGTTGGAGGGTTGTTAAAATCTTGAAAATAAAAACAATAAGTTAAAAAATTAAAACTGATGTTATTTCTCTGGCTATTGAGCCATATGTTTGAATGGTCATTTTTACTATTAAAATTTGGCTGACAAGTAATTTATATAGTAGGAGCATAGAGCTAGGGGTTGGTTAGAAAATCTGCAGGAGCTTTACTTTAACTTATTACATTACAAGTCCCAGGAATGATTATACTCATGTTATTTTTTGAAGATTTATCTTGGATTTGAATTCACCATCTCTGTGTTATATACTAGAGGATGATTGCTAGTGATTGCACTAGGCATTTGCAACTAAGAAAATAGTGATGAATGAATGACATGGGAGTCTTAATTGTAACAAATTACAATAATTATGGCCGAAAAGCCCTTCCAAATGTACCCTGTCCTATCTATAGGATTAATCATGTCTATTTTTTAGTTCCTTCCTTTCTAGTTTATGTGTTGATGGATTGGTATTCAAGGAAGGGAGTCCTACTATGGAAAATAATCCCATCGTAGTGACATTCCACTGAATAAATAACTTTTATTTAGGAAATTATCAATCTAAATATTATATTTTATTAGTTTTCAATCACCAGAAAAAATGACAGATGAAGTGTCAGAATCCCTTATTACTATTCGAATTCACCATCTCTGTGTTACACATTGGAGGATGAGCTGCTGATCATTGGATTGTGCACACTGCATATGCATTGTAGAAAATAGTTATCAAGGAATGGAATTGGGAGTCCATGTTGTAAAAAATTAAAATAATCCTAGTTGAATAACCCTACCTAGTGTACCCCATTCTATTTAGAGGATTTTTGATGTCTTCTTTTTAGTTCTTTCTTTTCAGTTTATTTGTTGGTGGATTGGCATTAAATGAAGGGACTAATAATATGGAAAAAAAATCCGATCATAAGGACATGCCACTGTAGTCATTGATCTCAATTGGGACTTGAGCTATCTAAATATGAGATACTTGATTGGTTCTTTGTCATCGGAAAAAGTAAAATATAGTGTCAATCTCTCTTATTATTATATTATAATTGAAGAATCTCAGAATGTGATATTGACTATTATGAGAATTATAATATGGTTTTGATCGACATTTTTAGGTTTGACTAATTACCAAGTTTCCATCTACACTTTCCTCGTGCTAAGTAACTTTATGAAATACTTGAACTAAAACTAGAACTATAATATGCTGGCATTCTTGGACCACTTTTTATAGTTAAGGTTTGCAGTTACACAATATAAACACAGTCATAATATTTAGTGTGAATATTGTGAAAATTGACTATTAACTGTGAATATTGTGAAAATTGACTATTAACTAATATTTGGTTTCATGTTGAGATGTATATATCATGTAAGGTTGTTTGATGTTCTGCTTTCTTCTAAATTACACAGATCAATTCAATCTCCCCAAAGGACTTGAGTTTGGCTGTGAATGACATAGGCCCAATGGTAAGCTTGATAGATAGGATCTACACTAGGTGATGATTCCAAGGCTGTTGCTGGAGAAGATTTAGTTGGTATGGTAAAATTCCATTTGCAAGCGATAAATCCAATATCACAGGATGAAAATTATGTGATAAAAAGAATGAGATGTTGCATTAGTTCCATGCCCCTTAGCACTGTAGCTTTAGATGATAATGTACCAAAAGTCTGCAAAAAATTAATAATGTAGTCTCCATAAATGGAATCTAAAATAAATTCTAATATCAAGAGGCCGAGATTGGAGATATGCTATTTATTCACTTGTTTCTAATATTCTATTATAGTTTTCATGTGTGTCTGCTTTTATTAACTTGTGTTTGCATTAGTCCATGTCATCCCGTACCTGTGTATTTTTCACTCACTAACCATGCAAGTTTATAGTTTTTTATTTTATCTGTCGTTCTTTCTCTTCCATTTCAACATTAGAAAACTATATCTTCAAATATGTGCATCTTGTTTCAATTTTTATGTATCTCTTAGATCATTGTTTTCTTAATCTAAGTTATTCGTCATCTTTAGCTTTTTTTATGCAGTGTCATTTGAACCTTTGGAGTCTTTAAACTAGTGTATATTGACTCAACTAAGACTTATGAGTCTTGTAAAGTATTGGGTTGGGTGATTACTCACCTAAGACCGACCGACAAAACTATCCACTCACTAGATTCATGGGGAACTTTTGATGCTTGCCAAGACTCACCACAAACTTTCCAATGACCATACTCACCACAAACTTGCAATATTTTTTGTGCATATAATTTACTGTATTTTAAGGGTTTCTCATCTTTACTGAGCCTTTCCCAAGTCATTGAATCTTGCCAAGTCCTAGGGAAGCCAAGTCTTTGCCGATTCCATGACATTGGTGTAAATCGCTCACATCTTTTTTTTTGTTCCATTTCTTCAAGGTATATGTAGGTGTGAGCTTGTGGTTTCTTTTCTACCAAGAGATTATTTTTGGCCACATCACCTGATTTCAATTTATTGACGTGTATATCATCATTTTAACTTCTTCTAATGAAAATCAAGATAACTTCTTTTTCTATGTTCAAGCATCTTTGACAGCATCCCTGAGCCCCTGCCACAAGATTATCTCTCTTTCATATCTCCAACGGTCATATATGGATGGTTGGGAATTATGATTTTAGTCCCATTACACTAAAAAATAAAGAGATAGGGTGGTCTAGATGGCGCCATACTTCAGTAAGGTTCAATCAATCTTGAAACCATGTAATAAATTGCAATGTTGTTCAAGGTTGCTTGTTCTTGTATCTTAAGTAGATCTTGCAGAGGCTACGAAAATGAGGGGGTTAACTTGGAGTCCATAATATCTATCTTTTTTTTTAAGAAATAAATGCCTTTGAAGAGACTTGGATTAGTGAAAAAGATCTCTTGTGGGTGACTTAGTATAAATTGATCGCTTATCCACTTTATTGTATTTTATTGGAGAGTTGGCCAATTTTGATCTCTCTTCCCACAACTTTGTACTCTATATATAAGCATAGTCTTCGGTCTAGGCAAACCACTCGTATGCTTCCTATGTTTTATATATATTTGGCTTCCTCAACATGTGTATAATTCTGGAATACTCTTATCATACTCAACTACTTTATTACTCATGAATCCGTGTTTATATTCTTACATTGTTGGTTTTGTGCTTATATCAATTGTGTTTTTGTCAAATTTTTATTTATTGAATAACTGCATCTTCGGGTGTGAACAATTGCAGGAGAATTTAATTGCACCATTGGATATAAATGGTAGGTGGAAAGATGTATATGAGTGTTCGGAGTTTTCTAAGGGTGGTGTGGAATTTGTTGCACTGAGTATATGGTTCGACCTCAAACACTGCCATTATATTTCCTACTGATGTCTCTCTATCATCAATTAGAAATGGCATGCTTAAGGTATGATTTAAATGATTTTTTTTAATTGAATATCTTTCTTGCCTCTAGAACTTGCATAACTTCATCATCTTTGTTGCATTTAAGTTAATTTTCATGTTTTTGGAACAATAAAGGTCTTGATTGTAATGAGTCTTCATCCAAAGGGTTTACATCATGCATCAAAATGAGAAATGAAAATATTTTCTCCCATTGAATTTTCCCTAGTTTTGTTGTGCTGAGTTAGGCTAAATAGAGACAAAAGTATTGATTATTCCCCTATATGCAAATAAATTGAATTTTTATGGTTTACATCCACATTTACAGTGAAGACTCGACTGATTGTCCAAATTTTTTTTTATGATATTTTAACCCACTAAAAGCTCAAAATGGGCAGAGGTAAACACAAAATTAGAGAGATTATTTAGTTTAGTACTTTATTTTTTTGGTGAATCTTGGTGGTGCTTCTAGTTGATCCATGTGTGGATGACTCAAAACTATCAAAGGTAAGCACAACATTAGAGAGATTCTTTAGTCTAGTACTCTATTTTTTTGGTGAACCTTGGTGGTGCTTTTGGTTGATCCATCTACTGTGTGTGGATGGATCAAAATGGGAAAATGTAAACACAAAATTAGAGAGATTCTTCAGTCTAGTACTCTATTTTTTGGTGAATCTTGGTGGTTATTATGGTTGATCCATCTGCTGTGTGTGGATGGCTCTTTAGTTTTCTCATGTTGCTCTCATATCCCTTCCTCACCTCTATTGGAGCAAGGTCCCCTAACCACATTTTGGTGCAGTTTTTTAATATTTTGTAATATTTAGTCTAGCGCAGGGACTTTAGGGAGGGTCAAAGCCTGCAATGAATTGTAAAGGGTCAACGGGTAGATCAAGGGTCTGCAAATCACGATTTTTAGACCATAGAATAGTGTAGGCTAATATGTTATAACTAGATGGATAAATTGATTCTAGAGGGAAAAATAAATTTTGGGGATTAAGCTTGGATACGAACTTGTGGATATTTTCTGTCGATTTTCTGGGTAAGGGCTCCTGCTGGCTGTGTGCATGGAGACCCTGAGTCCTGTTATGTGCGGACCCCACTGGCTATGTGTGAAAGTTGCTGTAGGTATAGAATATTGGTAGTCATTGAGGCCTACACTCGAAGATTAGTTCGAAAAATAGATTCAAGAGTTTGCCCTAAAATAGAATAGAAGTAAGAAGATATCTGTTGAAGAGTGGAAACACAAGTACATTTTTAGAGAAGTGCACGAAATATACTTCGTATCCTTCACACACGAATTGAAAGAGTGGCTGGCATGATTTGGGGAGTTCTAGACCTACTAGAAAGACGATCATGTCACGCATTAGACCCTTGAATTAATCCAAAAATTGGAAAAGACTGATAAAAAGATCACCAGGACTCTAGACCACTGGTTTGATAGTATTTTGGGAGGATTCGTAACAAAATTTGTAGTTAATCAGTTTGTGTCATATTCAGAAGTGGAACGAAGGTTCTTCAAAGGATTTAGAGGTAAGTTCCTGCAAACTCTGTCGTTGTTGATTAAGATGCTATTGTGTGAAAAGGGTGTCCTATGTAGCCACACCAAGTGAATGACCTCTGACCAAAGTAGAAGCATGACACGAAACGGTAAATAATACCAGGTTAATAAAGAAGGATATAGATCGATATATAGTCCTTTAAGGGAGTCGCTTGATTTTGACTCGGGTGGGGCTGCACAAGTTGGAACTAGTCCCCCGGCTACGCCATCATCAAACCCATGCAAGGGTAATAATTCTCCTACCCCCCCTTCTGCAACCACCTGAAGACGATATGGTTGCAAAAATGAAACTGCGTACCTTTAAGGGTGTGGGGGATGAGGATATGGATCGATTCTGGTATGTAGAAGAATATGTATGGACTGCGCAGAATGTTAATGATGATGTTTTCAAAAGAGCGCAACTATCCATAGCCTTTAAAGGAAGGGCTATAGACTTTTTTATGGAATACATTGTTCAACACGTGAATGCGTCAATACAAAATATTAAGGATGCCCTGAAGCAACAGTTCTGAAAGCCTAAATCGTACTCTCAATGTATAGTCTAATTGAAAGAATTCAAGCAGGGACCTACAAAGTCCATCTGGGAAGCTGAAAAACGATTGAAGAAGGTCATCAGTGATGGGGGATTTGTCTTTGAGGACAAAAAACACAAGGAATGGTTTATCGCCATGAGATTTCCACATCCATGCAGACCTATGGGATAGCATAATATTGACTCCCAGTAAGAAGTTGCACCAAGGGATGATACTAAGTTCGTGGTACTACAAATCCAGAGCCATATAGAGGAAATGCACTTAGAAATTTATAACTTTTGAAAGGATCGGGGTAAGGAACCTAGCCCAGATGTTTGGTGCATACGATGTAAGGTGTCGGGCCATACTAAGGATCAATGTCGTTTGTTATCAGATTATATGCAGGCTGGGGGGTCAAGCCCTCCACTCCCTAGGGAAATTACTAGACCTAGTAGCACCATGCTGTGGTGCGCTAATTGTCAGGTAGCAGGAAGACATGATACAGATCGTTGCCCACGACTAGGTGCCTATGTTCCAAAATTGAAACAACAGTGATGTAGATTATGCTCGTCTGTAGGGAACGATGAAAAAAACTGTTGAACATTTGACCTAATGGTAGATAGAGGAAACCTATACAGGGTGAAGGGTGACCCCTCATCACCACTCTCTCCTTTTGGGAGGGGAGGATCCCCTGCAAGAGGAAGGGGAGGAGGAAGAGGGGAAAGTGCAGGTCAAGGATGAGGGAAAATTATCTTGTACAACTATGGGGACATGGGATATTATGCACAAGACTTCTCGAACCCTCCGTGATAGTCGTGCAGATATTGCAGGTAGTTCGACCATGCCATTGGGGATTTTCTGGTGCTAATAGAAAAAATGCAGGAGAAAAAAAAAATTCCCATGCATAACAAAATTTCCACCAAAGGATCTGAGGAAAAAGTTGTGGTTGAGTCACTATTCAGGAAGGCTGCAGAGAAAAAAGAAAGCTTAGATATGAAAAAGGATAAAGAAAACTTCGTGGAAACTCAGAGGGAGATGGCCAAAGACGAAGCATCTACCTCAAATATTACGGTAGACCTGAAAGCAAATGAAGCAGTTAAACCATTCCTTCGGGCATGTATGAAGTTATTGCTCAACCAGAAGGGAGTAGAGAATCTCCAAGCATTAATAGATAGCTGCACAAAAAAGGTTTCCTCACAACTAGAGGCTAAAACTGTGAACAAGCTATACAAGAAAAAAAAAAGGACTTGTCGGGAGATGTGCATGACTGCATAGATTGGAGACTATGAAATGGAACAAGTCATCCTTGACTTAGGGTCAGACGCAAATGTCTTGCCCAAGAAAACCAGGCAAAGAACCTAAGTTGGAATGGTCTACTATTCAGTTATGGATGGCTAATCAGAAAAATATCATCTCATTGGGATGACTGCCAAAGGTTGTGGTAGACATCACACGTGTTAAATTTTATGCTAATTTTTAAGTAATCTAGATAGTCAATGATGCAGAGCCTTACCCCGTGCTTTTAGGCTTGAATTGGGCTATTGACATGGGAGGAATCACTAATTTGAAAAGGAGAAGTATGATATTTGAATGCGAAGTTACACATGTGATATTCCCTTTGGAACTAGCATAAGGAGAGCGATACACTGAACCAATACGTGAGGATGAGGATGTTGATCACATCTACAAACTGACCGCTCGAGACGACGATTGGATCAACCCCATGGCTGATGGAATGTTATGCTGGGAAAAAGACAATGAATGCTTCTCAAATCATATGGAGAGATAGAAAATTGGTAGAATCGGTTGCATGATGTATTTGCGTTGCAGTGTCTTAAGATCACAAAGAGATTCTGATGCATCTCCTTAGAGGTAAGAGAACTACCCTACTTTGATGGTTCTAGTAATGTTACGGACTTTCTTAAATAAATTGAAGTAGTTGTCCTTAAAGAACGAAGGGTTTGGGCCCTTGACTTGGCTATGCATGCGACCCCCGCACGATGGTGGGAAACCCATAAGGAATATTTTTATGACTGGGGGGAATGCCACAAGATGATGATCCTATGATTTAACCCTTCGGTCAACCCACCTATGGAACTCTTCTCGGGCCGAGGGGATCCACACAAGCACTTGTCTCTTTGGATGGAAGTATGGAATGAAAACACATGGAATGAATGGGTCCATATGTTTATTCATGCTTTAGGGCCAAACCCCACCACCTGGTATTTGGATGCAAAACTACACCAACACACTCGTCACTGGGGTACAATGATTGAGGATTTCATGGTGATGTTTGGTCTAGTGGGAGGAACTGAGAAACTTGATGAAGCCCTGCAATATATAGATGCCCTAGTCTTTAATGAGTCCCTCTCTAAACAATAATGTAGTGCCCCAACCTAGGATGTGCAGATGCAGGATATTGTCAACTGCAGAAATTTGTCAGTAGAAGACTGTGATGAGGACCCCCGGAATATCACTATCCTAGAATCAGAAGGAGAATGTGCCGTTGGAGGAACTTTTATACAGGAATTTGATGTTACCAAACCATTAAAACTGAAGGAAGTCAACATTGGCACGGAATCGTAGCCTATGATGGCCAAGGTTGGGGACTACTAGAATAATGACACTATGGGAAAGATCATGGAGTTGCTGATTCAATATCAGGATATATTCCCCACAAAGTTCTTTGAAATCAAAGGGATCGTCAAGGATATGGGCATTATGAGGATTACCTTGAAACCAGATGCTCGCCCTGTCAAACAACAAGCCAAGCTAGAGCTTCAAAACCCTCCAGAGGTGTGTGCCCAGCAAGCCGCGCTCACCACGGAAGCTACAACCAGTATTACCCCATAGATCACTCAGGGCACTGCATTGTTCGAGATTGCTATGGATTTATGGTTCTAGGTACAATGCGGTTCCCTCATTTTCCAAATCAATCAAGAGCTTCACCAAAAGGAGCAATATTTTGAAAAAATGGAAGCCATTATGACCACCCTCATCCCAGCCCAACGAATAGCATGCCTTCGAACCAACCACATGCTCATCCATGAAATTGCGGGACTCTGACACAAGAAGAAGGTACTCACCGACCATCTAACACCATGGGCTAACGAATCTCTTAAGCTTTCGCAGGAATTAGATGGGGCTATGAAGTAGTTGAATCAGACCTTGGAGAATGTCACCGCAACTAATGAAGGCCTAACCTCACAAAATTTGGTTGATATTTCATAGAATGCAGCCACGCAGAGCATAAACATTCTTCCGCCTTTGGCTGTCGTTATTGAGCAGCTCCAAGAAACGATGAAGACCCCACCGGCGCTGTGACTCGGGACGAGTCACAAGATTGTGTCGGGGGCCTATTAGAGCAAGGTCCCCTAATTGCATTTTGGTCCAGTTTTGTAATATTTTGTAATATTTAGTCTAGCGCAAGGGCTTTGGGGATGTTCAAAGCCCCCAATGAATTGTAAAGGGTCAAAGGGTAGATCAAGAGTCTGAAAATCACGATTTGCACACCATAGAATAGCGCAAGATAATCTATTATGAAGAGATGGATAAATCGAGTCTAGAGGGAAAAATAAAGTTTGGGGATTAAGCTTGGATACGAACTTGTGGATATTTTGTGTCGATTTTCTATGTAAGTGCTCCTACTGGCTGTGTGCATGGAGACCCTGATTCCTACTATGTGCGGACCCCGTTGGCTGTGTGCACAGGCTGGTGACTGGAGTCTATAAGTAAGATCTATATACAAATGAATGAGAATATTGTTATGATAGTTAAGGGTTTGTATGTTATCATTATCGGCTACACTTTATGTTAATTCTGAGAGTTTACTTGCTCATTGCATACTGATGATTTACTGATGTGCATGTGGATGCGATATTATGAATGCATAAATCTAGTTTAAGTACTTTGCTCGGGTTTTATGTTATTTGTGATATTTTCTCTGCCGATATACTATTAAGGGTTTCTGTATCAGGGCTTCTCCTGCGCAGGTCCATTTGATCTAAAGGGACTCACTTCAATTAAATTTCTCTCTCTTAGGGTGCGGAAACTTGGTTCCAGCACCCTCCTATACTACTTTGGGTGAGACCTTGACCTACGCAAGCAACTCATTTCCGAAAGGGCAAGTAGTACATGGGTTTGTTGGAAAACCTTAAAAATTGAACCTCGGTCAGGAGCCCTAAGGCCAACAATTTCCCTGTTGGGTTGCATGCTTTAGCAGTTTCATCTTTAGAAGTTTGATTGATAGATTGAAAAAATTATGACTTTGGTAGAGTGCATTCTTTATTTCTCAAATTCCTTTTTTTTCACTTGTGGTGGAAAGATTATTATCATAATATCATTGTAGTTTGTATCAGAGTGAGTTCAAAGATGTGAAAACCTTTCAAAAGGAAAAATTGGTAGACCATATGTGAAGGCTGGCAATGATGGATTTCAGAAAATTTCAGAATCTTCCTCTTCATCTCTAATGTTTTTGTTAGGGTTAAGAATACCTATCTAAGGTTATCATTATTCTACCCTAAATATGTAAACAACTATAATAATTATCAAGCTATCCACAGATTCTTGTATAGATGGTGATTGGGTGCTTTGTAAAGGCACTCCTTGATCTGAAGTCACCAATTCAATTCCCCCCCTGACCAAGGTGATATATTGGACATGATGAAGATGTAGTCCCATTAAGTTTACAAAAAAAAATCTCGAGTTGAATTTTAAATGGACTAGGCACTTTATATTCTAAGTGGTGAGAATAAAGACTATATTCCAAGTGATTTCATCAAGTAATTTTGAGAATTTATTCCAATCATCACTTGAAAAGTATCATAGTTGTTGACTATAAAGACTCCATAATGAGAGGATGGGAACTCTAAGTAACCACATTTTCAATGGCTATCTGAAAACTCTCAAATTCTTGGGAGCCAATGCCACCAATTTCTCTTATATCTAAATTCTTACCAAGACTTTGAGCTAAACATGAACACCAGAGTCCACAAGGTCGTGAAAGATATATAGAATGGAAGTTCATGGTTGCTGAAAATATTCTACCAAATGATGTTTGACGTGCTCCTTGACGACCATGGAACACATAAACTCGGGAAATATTTCTCCTCACTATATCATTAATGAGAGCCCAAGTTGCAAATTTTTTTTCCAATCAAGTCTCCAAATGTATTTGGAACATACTTCTGAGACAAGCTCCTACACCTAGGCTTGAGATCTCAAACAACCACTACCCATAATATCTTTTCCATGTCCACAATGATAGATCAATCTTGTTTCAGAAACCATGTAAACATTTTTTCTAAGACAGATTTTATGGTCAACGTAGAGATATAGCTCACCTAAAAGAATTTTTCCTTGTGTATCTGTATCTGTACTTTTATGAGATCCACCTGGCTCCATTAGTAGGGGAAGTGACTCAGAATCAAAATCTAAAGAAGAAATAGAATGATTAGATGTTTCTAATGTAGTATAAAACACCCTTTGAGAACTGTAATAAATTTGTGATGCAAGCCCTTCAATTTTTCGTGTGGCCGAATCTGAAAGCCCACATGAGAGGATCCTACTTGCCTAATCCAATACATTTTTCCTCTAGCATGTATTTTGGACCAATTCCAAGGAATCCCACAACCCCTTTTGGGAATATCAATGAATTTTGATTTACCACTTCCTACTTGAAGTCTAGTCTTTTGTAAAGCTGTGAAATATTTGTTAATAATCGCACCATGACTACCATAGTTGAAAGAAACAAAAACTGATAAATATTCACAATGCTCTCCTTATTCTTCATGAATGCACCTCTTAATGCCTTTTAACTTGTGTTTTCTTGACCTATCCATTTCCCTTGCTGGAAAATTTGGGTGATAATGTGATTCAAAGAGAGAAGTTGAACAATCCTTATCATCAAATGGTGAGCCTTTTTGTGCTTCTTCATAACTGATTCTATCTTTCCTTATACAATCCTTGTTTTTAAAGAGGTGTGGAGAACAAACCTGGAGATCATTTTCTACTCTGTTTTTCAAGTTACCATCCAAATTATTTGATATATTGTCTTTAGTATCCCTTTTAATGCATATTGGGGGTAATTCCATTATATATGCATTAGATTCCATTCTCCCTTGAGAATGAAATGCACCACTTGACAACGTATCATTTCTATAAAAATCCTTTTCTTTAGTCTTCCTTTCAAGCTCATAATCACTTCTCCAATTTTCAATAGCCAAACGGTGAAAAGAAGTGATAATGTTAATGAATACCCATCTCAACATAGGGTTTTCCTTATGCACAATATCCTCCCTAAAGATAGAGAGGAGGGTAGGAAGAGAAAGGATTAGTATATAATATTGGACCTTCCCCCATTAATGTTGAATGTGGATTATGTGAAGTTAGAACCTCCTCAAAACACTAGTGTATCAGTAGTAAGTACCAACGAAATTCCACAACCAGGAAATGAGATTTTTGGTGGAGAGTTGAAAGGAGCCATAAAAGTATGTTGCATATAGGATATCCATGAAGAAAAATATTACAATTCAGAAAAATAATATCTATGGAAACTGTGGACCTGTGACTGAAAATTCTCTTAGCAACATCATTTGTCTCTTACTTGGCCTCAATTATTTTTTATTACTTTTCTTGGCTATCTTTGAAGGATGGAATTGAGTTTTTTAATTATTTCTTCATCTCCTTTAACATAAATATCACACATTACAAGTTTTATTATATTGAATTTATTATTTCAGAGGCTTTTCAGTTCAACTTTATACTTGCCCATTAAGAGAATAAGGTCGATTTGAACACAACCTCTTATGGTTTCTTTGCTACTCAAATTTTCTTGTCTTTCTACTAAATATCATTGATGATGTGGATGGAATTTTGTGATGATGTGTCATTTATAGACTACAGTTCCTTCATTTTATATGTAACATCATCATCATGAATGTGAAATGGCATCTAGTTTGTTTTTATTTATTTTATTTTGATGTAATTTTATAGTTGGAATCTTAGACCAGTCCATGTTTGTTACACAGGTCATGTTTCCTTGTACATTCCTTGGAACAGGTGAAAATTGGATTTTGATGAATATTTTTTATATTTTGTGAGTTTGACATTGGTGAGGCTACATCATAGTCATGTCCAAGAATAACATCTAAATAGGGTGGGGAATTGAACCAGTGACTTAACATCTAGGAGTGCTTTAATAACCGGATCATTGTCTATCGAAGACCCCATGGAAGATGAAGGAAATTAGAATTTCTAAATACTTAAATTATGAAGTAGATTAGTTCTACATTGATACTGTCTAGATATAATATATTTTATTATTGTTATTTGTCCTTGATATTTCCAATTTGGTTATGGAAGATCAAATATTCTTCCAATCTCTAATATGAATTTTCATGAACCTATTGGCATTTAATCGTTAAATATTCATAGGATTTTTTTTGAAAGTTTGTGTGGGGATGTATGTAGTTTTTTAGAAAATAAAAACACAAGTCTTCAAGGATAACATAGAATTGAACCATTGACCCATATAATGTCATATGGTTCTACAAATGTTTCCAAAATTCTACTTTTTACACCATCCAGTGACACCACTTATTATTTTACTTCATATTGGTTGCAGCTAAATTGTTTAAAAGCAAAGGATGGGTTTGGCAGTGATGCTAAAAACACAAATATTTTTTTTCCAAGTTAAACTACTTCTATTATATCATATAGAACAGAAAATTACAGGTCTCTTCCTATCGATTTGACGAGTCCAATCCAGAGGGAAGTTTCAACAGTTTTCCACCAGAAGTTGGACTGCCTCAGGTGAGGAAACTAGTCCTTAAAAACCAAAAAGGAATTGTTGCCCGAAGTGGGAAACCAATAGATTTGGTTATCAAAATAGAACATGAGTCAAAGAGTAGACAATTCCAAAACATGAGCATACTAGACAGAATAAAAAAAATGGAACTAAGGTGAACCTGCATTATTTTTGCTAGAGGTAGGAACTTCTTCCTCAATTCTGCAAATGTAGACCCCGTCACTAGTCTCCTTACTCAGCGCATGGCACAAATATTGGGGACGTGGCGAAGCTAGAGAGTCGAGCTTTGCCGAGGAGGGAGCTTGTAGACTAGAGCGTTCCTTCTTATTTTTAGCCTCATGGTCCGAGATGTTACCATCACTGTTGCCTGTGTTGTCGCTGGAATCCTTGCTGCCGCTGGAGGTGCTTTGCACTGGGAGAGCCTTCATCTTGTTGGGGACGAAAGTAGGCTTGGGAGGAATGGTAGATTTACATGGCATCTTCTCGCTTCGGGAGCTAGAAGGCGTCAAAGTAGGGGCAGGGAGCTGCAGAGAGAGTTGGGCCGTCATGTTGATAAGGGGATGCCTATCTTTCTCATCCCATCCAACAGAAAAGTCCAGGTCATGGTCCTAGGAGATCGATAGCGGAGGTTGGGAAGGATGGCCATGCCCTCCTGCCCTTTTGCACCTCATTCTGTGGCGTCGAGGCATAATTTTCTGAGGAGCATAGTCGCAAGACCAGGAGGGACCCGTGGAGAGAAAAGGAGAATAAAATCTTTCAGAGGGAAGGCTGAGGCTGGATGAATGAGGACCTTGCACCAGAGGTGGAGGGAAATTGATAGACAAATGCATTGAGAGAAGGAGGGAGGCCAAAGTGAGAACGAGTGAACCAAGGTGACAGGCTTAATGGCCATGACATGCGACCTTAATGAGTTGCAGAGCTGGTACATTGATATGAAGGTGGCGGAGGTAGAGTTAATGACTCCCTCACACCAGCATTTAACATGGTTCTTATCTCCATATGCGGTCACGTGGAGCAGCCAAGTGTCCCGCCACATGGCTGCCTAGTGGTGCACGAACTCACTGGTAGGCACCCGTATCCAAGGGGAGCAGATATTTGTGCACCAGTAGAGTCCATTCATGTTTGAGTGCTTCATCATCCAGGGTAGAGAGAGTGCTAGAGCTGAGAGGAGCATTGTGTAAAACTCCCTTGTTGGCTAATAGATTAGCAACCTTGTTGGTTGTTCTTCTAATGTGCTTGAAGTCGACTGCTGAGTGGTTGTGAATCCATTGTTTCAGGAGTGTGATGCGTGTTTCCAGGCACTAGATCATGGACAACTTTGTGGCTGATGACCTAGCTTGAAGGCGTCTGGCCATTTTAATGATGATTTTGGAGTCACCTTCGATTTCCAAGGGGAAGAAATTGTTTTCCTGAGCTAGTAGGAGCCCTTGGAACATGCCCTCAAGCTCTGCAAAGTTTTTGGTGTCCCATCCTAAAGAACCAAAGAATATCATAAGCACATTTCCATCTAAATTTCTGAAGGCTCCACCAAATCTAGCATCTCCTGGGTTACCTTTTGATGCCCCATCAAAATTGACTTGATGAGCCTGGGTGAAGGAGGATACCAAGAACAGGGGGATCTGGGAGAATCGTTTGAAGGGGGTTCTGAGATCGGGAAGGAGTGGAGTATGAGATTCCAATTGGACCAAATCAGTTTCTCCCCTAGATGAGTGGGGATATTAGAGTCTTCCCAGTGATGCAGGCCCAAGGTTTCTTGTAGATTGTTGCGGATGGAGTTCCAAAGGATGTCAAGGGGAGTGCTTCGATCCCTGAAGGTTTGGCGGTTTCATTCTTTCCAGATAGTCCAGAGAATGTGCCCAGAGAGGATGGTCCAGAGGGCATTGAGAATTTCACAGAGGTAAGGAGTGGCAGCCCAAAAATAGATGGTGTTGAGTATGTTCCATGGAATTCTATCTGATCGGTTGCTCAGCTGCAGCACTTTGTCCCAAAGAGTAATGGCTAAGGTGCACTTGTTGAAGAGGTGCTCGTTGTTTTCTTCCTTATTTCCACAATTGGGGCACTGGGATGGGCCTACAATCCCCTTCCTGCAAATATTATCCCAAGTGAGGATACGTCGTTTGCTGAGGAGCTAGAGGAAAGTATAAATCTTAGGCCATATTCTTGGATGCCAGATTTTCTCCCAGATGATGTCTTGGTGATCAGGGAGGTTGGGGAGGAGAAATCGATAGGCTTATTTGATAGAGAAGGTCCCCTTTGAGGTGTAACCCCACCGAATTCTGTCGTCCTCGTCTGCCAGGTGGATTATTCGTTTAGCTAGCTCTTGCTTGATGTCATTCATGAGATGAAGTCCATGTATTTCTTGGAGCTGATTTGCTAAGAGCCACTCGTGAAATTGGGGAGAGATCTGCATGTTGCTCTGCGAATCCAAAAAGTGAATGATTCGAGGTTGATTTTGGTGCACTAGGATGCTCTGCCATTCTGAGTTAGGGAAGAGTGTGGCCATTTTGGGCAATTGTTGCCAGGAATAATTCTAGAAATTGGCCTGGTTTCCTGACCTCACTTCCCAAAAACTATGGTCTCTTACTAGAGCCCTGTGCTCCTTAGTTTCCTTTCAGATGAGAGACCCATCCTTCTCAACATTGAATCGAATGAGATATTTAATTGGCCAATTGTCAGCAATTGGCCAATTGTCAGCGTATTTGGAGATCCAGCCGCGCCTGGGCGGGACTGGATTTGAGATCCACCGCCACTAGATTTTGCCCCATGACCCCCATTACTATGTTGAGGACCTCTGTGCCTAGCCCACATGAGATTTTTGGGGCACATATGTAATATTCCCAATTTTTGCAGCTAATGGGAATATTGCATTTTATTTTTAGTTTTCTTAACTCGTGAATTTTTTTTTAAAGGAGGAACTCTAAAACTCAAAATCAGAAAAATAAATCAATGCCCAATGTGAACATAGACATATATGGGCCATCTTAATAAAATACACTTAGGTGTGAAGAGAAATTAAGAAGGTTGATTGGGTCAACAGGACCAAATCTCAATAGTGTTTAGATGCATTGAACCTCCTTATTGATCAACGCAATTTTAGATGGAGACCCTTCATGTGAAAAGGTTTAACTCTTTGGAGGTGGTTTAGGGTTTCCTAAGCCCTAATGTTATAAAATGAAGAGGAAGGCGACAAGGAAAGGTTGTTGAAGATAATTAAACTCTGATATCGCTTAGGCAACTCAAAACCTCTAGCTGTTTAGCTAGAGAGAGGAATTTCATGTTTAGGAATTCATCCTCCTTCATTGAGGAGCTCTTGAAGGAGTATGTTCTAAAATTCCTCACATCTAGGCTTGAGGCCAAGCATCCTCCATCAAGACAACGTTATTTCTGCAGCATAATAATACTGTGTTGTTGGGTGTTGCAATGAGGGGTTTTCAACACCACTTCCAGATCTAGTTTTGTAGAAAAGGGAGCATTCCTTTCTCTAGAATATTAGTGAGGAAGTCTTGAGCTTCATATTAAGATCTTAGCATCAGGCCAAAGGACATTCCAACATCATCTACGTAGTATACTTCAGAAACTGCGTTATTTTTCCAGTGCATTGCTGCAGCAGGGTTTCTACCCTAGTTTGGTGCTTATTTCCTTGAGGAAGGGCCATCCCTTCTTCCGGAAAGTTTTTACTTCAGCCCTATTCTATAATTTTGTATATTTCAGCTCATGTATTCAGAGTTTCAGTGATTCTGCATTTTGGTAGATTGGAGGTTTCTGTGGTGTAGTTTTTCAGGTGTAAGACTCAGAATAACCACAGTTATCACTTTTAGTCTACGTTTCAAGTCTGAATATAGAACCATCATTAGGACAATGATTTTTCATTTTTCAAATCCATATTCTACAGATCTGATACTTGTATTTGTTCTTTCATGAAATCCCCTTGCCGGGTGATTTATTTGATGTATAAAAGTAGCTGAATCTCTATTTTTCTTCATTCTCTATTATAATAAACTTCAGATCTAATTTTTTCGACATATTTTGTCTAATTTCTTCAGAAATTATGCTCTACATGATTCATCCATTTTCTGCATACTCAAAGTCATGGGAAATCAGCATTTTTAAGCATATCCGGGGATGGAGGAACTGTTTAACATAACTACAATGCTTTTTTTGAGCTGAAATTAGGAGCATAGGTCCCTCATGACCTAATATAAAATAAAATCCCGCAATTTCCCTTAATTTTACGTAGATTTCTAAATACATCTATTTTAGGGTCAAAATCACTGTTTTTCCCCACTTTTTGGATCCTAAATTCAGATCTGAGTTGTTGTTGTACTTGAAATAAATTTTTGATTGTATATCAGCACATTTTATGCATTGATATATCTCTAAAATTTTAGTAGAGTGTTTTACTTTGCTGCAGCCACTCATTGGGCCTTCCCTTAAAGATAACTAGGCGTGGGAGATCTGTTTAACCCACCTAGTCTTATTTGTTTCAGCTAAAATATTGGATTTAGTTTTTTTATTGTCTAATATAAATGATCCAAGAGTAATTTTCCTGTTCCATTACATATTTTCCTAAAAATTCATTTTTCAGTGCATGATTCATGAGATGTTCCTAAATAGGAATATTACAGTGGTATCAAAGCTTGATCTCTGGCTCAACCTGTGAGATCAAATTTTCAGAGAAGTAAAGAGAAGAATAAGAGATCATAATGATGGAGAGGATGTTATTATTCTCATCAATATTCATATCTAGGAAGAGCCTCTCCAAAGATGTAAATCAGAAAAGAGAAAC
Source organism: Pinus albicaulis (assembly GCA_034641835.2). Lineage (NCBI taxonomy): Eukaryota > Viridiplantae > Streptophyta > Pinopsida > Pinales > Pinaceae > Pinus > Pinus albicaulis. The sequence continues at coordinate 164,415,065 of CM076573.1, forward strand.
AAGATGCACCAAGACTCCTAGAGGGTTTTGAGGAGAAGCAAGTTGCAGTGATATCTGCATGAGGATTCAAGAAGAATAGGAAGCCCCAAAACTTCCTATTAGCAAAGTATAAGACCGGAGAATCCTAGATCTCCTCATAGATCCACTATGCCCACTTTCTTTGAATAAGGTGAGAGGTATAGCAATGAAGAAAAGAGATGCAAAGAAACTCCTAAAGGGATTCAAGTTGGAGAGGAAGAACTATACACTTCCTATCATCACAAAGCAAAGGAGGATGTCAATCTTTTCACTTTGGGCAAGAGATCTCCATTTTCACCATCTGCTGCTAAGGTGCTTGTATCTAGAGAAGAGGCACTTGCATCTTTTCAAGGTAGTCTTGAGCTCTTAACATATGGAGACCCATGCATGAATCAGGAGATGAATGAGGAGGAGAAGGAATATACCATCGCTGGTATGCTTTAAGAAAGGAGGCCATCATTCTTTCCAATAGTCGGAGGCATCATTGATCCGGATGGAGGAACTCTTGTGTTATGTCAAGAGGTTCCCACATATCAGTTGATCCAAGGTATGCATGAAATTTTAGCACATATTGTTTCAAGATTAATGCATAGCCAAGGATTAGCTCAAATTATGAATTGAAGCAAAGACATGTCACAACGCAAAGGACCCTTGATCTAATCAAGGAGGAGGTTGGAAACTATCCCAATGCATCATTGTTGAGCTGCATTCAATCTCTTGGGTTGAGATGTAAGGTCTCAAGAAAGGGGATTAGTACTATCCTATGTTCAATGGCTGATTGTGAGATTAGTAATGGAACTTTCTTTGAGACAGTACATGCATCACTTTGCAGATCTACAACGCTGTCACTTAGTGACTGTGACAAAGAGGCTTCATCTCTCTTGGAGCACTCTAGAGGCAGATTCAACCTTGGGGCAATCAAGAAGAAGAAGATCAAGAGTAGACATCTTGAGATGAGAAACATTTTCTCCCCTCTAGATGACACTCTCTCAATGAGCACGCTACGGCTCAAAGAGAGACTTCTACTTACTGTAGATTCAAAGCCTCACTGGATTTTGAAGGCCATAGATGGGAGAGAGGTCTCACTAAGAGATCTCAACAGAGATGCATTTCAATATTTCATGAGATGAAAGGTTCTTCATTGGTTTAAAGGAGATGGTATTCTACAAAGGGAGGATGCCGTGATTATGCAGCACATCACTCATCTTCCATATTGGACTGAGTGGATGAGGATTATGAGCAAGAGATCACATGATCACTTGCGGACATATATGGGCCAACAAGCTTGGTTACACTAGTTTCCCTTGGGAGAATCTTATCACTCTCCAAAGGCACCTATTTCTCTGTTCTATGCCTTGAAGAATGGTCATGAAATGAATAAGGAGGCATGGCAATGCTAGTTTCTTTGAGGTAAGCAAGATCACTACCCAAAGTTTCTCATTCTCTCATCTCATGCTTTATGAATCATTAATAGAGTATATGAAAAGGAAGCATGGTTGATGTGGTTGATAAAAGGAGAGTTTGGACATCACATGTTAAATCTCATTTCCATGTATTTACCCATGTTTGAAATATGTCTCATTTATCCACATCCATTTCTGTTGGAGGTATGTTTCATGCATGAACTATGGATTGGGAGGAGGGATGACTCCCACATGATGTGGTATGAGGGAGCTTGCTTGTACTATGTTGATGAGACATTTCACATGTCCATCATTGTGTTGTTGTTGCTCCATGATCCACATATTGATAAGGCAAGAAGGCTACAAAAGCCCTTATTGCTATGGCTGCTCTTGGGTGAGTATGGTTACTACCCAATAGCTCATGATTTTCTGAATCATGCCTTGAATTTCAATGTTATGTTGCAACAAGAGAAGGCATGTACCATTTCTATTCACTTGAGAGAGTATGGCCACCACATGACATCTCCTATGTATATGTGTTTTGCATTGTGTAAAATTTAGCATCTTGATCTCATGATGTGCATTGATGATGATACTTTGTATTGGGCTGATGTGATCTATCATATGTCCATTAGTATGGTTTGGTTTCATGATGCACGTGAGGAGGAAAGAAGGCAGCAAGACATCTTGTTGCTTTGGTTGCTTTTAAATGAGTATGGTGACCACCCCATAGCTCATTATTTTTTGATTCATGCCTTATGTATCAAAGATAAATTGCAGCAAAGAGAGGCATGTACATCATCTTTTGGAAAGCTTGGCTTGCCCATCTTACATGGAGGAGATGGAGGATGGCAGCAAAGGGCCTTTCTCCGGTGGTTATTATTAGGGGAATATGGTTTGACATATTTTTCCACCATGTTTCTCCTTCACTTCTTCTTTTTCATAACGCTGGAATGATGGAGTTTGAATCCAACAAGGCCAATAGGGCTAAGGATGAAAGCATAACAATGCTTAATCAAGTTCATAAAACATGGATAGAGGAATGTTTTTGCATGATGAAGCTTTTCCTTTATGGAAGGAGCTACTTTATTCTATGTCTTTCATGTGTTTATGATGGTGTTAGACATCATGTAATTGTCATATTGTACTTCATGATAAGAAGAGGACATCTAACCTTACAGTTGGAAGTCATTTCATGCATTTGTGGAAGACACTTTGGAGCCAAACATACATAACCTATTGCAAAAAATGGAGGAAGCCTTCCTTATGTGGATTCCATTTGGAGGGGAATGGATGGTTTGCATCTACAATAAGAGTTTCTTGAGGGCAAGCAAAAATTTTCCGGGGGAGACTGTAATATTCCCAATTTTTGCAGCTAATGGGAATATTGCATTTTATTTTCAGTTTGCTTAACTCATGAATAAAAGTGTAAAGGAGAAACTATAAAACTCAAAATCAGAAAAATAAATCAATTCCCAATGTGAACATGGAAATATCTAAGCCATATTAATAAAATACACTTAGGTGTGAAGAGGAATTAAGAAGGTTGACTGGGTCAACAGGACCAAATCTTAGCAGTGTCTAGATGCATTGAACCTCCTTATTGATCAGCGCAGTTTTAGATGGAGACCCTTCATTTGAAAAGGGTTAAATATTTGGAGGTGGTTTAGGGTTTCCTAAGACCTAATGTTATAAAATGAAGAGGAAGGCCACAAGGAAATTTTTTTGAAGATAATTCGATTTTGAGATTGCTTAGGCAACTCAAAACCTCTAGCTCTTTAGCTAGAGAGAGGAATTTCCTGTTTAGGAATTCCTCCTCCTTCATTGAGGAGCTCTTGAAGGAGTATGTTCTGAAATTCCTAACATATAGGCTTGAGGCCAAGCATCATCCATAAAGACAACGTTGTTTCTGAAGAAGAATAATACTGTGTTGCTGGGTGTTGCAGTGAGGGGTTTTCAACACCACTTCCAGATCTAGTTTTGCATAAAAGGGAGCATTCCTTTATCTGGAAGATTAGTGAGGAAGTCTTGAGCTTCATATTCAGATCTTGGCATCAGGCCAAAGGGCCTTCCAACATCATCTGCACAGTATACCTCAGAAACTGCGTTATTTTTCCAGTGCATTGCTGCAGCAGGGTTTCTACCCTAGTTTGGTGCTTATTTCCTTGAGGAAGGGCCATCCCTTCTTCCAGAAAGTTTGTGCTTAAGCCTTATTCTATAATTTTTTATATTTCAGCTCATATATTCATATTTTTGGTGATTCTTCATTTTTCAGATCCATATTCTGCAGATCTGATACTTGTATTTGTTCTTTCATGAAATCTTCTTGCCGGGTGATCTATTTGATGTATAAAAGGAGTTGAATCTCTATTTTTCTTCATTCTGTGTTATAATAAACTTTAGATCTGATGTTTCAGACATATTTTGTCTAATTTCCTTAGAAATTACGCTCTTCATGATTCAGCCATTTTCTACATACTCAAAGTCATGGGAAATCAACATTTTTAAGCATATTCGGGGATGGAGGAACTGTTTAACATAGCTAGAATGCTTTGTTTGAGATGAAATTTTGAACATAGGTCCCTCACAACCTAATATAAAATAAAATCCAGCAATTTCCTTAATTTTATGCATATTTTTGAATACATCTATTTTAGGGTCAAAATCATTGTTTTTCCCCATTTTTTGGATCCTAATTTCAAATATGAGTTGCTGCTGTACTTGAAATCAATTGCTGAGTGTCTATGAAATTTTTTTATGCATTTATAGCTCTCTGCACTTTCAGTAGAGCATTTTAATTTTCTGCAGCCACTCATTGGGCCTTCTCTTGAAGATAACTAAGTGTGGGAGATCTGTTTAACCCACCTAATGTTATTTGTTTCAACTCAAATCTTGGATTTAGTTTTTTTATTTTATGATATAAAGGATCCAAGAGTCATTTTCCTATTCCATTGCATAATTTTCTGAATATGCATTTTTCAGTGCATGATTCATGAGTTGTTCCTAAATAGGAATATTACAACATATATCTTTCCAATTGACCAACGCTCCATTTCTTGCATTTCTCCTCGTCCTTATTTGTCACAGTATAAAATTGCACCGAACATATCTCAAGGACCCATTGTGAGCAACGAGCACAGAAAAAAGATAAGAGGAAAGGTTGGGAATAGAGAACAACTTGGAATCAGGATAAGGTGACCAATATATAGAAGGTGATGTCTCAGAGGAAACTTCCACCGTCAGTCCCCAGCACCTTCCCGTGAGCATGATTAATGTGGGAATCAGTGATGGGAGAGCCCATATACTTAGATGGAAGAGAGGAAATAGAGAATCCTAGAATGTGAGAAATGTTGCGTTAAGTGAGAAGAGGGGTATTGAAGAAGAAGATCTGGGATTTTATCTTATTGATGGAAGTTCCAACAGCAAGGGAGAAGCAGTCCAGAATGTCCTTATAGGAGTTGGCTTCCTGCACAGAGGGGTGAAGAAAGAGCATGTTGTCATTAAAAAATTGCTGGTGGGTAATGGGAGGGTGATGGTGAAGGTAGAGCCCTTTAATAGATCTCGATTTGACATGGAATTTGATGAGCCTGCTTAGACCTTCTGCCATCAGGGCGAAGAGAAAGGGAGACAGAGGGTCCCCTTGATGGATTCCTCTGGATGGAGAGAAGGGCGCAGAGGGGATCCATTGAGCAGAATGGAATATATTAGGGAAGTGATGAGGCTCATTATCCATCATATCCAAGTTTGATTGAATCTAAAGGCTAAAAGCATTTGTTGAATGTAATCCCAACTGATTTTATCGAAGGCCTTAGAAAGTTATATCTTTAGGAGCATACCTGTAATATTGTAGGTCTCGAAGGAATGCATAACCTTATGGGTGAGAATGATGCCATCGAGAATATTTCTTCCTTCGACGTAGCCAGTTTACTCCAAAGAGATGAGAAGGGGCAGCGGAGGCTTTAGGCGGGTCGCTATCACCTTGGAGACTAACTTATATAGAAAATTGCAGAGGGCTATTGGTCTGTATTTGTTGGGAGTTGTCACCTACTCCTCCTTGGGAATGAGAGTGATGAATGTGGAATTGAGAGCTGGGAGCATCCAATGCATTGATCTAGATTCCTCGACCATTTCTGAAATCTCTATCTTGAGTTCTTCCTAGAAAAAGTGGAAGAAGTTAGTGGTGAAGCCATCTTGCCCAGGGGCTTTCCTGGCCTTGAGTGGAGCCATAGCTTGATCCACTTCCTGCATTTGAATCAGTCTGAGCAGAATTTGGTTGTGTTCCATCATGATTATCGTAGGGATGTGCTGAGTGATGATGTTGATGGCTTCCTGGCAGTCCAAATGAGGCTCCGTTAGAGTATCCTTGAAGTGATTGAGAAACTCTTGTTCAATCTCCTTGAGTGTTTCCAAGTTGTTATCTTGATCAATTTTCAAGATGGAGATTCGATTGACCATTCTCCTTTGAATGGTGGATCGATGGAATAATTTTGTGTTCTTTTCTACTTCTTTGACCCATTGGATTCTGGATTTCTATTTCCAAAGAATCTCCTCCTGCACTTCTAGTTCTTCGATTTGGTTCTTGAGCTGCTTCTCATGTCTGTCCAACTCCTCTGTGCGGCTAGTCGGTATGAGAATTTGTTGAAGGTCAACCATTCTTTCTTCCAGATCTCTCTGAATTTTGAAAATGTTGCCAAAGGTGTGCTGGCTCCAATGATTTAATCTGTCCTTGATGATCTTGAGTTTCTACTGAAATTTGTACATGTGAGAGCCTTCATGGGGGGTGATGCTACGCCACCATTTGACTACCATCTCTTTGAAGCCTGGATGGGGTAGCCAAAATTTTTCAAACTAGAATGCTTTGCGGAGTACTCTGCCTGGTCTCTCCCATTGCAATTGTATGGGAAACTGATCGGATCCATCCACAGGGAGGATGGTGGAGAAGATGTCAACCCTCGCATGAGTGACACTTTCAGAAATGAGGAAGCAATCCAGTTTGGAAGCAATTTGCAGGGTGTCGCTCCCACGATTTTTCCAAGTGTGGATCTCATTAGAGGTGGGGACATCAATAATATGATTTTGTAGAATCAAGTATTTGAAGTTTAGGCTTTCGGCTTCCAAGTGCATGCGACCCTCGTGCTTTTCTCTGAGGCTAGTGATCATGTTGAAGTCACCTCCTAGAATCTAGAAGGGATGGGGGCTCCGATCAAAGAGGGAAGCCAAGTCATCTAAAATCTAGATTTTTCGGGTTGATGTTTGGGGAAAGTAGACATTGGTGAGGAGGCCCCTTAAACTGGTACAAATGAGATGGAAAGAGTTCTAGATGAAATGTTGGAAGGCATGGTGATTTGAGAGGGAGATGAGGGTTGGATTCCAGGCTATGGCTAGCCCCCCAGAGGCTCCAATTGCATCGACAACTATGGTACTACAACCAGGCCAGAGCTTGGATAAAATGGAATGGAAGGTGGAGCTTAAGCATTTTGTTTCTTGCATAAAGAATATGGATGGATTATCACATCTTAGACGATTTTTTATCATATGTAACTTTGAGGGGTTGTTGATCCCTCAGATATTCTAGGAGGTGAGTTTCATCATGTATGAGTTTGATTTAGAGCTTTGAAGAACTTTTTCAACTTTGGGTATTGACCGGATTCAACTAGCTGATCCCATAGGATTATCAATCTTTGTAGATCTATCGACCTTCCTTGTTTCCTTGATTCCCTGATGATATTCGTATTTTCCCTTGGAATATGTTCCCCATGGATCCCTAATTGGGAGATTCCTTTTAACAGCTGGGCTTTCAGAAGGGCTTCCTGCAAATTGTCGATCTGTCTTGCTAGGATAGTGTGATATTCCTTGAATTTGAAGGCCTTTTCCAACCCTGTGAGATCCAGATCCACAAAGTCAATGGATTCTAGTTCCTCATCCATGTAGGAGATGGGGGTCTGATTCTTACCACATTCTAGGGAAGTGGCCTGACTAGGAGCAGACTGAGGGTCGATTTCCATGTCAGATCTGGGCTTAAGGGGTAGAGTATGAGACTGGGTGATAGTAGGGTTTGGAATCTCTAATTGTTTGTTCTTCTGAATGGCTTCCTGTGGCTTATGCTGTGCCATCAGGTCAGGCAATGGGATATCGAGGGGTGGTATGGATCCAAAAGCAGGAGAAGGATTGGGGGAGGTTTCTGGGGGAGCCAAGGGCTAGTCATTTTCCGAGTTGAGGTTGGCTAGGAGGTGGAAGATGTTGTTGGTGGAAGGCTATGATGGGACAAGGATGTTGGAGCTTTTCTTTACATGCCTTTTTCGGGGTGCAACTTTGGTGAAACCATTTGGATTTGAGGAGGAAGGGTTAACAGGGGGCTTGGGTGGAGAATTATGAGGACAATATATAAAGAGGTGGCCATGCATATGACATCTATGACAAAAAAAGGGAACATGATCATAATATATAGATTGAATCCATTCAAAGTCTTTATGCCATAGAATTACCGAATCAGGGAGAGCTTTAGCAAGATGCATGTAGACACATATGCAAGCATATGCAATGTATCTGTTGTGTTTGATTTCTTCTGTGATTTTGATGAAGGATCCTAGGTTGTTGCTGATTTCTTTGAGGGTTATTTCTTCCCAATATTCTTGCAGCAGAGAATAGAGGCGGATCCACACCGGTGTCGAGTTAAAGTCTTCTTTATCAGGGTTGAAGTGCTCTACCCAATCTCGAAGGAACAACCCTGTTGCATTGAAGAAGTAAGGCCCTCCATCCATGACATGATTCTTGCCTTCGAGGCAGGTAAAAATGATATTTAAGAAGCATTTAGGGCCAAGCTGGAGAGTGACCTGGCCTTTTGGCTTCCATTTGGTGTTGATCCATCCATATCTGGTTTTTTCAATAGACTAAAACTCGATGAAATTTCCTATTAGGGCATGATCATGCATATATTGAATTATTTTATTGATTCGTTCAGTAGGGAAATGGATCTTGAGCCTCTTGGGCTCAATTGGGATCCAGGTAGAGGAAGTCACTATGTGCGCAGCCTTGGCGCTAGCATCCTCTTGTGTGTGATTTGCAGGGTTTTCTCCAGATTTGGTAGTGTCAGACTTCTCTGCCTAGGTGGATGCAGGAATGTCAGATTTGGTGGGGATGGCAGAGTCGCTGGAGTCGCCAGTAGTAGGGGGGTAACAGAATCCCCCTCCCTAACGTCTTCCATGCCAATGGAAGGTTTCAGACAGGAATATCGTGATCAATCGAGTGATAGAGGTGAATCAAGAACCTTGATGGTGCCCACTACAGGGGTGAGAGAGAAACTCTAGGGTTTCAGGCCATGGCTCACCTCAGATATTCGATCACTCCTACCACTCAGTATGATAACTGCTCGCTAAAAACACAAATATAACCGTGGAGGTATGGTGGTATTATTTGTTGACAAACTAGAATGAGATTGATGATAATCCCTCATCTTTGCCATGAAAATATCCATCAAATTGGTGAAAAATGAGTGATCAATTGCCCAACCACAAGAATATTCTATAAATTCCACCCCCAAACTAGGTTATGAGACCATAGGGACAAAGGATGGCTATTCAAGATTTATTTCTCATCCATCCCAACCCACAATACTAAAAAAAATAGACACAACTAGAAACCAACAATTCTTTCCCTCATTGAAAGCTTATTTAGGTATCTCACCCAAAATTCAAATAGTGACAAACCTCTTCAACTTAGCAAAACACAAAAAAAAAAAGGTTATGATCTCCATTGAATCCACCTCTCTAGTTCCACAATGTTGGCATAAATAATTTGAGATACTAGTTTCTCTTTGGGAATCCCTAAAATTCATATACCTTGGTTCATTGTAGTGATGAATCAAACAAGTGGATAATATGATTTCAAAGATACCTTAGCTCATTTCCAGTTAAAATTGATTTAAATAAGTGAGTAATGAGATTCCATGTTTCTTACTATACAAATCTGTCTTCAAACACAATGGCTTCCTTCCACTTCTGCCACAACCCCTCTAGCTTGGAAAAAAACTCAGACATCTTTCAAAATCACTAGATTCTTGGGTTGGTTATATGGAATTCCAGCTATAGAGGCATGTGTTCTCTCAGCATGAGGAAGAGTATAAGAATGATAAGGAAATAACCTCTCCAAGAGAAAGTATACGTTATGCCTCTCATGCCTGAGGATCATGTGTCTTCCATATAACATTTTGAGTTTGGACTTGGAACATATGATCAACAGGGTAGGTGAAAGAGATTTTAATATAGCATGGTTAAAATATAGAACCTCTACAAGCGACACAGGCCAACAATGATATATTGGGTTATAAGAGGAACCCAAACCCTTGATAAGAAATCCCATGTGATGTTGTCGTATGGGGTTTCAAGAAAACTCATGCTAGATTTGTAGGCAACTCCCTTCTACCAACTCCATGTAGAGGGGCATATTTTAGATACATAGAGACATCCCCCAGACTAGATCCATCACTTTTACCCAGCTTTCTATCCAGATCCTGAGATGGTAGGATAGATTCCCTTTCGACTTTAGAGGAATACCATCTATTTGAAAGTGGGAATTCGATGCATTGAGGCTCATCCTATACTTGGCTCCGGAGGTTTGTATTTATTCTTCTTACCATTGTGATATTCATGCTTAGATTTTTTTAAGTAGGACTGATTCTTGATTTTATAGGGGTGGCCTTTGAAATCCCACTTTGTATTGCCACTTATGAATTGAGAAATCTTGTTGGTGTAATTTTTTACATTAAGTAACCTATCTTACCTTCCCAAGGATTCCCTTTACTCTTCCACTCTTGGATTAAGCTCCCATGTTGCTCCTCAAGCAATATTTTTGGAGGTTATTATATTATTTATTATACTTTGGTTTTATAACATTTAAACATAACATCAAAACCTAACATGCCTGCCATTTGGACTCATGACCATTCAATAGTGGGGCCTTTTCCTTGGGCTTCGAGCTAACAAAATCTGCAAAGCATGTTCACATTCTACAGTATGGAGTGATTACAATTCAACCCTCTTGGATTGACACAATTCTCATAAGCCACTACACTGCAAATAATACACGATTTAGTCTTTTATAATCTAGGTTAAAACTGGAATCTTAAATTCTCCAGGTCATAAATTCACTTACAAACACCGATGGGGGTCATTTTCTGTTTGGACTGTTGGAAAGGTCTTGAAAAATGAAATTTACATTGTTGTTGGTCATTTTTATTTGTGATTTAGTATCAACTCTTTTGCTTCATTGAAATTAAGTCCATTTTGTACTGGAAGATAATTGAACACATTGTTTTTTTCCAATATTTTGTAGTCTTAAAGTGAACTAATTACTGTATTATTATTTGGTGTTCACTGCTAAAAAGAGATACTCTTACTGTGATAAGTTTCAATTTTTTTATTTGCTAGTTGATTTCATGTTTTGAGTGTGGACTTGTGAAATCCAAAATCATATGTCGCTTTATGTGAAGGGGATATATATATATATATATATATATATATATATATATATATATATATATATATATAGATATATATATATATATATATATATATATATATATATATATATATATATATATATATATATATATATTCCTTGTGGTTCCATAGAGATCCATGTTAAAGTTTCATAAAAGTTTAGATATCATTCAGATATCTAAAAGTTATAATTTTTAATTTGAATATTTACGTGATAAAGGAAAGGAAAAGTTCCCAATTATAAAAAAGTCACCCAACAACAACAACATTGAGATTTTTTTTCATTCAACTTGTAACATATTGCATCTGTCTTCATCAATTCTCTTCTTCCATATGCTATCCACTTGTGATATTTCCTTCGCAATACTTGGTGCATTTGCAAGTTATAGGTAATTTGTAGGCTATAAATGTATTCTGAGTTTGAATTCTAATTGAGTATTCAACTAAACATATTGAGTCTCTTATATGTAACTATTTTTCCCTCCACCCACTTTTCATAACTTTCATAACCATTAGGTAGAGACCTGCAACTTCGATGATGTTTTGCTTGTTTAGTAAAATATTGTCGAGACTTTAATTTATTGAAAGTTATAGAATTTACAATCTATAAAGTTTCAAGATATAATTTTTAGAATTTTAATTCTTTAAAGGGTGCTAGCTCAATGGAAGAGAATTTTCTTTAGAAGCAGGAGGTTGGTGGTTCGATTCCATCTTGCCCTGATATTCATATAGAATGGCGGAAATCTGTTTTTGGTGACAGAGGCTCTTTTGAATATCACCAATGAGCTTATGGTGACATTTTTTGACCCTCACCAAAATATGGAATGGTGACGTTCAATGAACGCCACCATATATACACATCAACAGTGATGACCATGAAAGTATGTCACCATAAATCATTGTTGTTGACATGAAATGGTGAGGGTCATTGTTTGTGATTATATTCATTATTCATGATAGACCTTGATGCCACCAATGAGATTATGATGAAATTTTTTGACCTTCACCAAATATGAAATGGTAATGGTCAATGAACGTCCCCATATATATGCACCAATAATGACAACCATGAAAGGTCCATCACAAAAAATCGTTGTTATTCATATGAAATGGTGATGGTCATTATCTTCCATTATAATTAATATTCATGATGGACCTTGAATGTCACCACAATACATACTTTCGGCGATGCCACCTTTGGTGACGTTCAATTTTTTGGTGACGGAGGCTATTTTCCATCACCATTTCTCATGTGAAATGGTGACAGTCACTATCATTATAAATCATTATTGGTGATGGACCTTGAATGTCACCACAACACCTATACTTTCGGTGACACCACCTTTGGTGATGAAGGCTCTTTTGACCCTCATCAATGAGCTTATGGTGACATTTTTTGCCCCTTGCCAATGTCCTTTTTTCTTTTAGTGATGGCGAATACATGTGGTTTTATGGTTGTGTCTATCATTTTCATGGAGGATTGTCTGGATTGACAGTGGTTTTTCCTAGCCTTGCCATCTTATGGATAACCATGGTGTTGGGGGTTTCCCCATTTGTTTTTTTTATTCGTTCTCATGTTCCTTATGGATATGGGTTGAGTTATTAGTTCTTAGAGCCTTGGTTGGACAAATTCTCTAGAAGCCCTATAAAAGCTTGGGTTGAGTTACTAGTCCTAGAACCCTTGGCTGGAAAAACACTCTGGAGCCCTTGGTGGGTTGAGTTACTAGTCCTCGAAGCCTTGGTTAGAAAAATTCTCTAGAGCTCGGAAGCAACTGTGGATTCAGTTACTAGTATTAGATGCCTTGGTTGGAATAAAAACTCTGGAGCCCTGGAAAACTTGGGTAGATACCGATATGGTGATGGTTAGTGTTGTTCGACCGTGATGTGGAATCACTAGTTGAAGGTTGAGGTGGTTTGGCCTTTGGAAGCCATGGTTTTTTTTTCTTGGTTCATTCCATGAGATACCACATTCATGCTTGGAATATGGTGTGGGGGTGATTGGCTGAAAGAGAGATTTGGTTCAACTTAATTTATGGGAGGGTGGTACGTGGAAGTCCTTGACTTCGTTGGATTTGCATATGTTAATGCGATCTCCTTTTCCTTTGGTATGTCATGAGTAAATGTGCTTGTCATTATGTGGCTTCAATGGCGGTTTCATCATTCATATTCCTCTAGTTATTTTCTGGTTATAAGCATGTTTTATAACAAAGTTGATATAAATCTCTCATTGGTTTCAATTAGTAGATGAAATGTTAGTGAATGAATGACCTAATAGATAAAAAAAGTAGCTATTGGGAGGAGACATTAGTCCTCCTTGAAAATTCTCAGATACATATGAGATCCCTATGTTCAGATATGTTGTAATTACCTTTAGATTACATGTTCATGATGTGTTTGACAAAATGTATGTCATGGCTAGGATTTTTCAGGTTATGTCCTTGTTCAAGTTTTGCATTATATTCATTTCATTCTTGTTATTTATCATTTCTAATAGTTTCATCAAGTTCTGAGCAGAGGCTTGAGTCATGGCTCTGAAAAAGTGGCTTAGAATCTGGGGTCATTGGCACAAATCTACCATTCTGAAGTTGCATGGATTCCCTTGTTTTTCATGTGACTGGAGGGTTTAAGTCTCATGGAGGAATGGCCATGGGTGTGATTTGGGTCTAGTTCAGTCAGAAAGCAGGTTAAATCAAGGGTTTGGCACCTGGAGTGGTTGGTTAGCCCTTGGGGGTATTGTAACTCCGGAGGAAGGTTAGTTTAGTTTTGGTTTGTTGAGTCCACTTCCTTAACTATATTTGGGGAGTTGAATCATATCATAATAAATATTTGTCACAGTTTTACCCAGGTGGACTGGTTAGTTTGGGTCAATGTGGGAGGAGGGTGTTACACATGTCCTCAAGAATCCCCTTAACCCTCTCTATCTATCCATATTTTTTTGGAAGATAAGTTGTGATGAAAGCTCGAAATGTCCCCAAGAATGCAAACAACTCCTTCAAAAACTTGGAACTGAACTTGGAATATTTTTTCAATATGATTTTCTTGGGAACACCATGAAACCTCACTATCTCCCTAACGAATATCTGATTTACCTCACTAGATGAATTAGTATAATTCACTATAATGAAGTGAGATTCCTTGCTCAACCCGTCAACCACAACCATGATGGAGTCATGCTGCTTCAATTTCCTTAGAAAAATTGTAATGAAGTCCATGAAAATGATCTCCCAATTCCATTATGGAATTGGAATAGGATGCAACAAACCAGCTGGGTGTTTACACTCATCTTTCACCTAATGATAGTCCAAACATACTACAAAAAAATTAGCTACCTCTTTCCTCAAGTTCAGCCAATGATATAACTTTTTAATAGTTGTCAAAGTCTTATAGTATCCTGGGTTTCCTGAATATGGATTTACATGAAACTCCCTCAAGATAAAATTCTTCAACTCATTGCTATTTGGCACAAAAATATTGTTCCTAGATCTCACCAAGCCATATTTCGTGAGGTGATACTCCTCATCCCTATCACCTTCACCCTACTATTGCAATATGTGCTTCAGTTGTTGATACCTCTTATCATGCTACCCTGCATGCAAGATCCACTCCTATAAATCAGTACCATATGAACTCATAGCTTAAATATGATTCACCTGCACTCTCTTATTGAGAGCATATTAAACCCTATTCTCCTTTCTCTTGATGTATTTGATCTCAAAATCAAAATCACTGAGGGTAGCCAACCATCTAGCTTGCATGACATTTAGATTGGGTTGGTAAAACAAGTACCTTAGCCCATTATGATCACTCATCAAGATGAACCTCTTGCCAAGGATATAATGTCTCCACATATTCAATGCATGAATGGTAGCTACTAACTCAAGGTCATGATTCCATAGTTCCACTCATGCTCATTCGGCTTCCTTGACTCATAGCATACCACCTTTCGTTCCTACATCAAGACTCCACCAAGTCCATCCTTGCAAGAATATGTACAAACAAAAAAATAATTGTTAGGATATGCAATATTCAAGACCGAACAATTTGTAAGAAAATGCTTCAATTGCTAAAAAATAGTTGCACACTCCTTAGTCCATTCAAACTTCTTCCCATTACTCTGAAAATGTGATATGAAAACCAATCGTTGAAAATTTATTAATGAACCACCTATAATAACCTACTAGTCCCATGAATGATATGACCTCATCCACATTCTTAGGAGATGGAAAATCCATGATAGCTTTAATCTTTTCATGATCCATTGCTATCCCTTCCTTGGAAACAATGTTTCCCAAGTAGTGAACCTGAGACTAAAAGAAACTACACTTTCTGAGTTTGGCATACAACTGATGCTCTCTCAACAATATCAACATTGATTCCAAGTTCTCTATATGCTCTTCCTCATTCTTGGAGTATATAAATATATCATAAATAAACACTATCACAAACTTTTCCAGGTAAGGCCGCAAAAAAATGTTCATCAAACACATGAAGGTGGCTAGAGCACTGGTAAGACTAAAAGGAACCACAAAAAACTCATAATTCCCATACCTTGTACATAATGCAGTATTCTTTTTGTTGCACACCTAATGACATCTTGATCTCAAGTCTATCTTTGAAAATATTGATGCTCCCTTTAGCTGATCAAGAAAGTCACCAATTCATGAAAAACAGATACCTATTCTTAATAGTCAAATTATTCAAATGTTTGTAATCAATAAAAAACTTGAGATTAACATCCTTCTTCTTTACAAACAATATTAGCAAACCCCAAGGAAAAAAAAAACCTTATGTATCCTTTATCAAGCATCTCCTTAAGTTGCAAACTCAATTCCACCAACTCCAGAATACTCATCCTATATGGTGCCTTAGATGTTGGTGCTACTCCCACCATAAACTCAGTAGACAATTCCAGCTCTATATGAGGAGGACTCTCTGGAATATTTGTAGGAAACAAACCCTAGAACTGTTGCAAAACATGATGCTTCCTTACGACTTCATCATCAACATCTTCATTCCTTTTGTCACTAGGAATATGGACTACAAATAATTCACATACCTTCATACAAATGTGCTTTTCCTACACAGTTGTAACCATTCTCACTAATATAGGCTTCTTATTTCCCTACAAAATTCTCCTTTCCCCATCATCATCTAGGAACTCAATAGCATTTTCATATAATTCTACCTGGGTCCTATAAAGGAACAACCAATTCATGCCCAAAAGCATACTATATGAACCCAAAGTAAGCACATTTAGATGTGCTGATGTAGGCATACCATTCAGCTCAAATGCACCAGATCTCAGCCCATGATGAACTATTCTCTTGGTCCTTGTATCCAGCTGCACCAACCAATATTCCGCATGCACTTCTTGATTCAAGCAACACTTATCCACCAGGTTAGGACTGATATAACTATAATTAGGTTCAAGATCAATCAAAATTAAAATAACTTGATCATGGAGCTTACCTTTTATCTCAATAATGGATGCCTTATGATATGCCTATGTGTTATCCACTACTGCATAAATACGAGGAATACTATGACCAACATATTGTAGGTTTTATCCCTGTACAGAAATTATCTGCAAATGAATTCTTAAAGACAGAAAATAAACAATAGCAAGAGCATAAAACATAAAATAGATATACACAGATATTTTCCCCTGGATCCCAAATCGGGACTACCAACTTGATTTTTCATTATATTCCTTTTAGTGTTACAATACATATATATAGATGCCGAAGCATTCATAAACCCCAATCCATTAGCCATGGATTAGAATATATCCATATTTCCCTTGACCAGATCTACAAAATACCAGGGGCCAAAAACCATCATGCCCCAAAACCATGTGAAAACCCATGCACAAAAACATAGATGTGTCCACCCACCGAAAGATAAGGTGAATTTTTTTTCCCAGGGCGTTGCCTCGGACCTTGCACAGGGGGCTACCCTCCCCCTGCAAACCCTTGGATAGGGGTCACCTACTGCCCCCCCTGTGACCCCCCTGCTGCACTTAACGCAATGTTCATGGGGTTCTATCAGCCCCCCCCTAGCCCTTCCTCCCCCTTGTGACCTCCCCGTGCGGGCAACCAATTGTGGAAAGTATATAACAAATACCCAACATTATCCCACTTGTTATTGTATTTCTGCATGGGGCCACATGAGAGCTTAGTCATTAGTCCAACCCTGCAACACCCATTATTTCTATACTCCAAGAGAACTTCTGAGTGCTCACAAACTTCGTCATTGCATCTGCAACATTCTTCAAATTTTCCACCTTTACCAATAACACCTTTTTATCCTCAACCATATCTCTCACAAAGTGGTATGGAACATCAATATGCTGTGTCTTTGAATGATAAGCAGGGTTCTTATCCAAGAAAATTGCACTTTGGCTATCACAGTCTATCCTTATAGTTTACTGCACCAACCCCATACTTGAACATGATATCTGCAACCAAACTGCTTCCTTGCTTGTGTTAGGGTCCTATAATAATAGGGTTCATAATTTTTTAATTGACTATGATTAGTCTTGTAAATATGTACATACCTTGATTTTTGCAAGTTGTTTTCCCATATTTTGAAAATAATAAAAAATGAAAAGAGGGTAAAAGTCCTAAAAGAAAGATCAAAGCACTTGAAAAGAAAAGATAAAAAAGAATAAAAAATGGACCCCAAAGGAAAAAAGAGATAAGAATAAGACATGAAAGTGATGCAAGTCAAAATGCCACTACTTTTTACTTTTACTGCAAGAATAATGATTATGTGCAGCTTGTTCAAAATGCCATAATCCATGATGAGTTAAATAGTTTAATCTTAAATTTTTCATGCTTTGAATTTTATGTTTATAGATAGAGAATAAATATATGTCAAATAGTTTAAACTTGACAAATCAATAGATAGTTAGAGAATAAATGAGGAGCTCAATAGTTTAATCTGAGCCCTCAGATGAAATAAGGTTAGAATTAGATAGTTTTATGCTTTAAAAAGAAAAATGGATTTAGGGTTATAAGCTCAAATGCACCCATGCAAATAATGAAAAAATGTTAGAATAATGATGGGTAGGTAGAAATCAGTTGTAGAAATAATGGACAAACATCATTTGGCAAAATTACTAATTTTCCCTCCCCTCAAAGTATTTGGTACTCAAAACCTTCAGTTAAAAAGGCTCAAAAAATTTCTCTGACTTTTGTTGGGACCGGACCCAAGGCTTAATAACTAACTGGTAAATAAGTATTGAAATCCCTTCATAATCACCCTTTTCCTCAAACATTATTCCCTTTTCCTAAGTTAAAACACTTTTGCTGAGGGAAAATAAAGAATCCCCTTTAACTAATTTCATTTCATGCAAAATACACCCAAAAAACCCACAAAATACAAATTATCCTAAGTATTATGTGTAAATATTTTAAATGGAACCATTATTGTGCTCAAATGGCTATTTTTACACTTTTCTTAGTTTATTTACATGTATTTTCCATTCATTTCATATTAACTTTTAATTCAATGTATTAATTCCTTTATAAGTACCCCTTTCCGTAGATATATTAATTCCTTTATTTTTAATATCCCAAACCCAATATATTAACTTTTATCTATGGTTTAAAATACCCATGTGCAAAATAATATCCCACTTCCCCCAAAGGTTAAACACATTGTATATAATAAAACCCGCCTTTCAATACACATGAAAATCATTCATTTACTGTGTAAACCATATTACACATATCCCACTTATAATATTAGTTTATACGTTTAAACTATGTTTAAACGTATTAACCCAACCTCGCCACATATAAACCCTTAGGCCCCATGCCCCATATGTCAAGCAAATCCTTCGCTCCATCGTAGCCATTCACATTGCCTTCCCCAGATCTGACGAACCATATTTGATATCACAAATCCAATAACGCCCAACATAATCAATTTAAAATTTGTGAAATGAGCAGTATTGATACACTCTCTCTCCTCCACATGGAAATAAGAGATTGGATAGCATTCAATCCAAATAAACCATCTACCACTCCTAGCTCACGCAATAAACCACTGATGGTTTTCTCCTCCCATCACTAAAACCACTCCCTGCTCTGACTTGACCTGCATTCAATGCAGAACCATGTTTAAACCTAAAATATCTCTAAAGATGCATATATGCTCATTCTTAAGTTTTTCTCAGTTTTCTGCATATTAAATCCTCCCGATTTAAAAATCAAGTGTTGTACTCCATTTTTTATGCACAAAGAAAAGAAAATACTAGTAAATTGCTATTGAGATTGCCAAAAGTCTCCATTTTACTTTCAAGAACTTTGACAGCCATTAGAAAGCTCTCTGACACCTTGCCAACCCTATTTCAAAACCTAATACCTGCAAAATAGGTATTTTTCAAGAAAATAACCTTCTTATCATAAAAAAAGAAGTTATTTCTATCAATTGGAACCTTGTGAAGCCTATTTTGCCTACAAAAAAAGCCTTATTTCCCTCAAAGAACGAATTTTCTTGTAAAACCCTGATAAAATTTCCATTTTGATAAATCTCTAGTTTTAAAAGGAAATTGAAGAAGTTTTAGCCTTTGCAGATCTTAAAGAACTCCAAATTTAATCCAAAAACCCTTTTACAAAGAATCAGAACCCTCTCGACATGAATCAAATTGTTTTTTAGACCATTTTATCCAAAAAAAGCAAAGAAACCTTGGTTATTTCATTTTTTGAGTCTGTAAAGAGTTTGAAAATGAAATTTGAAACCAATTGAAATTTTAATCTAAAAGAAATCCTAATTATACCATTTTCTGTTAAGAAAAACTCTGTTAAAGTCAAAATACCTTATGTAAATAGTTTAAGCTTACAGAAGAGTACAAAAAGCCCAAATACAGAGTTTTAAACATCCAAAAGGCTAAAGTATCAAAATCAAACCCAATAATGGCTTCTAAAACCACCATTGTTATAAATCCTCTACAACATCCTCTTGTAGATGTGGAGAATACACCTCTAACTGATATAGATTACAAGATAGATGATCTAGTGATAGAATTCAATCTGCTAGAACTCCACTTCTGCAATCTAGAAAAATCATTAGATCAGGGAGATGAAGTTCAGACTTGGGAGTCAAATCTACCAAAGTATGTAGTTCCACATACTCATCAGTGTCTAGAAGTCATTAGGTTATGCCAATCCTATTATTTAGCTGACCAAAGAGCTATGGTTAATGCTAACAAAGAAGTATTGTTTAATATTACTGCGGAGTCCATTAACCTAATGCTTTAGCTGAAACCAGATCCCAATGCAGTTCCATTATCCATAGAAGCACTCATAAAGCTCTATATTTAGTTGGAATTTCCTAAGAGATTTCAGATTTTCCAAAATTTCATGCCTGCCTATGTTGAAATCCCAAAGATAAACCCTCCTTATTCTACTTCTAAATTTCCTGAAGGGTCAAGGCATGTCATATTTATGTTTTCCTTTATCTTATATTATTTTACTGATGAGCATACAGATGATTCAATTCTTGGTTTTCTATCTACGTTTGTGCCAGGTCAACCTCCTTTTGTTATCTACAATTTTGATGAATACATAGCTGATAATATCCATGATCAGCTTGTGAAATTTCCCACTGAAGGAGTTTTCAGATATTCATCATTCCTCTTTCACATGTTCCTTTATTTCCAAGCAGATAAGTTCCCTATAAACCTTCAGAAATTGGATGTAAAAGGGAATCATATATCAATCATCTTTTGGACTTCTTTAATCAGAAAAGAATAAAAAAAATTCACTAATGTGGATTTTATAGACAGTTTTGTTCATCCATTGATAAACATGTTGAAAAAAAGTGTACAAGCAAGAATCAGTGATGAAATAAAGAAAGTGTTACAACTATAAGAACAAAGTATAACTGGAGATTGGTATCTTTACCAAAATCATACAGAGATCAGAGTTTTTGGGTCAAATATTTTACCCTATAAACTACCAAAATACTTGCCAATGAGATTTTTTGTCTTAGAGTACATCATGCAAATACTAAATTCAGATTCTATCAACTTCTTGGATGAAAAAAATAAGACTCAATACAAGTTGAACAATCAGGTAGGACCTTTCATTTGCAATCATAGGGATGCAGGTTCAGAGGCAGCCAAAACAGTTGCTGGAATACAAATTTGAAGAAATTTTCTTATGGAATTATGATCCTCGGGGAATTCTAAGTAAAATGAGGGTAAAATTCAAATTGACCCCTTCTCCATGATAAAAGGCCAGAGATTGAACAGTTTGCTAATCAAGCAGAATGGCTAGAAAATACTTTGATAAAAGCAGCAAAATTGGGTGATACTAGTCACACCTTGAAAACTCTAGACCAAGAAGATAAAGGTACTAAAACGATAAGGGAAGAAGGTACCTACACTGCTGAAACAACAACAAAGACTAGGTTTAAACTTAGATATAATAAAAAGCCTAAGCTCAATCCAGTGAATAAGGAAAAAGAAAAAATTGAGGTGCTAGATGAAGAAAACACAGAGAAAAACATAGATGCTACTACAGTAATTGTAAATGAGTAGGAAAAGGATACTCTAGACACTCATATGGTTGAAAGGAAACAAAACATGGAGGCATCATCATCAAAGCAAGCAGAAAGTATAGGTTTGGATATCAAAGAGAAATACAAGGAAATCAAAGCTAAGAATGAAGAGTTAAAGAATGAAATTTAGTCACACTATCTAAAGTAACTCCAGGAAGTCAAAACAAGTTATTATCAACTTTTGATTACACCAACAAGAAATTTATTATGAAAATACTACAACCAATACTTCCTAAGCCCACAACACTAGCAGAATACAAAAAGCTGACTTGGAAGTACCAGTTGATGGCATTCATCCTTTAGATCAAATTGAGTTTCACAAGAAGAGCTCTGAAATGCTCTATTCTACTATGACTACCAAGGAAATGAGTGCCCAAAATCTTCAGAACACTATAATCAATTTGATAGATCAAATTAGGATTGAGAAAGCTTCTTCTCTTATCAAGGACACTAGAATCAAGTCCTTAGAAGAATTGGTAATTGAAGTAGGTTATGATCCAACAAATGTAAAGGTTGCAGAAGAAATGATAAAGAAGAAAAATGCTGACATAACAGCACTTAGAAAACAATTGAAGCTTCCTCCAACAAAACATCCACAAACTAAAGACATTTTGCAGGAGGAAAATAAGAAAGACAAATGATGAGTCTCATTCTCCAAATGACAACACAAATCAAGGAAATGGAGATAGAAATGGACAAGCTTTTCCAAGATAAAGAAGAAACAAAAACTTAGAGTGCTCCTCCCACAGTAATCCCTATGGTAATTACAGTGGTTCCATCTACCTTAGCAGAGGAATTGGCACCAAAAACCCCATTGGCAACAGTTGTGCCAGTAACATGTTCCACTACCTCTGCTACAGAACCCTCTACATCAGCAGTGCAACAAACAGATGAAGCCAGTAAGCTCATAAAAGCTATGGAAGAGATGTCCATACAAAGTAATGATATCAATAGGTTGAAAGAACAATTTAAAAACTTGGAAGATGCTAGGAAATTAGCCCAAATAAATGCTAAAAATGAGGAACAAAAATCCAAAAGGGCAACTGAATAGTTGAATAAAGTTGAAGCAAAGCTAACTTTGAAGGAACCAATGACTTTCATAAAAAAAAATTTGTGGTCCAAGATCATTGAATCAATCAATGATACTTGGCCTTCCATTCAAGTCATCTATGAAGAAAAATACTTGGTCAAAGCAGCCAAAGAGGAAATTGTGAAAACAAAGGAAGAACTTGGTGCCAAACCTGAAGAGGCCCAAGAAATAATCAAGTTTCTCAACACCAAGAACAAACAAGAATTGGATGAGATAGGCATAACTAATAGAACTGACACAATTCTTGAGGTGAGAAAAATAATTACAAAGAAAAATTTGATGAAGCAGCTTGAAGAGAAGTGCCAAAACATGGATTTGGCAATAACTAAATTTATGCTAAAGTTTGATATATTGAGGCAAAAAGGCTTGCCTAACATTCTGGTTCTAAATGAAAAATTAATGAAGCAAGAGGACTACAACAAGAAAATCATATATTTTTCCAAAGAACAGGTAAATAAGGAAGATTGGCAAGGAATATCTACAGGAAAGGTATTGCACAAAATAATTGAAGATTTGTTTTATCTACATCATGAGATAAAACATCTCTTTGTGGTTAAACCAACATTTGTTAGGTACACATAGGTTGATGAAAATTATAGGAAACTTGCCAATATCAAGTTACCCAATGAAGAATTTTGGCAGAAATTGACTAATTTGCGGTAAAAGACAGTTTTACAGTAAAAGAGGAAAAAAGACGAATTTTTGTTTTTACACAGTAAACATAGAAATTTACAGCAGTGTGGCAAATAAAACAATCCTCAAGCAGAGAAATAGTATCAAAGGTAAAATGTATCAGATGAAAGAGTATCATAGGTAAAGTGTATCAGATGAAAGAGTATCAGAGAAGAAGATATAGTGTTAAAACATATTAAAATATCTTTTGCCATCATTGGAGACAACAAGGCAGCTAGTTGCACCTAATCAAAAGCAACATTTCTATTTTATTTGGATAAATAAGACATCTTGCTAGTTGATAAGAAGTTGTCACTATATTTTTGTAAAAGATATTTTTATTTTCCTTGGAAAAATCCTATGAATATTCTAGGATATCTTGTAAACATTTTTGTATAAATACTTCATCTTTTGAAGTATTATTGTCGAATAAATTGCCGAAGATTTTTATAGTCATTTTTACTGTATCTGAAGGGTTTCTTGTAGCAAGTTCAAGTAGTAGACTAGATCAAAACCATAAAGCATCATATTTTAGGATTAATGTGATGAGCCATTAAAGTGAAGTAATTTCTACTGTCATTGTTTATCTTCTTATGTTTTACATACATCCATATATGTGTTCTAAATTTGAATGATAAATTAGGAATATTATTATAGAATTTTTTAAAAGAACTTTGTCTTTAACTATTTATCATTTATATGTTTTTTGCTGATTTCCAGAGTAGGAAACCCTTAATTGCTCCCTCTTTCGAATGACCTCTTTCTTCTCATTCCTTATCTGGATCAAAGAATCCTTAATTTCTCTTTATCTCGATTAATCCATTTCACCAATTAGCCTTCAAATATATTTAGTGACTTATATATATTTCCCTGAAAATATTTGTCTTTTGATCTTAATCTTGACCTGTTTGCTTGACATATTAACTCCTTTCGCCCAATGGAAAACCAGATCTATTACTGTCCATCTCTTTAAGTGAATTTTACCACCAACCAAACCAAATCTTAAAACCAAATTGTCCTTATAACTAGCCTAAAATCAAACATTAAAACAAAGTTAAATCTTACAGAGAGAGCCCTCTCTGAACCCTAGGAAGGCTAGATCCTAGATTTTAAAAGTAGGTTTGTGGTTACCTCTAATATTCTTTAAACTATAAATCAAAATCTCGCAACTTGGAGAATTATTAGAGTGATAACATACTGGAGACACTATTGGGGACTAACCAATTCTCAGTTTTAAATAGGTCTTAAAGGAAATAGTGTTCATTATCCTTTCACTTTAACACTGTTTTATAAGTTGTGAGTATAATTTTTATCAAAAATTGTAATGCTGGCTTCTAGAAAAATCTATTATACCAGGTCAAATCGAGATCCTAAACCTGCAACTATAGTAGACAATCTAGACATATTTGGAAAAAAGAATAAACAAGTAGAAGGTTTAGGTAACAAATTTTCCTTATTTAGATCAAATTCCCTTCCAAAACAGTTAGAAACTTTACAAGACATTGATTTTGACTTAATTTTGAACATTCTTTATTCATAAACAAATCAGAGAGTGATTTAAATAACATTGTATAGATCCTAATTTTATTTAATCTCTTGAATTTAAAAAGGAAACTGTTACAGTAGATTTTGAATCAAAAGTATTTTAGATTTATGATAAACTTGATGAATTAAATGCTACTGTACTTAAGGAAATAGATGAAGCTCTTTTTCAGCATTCAATCAAATTAGCCGCTTTATCAACATATACACCTAAGCCCTCTATTTATCAGTTAGATACCAACCTTGTAGAATCTGTAGGTTCATCTCTTTTTACCACTACATCATCCATAATATCCACTACATTCCATTCTACAGATCCCTTTATCCCAAAGCAACCATTCTAGCCTAGAGTATTATTTCCATCTTCCCCTACTTCAACCCCACCCACTAGTTTATCTTCTGCATTTTCGAACATATCATTCTCATTTCCAAGTACTTCTTCATATATTCCAGTTTCATCTTCTGCCATCCCAACTTCACCTTTTAGTTCTTCAACTACATTTTCTAGTACATCATCTTACATTCCAATCTCATTAGCCACTTCTTTAACTGCATCAACTAGTACTTCTAGTTCTGCCCCAAGCACTTCCAACTTACCTTCTAGCCAAACTAGAATTCAAGCCATGGCTGCTAGGTATGCTTCCTTGGTCCTTCCAAGATAGTTACATGATATTCCTCAGGATTATCAGAGTAAAATACCTCAATTTGATGCTGCCACACATTACACTGCCCAACAACACATTAATAAGATGACAGATTATTTTGAGCTTTATGAAATAGATGATTCTAATGTAAAAATGAGACTCTTTGCTCAGACATTAACAAGGGAGGTTAAAAAATGGTTTAAAGGTCTTAATCCTGGTAGTATAGCCGATTTAGAAATATTTCATAGATTATCTTTGAATAAATGGGAAAAGAATAAAAATACAATTCAAAAGTTATCTGAATTTGATGCAATGAAAAGAGCTCCTAATGAAATTGTCCAAGATTACTGCACTAGACACAACACTGTTTATAATTCAATCCCTGCTAATCTCAAACCCACTCTAGATTCTGTTCTACTCAAATTCCCTGATGGATTTTATACAGACATGGCTTATAAATTAAGAGAGAGAAATGTTGATACTTTAGAAATAATGCAAACAGATGTTGTTAGTGTAGAAGTAAATATTTTGGCTTGAAAAGCCAGATTAAGGAATGAAAGGAGAGTAACCATAAAAGAAGAGACATCTAGTTCAGATGGAAAAATAGATAAATTATCTAAAAATTTAGAGAGAATGATGGATAGATTAGACAATATAGAAAGAATACCACAATGGGATAATCAACAGCAAATCAGAAATCCCAATTTCAGGAAAAATACAAACGCAGGAAAATCTAAAGAATCAACACCTGATCAAACAATAAGACCTACATTTCAAGAGAACTATGGTGAAATTTCTCATAAAGATGAATATTATGAAGACACCATAAATCTAATCAGTATAAATGATGATAAAACTATCTTTATCATACAAGAATATCAAGAGTTATTTGAAATGCAACAACTTCAATTAAATTCAGGCGAATCATTTAACTACAAACAAGGTTATGATTTTGATATCAATGAAGTAAATAAGAAATATAACCTTATAAGAAAGAAAAATATTGAGCCTTCTACTAAGAAAACTACACAAACACAAACTAAGAAAAAAATAGAAGCTCCCACTACCAAAGTTCTACAAATTCTCCCTAGGGAAAACAAGCAAAACTCTAACTCATCCCAGAAAATTTCTAGCCCTAAAATTTCACCCAATCCCAATATTGTTGATATAACAGATGAGGTTGTCCAAACATCAATAGATTCACAAAAATCTGCTACTGTTAAAGCACCTAATTATGCTAAAACAACAATTTTAGATTCCAAAACACCCACTATTGATCCAAAATTAGCAGATCCAAAAGCTGCCACTGCCAAAACAGCTTCTGATAATACAAAATTTGAAAAAAAATCTACTGCTTCTCAAACCATTCTTGAAAATAAAACTAAGAGCAGTAAGACACAAGAAGCACAAACTGAAAATGAGAAAACAACTATAGGAAAAGAAGATAAACCTACTCAAACTACAGTTACTAAAGAAGAAATAATTCAGCTTAGTAAATCACAACCTCCATTCAATATACAAGCTGAAATTGCAAAATTAGAAATACCAATTCCTTTGACGAAATTGGTAAAACATGATTTATACAAAACAACTATCACCGAAACCTTAAACATGAATGATGGAGAAGACTCAGTAAACTTAAGTGATGATCAACCAGAGTTGATTTTTGGTCTTGATGTTAATGGAAAACACCAAGATGGAGTAGTTCCACCATTTTACATTAGCTTAACTACTCATGACCAAATATTACACAATGAAATTTTAGATTAAGGAGCTTCACAAAATTTAATGCCAAAAGAAATAATGGAAACCTTGAATTTAGATATCACTAGGCCCTACAAAGATCTCTTTTCATTTGATTCAAGCAAAGTGAAATGTGTAGGATTGATTAAAGATTTATGTGTCACATTAGTTCAATATCTTGGTAAAAGCATACTCATGGACATTGTAGTAGCTAATATCCCTCCCAAGTATGGAACTCTTTTATCTCAGTCATAGGGAGCCAAATTACAAGGATCTCTACAATTGGATATGGCATATGCTACCATATCAATTTTTTGCCAACCAAAGAAAATCTATAGGGAAACATTGATGAAATATATGGTGAGTAGTGTAGAAAGACCAATAAATTACCCAATCTACACTACACATACTGAACTAGATTCATTCATATTATGTAACTCTGAAACTAATAATGAAATCAAAACTGAACTAAAAGATAAAAACAAAACACCAGACAATGAAAATGTCTTTCATGAATCATTATGACATTTAGATTTTGATGGTTCAATCAATAAACTAGGAGTAGGAGCAGGAGTTTGGATAACTAATATGGAAAATAATCATGTAGAGGGCCATGCTTTCAGACTTAATTTCAAATGTACCAATAACATGGCTGAATATGAAGCTCTCATTCTAGGATTGCAGATTATCAGAAATTTAGGAGGTAAGAGAGTATCAATTATGGGAGACTCAGAGTTGATTGTAAAACAAATAAATGGAGAATATTCTGTTTATAATCCAAGATTAAGTCATTGTAGAAAAACTGTGTTAGGTTTGAGAGATGAACTGTTAGAATGTAATTTTTCTGCAATACCAAGAAAACGGAACATACAGGCTCACTCCTTAGCAACTTTTTCTAGTACTTGTAATCTGCCATTTCAGCCAAATCATAGGTATACTGCAGAAGTCAAACACAAACCAATAATTCCAGATAATCTTAAATATTGGCATATTTTCTCACAAGATCAACAAATTTACCATTTTATGAACAATGAAGGTGAATTTCATAATTGTAAAATAGACACAGATTGTACATTAGATCAAAATTTAGATAGTGAAATTGATTTGAATAACATAGATGTAAATAAAGTAAAGTTTGCAAAACTTACTAAATTTAGTCAAATAGACATAGATAACTTAGAGAAAGTAGAAATTGAAGAGATAGTTGATGATGAATCTGATATTTTGAACTTAAAAGATAACTTTTTACCAAAAGGCTTAACTCCTTTAGAAGATTTATTTGACTCAAATGATGTTGCAAGAAAACCCAAAATGGAGCCATTTAGATCTAATATTGAGGAATGTAATATTGGTACAACATTAAAACCTAAGATGATTAAACTTTCCAAATCTTTACCTAAGGAAGAAAAATAAAAATACATAGCTCCTTTTAGAAAATTTCAAGATGTTTTTGCTTGGAGTTATGAGGACCTAAAATCCTATGACACCAATATAATACAACATAAAATCCCTATAAAAGAAGACCAAAAACATTTTAAACAAAATTCAAGAAGGATCAATCCTGTTCTGATGCCTTTAATTGAGAAAGAGGTAAGAAGAATGTATGAGGCCCAAATAATTGTACCAACCAGATATTTTGATTGGGTTTCTAATATAGTTCCCACCAGGAAAAAGATAGGAGAAATTAGATTATGTGTTGACTTTAGAAATTTAAATAAGGTATCCTATTGGGAAAAATACTGAGAGGGGGGGGGGGGTGAATCAGTATTTACTGCATATTCAAAATTTTTTACTTTTGCATGCTCTAAAACCCATACGCTACTTTGCTGAAGCCAAATAGTGTATGTACGCGGATATCCTTCATAAAACTCGCGTATACACAGAGATCTAATTATGCCATTAATTCTTCACTTATATCATTCCATCATTCATTCATTAAATGTTCTACAAACATTAAACATGTGCAGTAAGAACAGAATAAACCATCACACATGAACACCAGGATTTTTAGGTGGAAACCCAAGTCGGGAGAAAACCACCGCTGCAGTTGCTCAGCCTTCAATATTTTATTATAGAGAAAGCATCTTACAACATATGTGCTGGCGCAGACTTGACCAGCACGCAGGCACCCACCTGCGCTCGTTTACCAGCCTCTCCTGGAAGGGAGCTCCAACCCCCTGACTCGTTTACCAGCCTCTCCTGGAAGGGATCTACGACCCCCTGATCTCGTTTACCAGCCTCACCTGGAAGGGAGCTACAACCCCCTGACTGAAGGCTACAACCCTCAGCACCTCTATGGACCACGTTTCATCAATTTTCACACTGGATCCAAAGCTTCCTTTAGGACACCACTTGCAGGCCACGTTTCATCAAATTTTCAGACTGGACCCACTCCATACTTTTAAGCACAGTCAACCATGAAACAAATACATATAACTCACTGACAGATATCAGTAAACCAGCAGAACAGATCAGACATTTCTTACCACAGACTTCAACAAACCCTAGTTTTCATACGCGCTTTCCTCTCGCTGATGTCGCGTATATACGCGCTTCTGTTCACATAAACCAGCGTATAATTCTGTATATATTACAAATCCAATTTCATTGCACATACGCGCTTTCTCTTCAACGAAGCCGCGTATATACGCGCTTCCTCTTCGGCAAACTAGCGTATGGTTCTTCAGACTTTTATGTCATTGCAATTCTTCACAATAGATACATCACTTTAGATTTTACCCTTTACCTGAGACAGATGTTCGCCTTATCACAGATCTAATAATTCCATAAACAGATCTAGCAAATACAAGTACATTTCAGATCTAGATCCCCTTCTTCATCATTGGTGCATCATACATTCAGATCTATCATTCAACTGTAACCGTTTCCATTCAGATCTACTTCAGAGAGAAGTATTCATTCAAGCTCAGAAATCTTGCACCCACACTCATGATTTGCACAATGAATTTCTTCTCCTTATATAGGTTTACCCTTTTTCAATACCATGAGCCCCTTTTTTTTCAATACCAAGAGCCAAAACAATACCACGAGCCCAAAACTACATTACTTCCGATGGTATTCCTGGACGGGGTTATTTAGACGAATCATTACCCAATACAATGGGTAAATACCATGGTGGTTACCCCTGGTTTTGCACTTTATGAGCGCTTTTGCCCATACGCGACTTGGCACGTTCTTTCCTGCGTGCATACGTGACTTCCCCTAGGCAAATCCGCGTATGTCTAGAGACATACTCTTTTCATCATAGATCTATCACATACTGGATTTCTTTCTTCATTACCTTCTGTACTCACTGTAGATACATCAGATTCAATTCATCAAGACATATTCTATCAAGCACAACTTCATCAGGTGGGTTGCAATTCAAGGACAACACTCTATCAAAGAGGTACCAGCATCACATTGTCTACAAACATCATATCACATCGATTTACATCATTTACCAAGTCCATCAAGTCAAGACAAACACCATCGTGGATTGCCATCAAGGACAACACATGTCAACAATCTCATGTCTTCATCTTCATTCAAGTTGCCATCAAGGACAACACTCTACATCATATTGCCAACAATATCCCCCTTTCGACTTGATGGCAACCACGATGGTGTTTGATCACAACAGATAGATACATTAAGCATATTGATATTCTCCCCCTATTCAAACACCATGTCATTCTCCCCCTTTGACATCAAGGGAAAAGGGCAGATCAACACCAACACAAGGTTTTTCTCCTCATGTCGAAAGAAGAGCGCTGTAGATCTGATGTGCACTGAAGTTACCATGCTCCCCCTGAGTTCATGCCGAATCTTCAAACATGTTTTTCAATGAAGTACATGACTCTATGACCTTCCTATCACCAAGTACTCATACTTACATCAAAGATCCAACCAAGTGGATTTACATATGAGACTCAAGTACCCAACCAAGTGGGTTTACACATTTTGACTCAGCTACCCAACCAAGTGGGTTTACAAATTTGACTCAGCCTACCCAACCAAGTGGGTTTACAAATTGGGACAAGTCGACAAGGCCTTACATGACCGAATATTACAATTTTACATCATGGGTCTCAACATGACCTTTTCACCAAACTACAAATATAACTTTAGGACCAACACCAGAAAGTTCTCAAGAAAGAGAATATATTTCAGAAGCATCATAATGCTAATAATGCATTATACTCAGCAGAGCTAATGCTCCCCCTGAAACTGTGCATTCAAGCATCCTTTTCATAAGACTAAGGCTCCCCCTTATTTTGTGCATCCTGAACACTTTCACCAAAAAATCATCAAGGCATCTTTATCAAAACATTAGAAATATAATTATGAGAACTGAAATACCACCAGACCTACCAAATGCAAGATTAGAGATACCAAATGAAGATCGCAGCCGTATTAAGAAAGTCGACTCCAAACGTAAATTTGTCGCCAATCGACATACGCTGTTTTATGCATGAACTCACGATATACGCTGACCGTGTTTGCGAATCTCACAGATTCACTACCATCACTATATTTTAACCAGATCTGATCCTCTCGAGGCAAAGACATCGTTCAAATTCTTCTCTCCGAGATATTTGAATGCTCTCTGAATACGCTTAGATGTATCAATGAAGCCAGTCGTTGGCTATCCAATGGTTGTAGCATAAGCACATCAGTAACCAAGCCTTCAGATTCTTTGCAGCATCAATACAATCTTTCCAAGAGAAATTATCATACCAGAACAACATCTTCAAATATGTGTCAATCATCCATGTGGTCCAATATCACCATGATCTTTATGAAGTAACATATGTAGAGAAAAGATCTCAACCATAGTAACAAACTCTGCATGATCTATTCTTATTTCTGAATCAAACGACTTCCAACTCATCCATGTGTGAGCACAAAAGATACTTTTCAGCAACCAGGGCTCAAAATCTCATCATCATCATTTGAGCATGAGTATCACAAAAACCAAAGAATAAGCAGTCATATTGCCAACAATGCAATCATTAGAATTTAACCTGCTGCTCCCCCTGAACCAGTGCTTCTTCTTAACTTGTGCAACCTGAGTACGTTCATCAGCAAATCATCAACAACAATCTCTGCATGAACTGTCCTTATCTTCGAATTATAAGACTTCCAATCTCATCATCAAAAAGTAAACATGACTCATCCATAATCTTCAACACAAGGCATCAAGTATCATATCATCATTATTTAGAACTGAGGAATTAAGCTGATACAGAGTTAATAATACAGTTATTAACAGTCAGACTGATGCTCCCCCTGGACCTCTGCTCCAGATCTTCAGCTATCAGATAAATTTTCTCATCATCAATGCATACGCGTCTGTGTTAGCTGGAACTCGCGTGTATACGCGACTTTGGTTCATCGAACCCACGTATGGAAAGTGAAGCATAGAAATTTTCCATCTTCCTTCATCTCCTCCTGAGCTTGTACCTCCTGTACCTGTCTTTTCCACATTAGATGTGCTGTCAGAAGTAAACATAACCAGAGTAATCAAATCAACCATGAGAGACATCATACATTTCTCCCCTTGTGACGATACATTACTAAATCTCATAATGTATCCCACATCATTCCTGCGGTCAATCAGAGAAGTAAGCTTCAGAAGCGGATGACTACAGTAGGGTCAAAATTCCCTACGTTTCTGATCGGTCCTCCATCTTTTTCCAGATTTGTTTGAACTTCCTAACTATGTGCTGAAAATTGTCCACTTTCTCAGATCTGTTCAACCTGCATTCCTTTTCTACATGTCCATACTTGTTACAAGAATAACATTTTATGTGTCCAGAGAAATAAGCATAAGAATCATAATGAGTATTTCTAATCTTCCTCCTTTTACAATCAACAGCTTTATGTCCATACTTGTTACATGAAAAACAATATCCTTTTAAAGAAACTAGAGTACCTTTCATGTAGGATCCGTTTAGTTTGGAAATAATGATTCTGCTTCCGCAATTTGCCGCAACATGCCCATAATTATGACATTTAAAGCATTCAACATTATTGATCGATTTCCTTGAGATTTCATCATTGATGGTTGAACTTTTTGTCTCTTTCAATGCTTCTCCAAAGTTTTGTATTGACATCCTTTGAATCTTTAGCACTTCCTTGTGAACTAGATTCTCCTTTAACAGTTTCATGAAAACCAAGACCAAGTTTAATAGCAGGAGATCTTTGATTACTAAGAATATTGTCCAGAATCTTAGTACTATTTTGAAACCTCAAGAGTTTATCCTTTTCTTCTAATTTACCTTTGAGAATGTTTACCTCAACCTCCAAATTTTGGCATTGCTTCTTCATGCTTTCTTCGACCCTTTTTCCTTCTTCTACTTGATCATTCAATTTTAAAATTTCTTCCTTCAACCAATTTTCGTTTTCTTCACATGTTTGTAGCAGCTCTTCATTCTTCTTATTTGATTTTTCCAGATCTTCTTTGAGAGAGATGATTGCCCAAGGCCTTCTTCAAATGTTTGTAGAGGTTCCTCATTCTTCTTACTTGATGCTTCAAGATCTGCTTGCAGAGAGATGATTCCAGCTTCAAGTCCTTCATTCTTCTTGTTTGATTCTTCGAGATCTGCATTTAGATCGTCGACTTCTGCTTCTAGTCTTTTAATTCGATTGGATGCATAAGTATGAAACCGTTGATACTTGTCCACCTGTCCATTCAGCATTTCTATTTGTTCTTTCATTTGAGAGATCATCTCATTGTAGATAGATTCTTGCTTATTAGATGAACTTTGTAGTTCTTCAACTTTAATCTTGAGAGCTTCTTTTAGATCCATAACTTTTCTTTCACTATCTTCACATTGCTTGCACAAAGAAGTTTACAAGGACCCAAATCATTATCAGATTCATCTTCTTCAATTTTTGCTATACAGGTTTTCTGAGACATCTCCTTGCTTAGAGTAGCCTTCTACTTTTTCCTCTTTGCCATGAGCACTTGTAGAGCTTGGTCAGAATCTTCACTTTCACTATCATAATCGTTGCATATACAGTTGAGTAAAATAAAAGAACAACGATTAATACCTGTTTCATCTCCTTCAATTTCTACTATACATGATTTCTGAGGTATTTGTTTGCTTTGAGTAGCCTTCTTCTTTTTCTTCTTTGCCATGAGCACTTTCAGATCATGGTCAGAATCATCTTCACTGGATACTTCATCATCATCTTCATTTGCATAAAAACTCTTCCCCTTTTCAAATTGTTTCCCTTTACCATGTTTTTCTTTATAAGGACATTTAGCAGCATAGTGACCAACTTTTCCACACTCAAAACATTTGAAGGGAAGCTTACCTTTGAATCTTCGAGTACCTAGTTGGAGTTTTCCTTTCTCACAAAAATTCGCTTCTTCTTCTTCGGATATATAAACAGGTTTCTTTGACAACTTCCTTTTCTTTTCCTTTTGCAGATACCTTAAAAGCAACTTCTCTTAATTAAGAAGGACCTCCTTGTCTCATTTCAAAAGAAGTCAGAATACCATGTAATTGAACAACAGTAAGAGCTTGCAGATCTTGCCTTTCTTCAATAGCGGAAACTTTAGAGTCAAATTTTGAAGTCAAGGATCTTAAGACTTTTTCCACTAGAGTAGTATCAGTTATGGTTTCACCCAAATTTCTCATTCGATTTACAATATCATCTAGATGAAGAAAGAAACTGGCAATACTTTCATCACTATGCATCCTTAAGTTTTCATATTCAATTCTGAGAGTTTTGAGTTTTGCACTTTTTACCTTTGTATCTCCTTCATAGCTCAGAATGATCTTGTCCCATATTTATTTTGCTGAATGTAGCTGCATTACTTTAGCAAATTCTGATTCAGACATGCTTCCTAATAAGACATTCACTGCTTTGGCATTGATTTCATACTTCTTCCTTTCAGCTGCATCAGTAGGAATACTTGCTGGGTATTGATAACCTTATTCAACGATTGCCCATACATCTGCACCAAGACTTTGCAGATATGATTTTGTTCATACCTTCCAGAATATCAGATTGCTTCCATTGAATAGAGGCGGCTTTATAGACATCACTCCTTCTTGACTTCCCATTGCGACGGATATCCTTCAAGCGATCAAGCTTCAGCAGAAGGACCACGCTCTGATACCAATTGTTGGGAAAAATACTGAGAGGGGGGGGGGTGAATCAGTATTTATAGCATATTCAAAACTTTTACTTTTTCATGCTCTAAAACCCATACGCTACTTTGCTGAAGCCAACTAGCGTATGTACGCAGATATCCTTCATAAAACTCGCGTATACACAGAGATTTAATTCTGCCATTGATTCTTCACTTATATCATTCCATCATTCATTCATTAGATGTTCTATAAACAGTAAACAAGTGCAGTAAGAACAGAATAAACCATCACACATATACTGACATAAACACCAGATTTTGGAGTGGAAACCCAAGTCGGGAGAAACCATCGTTGTAGCTTGCTCACCTTCAATATTTTATTATAGAGAAAACATCTTACAACATATGTGCCTCGGTGCACTTACCAAAGATGTGCACCCACCCGTGCTCGTTAATGCCCTCCCTTGGGGAAGGGAGCTCCACTCCCCGACTCGTTTTACCACTCTCTCTCGGAAGGGAGCTACAACCTCCGATCTCGCTTTAATGCCCTCTCCGGAAGGGAGCTACAACCCCCTGACTGAAGGCTACAACCCTCAGCACCTCTATGGGCCACGTTTCATCAATTCTCACACTGGATCCAAAGCTTCCTTTAGGACACCACTTGCAGGCCACATTTCATCATATTTTCAGACTGACCCACTCCATACTTTTGAGCACAGTCAAACATGAAACTGATACATATAACTCACTGACAGATATCTGTAAACCAGCAGAACAGATCAAACTTTTCTTACCACAAACTTCAGCAAACCCTAGTTTGCATACACGCTTTCCTTTCACTGATGTCGCGTATATACACGCTTCCGTTCACATAAACCAACGTATACTTCTGTACATATTACAGAGCTAATTTCATTGCGCATACGCGCTTTCTCTTCAGCGAAGACGCGTATATACGCGCTTCCTCTGCGGTGAACTAGCGTATGGTTCTTTCTGTGACTTTTATGTCATTTGTAATTCTTCACAAATGTATACATCACTGCATTTTACCTCACTCCTAATGATGTTCGCTATCACATATCTGAATTCATTCCATAAGCAGATCTAGTAGATACAAGTGCATTTCAGATCTAGATCCCCTTCTTCATCATTGTTGCATCATACATTCAGATTTATCTTCAAGTGTAACCCTTTCCATTCAGATCTACTTCAGAGAGAAGTATTCATTCAAGCTCAGACCTCTTGCACCCACACTCATTGTTTGCACAATGAATATTCATAGAAGCTACCTCTTTTTTAATACCATGAGCCCAAAACTACATTACCTCCGATGGTATTCTGGACTGGGTTATTTAGACGAATCATTACCCAATACAATGGGTCAATACCATGGTGGTTACCCCTGGTTTTGCACTTTTTGAGCGCTTTTTCCCATACGCGACTTGGCACGTTGTTTCCCGCGTGCATACGCGACTTCCCCCAGGCAAATCCGCGTATGCCTAGAGACATACTCTTTTCATCATAGATCTATCACATACTGGATTCCTTTCTTGATTACCTTCTGTACTCACTGTAGATACATCAGATTCAATTCATCAAGACACATTCTATCAAGCACAACTTCATCAGGTGAGTTGCCATTAAGGACAACACTCTATCAAGTGGGTACCCAGCATCATATTGTCAACAAAAATCATATCACATCAGATTTACATCATTTACCAAGTCCATCAAGTCAAGAGTAACTTCATCAGGTGGATTTCCATCAAGGACAACACATGTCAACAATCTCATGTATTCCCTTTCATTCAGTTGAGTCGCAAAATCAATCAACACTATACCAGCTTCAACATATCCTTAAAGAAAATTACCCTTACCAAATATGATCACATTTTACAGAGGGTAGTTGGTTCTTCTAGGACTTCACTTTAGATGGATTTAGGGTACAACCAAATTCTAGTCCAAAAGAGGACCAAGCTTCAAAAAAACTTACACTACTCCATGGGGCAATTTTATGTATGTAAAATGCCTTTTGGATTAATGAATGCAGGAGCCACTTTTCAAAGAGTTATGGATATAGCCTTTACAAAGGAAATTCATGAATTCTTAGTAATTTATTTAGATGAAATTACTGTTTTCTCAAAGACTGATTATGAACACTTTGATCATCTTAGAAAATTATTTCCTAAATGAAGAAAATTTGGATTAGAAGAAGGTAAGTTACTTGGACACATAATATCTAAAGAAGGAATTAGAATAGACCCTGCCAGAATAGAGGCCATTCTTAACATTAGTCCTCCTAGGAACATTAAAGAGTTACAAGCTTTTCTAGGTAAAATTAACTTTATTAGAAGATTCATCTCAAATTTAGCTGAAATAATTAGAGAGCTTAACAATATGCTTAAAAAGGACTCAGTACTTAATTGTACTATTGAAGCCAAGAAATATTTTGAATCAATTAAGCAAGCTTTAACAAAAACTCCAGTCCTTATAAATCCTGATTTTAAGAAGGATTTTATTATCTTCTCTTTTTCTTCAGAACACACTATTGCTGCAATTTCACTGCAGAAAAATGACCAGGGCTATGAGCAGCCCATTGCTTTCTTTAGCAAGACACTTAGAGATGCTACTTTAAAGTACAATATCATGGAGAAACATGCCCTAGCTTTGGTAAAGGCCATTAAAGACTTTAGAGTGTACATTCTTTATTCACACATCGTTTCCTATGTCCCAAATGCAGTTTTAAAGGACATTATAACTCAAAATGGTCCTGATGGTAAAAGAGGCAAGTGGATTGCCACAATTTTGGAATATGACATCCAAATAAAACCCACTAAACTTATAGAAGGTCAAGATTTAGCCAAACTCATGGCTGAATCAAATTGTAATACCCTAGACATAAATTTTATTGCCCAAGTAGATGATCAGGAAGAGATGGTGACTCTAGAGATCGGTGAAGCCTTTTCAAACTCACCATGGTATGCAGATATCATATTTGTATTTCTAAATTTACAAGCTCCTCATGGATTATCAAGAACAAAAGCTAGATTCTTAAAGCTAAAGGAAGTAAGATTTGTACTTTAGACAATGTACTTTTTTGGAAAGATCATAGTGGAATTTTACTGAATTGTTTGCTTAAATAAGAAGCTGACAAAGTTGTAGAAGAATTTCATGCAGGTGACTTTGGAGGACATCTATATTGGAAGACTACTGCAGAAAAAATGTTGAGAGCTGGTTTTTACTGGCCTACTTTGTTTGCAGATGTAAAAAGGTATGTGACCTCTTGTCACAAGTGTCAAATATTTGAGGGAAAGAAAAAGCTCTTACCATTGCCCTTAAAACATATCTCAACATAAATTCATTTCAACAATAGGGTCTTGACTTCATTGGTGAAATTCACCCTCCATGATTAGCCCAACATAACTAGATTATGACAGCCACTGATTATTTTACTAAGTGGATTGAAGCCATACCTTCTAGGCAAGCCACTAACACTATCATTATCTCCTTTTTAGAAAGTAACATTGTTTCAAGATTTGGATGTCCTCAAAATATTATTACTGACAATGCAGCTTCATTCAAATCTAAAAATATGATTGAATTTTTCCATAAATACCATATTACCCTTGGTCATTCTACTGCATATTACCCTCAAGGTAATGGCCTTGCAGAATCTTCCAATAAGAGCCTTGTGAACATTATCAATAAATTACTAGAAGATAACAAGAAAACTTGGAACAAGAGGTTAGTTAATGATTATGGGCAGATAGACTTACCACCAAAAAATATATTGGTACATCCCCTTACCAGCTTGTTTATGGAATGGATGTTGTTTTTCCATCTTCCTTAGGAGTACTAGTAATGAAGATAATTCAAGAGTTACAAGTTGAGACCTTTGACATTCAAAGAAGGATTAATCAAACCATTCACTTACAGCAAATAAGAGAAGAGGTTTATCTAAAGTTTCAAGTTATCCAAGACAAGATAAAGAATTTTTTTGATAGAAAAAGTAAAGAAGATGATTTCTACATTGGTGACAAAGTTCTAAACTGAGATTCAAGGAGAGAAGAGAAAGGTAAACATGGGAAATTTAATTTCCTATGGAAATGACCTTATGTTATTTATGGTTACAAAGGTAACAATGCTTTATTTTTGAAATAAATGGATGGATCATATTGTTTGTGCTCAACCTAGTCTCCTAAATTGAGTTCATTAATTGTCAACCAGGGTCAGTAAACTGCTGAAGTGTGGTGCACTATATGTGCCTAGGTATCTATTTCAATTACGTTGTGTTTAGTGTTTTCTCTGCTGTTTTTGGTTTTACGGTTTTATTTTGAAAAGGAAAAGAACTAAGTGCTAAATGAAGGGAAACTATTGGTCAAAACAGAGTGAAGCCTAAACTATGATGGTAAACAAATGAAAATGCAATACTGAAACAGAATCAAATCTAAACTATGACTAAGCAGAAACAAAGCTTTATAATGACTTTTAAACAAATGATTCAAAACATAAACTCAACTTGTCAAATGCTTTCATCAAAGTTGTTTTGAG
The DNA here is from genome assembly GCA_034641835.2 of Pinus albicaulis. NCBI lineage: Eukaryota > Viridiplantae > Streptophyta > Pinopsida > Pinales > Pinaceae > Pinus > Pinus albicaulis. The sequence goes on from CM076573.1 coordinate 164,454,904, forward strand.
AGAGAGCTTGAGACATGGTCAATTAAGTATGCAAATCCTATCTAAACAGTTAAACAACTAAATTATAATGATGCAACATTTCATCCTTGATTAGAGATTTGTTGAAGAAAATTTGGAATAAAACATTTATACCATCATAAGATCTTCTATTCTAGGACTATTTCCTAACTCTATTCTGCAATTTAATTGAATGTCACAAAACCTTACTCAAGAGTTATTGATTTCTTTTCAAAGTAGTCTTTTGAGGGAGGGCTCTGTTTATGAAGTGATAAGGAAATTGCAAAGGTACTTCAGGCCTTAAAATGATATTGTCTTATGTTCATGTAGTTATGAAGCAATTATAGATTTTAGAACAAGAAGAGATTTGTGAATAATGAAGGCTGTTTTGTTAAGTTTAAAAACTGAAGTAATCTAATATGCAGTGAATGACAACTGAATATGGAGTGCAAATGCAATGAGTTGAGCTACAACCAAACCTAAAATGTCACTAGCCTAAAACAGTGTTAAACTACAAGTCATTATCAAACTTAAAGAAAAACAACTGAACATGAGTTAAGTGCAATTAAACTCCGGAGTATCCTAACTATGCTATGCAAACATAAAGACTGAAAGCAATTAAAAACTAAGATAGCATGGCTATCTCCCACTCATCATTATGATATGTTGGACAAGCGTTTAAGAGCAAGGACAGCTATGGTACTTAGTGGAAACACACAAATGAAGCATTCAGGATCACAATCATGCTTAAAACATTATAAAGATTTCTTGGAAGAGTTTCTTCTTGTGGAAGAGTATTTAGCATAAGTATAACTGTGATGTTGAACAAAAGAGATTACAAATAAATCCTACAATACTATATCCATTTCCCATTCATTTTCATAATCTGTTGGAAGAGTTTTTAGAACGAGTTATAACTATAGTAACTAATGAAAACAACTACGAATTCAACTTCAGAAAAACGTAAAGGCAGCTAGGATACTTATCTAAATTACGCAAATAAATCCTTGCAAGAGGCAAGGGCCCTCTACCATCTGACGGAATCTAACTCCAAATCAAATCAACGCTTTCAAAACAACATTGTCTGCTTCATTAAAAATGAAATAACTTGAACAGAGCACTCTGCGTCTTCAGAAATGTAGCACAAAATCTAAGCAAAATCTAGAACAAAATCTAGCCTAGCTCTCGGTTTCCCAAGTGTTTATATAACAAATATACATAACAATACTTGCAACAATTCCAGGAGCATTGTCTTTCCTTATCGAAATCACATTAGGACTCTTGAAGTGGCAACGTAAAAATGAAAAGGACATCTGGACTGAGACAGTCCTAATAGAAGTCTGCCTTCCTAAATGTGTTCCCACGTATCAAAACCATATCCAAAATCCGTTTCTTCCTTCATGGTGAGCAACGAAAAATGTAGACATGACGTGGATTATGCCCATATGTAGTTTTTCTTGAGAGGCCACCTGGAACATACCCAAACGTGAAGATAGCTGCAGAATTTCTGGTTAGCTACGGAATGTCTGCATTCTGCAGCTAGTTCCGGTCAAAATGCTTTACAATGGCAAAAATCACAAAACTTAGCAAGTCAGTCATGTAAATCATTCTAGAAGTAATTTTAACTATATTCATTGATCAATTGGGTTTAGGATGGCAATAGACAAAGGAAAATGAGGTAAAATGGAATGAAAGAAAGCACAATTTTGAGGCTCAACATACCCCCACTGCTGTCTCTTTGCATGTCCTCATGCAAATTATCCTATGAACTCAGAGGCTTCTGCAAGAACATCTAATCCTCTCCTTCTTCTTTGTCTGGAAGCTAAAGATCTTCTGGGTTTTCTGATAACAAGTTTGAACCTTAGGTTGGTAAGTGCCCTGATTAGCTTCTTGTTCCTTTGCTTCAACTTTTCATTGGTCCTTTCCACTTTGTCTATATGTAGGGATAAGGTTGAGTTCATATCAGTTTTGAGCTTGACTTGATCCTTGAGAATTTCATTCTCATTTTTGATGTGTCTATTAAGTATTTCCAACTCATATCTATCCCTTCTTAATACATCTACTTCAGACAGTGGAGGACTAGGGGTTCTCTCCCTACTTTCTAAAGCTCTCCTTTCCAAAGTTTCCACATAGTCATAAATTTCTTGTTGAGCAGGGTCAATTTCAGGGGTTCCTTCATTAAAATCCTCTTCATCATCTTCTTCAATGGATGTTTCCTCATCTTCTATATTAATCACCCCTGTTTGTTTGATTTGAGTTTTCTTTAGTTTCCCCTTTAGTCCGTGGTTTCTTCTTGGCTGAGAATATCCCTCTCCTTTCTCCATGGCAGATTTCCTGATTACCTTTTCTTCCTTAAGCTGTCTCTTGATTTGAGTCAACTTCTCTGAAATGATTTCCTCACTACTTTCTTGGACTGTTTTGTCGATTTCAACTTTTGAGGCTCTCCATTTTCTACTTCTCCTTGTAGGCTGTGGTTCCGGTGAGGGTTCTTTTGGCTCTTCAAAATGATTTCTTATCATGAAATTGTCCCATGTATCATTTGTTTTGGCTAAATGATGTTCAACCAAACCATGATGATATAAAGTTGTCTCTAAAAATTGAACCCTTATTTGAACACAGGAAGCCATCTTTTTCAAACTTTGAAGTAAGAAATAAGGTAGGTTTAAGTCTTCCCCCAGAAAATGCATTATCAGTCTAATGTGGTGGACATAAAATGTGCCATATCTACCCTCACATGTAATAAATTTTTGCAGAAGAAGTAGTATGTTTCTCCATTTATTTTTCAATGTAGAACTTGGAATTACTTTCTTAAATACAGTGACATCCATACCTGGTGATTTTAGAATTTGCTTCCAGGATTCATTGTGGAATTCTCTGTTTTTGAACCATCTCTCTCCTTTTTTGAGCAACCCTGTAGCCTCTGCAATGAAAACTTCAGTGACAGTAAATTTGACATCTCCCACTTCAACTTCAGTTCCTTGAAATGATCTTGCAAATGTTTTAGTGACTTCCTTGTGGAAGCCATTAAATTTCTCCAAAAATTGAAGCCATCCTATCTGTTGCAACATTTCTTTACATTGAGAGTAGCCTTCTAAGTATTTTGAACCCACTGGTTCAGTTCTTACAATAAAACCCATAATTGTTTCTTCAATGTTCAGATTAACACTCTTCTACCCACAGAAACAATAACTTTCACCTTCGAATTGAAATGGCTTCAATTTCTTAATGAAAATGGCTTCAAACTTTGGAATTACATACCTCTGATTGACAGTGACAACAGCTTCAAACTTCGAGCTGATATACCTCTGGTTGACAATGAAAACAACTTCAAAACTTCGGACTGATATGCCTCTGGTTGACAATGGAACTTTGGACTGATATGCCTTTGTTTGACAGTGACAAATGGCTTCAGATTTCCCACACTATTATACCTCTGTCTCTCGGTGGCAAATAGCTTCAAATTCCCATACTGCTATATCTCTATCTCTTGGTAACAAATGGCTTCAAATTCTTCAATGCTATACCTCTATCTCCCGGTGACAAATGACTTCAAATTCTTCTCTGCTATACCTCTGTGTTTATAGTGATAATGCTCAATCTCTGCCCACAGTGATACTTTGTCTGCCCACGGAATCAAATGGCTTCAAATTCTCACGCTGCTATACCTCTGCGTTTACCCTTTTGCTCTGCTCTCGGTGGTAAGGATATCTCTGTTTGCGGAATGAAGTGTCGGCTACAGAATGGAGTGATGGAAGTAGTCACGGAATGGGGTAATGGAGTGAGGTGGAGGAAACGAATTAATGATTGAAAAGACGGCGGAGATTTTTACAACGGAAAAGAGAATCATCATTGAATGATTTGGTTGGGTGACGTGAAGAATTCAAACACTTTAGCCATTTTAACCGCTTAAATGATGTCGGGTATGGAATTTGAAATGAGAGATTTTAATCCAAAGTTTTTGAAGGGTATTTTGGTCATGATCAATAAAAATAATTAAAATAACCTTTTCGAATGATTCATAACTAAAACTATGCTAAACTTTATGAAATGCCATTATAATCTAAACTTGTTACCTCTGCTTTTCATTTGATTTTTGTAGTCTTTGTCTTCTTTGTTCTCCTTTGGAAGAGTCTTCATAATCCTTCTTGATGCTTTTTATTCATGGATACACTGGATCATTTTGTTGCAATTCTAATGTCTGCTGACTAATGCCTTCAGGATTTGTAGCTGTGGAATGTCTGGCTAGCTGCGGAAAGGCTGGACAGCTGCAGAATGTCTGTTAAGCTGCAGAATGTACCTGTAGAGAATTTTGATCATGGAATGGAGTGGTTTGGGAATATAGGTGAAATGTTATATGGTATGAATGAAGATGGATGATGAGACATGATATGTATGAAGTGGATGATGAAGTGGAATGGATTCAGTTTATGAAATGAAGTGGAAGAACATGAGAACTGCCCTGCAATCCATGACATGTTTTACTCATTTACAGCAAGACATCAAACTTTAAATTTTGACATGAAAATGAGATGGATGGAGTATGGAATGGGATGAATGAAATATGGAATGAAGTAGAGCATGAATGAATGAAATGGAATATGGATGGATAAGTGAATGAAGTGAAATGAAATGAGATGGATCATAAGCACTATGGATCTGAACTTATGATTTTGTAACAGCTGCTTGCAAAAAAAAAATGGGAAAAGTTAGAGTGTCAGAGAGACTCTGATTTTCACCCTATATTTTTTGTATAAACATCCCAATCTATGATTGGTTTTCATGTTTATAATTTTCTTTCTTTTTTTTTTCTTTTTTCTTTTTATGTCCTACTCTACTTGAAAAGGAAAATCTTGTTCAAGTATATGAGTACTTCCAATGGAACCATGTCTGTAACAAGATGATAGATAAACTCATATGCAGGTTTGAAAGATACTCTTTGACATGTACTAGTATATGAGATGCCAACTGTCTTGATTTAGATGATGTCAGAAGATATTGAATAATTGAGCATTGAGATCCAATGACTGAATTGAACCAAGATTCAATGTAATCTTGTCTTCCTTGTCTTTCTTCTATCATTAAATGCAAGTCTTCAGAGATATGATCTTCATTCATAGAATCTGGTGATAGGCATGCATGAGACTTTTCAATCTCAGGTTCTAATAACTTCTCTTTATCAACAGACATCCCTGATTCTTGGACCTTATCTGAGTCTTCTTCTGCTGGTTGTTGTTCTTCAATGACAGTTGGTGAATCATTTTGCAATACCTCAGATTTGTAAGTTGATTGAGGTGTTTTGTTGTTGGGGATATGAAATGGTTGTGGAGGTAGTGGAGTGGGGAATCTTTGGGGTGTTTGTGTGAATGGTAATGGAAAAGGTTGAATTGAGGTCAAATCAGGGTGATATTGATGTTGTAGTGGAGGCGAATGGTATGAATAACATTTCTGATGGAATTGAGGATAGAGAGGGAAAGATTGAGGATATGGTGGATTTCCTTTATAGGGCCTTTGCCAACTTTGTTTCCAAGATTGGTTTTGAGGTTGGGATTGAGATGGCCAAGGTGTCCAAGGTTGGTTTTGAAGTTGGGATTGAGATGGCAAAGGTTTCCAAGGTTGGTTTTGAGGTTGGGATTGAGATGGCCAAGGTTGCCAAGGCAAGGGTGTTCTCCAATTACCTTGAGGTTGTTGTGCATAACCTTGAAACTATGCATAAGGATATTGCATCATATTGGGTTGATGAGGCTGCCATAGCCCTCTTGGAGATACATAACAAAGTTGCTCTTATGCTTGATTTGCTCCATTATCCTTCTGGTAAATTGCCTTCAACCCTGGTAATGATGGGCAATCTTCAGTAGTATGTGATCCTGCACAAATTTTACACATTTTAATGTTATCACATGGACATTCATGCAAAGCATGTTTCTTTCTACATTTAGGGCAAAATATAAATGAAGCAACTTTTTTCTTGTTTTGCATTCTTAGCATGTCAGTTTGTTCATTTAAATTACCAAGAATGTTTATCAAATTGTTAGGTTCAGTTTGGCTTACCAATCTTGATGCTGACTTACTTACTTTTTCCACAAATGGATGTTGAGGGGACCTTACACACTTTTCTTTTCCTCTTGATATGTGCTTACATAGTTCACAAATTTCTTGAAATGACAATCGATAAACATCTCCTTTTCCCACAAGATTAAGAAGATCAATCCATTCATCCTTTATAGCATTTAGTAGGAGAGTTTTTAATGCATTTGATCCTAAATTATGCAATTTAGATCTTTTGATATTATAAGTAAATCTCTCCACTAAATCTTCTAGGCTTTCATCCTCTTTTTGGTTCATCTTAAAGACTTCATTTCTAAGGTCATGTTGCATGCAATAACCTTTATATTTTTCCAAAAATACTCTTTTCATATCATCCCATGTCCTTATAGAATTTGTTCCTAAAGTCATGAACCATCTAAGAGCTCTATCCTTCAATGTTACCAGAAACAAATTCAATTTTTGCATGTGCAATGAGTAGCCATAAGATCTACAAATTATTTCAAATTCAAAAAGAAAAGTTTCCGGGTCTTCTGATCTCATACCTTTGAAGTTAGGAAGCACAGATGGATGGATGTTCTTCATTTGAATGTTGATATCAGTTTCTTGAATGGGAAATCCAAAAGGATCTTCCTCATTGTCATCATCTCCATCCATTTCTTCAACCTGCTTTATCACCTCTTCTTCTACTTGCAAAAATATGAATTCATGATGTGGATGTGTGGCTCTTACTACACCACATGATATAGTGGGTGTGGTAGGTGATTGAAGTTTTTGTTTTTTTTTTTGTGGATGTAGGAAATCAGGATACCTAGTTACACTTCCCCGGCAATGGCGCCAAAATGTTTGTGCTCAACCTAGTCTCCTAAATTGAGTTCATTAATTGTCAACCAGGGTCAGTAAACTGTTGAAGTGTGGTGCACTATATGTGCCTAGGTATCTATTTCCCACTACGTTGTGTTTAGTGTTTTATGATGTTTTTGGTTTTATGGTTTTATTTTGAAAAGGAAAAGAACTAAGTGCTAAATGAAGGGAAACTATTGGTCAAAACAGAGTGAAGCCTAAACTATGATGGTAAACAAATGCAAATGCAATACTGAAACAGAATCAAATCTAAACTATGACTAAGCAGAAACAAAGCTTGATAATGACTTTTAAACAAATGATTCAAAACATAAATTCAACTTGTCAAATGCTTTCATCAAAGGTGTTTTGAGAGAGAGCTTGAGACATGGTCAATTAAGTATGCAAATCCTCCTATCTAAACAGTTAAACAACTAACTTATAATGATGCAACATTTCATCTTTGATTAGAGATTTGTTGAAGCAAATTTGGAATAAAACATTTATACCATCATAAGATCTTCTATTCTAGGACTAGTTCCTAACTCTATTCTGCAATTTAATTGAATGTCACAAAACCTTACTCAAGGGTTATTGATTTCTTTTCAAAGTAGTCTTTTGAGGGAGGGCTCTGTTTATGAAGTGATAAGGAAATTGCAGAGGTACTTCAGGCCTTAAAATGATATTGTCTTCTGTTCATGTAGTTATGAAGCAATTATAGATTTTAGAACAAGAAAAGGTTTGTGAATAATGATTGCTGTTTTGTTAAGTTTAAAAACTAAAGTAATCTAATGTGCAGTGAATGACAGTATGAATGTGAAGTGCAAATGCAATGAGTTGAACTAAAACTGAACTTAAAATGTCACTAGCCTAAAATAGTGTTAAACTACAAGTCATTATCAAACTTAAAACAAAACCACTGAACATGAGTTAAGTGCAATTAAACTCCGGAGTATCCTAACTATGCTATGCAAACATAAAGACTGAAAGCAATTAAAAACTAAGATATCATGGCTATCTCCCACTCATCATTATGATATGTTGGACAAGCGTTTAAGAGCAAGGACAGCTATGGTACTTAGTGCAAACACACAAATGAAGTGTTCAGGATCACAATCATGCTTAAAACATTATAAAGATTTCTTGGAAGAGTTTCTTCTTGTGGAAGAGTATTTAGCATAAGTATAACTGTGATGGTGAACAAAAGAGATTACAATTAAATCCTACAATACTATAGCCATTTCCCATTCATTTTCATAATCTTTTGGAAGAGCTTCTTCTTTTGGAAGAGTTTTTAGAATGAGTTATAACTATAGTAACTAATGAAAACAACTACGAATTCAACTTCAAAAAAATGTAAAGGCAGCTAGGATACTTATCTAAATTACGCAAATAAATCCGTGCAAGAGGCAGGGGCCCTCTACCACCTGACGGAATCTAACTCCAAATCAAATCAACGCTTTCAAAACAACATTGTCTGCTTCATTAAAAATGAAATAACTTGAACAGAGCACTCTGCGTCTTCAGAAATGTAGCACAGAATCTAAGCAAAATCTAGAACAAAATCTAGCCTAGCTCTCGGTTTCCCAAGTGTTTATATAACAAATATACATAACAAGACTTGCAACAATTCCAGGAGCATTGTCTTTCCTTATCGAAATCACATTAGGACTCTTGAAGTGGCAAAGTAAAAAGGAAACGGACATCTGGACTGAGACAGTCCTAATAGAAGTCTGCTTTCCTAAATGTGTTCCCACGTACCAAAACCATACCCAGAATCTGTTTCTTCCTTCATGGTGAGCAAGGAACAATGTAGACATGACGTGGATTATGCCCATATGTGGTTTTTCTTGAGAGGCCACCTGGAACATACTCAAACATGAAGACAACTGCAGAATGCAGACATTCGGGTGACCCGGGTTCGATCCCCGGAAACGGTGCCAAAATGTTTGTGCTCAACCTAGTCTCCTAAATTGAGTTCATTAATTGTCAACCAGGGTCAGTAAACTGTTGAAGTGTGGTGCACTATATGTGCCTAGGTATCTATTTCCCACTACATTGTGTTTAGTGTTTTCTGATGTTTTTGGTTTTATGGTTTTATTTTGAAAAGGAAAAGAACTAAGTGCTAAATGAAGGGAAACTATTGGTCAAAACAGAGTGAAGCCTAAACTATGATGGTAAACAAATGAAAATGCAATACTGAAACAGAATCAAATCTAAACTATGACTAAGCAGAAACAAAGCTTGATAATGAATTTTAAACAAATCATTCAAAACATAAACTCAACTTGTCAAATGCTTTCATCAAAGGTGTTTTGAGAGAGAGCTTGAGACATGGTCAATTAAGTATGCAAATCCTATCTAAACAGTTAAACAACTAACTTATAATGATGCAACATTTTGTCCTTGATTAGATATTTGTTGAAGCATAATTGGAGTAAAACATTGATACCATCATAAGGTCTCTACTTTAAGACTAGTTCCTAACTCTATTCTGCAACTTAGTTTGATAGCACTACACTTCACTCAAAGGTTATAGATTTTTGAAATAGTCTTTTGAGGAAATGTTTGTTTGTGAGATGATAAGGAAGTTGCAGAAGTACTTCAGGCCTTAAAATGATATTGTCTTCTGTTCATATGTTTATGAATCAATTATAGATTTTAGAACAAGAAGAGGTTTGTGAATAATGAAGGTTGTTTTGTTAAGTTTAACAACTGAAGTAATCTATTATGCAGTGAATGACAACTGAATATGGAGTGCAAATGAAATGAGTTGAACTACAACTGAACCTAAAATGTCACTAGCCTAAAACAATGCTGAACTACAAGTCATTATCAAACTTAAAGAAAAATAACTGAGCATGAATTAAGTGCAATTAAACTCTGGAGTATCCTAACCATGCTATGCAAACGTAAAGACTGAAAGCAATGAAAAACTAAGATATCATAGCCATTTCCCACTCATCATTATGATATTTTGGACAAGCATTTAAGAGCAAGAACAACTATGGTACTTAGTGAAAACACACAACTAAAACGTTCAAGATCACAATCATGCTTAAGACAGTATAAAGATTTCTTGGAAGAGTTTCTTCTTGTGGAAGAGTATTTAGCATAAGTATAACTGTGATGGTGAACAAAAGAGATTACAATTAAATCCTACAATACTATAGCCGTTTCCCATTCATTTTCATAATCTTTTGGAAGAGCTTCTTCTTTTGGAAGAGTTTTTAGAACGAGTTATAACTATAGTAACTAATGAAAACAACTACGAATTCAACTTCAGAAAAACGTAAAGGCAGCTAGGATACTTATCTAAATTACGCAAATAAATCTGTGCAAGAGGTAGGGGCCCTCTACCACCTGACGGAATCTAACTCCAAATCAAATTAACGCTTTCAAAACAACACTGTCTGCTTCATTAAAAGAGGAATAACTTGAACAGAGAAATCTGCGTCTTCAGAAATGTAGCACAGAATCTAAGCAAAATCTAGAACAAAAATCTAGCCTAGCTCTCGGTTTCCCAAGTGTTTATATAACAAATGTACATAACAAGACTTGCAACAATTCCAGGGTCATTGTCTTTCCTTATCGAAATCACATTAGGACTCTTGAAGTGGCAACGTAAAAATGAAAAGGACATCTGGACTGAGACAGTCCTAATAGAAGTCTGCCTTCCTAAATGTGTTCCCACGTATCAAAACCATACCCAGAATTCGTTTCTTCCTTCATGGTGAGCAACGAACCATGTAGACATGACGTGGAATATGCCCATATGCGGTTTTTCTTGAGAGGCCACCTGGAACATACTCAAACATGAAGACAGCTGCAGAATCGCCGGTTAGCTACGGAATGTCTGCATTCTGCAGCTAGTTCCAGTCAAAATGCATTACAATGACAAAAATCATAAAACTTAGCAAGTCAGTCATGTTAATCATTCTAAAAGTAATTTTAACTAAATTCATTGATCAATTGGGTCTAGGATAGCAATGGAAAAAGGAAAATGAGGTAAATTAAGATGAAAGAAAGCACAATTTTGAGGCTCAACACATATTTTCTAGGTGGACCTGTCAATGGCAGAATTCTAAAGCACTACTACTCTTTAGAAATAACCAATAGTTAATTTTGTTTACTTTATCCATTGTACATAACATTGTAGATTTTAGATTGGATTGGATGTTTTCCAAACAAATTTGAAGCCCGAAGAGAAGGCCCTAAGCTTTGAGAGGTAAAATATCATAAATATGAACAATTTCAGAGATCAGACAACATCTACAAGGTCAACATAGTCAAAATTCAAAGGCTACTAGTCTTAAAGTTCTTGACATTTCACTAGGAAATGCCATCCCCATGTGGAACCACTGTTAGGGTCCTATAATAATAGGGTTCATAAATTTTGAATTGACTATGATTAGTCTTGTAAATATGTATATACCTTGCTTTCTGTAAGTTGTTTTCAGATATTTTGAAAATAATAAAAAATGAAAAGACGGTAAAAGTCCTAAAAGAAAGATCAGAGGACTTGAAAAGAAAAGATAAAAAAGAATAAGAAATGGACCCCAAAAGAAAAAAGAGATAAGAATAAGACATGAAAGTGATGCAAGTCAAAATTCTACTACTTTTTACTTTTACTGCAAGAATAATGATTATGTGCAACTTGTTCAAAATGTCATAATCCATGATGAGTTAAATAGTTTAATCTTAACTTTTTCATGCTTTGAATTTTATGTTTATAGATAGAGAATAAAGATCAGTCAAACAATTTAAACTTGACAAATCAGTAGATAGTTAGAGAATAAATAAGGAGCTTAACAGTCTAATCTAAGCCCTCAGATGAAATAAGGTTAGAATTAGATAGTTTTATGCTTTAAAAATAAAAATGGATTTAGGGTTGTAAGCTCAAATGCACCCATGTAAATAATGAAAAAAATTTAGAATAATGATGGGTGGGTACAAAGAAGTTGCAGAAAGAGTGGAAAAACATCATTACTAATTTCCCCTCCCCTCAAAGTATTTGTTACTCAAAACCTTCAGTTAAAAAGGCTCAGAGCATTTCTCTGACTTTTGTTGGGACCAGACCCAAGGCTTAATAATTTACGGGTAAATAAGTATTGAAATCGCTTCATAATCACCCTTTTCCTCAAACATTATTCCCTTTTCCTAAGTTAAAACACTTTTTCTTAGGGAAAGTAAAGAATCCCCTTTAACTAATTTCATTTCATGCAAAAAACACCCAAAAAACCCACAAAATACAAATTATCCTAAGTATTATGTGTAAATATTTTAAATGGGACCATTATTGTGCTCAAATGCCTATTTTTACACTTTTCTTAGTTTATTTACATGTATTTTTCATTCATTTCATATAAAATTTTAATTTAATGTATTAATTCCTTTACAACTACCCCTTCCCGTAGATATATTAATTCCTTTATTTTTAATATCCCAAACCCACTATATTAACTTTAACCTATGGTTTAAAATACCCATGTGCAGAATAATATCCTTCTTCCCACAAAGGTTAAACACATTGTATATAATAAAACCCCCCTTTGCAATACACATGAAAATCATACATTTACTATGTAAGTCATATTACACATATCCCGCTTATAATATTAGTTTATACGTTTAAACTATGTTTAAACGTATTAACCCAACCCCACCACATATAAACCCTCAGGCCCCATGCCCCATATGCCAAGCAAATCCTTCGCTCCATCGTAGCCATTCACATCGCCTTCCCCAGATCTGATGAACCATATTTGATATCGCAAATCCAATAGCACCCAACATAATCAATTTAAAATTTGCGAAATGAGCAGTATTGATACACTCACTCTCCTCCATGCAGCGATAAGAGATTGGATCACATTCGATCCAAATAAACCATTTACCACTTCTAGCTCACGCGATAAACCACTGATGGTTTTCTCCTCCCAGCGCTAAAAGCACTCCCCGCTCTGACTTGACCTGCATTCAATGCAGAACCATGTTTAAACCTAAAATCTCTTTAAATATGCATATATGCTTAGTCTTAAGTTTTTATGAGTTTTCTGCATATTAAACCCTCCCGATTGAAAAAACAAGTGTTGTACTCCATTTTTTATGCACAAAGAAAATAAAATACCAGTAAATTGCTGGTGAGACCGCCTAAAGTCTCCATTTTACTTTCAAGAACTTTGACAGCCATTAGAAAGCTCTCTAATGTCTCGCCAACCCTGTTTCAAAACCTAATACATGTAAAAATAGGTATTTTTCAAGAAAATAACCTTCTTATCATAAAAAAAGAAGCTATTTTTGTCAATTGGAACCTTGTGAAGCCTATTTTGTCTACATAAAAAGCCTTTTTTGCCCTCAAATAACGAATTTTCCTATAAAACCCTGATAAAGTTTCCGTTTTGATACTAGCTCTAGTTTTAAAACGAAATTGAAGAAGTTTTAGCCTTTTCAGATCTTAAAGAGCTCCAAATTTAATCCAAAAACCCTTTTACAAAGAATTAGAACCCTATATACATGAATCAAATTATTTTTTAGACCATTTTATCCAAAAAAAACAGAGAAACCCTGGTTATTTCATTTTTTGAGTCTGTAAAGAGTTTGAAGATCAAATTTGAAACCAATTGAAAGTTTAAACTAAAAGAAGGCCTAATTATAGCATTTTCTGTTAAGAAAACCTCTATTAAAGTCAAAATACCTTTTGTAAATAGTTTAAGCTTACAAAAGAGTACAAAAAGCCCAAATACAGAGTTTTAAACATCCAAAAGGCTAAAGTATCAAAATCAAACCTAGAAATGACTTCTAAAACCACCATTGTTATAAATCCTCTACAACCTCCTGTTGTAGATGTGGAGCATACACCTCTAATTGATATAGATGACAAGATAGCTGATCTAGTGATAGAATTCAATCTGTTAGAACTCCACTGCTGGAATCTAGAAAAATCATTAGATTAGGGAGATGAAGTTCATATTTGGGAGTCAAATCTACCCAAGTATGTAGTTCCACATATTCATCAGTTTCTAGAAGTCATTAGGCTATGTCAATCCTATTATTTACCTGACCAAAGAGCCATGGTTAATGCTAACAAAGAATTATTGTTTAATATTACAGCAGAGTCCATTAACCTAATGCTTTAGCTGAAACCATATCCCAATGTAGTTCCATTATCCATAGAAGCACTCCCAAAGCTCTATATTTAGTTAGAATTTCCTAAGAGATTTTAGATTTTCAAAAATTTCATGCTTGCCTATGTTGAAATCCCAAAGATAAACCCTCCTTATTCTACTTCTAAATTTCTTGAAGGGTCAAGGCATGTCATCTCTATGTTGTCCTTTATCTTAGGTTATTTTACTGATGAGCATACAAATGAGTCAATTATTGGTTTTATATCTACCTTTGTGCCAGGTCAACCTCCTTCTGTTATCTACAATTTTGCTGAATACATAGTTGATAATATCCATGATCAACTTGTGAAATTTCCCACTGAAGGAGTTTTCAGATATTCATCATTCCTCTTTCACATGTTCCTTTATTTCCAACCAGATAAGTTCCTTATAAACCTTCATAAATTGGATGTAGAAGGGAATCATATATCAGTCATCTTTTGGACATCTTGAATCATAAAAGAATTAACAAAATTCACTTATGTGGATTTTATAGACAGTTTTGTTCATCCATTGATAAACATGTTGACAGAAAGTGTACAACCAAGAATCAGTGATGAAATAAAGAAAGTGTTATAGCTGTTAGAACAAAGTAGAACTTGATATTGGTATCTTTACCAAAATTATACAGAGATCAGATTTTTTGGGTCAAATCTTTTACCCTATAAACTACCAAAATACTTGCCAATGAGAGTTTTTGCCTTAGAGTACATTAGGAAAATACAAAATTGAAATTCTATCAACTTCTTGGCTGCCAAAAAGAAGACTCAATTCAAGTTGAAGAATCAGGTATGACCTTTCATTTGCAATCACAGGGATGTAGGTTCAGAGGCAACAAAACAGTTGCTGGAATACAAATTTGAAGAAAGTTTCTTATGGAATTATGATCCTCAGGGAATTCTAAGTAAAATGAGGGTAAAATGAAAATTGACCCCTTATATCCATGATAAAAGGCTAGATATTGAACAGTTTGCTAATCAAGCAGAGTGGCTAGAAAATACCTTGATAGAAGTAGTAAAACGGGGTGATACTAGTCACACCTTGAAAACTGTAGATCAAGAAGATAAAGGTACTAAAAGAATAAGGGAAGAAGGTACCTACACTACTGAAACAACAACAGAGAGTAGGTTTAAACTCAGATATAATAAAAAGCCTAAGCTCAATCCAGTGAACAAGGAAAAAGAAACAATTGAGGTGCTAGATGAAGAAAACACAGAGAAAAACACAGATGCTGCTACAGTAATTGTAAATGAGAAGGAAAAGGATACTCTAGACACTCAGATGGTTGAAAAACAAAAAATCATGGAGGCATCATCATCACAGCAAGCATAAATTACAGGTTTGGATATCAAAGAGAAATACAAGGAAATCAAAGCTAAGAATGAAGAGTTAAAGAATGAAATTTAGTCACAGTATCTAAAGAAAACTCCAGGAAGTCAAAACAGGTTATTATCAGCTTTTGATTACACCAACAAGAAATTTCTTATGACAATTATACAACCAACAGTGCCTAAGCCCACAACACTAGTAGACTACAAAAAAGTTGACTTGGAAGTACCAATTGATAGCATTCATCCTTTAGATCAAATTGAGTTTCACAAGAAGAGCTCTGAAATTCTCTATTCTACTATGACTACCAAGGCAATGAGTGCCCAGAAGCTTCAGAACACTATAACCAATTTGAGAGATCAAATTAGGATTGAGAAAGATTCTTCTCTTATCAAGGACACTAGAATAAAGTCCTTAGAAGAATTGGTAATTGAATTAGGTTATGATCCAACAAATATAAATGTTGTAGAAGAAATGATAAAGAAGAAAAACACTGACATAACAACACTTAGAAAACAATTGAAGCTTCCTCCAATAGAACATCCACAAACTAAAGAGATTCCGCAGGAGGCAAATCAGAAAGATGAGATGAATAGTCTCATTCTCTAAATGACAACATAGATTAAGGAAATGGAGATAGAAATGGAAAATCTTGTCCAAGAGAAAGAAGCAACAAAAAATCAGAGTACTCCTCTCACAGTCACCCCTAGGGTAACTACAGCAGTTCCATCAACCTTAGTGGAGGAATTGGAACCAAAAGCCCCATTGGAAATAGTTGTCCCAGTAACATTCTCCACTACCTTTGCTACAGAATCCTCTACATCAGCAGTGCAACAAACAAATGAAGCCAGCAAGCTCATAAAAGCTATGGAAGAGATGTCCATACAAAGTAATGAGATCAACAGGTTGAAAGAAAAAATTAAAAACTTGGAAGATGCTAAGAAATTAGCCCAAATCAATGCTAAAAATGAGGAAAAAAAAGCCAAAAGGGAAACTGAATAGTTGAAGAAAGTTGAAGCAGAGCTAACTTTGAAGGAACCAATGAATTTCATAAAAAACCAGTTGTGGTCCAAGATCATTGAATCAATCAATGATACTTAGCCTTCCATTCAAGTCATCTTTGAAGAAAAATATTTGGTTAAAGTAGCCAAAAGGGAAATTGTGAAAACAAAGGAAGAACTTGATGCCAAACCTGAAGAGGCCCAAGAAATAATCAAGTTTCTCAACACCAAGAAAAAACAAGAATTGGATGAGATAGGAATAACTGAAGAATTGACACAATTCTTGAGGTGAGAAAAATAATTACAAAGAAAAATTTGAACAAGCAACTCGAAGAGAAGTGCCAAAACATGGATACTGCAATAACTAAATTTATGCTAAAGTTTGATATATTGAGGCAAAAAGGCTTGCCTAAAATTTTGGTTCTAAATGAAAAATCAATGAAGCAAGAGGACTACAATGAGAAAATCAGAGATTTTTCCAAAGAACAAGTAAATAAGGCAGATTGGCAAGGAATACCTATAGGAAAGGTCTTGCACAAAAGAATTGAAGATTTGTTTTATCTACATCATGAGATAAAACATATCTTTGTGGTTAAACCAAAATTTGTTAGGTACACAGAGGCTGATGAAAATTACAAGAAACTTACCAAGATCAAGTTACCCAATGAAGAATTTTGGCAGAAATTGATTAATTTGCTGTAAAAGACAGTTTTACAATAAAAGAGGAAAAAAGACAGATCGTTGTTTTTACACAGTAAAAATAGAAATTTACAGCAGTGTGGAAAGTAAAATAGTCCTCAAGCAGAGAAAGAGTATCATAGGTAAAGTGTATTATATGGAAGAGTATCAAATAAGAATATAGAGTGTTAAAACATATTAAAAGATCTTTTTCTAGCGTTGGAGACAAAATATCACAAAAATCAATTCCTGGCACTTGGGAATAACATTTTGCTACCAACAAAGCTTTGTATTTATCCACCTTTCCTTCTACATTCATATTCTTCTTAAACACCCATTTTCTCTTAATAGGCTTCCTTCCATATGGCAACTCCATCAGATCCCATGCCTCATTTTTGTGCAAGGATGCCATTTCATCAACCATGGTCTCCTTCCATAGTTTTCCATCCTCTGAATCCACTGTCTCCCTGATAGTTCTGGGATCATCATCCATGATACTTATATAAAAATTTGAACAAAAAGTAGATGGACTATACCTCTCTGGCTGCCTTCTTTCCCGAACCGATCTTCTCACAGCTAGAGTTTATGGCTCTTCCTCTTCTGAATCTTGTTCTAGTGTAGAGTTTGATTCATCCTCCTTTATCTCAAAATCTATCTTCTCAGGTTCCTTTGCTAGGAATTCATGTTTAACAACATATTTCACCTCTCTAAACACCACATCTTGGTTGTAGACAACCTTCCTTATTTTTCGGTTGCAAAGCTTGTAACCTTTTAAACCATCCTTATACCCAATAAAGATGCACCTTTCAAATTTATTATCCAAATTGGTCCTTTTCTCCTTTGGAACATGTACATATCCATCACATCCAAATACCCTCATATGTGAAAGAGAGGTTTTCTTACCAATCCATACATCATGTGGAGTCTTATCTTCCAACGCTGATCAAGGTGATTTGTTAACGAGGTAACATGTTGTCTCCACTACCCCTGCCCAGAATTCCTGTCCTAACCCAGTACCACTTTTTGTGGAGGTAAATCCCCTCTGTGAAAAGAGGTGGTCCCACTAGCCCTATAGTAGGTCTAGCAACAATCGGAACACGCAAAGCTATTGATTCCTAGTTACAAAAGATAGAATCGCGATAGATCGCTTACCATGATTCCTTCGTTGTTGTTGTCGAGGAAGAAGTGGTGCTTCCGTTCCTAGCTGGACAGGTCACGATTCGTGAGCTCGCTTCATCCAGATACCTGTACACATGCAAATAAGAGAGACAACATACAACGTAATATTTCACACTTCATAACTATCGATCAGTCAAAGAGGAACAAATGAAATTGCATTATATAATGGACAAATACAACCATGGAACCAATAACAGAGTCATGTATATTAAGATACAAGAGAAAGATTACAACCAGTGCTTTTACGTTGTGATCTTCTTTTGACAATATTCTAGTAGGACGTGTCTCACAAAGCTCACCAGGGATTTGACAAAACTCTCTTGATCACGGGGTTCTCCTTAGGTCTGCTCTTGATTGTCACTCAGCTATAATTTCCTTCCCAAAATTTCAGCTTCCAAGCGTTCAGCTAACTAGCAAATGGAGAGGGCAGGCTTTTATAGAGGGAGAAGGAGAGGTGAGGCTCCCTATAATCATTGGGGAGAGTCCTATCTCTTAGGAAGGTTCCATGAGAGGTGGAAAACCACTTCCTAATCAAGGAGATACGAAGCCAAACAACCCAACCTATTTTTGATGATTCGTTCTGAAGTTGTTAAAATCAAACTTCTGCCTTCTATTGTTTAAAAAGATTCCTTAATAGGCTTGGAGCGGACACAACACAGGGATAGAGCACCAGCTGGCATGCCCACTAGTGTGCATTTTCCCCATTGGCGTGAGGGATGAATTGGCTACTCGCGCCAATGCCAAAACATGGGTTTTTAGGGTTTTTCAGAGGAAATGTTCTTGAGGAGAATTATTTCCCTTATGTAGAAGGATACCATCAAGGTGTTTTTAGGACATTTTACTGTTCACAGGTCATGGGAATAGTCTTCTAATGCACGAGACGAGGGATTGTAGGAATGATGACAAAATTCTATGTAATAGATGCCCCCTAAAGCATGAGGTCTGATAGAGAGGGAGGGGCGAAATGCTTTATGAGAACTTTTTCCAATTGAAACAGTGTCGTCGTAAGACCTGCGAGTACAAATACAACTGATATCTTTGATACATGATATGTGGTATGGGCGCCCATCCATAATAGAGTGTACAAAAACCGGGATCCAAAGTATGGACGCAGCCATCCAGTAAATAAGGATCAACAAGTAGACTCAGGTATGGTTGCAGCCATCCAATCAAAAGAGTCATGTAATAAATAATAATCCACAAAGAACCCATATCCTGGATGGTTATCAGACAAAATCCAGGGTCTTGTGCTCCATCTTGACCCGAATAGAGTACAAGTTCGAGCATGCGGATATGTGAGCTGAAGTCAAACATGCAAGAACATCATCTGATTACCAGCCAATAATGAAAATTGTTAACAGACGTGAGAGAAACCACCAATAATGAAAATGGCTCTCAAGGTACATGAGATACAATCCACAGAATGTGAAAAGTGATCTGGCGTCGAACACCTGCAGAATCATCCGATCGAAGGTCAATAATGGTAACCTTGCGTCGAATGCGAAGAACCTTCCATTGAGGCATGCAAGCTCCAAGGTACCTAAAAGGAGTCTCTAGATCAACTTCCTGGATAATGAGTTGAAGTCGACAGGAAGTGACCTTGATCGAAGGTGGGCCATAATGTTTCCCACATCATCGACACAAGACAAAGGGATATAATGTTTGTGAATCAAGACCAAGAGAGAATCAGAGGGAGGTTGAAAACTGAAGAGGCCAACTTCTCTTGAACATATAGGCGGCACAACAATGGATTTGGTAGTATTTGACATCAAGGGATCTGAGGTCATGGTGACGTGGAAAATAACGGATGAGCATTCAAAAGAGATTACCCAAACCCATGAAGGCAAGTAGATAACGAGATGAGATGTCCCCAACCTGACACAAATGCAGACAAGTGCCATGTTCAAGAGCGACATACTACCGACATGACTATAATATTGGTTCCATTTTCCCACACCATTTCTAGTGATTACCCTAATTATTTTTGGAAACAAGCTTGAAGGGGATAGCATGTGCTTGCGATATAAGTTTGTCCTTCGGACAAATCCAACCTAATACATTTTACGAGCCCTAGGAAGGAGAAACTTGAGTAATGTCATTACGACGAAGTCCAATGTCATCAGTTTTAATGAGTCTGAAAAAGGAAGAACTCAGCGTCTTTTCATATTTAGAGAGTTTGAAAAGACAGTGGAAAAGAAAACTCCAGCAGTACCTTTTCGTAGGTAGTCCCATAGATCTCAAAGGGCAGGAAAAACTACTTCTCTAAGAAGACACTCCTAGAAGAGATAGAGCTAGGGTATTCCTTTTTCGTAAATAATCTATCCCAACCCGAAAAAAGGGAATGGCATGACTATCTGGGTAGATATCATTTCATAGCCAATTTAACGAGTTCAAACGACAAGCAACTTGACAATCTTTTTAGTAGGTTTAAGAGGTAGAAAAGAAGTTGAAAGATGAATCCTCCCCCTGTCGCAGGTGGTGATGGGGTATGAGTAGCAGTATATGGTGGAGCTGCTCGGGAGACAAGTAAGGTCCAAGAGGTTGGCTATGAGCCTCATGTTAGTGGTTCCTCGAGGTGGGTGAAAACCAAGTGAAGGCATATGATCGGCCAAGCAGATAGTGACAATGGAGTGAGAAAACCAAGGCTCATCTGGCAAAAACAGGCTGATAAAATGGCAATCACAAGAGGTAAAATGGGAATGGTTTCATTTTTACACAAGCTTGAAATCAAGAAACTTTGCTTGAAGTTGGTTTCATTTTTACACAAGCTTGAAACAAAGATAAACTATGCTTGAAATCGGTTTCATTTTTACACAAGCTTGAAATGAAAACAAACTATTCTTGAAAAGTTTAAGCATGCCCCTAGCATGGTGACTCAATCCGAGGTACATGCCCCCCAAGCTTCAGTCCATGCACCTGAGTAAACAGATGGAGGGAGTGAAGGTTCAAGTTACGAGATCTAAGAAAGACTCGATTGGGATTTTATGAGATCTGATCAAAGACTCAAATTGAATGGGGAAAACGTGTTTTCTTGCACCTTGAGAGTTGACTGACTAAAAGAACCATCCTCGTGAGCTAATTCATAGGTTTCCATAGAAAATGAACCACCCTCGTGCGAATTCATTTTTTAATGAGGTTGACATAGAAAACAAACCATCCTCAAATCCGAATTCATTTTTTAACGAGGTTGACATAGAAAATGAACCATCCTCAAATGACCTTGTTTCATTTTTTAACGAGCTTAACTTTCTGAAAAGCAACTACTGCTCCAACAGAGCTTGTTTCATGGTTTAAGGAGCTTGACACAAGCATATGAACCATGCTCCGACGACCTTGTTTCATGGTTTAAGGAGCTTGACACAAGAAGATGAAACATGCTCCGACGACCTCATCATAATGAATAAGAATTCATTGCATCCAAGGGCTGCCCGTCTGATGGAAGGAAAACATATTGGAAGTCTGGACCCAATGCCCCTAGCACACGATGTACAACGACACTATCACTGAATACAGGCACAGGACAGGTAGCCACATAATTGACATGTGGCGAGGATGACACAACTGGCGGATAAAAATCCGGCAGGGATGATGGTGGGATAGATGCCATATTAGGACCAAAGAACGCAAGTTGATCGATGGTCACGATCCAACCTTGGTGCGGAAAACACATCACACGAAAGAGGGAGGAGACAAGTGCTCCCATGGCATAAGTATAATCGCAGCCCAGGAGTAAATTAAAGTCCAAGGGGCTAGGAACAACCATCATGTCCATATAGACAATTTTCCCTCCCAAAGTAATAGGCAACTTCAGAAAGATCCCTAACGGTTGACTAGTTCCTCTGTTAAATGCCAACAGATTCTGCATAAGAGGCACAAGCGGCAGCGAACCGAAAGCTTGCCAAGTAGTTGAGGATGAAATACTAACATACGTGCCTTCATCTATAATGGTGTTGGGTATGACCAGATGGGAGGCTTGTACCGTGATCTCAAAGGGCACATAAGAAGGAAGGCGATAACCCGCAAATCGACCCCAATCAAAGGAAGCGACCAAACTACTTGGAGGGGCTACCATCAAACCGAGATGGTCTTCCCCTGGTGTTACGGGAGAAGAAGGAGCATCCTCCACCACCTCCATCATGGAGAGCGGGGAGGAAGCCGATTCTTGGACTACAAGGATGAGAGAATCTTTCTCCAAGTCAGAATAATCTAAAGAAGCAAGAAAGAAAATGGGGGGGGGAATGAGATCCACTCTCAACGGGAAAGACCTGATGAACCATAGGTGGCATCAAGTCGATCGATTCCACGTCCAATGGTTGGGTGGGAATAGATTCCTGAATTTGAATTTCCGGGGGAGCGGGATCGACCAAGGATGACTCTTGGCCGATCATGGAATCAAGTAGTGGAGGTTTCAAAGCCACAGTAACCGGGCGGAGCGGGTGCGGCTTGATGGGAGTTGTCCAACACTCTCTCAAGCACATCAAGCATAGCGACAAAATTGAAAGGGATGATGCTCTTCACACAACTTACAGCGATTGGTAACCTTACCCTGTTTCTTACGAGTCTTATTAGCACTAGTTGAGGATGTGTTACCAACATGACTCGAGGAAGTCAAAGGCAATGGTGGATGACTATCGGACCATACTTCAAGTACCTTGGGAATGCTAGTGCAATCTCGAAGAAGGTGGTCACTTTTGCACAACATGCAACGGAATTTTACTTTCCATGGAAGGTTGGATGGTTTATCAATGGAAGGATTCTTAGGAGAAATAGATGCAGCATTAGCCTCTCGCTTATCTAACTTCTTCTTCTTCGTCTTCTTCTACTTCTTCTTAGCCACCTGGTTACTAGAATCCAAACTTTCACCAGGCGAAGTACGAGAAGAGGATGAAGAAACAGGCGAAGAAGGGGAGAGATCCACTTTAGATTCAACATGATGTTGTCCAGGTGGAGGAGATGGTTGCACGGTGGGCAGAACACTGCGAGGTCATGAGGTCGAAATAACCAAACGAGTTATTCTCATTAACCCGGGGAAGGGACAATGTTGCCATATAAGAACTTTGTATTCCCAAAAGCGGAAAAAAGGACAGAACTCCTTCGGAGGATTCTTTAGGTTGTTGAAAACTCGGAAAAGTTGCCACTTCGAAACAAAATTAAAACAGCATTAGAAACAGCACAACACGAGTTAATTTTAAGACACTGAAACCAAACTCTACCATTTCAACTTTTAACAGTCGAGAAATAGGAAAAAGGTGACTCTATCACTTTCAAGTTGAAACGAGCATGAAAGGAAAAGTTATCGATGATATTTTCAAATCTACGGAGTCAGTAAAGATCGAAAATGACTGCTCAGGTAGTCTAGGAAAAAGGGTGTACTAGGTTCCCGTGAACTACCATATACACCTTGGTAATCAAATGAAAGAAGAATTGACCAAGGACTTGACATACGTTCAGTTAGTCTCCCCGAATGTTGTGTTCGGTGTATCATGGTTACAAGGCGGTAGACTCAGCTTCCTATGGATAAAAGGATTGAAACCTAGAGGGGTCTCCCTTTATATACTCGATGATATAGTGAGCATAAGTCCATACTAGTGTTGTCTAAAGCCAGATGGCGAACGAAAGCTACTAGGTTTAACGACGCTGAAACACGTCACTAGCCTGGACCTCTAAATGTTCCGTTAGGTTTCAATGTTGCCTTAGGTCAATTGAGTAAATTTCAAAGGTTGATCTTCAATTAGGTTTCAATTTCAAGGCCCTACCGCATGTCATCTGACAATCTCCTATATGCAGCTATATGAGAGAAGAAATATTTCAATTCAATGAATACTATCTAGTTAAGGGAAGAGCTTCAAACAATGATGCAACAAACAACAACACTGCAAATGAAATTTTTCCAAACTAGATGACTTTCACTATCCAAAAGTAATCTAAAACATTCAATGATGCGAATTATGCAATGTAATCTATGCAAAATCCTCTTTTTTGAAAACTATGCAATTGTAATCTATGCACAATTTCCTTTTTCTTTTGAAATGATAAGAATGCACTTAATGCATTTTTCGATGAAATAAGAATCTACTTAATGCATGCTTTTAATGAAAGGGAATGCACTCATTGTAATTTTTAGCTTTCAATCATTAAACAATGTAATCTAAGTTCAATGATAAATCTCAAAAAATACTCTTCAATGCAACATGATCTAATGCATTTTAACCAAAAGCAAGCTCTAAGACGAAAACTAAATGAACACAAATTTTCTTAATGAAGGATGAATGCAAAAGAGATGTAAACAAACACTAAGAATGCAATCGTTGTTTTAAACACTTTATAATTAAATTCCTCAAAAGGCTACAAGACATATGAGGTCAAGCACAAAAAGGAGTTCCAAAGCATGAGCTCAAAACAAGGCATTTATTCCATTTTACATCAAGCAATCAAAGAAAGAAGACTTTTCAGTTGAACAATGAGAAATGTAATATATGCTCACAAGTGAAAAAGTAAAGGGGAGAATGTGTACATCATACAGAGAAAATGACCAGAAGGGAAAGACACACTGGTGAAGGATTTAGGGAAAAAACCTCAATTTTTCATACACCCTGAAATTGGCATGACTTTGGTGGGTGAAACTAGCGCTAATGGCCAATTGGTGCAGGTTGCTAACTGAAAACTAGTGTCAATCGGTGTGACTATCAGAAAAATAAAAGTGCCAATGCCTGAACAAGAAAAACAAAGAATTTCTCCCAACCAAGACCAGGCTCACCACTTCAAGCAAAAACTAAAAGATCGTAATTGATGAAAAACATAGGAACAAATAGGGAAATGGTCGTTTGAATAAATCTGTGGAATGACTAAGACCTCAAAGAGTGAAAAACTCAAAGGAGACTCCCCAACGGAGTCGCCAAATTTTTATGGAGGTAAGTCCCCTCTACGGACAGAGGTGATCCCACTAGCCCTAGAGCGGGTCTAGCAAAAATTGGAACATACAAAGTTATTGATTCCTAGTTACAAAAGATAGAATTGCGATAGATCCCTTACTGTGATTCATTTGCTATTGTTGTCGAGGAAGAACTGGCGCTTCCATTCCTAGCTGGAAAGGTCATGATCTGTGAGCACACTGCATCCATATACTTGTACACATGCAAAGAAGAGAGACAACATACAACGTAATATTTCAAACTTTATAACTATCGATCAGTCAGAGAGGAACGAATGAAATTGCATTATATAATGGAAAAATACAATCATGGAACCAATAATAGAGTCATGTATATTAATATACGAGAGAAATATTACAACCAGTGCTCTAATGTCGTGATCTTCTTTCGACAAGATTCCGGCGGGATGTGTCTCACAAAGCTCGTTAGGGATTTGACAAAACTCTCTCTCTCACAGGGTTTTCCTTAGCTCTGCTCTTGATTTTCACTCAGCTATAATTTCCTTCCCAAAAGTTCAGCTAGTTATCAAATGGAGAGGGCAGGCTTTTATAGAGGGAGAAGGAGAGGTGAGGCTCTCTATAATCATGGGGGAGAGTCCTATCTCTTAGGAAGGTTCCATGAGAGGTGGAAATCCACTTCCTAATGAAGGAGATCCAGAGCCAAACAACCAAACCTCTTTTTGATTATTCGTTCTAAATTTGTTAGAATCAAACTTCCGCATTCTATTGTTAAAAAACATTCCTTAATAGGCTTGGCGTGGGAACAACATAGGGACAAAGTGCCAACTTGCACGCCCACTAGTGTGTATTTTCCCCATTGGCGTGAGGGATGAATTGGCTACTCGCGCCAATGCCAAAACATGGGTTTTTAGGGTTTTTCAGAGGAAATTTTCTTGAGTAGAATTCTTGCCCTTATGCAGAAGGATACCATCAAAGTGTTTTCAGGACATTTTACTGTTCACAGGTCACGAGAATAGTCCTCCAATGTACGAGATGAGGGATTGTAGAGACGGTGACAAAATGTTGTGTAACACCACTGAGCATGCTTCTTGCCTTTTCCATCAGCGTTTTGTTCATTCTTTCTGCAACTCCTTTTTGCTGAGGTGTGTATGGAGTAGTCTTCTATTGTTCTATACCACACTTCTTACAGAACTCTTAAAGTTCCTTCTTACATAACTCTCCACCGTTATCTGTCCTCAGTACCTTTATCTTATTCTCTGTCTAGTTTTCCACTAGAGCCTTAAATTCTTTAAATCTGTTAGAGACTTCAAATTTCTTTCTCAATAAATATATCCATGTATTCCTTAAGAATCCATCTATGAACAAAACATAGTACACAGAATTTCCCAGTGATGGAACTGACACAGGCCCAAACACATCACTGTGCACAAGCTCTAATATCTTGTTCACCCTCTTAGCACCATAAGGAAAACTCACTTGATTTTGCTTCAAATATACACAATGTTCACAGAAATAAAATCCAGAGCACAATTATAAATACCTTATACCATGCCATAACCATGCATTATATGAAGGCCCTTATCTCCAATATGTCCAAGCCTTTGATGCCATAGCATGGTCTTTTCTCCAGAGACTGCTAGGATTTCCGCTCCACTTTCAGGAACCATAGAACTGTTGCACCCATCAATAAAAGTGCTACCTTGAAGCTTTTACAAAGTTCCAATCCGAAATCCCTGCATTAATACCAGTGCTCCCAAAACCATCTTGTAGGTATATTTCTCGAACACTATTTTTACACCTGCATCATCCATATTACTTACGTAAATCAAATTTCTAGCCAATGCAGGAATATGAAGAACACCAGGAAGTTTTCTAATCCTTCCACCTTGCAGCTTCAACTTGAATTTTCCACGTACGAGGATTCCAGCCTTCCTATCATCCCCTAAGAATACATCACCACCATCATACTTCTCATATTTCAATACCACTCCCTATGGGGAGTGAAGTGAAGGAATTCACCTAAGTCTATCAACCATTCTCATGATCTACATGTGTATTTAAAGAAGAAGCAAAATACACATCCCCACCTTCATGTGAGGTGGTTTTTGCTTTTGTAGGTAGCATCATCAGATCCATTTCCTTTCTCAGGAGCTTTATATTTAAAGTCCTTTTGTAGTGCCCTTCCTTTCCGCATTTCCAGCACACCTTTACATGCTTTCCTGGAGATTTAGATCTCCCACTCGAATTTTTTTTATTTTTTTTATTTTATTTTATTTTTCTGTTCTCAGAACTTCCTTGTACAGATAAGGCATCTCCATTCTGGCCCTCCTTTTTTCTCCATCTCATTTCCTCCGACAACAAGGCTGAGACAATTTCATCAAAATTCAAGGTAGTTGTATTGATACCTATTGCAATAACCAGATTGTCCCATGAATCTGGTAGAGAATAAAAAAAACTAATGCACTTATATTCATCTGAGATTTTAATATCAAAATATAACAACTAACTTACCACCGTATTGAAGGTGTTGAGATGCTCTGTCACCGAGTCTCCATCCTTCATCCTCAAGTTATACAACTTTTTCTACAGGAACAATTTAGTCACCAGAGACTTAGATTGGTATCAAGTCCCTAACAAGGTCCACAAAGTCTTTGTCGTAGCTTCCCTAGATACATTCAACAATACCAAATATGAGATACACAACTGTATTATGCTCTTTTCCTTTCGATGCAGCTTCACCCAATATTCATTTGACATTGTTGTTGGTTTAGTACCTAGATCTACCGCAATCCAATAATCTTTATCGACCAGCAGATCCTTCATCTTGAGCTTCCACAACTCAAAAATCTAACCATTAAATTTCTAGATCTCTATATTTCCACTACTTTCTATATTCTTTCACTACAAGAATCAATCCCACAGATCTCCCACTGAACTGGGTCTACCACAGGCCCGAGAAAAAAACCCCTTAGTAGCAAAGGAATCCCCTTGAAGCTGAAACAACTCTGATACCAAATGTAGGTTTTAACCCTGTACAAAAATTATCTGCAAATGAATTCTTAAAGGCATAAAATAAAAAATATCGAGAGCATAAAATATAAAACATATATACACAGAGATTTTCCCCTGGTTCCCAAATTGGGACTACCAGTTTGATTTTTCATTATATTCCTTTTAGTGTTACAATACATATATATACATGTCAAATAATTCATAAACCCCAATCCATTCACCCTGGATTAGAACATAACCATAGTTCCCTTGACTGGATCTCCAAAATACCAGAGGTTGAAAACCATCATGCCCCAAAACCATGTGAAAACCTATGCACAAAACCATAGGTGGGTCCTCCCACTGAAAAATAAGGAGAAATTTTTTTTCCCGGGGCACTGCCGCAGACTCCACGCAAGTTCCTACCCATCCCTTACGAACCCCTAGATAGGGGGGCTACCGCACCCCCTGATACGCCTGGCGCAATGTATAGGAGGTATTGTTGCCCCCTTTGACCCTCCTGTGTGTGCGACTAATCATGGAAAGAATATAACACATCCAACTATTTGTGCCTCAGTGAGCACTACGAAACTGAGGCCTGCCACCCCAGTGCGATGAACACTCACTCATGTGATGCTCTTCACCACAAGTCCAACACCTCAGAGGCTTTCTACCACCACCCTTATTATTATCCTCAAGATGAGATCCATGTCCTTTCTCAACTGCATTGGACTTATTATAAGTTTCTACATTCTCCTTATCGTTGACATCCTGATGTCTTCCTCACTTCTTAGGCCACTTACCTTTAGTCTTCTCATTACCTTTCTAATTCCCCTTAGGATAAAAATTGCACTTAAAATTATCATAACAATGCTTCAGCTTCCCGATGACTTCCTCCAATTACTAAGGTTCATCATACTCAATATGATATTTAAATGTTAAAGGAAATCCACTGATGAACCTTTGGGCCTTTTTCTTCTCATCCTTGAGGTAGGGAACATACCTCAACATTTCCAGAAACTTTGTCGTGTACTATTCATCTGTTGTGGAACCCATCTTCAACTCATACAACTAATTTTCCTTCTTTTCATAATATGTCTCAGAAAAATACTTTTTTCTAAAGTATCTTTTATACTCATGCCAAGTCAACTCCTCTTCCCTAATGCCTCTGACATACTTCACATCTCCCCACTAGATATCTTCTTTTCCCATGAGACTGAATATAGTTATATTGGCTTTCATATTCATTAAATAACAACGCAATATGAAGAAATTATTCATCCCAAGAAGATATGCTTCTTCTTCTTATAATCTTCACATCCCCATCAAAAGTTGGAGGCTTGGATTTCTTGAACTCTTCTAGAAAGTACCTCCTCTCACTCCTCTTATAAGGATTCTAATGGTAATGATGATGATATATCTCATGATCAGAGTTGGAATAAAATCCATGATTTCTATCCCACTTATCACGTGTATCCAAATAATTTCCACCTCTCACTGTGTCAACCCTATCTAACCTATGTCCTCTATGATACTTGCTTCCATATGCCTCATTTGTCTTTTCTTCATTTCCATGACTAATTCCCAGCTATCCTTGCATCTGCAAATATTAAAGTCTTTGAAGTATGAATGCATTAACTTATGTTTTCTTTTCCTCGGTTCTTTCAAGTCTTTCATGTTCCCCAATCAACATTTTAATATATTCCTTGAAAATTCTTATCTCTGCCCTCAGACTCCTCGGGGTATCTCCTAAATGAGGAGAGTATTCTTCTCCTTGCTTCCCAATTGGCCTCTCCAATTCCATAGAATTCACATCAAGACTGTAAGGGGAGTCATGTGAATGATAGTCCACCATTCTGATCTTCATATATGATCTTCTATCTCTTACAAAAATGTCATGTTAGATAAAAAAAATATAGACATAATCAAAATCACACCTTAGTGTAATATTCCCAAATGGGAAGAGCGGGAATATAGTGCATAAAACTAGAAATAGTAGTGTAAATCAACACATAAAATGTAAGAAGATCATATTTCCATCATATTAATATCATATCAGCAAAATGTATACAATTTCTTGAGGAAATAGTCACTCAAGTTAGGCAAAAACAAGCCTCAAGAGAACATGTACATGAGACATGAAGAACACTGCTACAAAATAATACCCAAGGCTATGACATTGCAATTTTATTAGAAATAACTACTATTGAATAATTTCAATACATAGATCTAAATTTATATGGCTCAAATAATGCCAGGAATAGAGATATAAGCTCCCAAGCACATTTCCAAGATAACCCAAAAAGGGTTTCCTGAAAGACACAAAAGTGCAGAAATACAAATATGGCCCTAGGGTTGAATAATCTTTTCAACTGAATAGATGATAGGAGGTTGCTGATCTGATCTGGAAATGTATAAAAAAATCCTCCTATAGATTCTCCAAATGAGAGGCTGATCCCCTCACTGAAAATATATCTCCCCAAACTGGGGCTCCAAACCCTCTACTGCAACTGCACACTGAAATAACGTAGTTTCTTCAGAAAAATGCACTGTAACTAATAGAAGTACCTTAGCTTGATGCTGGATGATGAAATAAGGCTCAAGGGTCCTCTTTTCTGGCCTCCATATGGAAGGAAACTTTCCTCCACTGAAAATAAGCACTGAAGTTACCGAAATCAACTCTCCACTGCTGCACCTTGCAACACAACACAATACTCTACAGAAACTACACTGTAAAAAAAAGATGTAGCTTGGCCTGATGTTGGATAGTGGAAAATTTAGTGCAATACTCTTACAAGAGGCATCTCAATGAAAGAGGTGTGATTCCCAACCAGGAACACCTTGTGCTAAACAACACATGCAATCTTAGCTAAACATCTAAAGAGAGAAACAAGTCTAAACAGACGATATCAAAATAATAATCTCAAACATAACCCCATTTGGCTTCCATCCTCTTCCGTATATAAGATATGAGCTTCCTAACCCTTGGCCCCACTCAATTAGTTCACTACTTCCATTCATTCAATCTCCCTCCAAAATTGCACTGTCCCACCATGAATTCCACTCCTCCATAACAACGTTGTTGATTTGGTAAAAGTTGACCCAATCTTCATGCTCTAGCCCTTTTTCACACCTAAGGGTCTTCAATCCAGCTTTTAAGATGACCTCCATTCACACTAGGAGTGTATTTATTCCTACTAAGGAGATTTATGGGTTTCCATACCCTCTTATTCCTTTATCTAAGAGCAAAAATCAAAATTTAATATTTCAATTAGTTGTGTGCTAATTTAGGAATATTATGGTCCTCCCCTCCCAAATATTTCTTTTCCTCAAGAAACTGCAAGGATAGAACTGAAGAGCCTCTCCTCTTCCTCCTATAGCATCCTCATATGATAAGTTCCTTCAATGAACAAGTTGCCCTCTCATCAATATGTCCTCAAGCTGCTCCTCCCAAGTGTATAGGTATGCCTTTGGTGAAAAATCCAAATGGATCTCATCATGAACAAGTGGGATATCCATGGAGGAAACTATATGTGGTCTTGAGGCCTTCATGAGGCATGGGATCAGTAAATGATTGGGAACCTTCCTTCCCATGTGAAGCTCCAAGCCCCAATCTATCATCCACACAAAGTGAGTCACCCTCCAAAATAGTAACTCATGAAAAAGTTCTTCCACCTTTGGCTCCTGTAATGTAGGTGGGCTGAATAACTGAACATGATAGACAAAATGGCATACCCCATGTTGTCTCTCTCTCCACTTATGGAAAGTGTAGAGCTACTGCTGATATTGGGCTGCAATAATGTTTCCCTCAAGATACAAAAGGAAAATTGGATCTCCAAAGACCCCTCCTCTAGTTTCATGAGCCCAAACCATCCCATACAAAGTGAATGGTACATCATCACTATGTGGTATCTAAATCAAAAGAATACTGAAGGTTATGTGCAAGTTTGGATGGTACCAATGGTTTCTCTAGTGGTTACAACACAGTTTTACCAACTGTTTTTTTAGAACATCATGTGGCAAGTTGTCTCCTAACAAGTTTCTAGATGTGCATGTTTGCTCATCTAC
Organism: Pinus albicaulis; assembly: GCA_034641835.2. NCBI lineage: Eukaryota > Viridiplantae > Streptophyta > Pinopsida > Pinales > Pinaceae > Pinus > Pinus albicaulis. The sequence continues at coordinate 164,487,090 of CM076573.1, forward strand.
TATGAATTAATAAATGAAATTATATATTAGCTGAGCATAATAAGATAACACCACCTTTGCCCAAAGTCATGAAAATAAGGACTATCTCCATCATAAATTTTGGTCTTAGAATGACCATGAAACCCAAAGATAATCCTGCTCGCTTGTGGAGCAATGCACTATACATAGATGGTGATAAAATTCAATTACTTTATGAAATGATCAGTAAGTACATAAATACGTTTCTTACCATGCATTGTGAGTAGGATAAAAGTGAGGTCCATGGATGAGCCCTCCCATGAGAATCTTCTCATAAAGATCTAAAAAATGAAGGGATGCATACTCCCCTTAGAACACTCCATCAATAGATACATACTCCCAAGTGGCAGCACTATTGGCCTTGGTGATAAGGCTCTTGTCACTCCATGACTCCATTCTTTGACATGCCATATGCCAAATTCATCCACCATCATGTTGCTATGTGTGGGAGTCTCCTTCCTATGTGGAAGTACCTCCTGATCCTTCAATGCTAAAGGGTATCCTCTTTGCACTTTGATTGTGCCATCCCTTTCTCTTGAAATATCCTACAAAGTATGGGATAAATTCAGCCCATACTCTCCCAAGAGTAGCCAAAGAAACAAGAGTTCTGGTTGCCTCCTCATACCTCCATCATAAAAATCATGAGGTGAAAACATGATGATTGACATGAAGAATGCCACACCATCACAATGCACCCAAACTACTTGCTACCATATGATGCAAGTACCATGCCAAATCCCATCCACCAATATACTCTTTGAAATAGAATGTGTCACATGATGACCAAACTCGTTCAAGAGTAGCCAACGCAACCTTGCCTCTTTTTGCCCTGTATCATATATCCGCAAGTTTCTTTCTAGCCTCTTGCTTATCAACATTACCCACCCATCCAATGGTGAGTGTCTACCCTCATGCTCAAAATATGTATCCCTCCAATGAAGAATACCATCCTCCCAAATCATATTCCTAACTTTGGATTTCATGGGATGTTGAAATGCAATCTCTTGGAGATCTCCAAATGAATACCACTCATCAATGACCATGTTGAATCCATAAGGGTCCAAATATACTGAAGGCAAAATATTCTCATTGAGCTGTGAAATTCTCATCAAGAAGGATCCATTATAATAATGGAAGATATCAACCATCATAAAATTCCCTCCATCAATCATTTGCCTATCCAATGTCACACAATTATAATGGTCATAAAAATGTCCCAATAATAGTTGGGACCCCAACTCATCACTGCTACTCAATGACAGTGCTGCTAATCTCCATGATGGTGCATCTGTTGTCTCATGATCATGCACAATTCTAAACATACAGTTATTCATTCGATTGCCTAGGATAATTTTAATCCCATCCTACAAAATTCTACACTCCAACCCCAAGAGTTGTGTGCAACTCAACAATGATATACTAGGATGACTATATATCTCCTCCTTGAAAAAATCAAGGGTCCTCAGTGCAGTGATATTCTGCTTCTCCAAATCAGCAATGTGCTTTGACCCTAGGCCATGCATTTTCCCTGATAGCATGTTTCCACAATCCTCCATATGATGTGCTGAAATAATTGTAAATGGAAATATGTGCATACCTTGGTAAAGCCTGGGAACATCTTGTATTGCTACAAGGGTTCCTTCCTCTGGTCTGATGACTTCACCAACTACTGATGATGATGCATGCTCATCTATGACTGCATTAGTGCTAGTATAAGTCTCCTCCTTCTCATGCATCTCCAAAATAGTGCATGGGACTCTATATGTCAAGAGATCAAGACCAATTTGCAAAGGTGCAAGTGTTCCTTCTCTTGATGCAATTTCTCCTGTAGAAAGTGGTGGTGGAAGTTTCTTTACCTCTAGTTTTATTTTATAAAACTTCTTGATCAACCTTTGAGTAAAATATGCATATGCAGTCACTTTTGCATGACTCAAATGGTTGAACCACCAAATGTTTGCTTCACCCTCAAGGTGCATCACTACAATCTCAACAACTTCTCTCTCTACTACTGGATGTAGCAGGAAGAATGCATACAACTTCATTCCCCAAGCCTTTGCTGTGAATGTGGATGACCCATCAAAATTAGACAATAGAAATATATTCCTGCAAGGTCTCCTTTCTTCTTTGAGCTAAATGAACCGTGGGAGAGTTAGATTCTCCTTGAAAGCTCTAGGTTGAGACTTATATTCTGCAAGATACCCACTTAGAATATCATGATCCAAATTTCCTCCATTTCCATGCCTTTTGTCTTCTTCTTCAAGAGAAAAGGGCGTAGTGTATTTCTTTGGATCTCTATGCAATACTAGTTTTCTCTTTTGCTGATAGGAATTGCATGGTCCTTACTCATCTTGAAACCCTAATGAGGTCTCATTGTTTCTCTCCATTCTTCTTTGCTTGACCTCCTTGGTGAGGTCCCTCTTAGATCTGAAAAGAGATGAGATAAAACTCATTCTTTCCATCATTCTGATCTCTTTCTCCTTCTTCTTATTATCTTGATAGCATATTGGCTGAGATCCACAGGCTGAGCCAAGATTGTGCTCTGATGCCACTGTAATATTCCCAAACGCGAAGAGCAGGAATATAGTGCATAAAACTAGAAATAGCAGTGTAAATAAATAAATAAAATGTAAGAAGATCATATATCCATCATATTAAGACCATAGCAACAAAATTTATATATGTTCTTGAGGAAATAGTCACTCAAGTTAGGCAGAAACAAGCCTCAAGAGAACATGTACATGAGACATGAAGAATACTGCTACACAATAATACCCAAGGCTATGACAACAAAATTTTATTAGAAATAACTGCTACTGAAAAAATTCAATACATATTTCTGAAGTTATATGGCTCAAATAATTCTAGGAATAGAGATCTAAGCTCCTAAGCACATTTCCAAGATAACCCGGAAAGGGTTTCCTGAAAGACACAAAAGTGCAGAAATACAAATATGGCCCTAGGGCTGAATAATTTCTGCAACTGAATATATGAAAGGAGGTTTCTGATTTGATTTGGAAATGAATGAAAAACTCCTCCAATAGATTCTCCAAATGAGAGGTTGATCCCCTCACTAAAAATCTATCTCCCCAAACTAGGGCTCCAAACCCTCTCTGTATACTGCTTGGAAATAATGTAGCTTTCTAGGAAATAATGTAGCTTCTTCCATAACATCGTGTGTGATAAATGCCTTAGCTAATGCTAGATGATGAAATAGAGCTCAGGGTTCTCTTTGCTGTACCTCCCAGTATGTAAAACTTTTCCTCCCGAAAATAAACGCGAAGTGACCCAAATCAACTCTCCAGCAGCACATGCTTGTGAAACACAAAAAAATATTCCTGAAAATTACCTTTTGTACAAAAATAAGAATGTAGCTTGGCCTAAATAATGCGGATAGTGGAAAATGTAGTTCAATACTCTTCCAAGAGGCCTCTCAAGGAAATAGGTGTGATTCCCTTCCAGGAACACCCTATGTGTAATATTCCTAAATTAGCCATGAGTGAGTTGGAATATTAAATTTTGTTTTGCTGCTTTGTTT